>CM054061.1:282239941-282839941 GCA_028641055.1 Alopecurus myosuroides
CTCCCCTCGGCTCCTTGCTGCGATGTCGCGAGCGGATGCTGTGTCGCTGCGGGCCGCGGTCTTGATCCCTCCGCGGGCTACGGTCTCGATCTCTTCGCGGGCTGCGGTCTCGATCTTTTCGCGGGCCGCGATCTCGACCTCTTCGCGGGCTGCGGCTACGGTCTCGATCCCTCGGGCTGCTGTCGCTGCCACTCGGGCTATCTCCGCATCGTCGGGCTTCTTTTCCTCGTGCGCGACTAGGCGATTTTTCCTTGCTAGGTGATGTGCCCCTGTGTCCGCGGGGTGCTTCTTTGTCCTTCTGCGCGTCTGCTTTCCTGCGATCGTAGGAGACGAGTGTAACATCCCAAGTATGAAAAATAGCCATTAGAATGTTTGCTATCTGTTATTTTATGTTTTGCATCATGGCATCATGTTGATTGCAATTGTTTTGCTTGTTTTCCAACTGTTTTCCCTTGTTTTCCTTTGTTTTCTATTTGAATTTCAAACCAAAATTCAAACCTTTTGTTTCATCCTTGTGATGTTACAATTTCCAAAATCATATTTCAAATAAAAACAACCATTTGTTTCCATTAAAGTGTGATTCCAAAAACTGTTGTTTTGTTTCTATCAAAAATTCATCCAATAACCAAACCCTTTTCAAATTCAATTATGATTTTCTTCCAAACAACAACCATGTTGAAATTATGAAAATTGCAAAACAAAACTCTCCAAATAAAATGGTTCAATTAACACTTCCATTTGTTTCCATGAAATAATAAAAAAAGCTCAACTCTTATTTGTTATTTAATAATCCACCTAATATAAATTGCATTCAAATTCAAATCAAACCAAAAACAGCACCTAATTTAAAATTAGGGAAATCACACAACAATCATAACCTTTTGCTTCCAATTAAAAATATATGTCCACCCTAATTAAATTATTGTTTTCAATAACCACTTAATATGAAGATGATTCAACTTTGAATTAATTTGCAAACCACAAGTTCTTTTGAAAATTTTGGAAATCAAAGTTAACAAGTGGTTGATGTTAATCCAAAATAGCTATAACAAAATTTCTCCCTAAAATGTTCTATCCCAAATATACCTCCTTTTCTTCTCTATCTCAATTCAGCCAAAAAAATAAAATAAAACCAAAACAATTAATAAAAGAAACCAGAGAGAGGAGAGAGGCCCAGTTTTTTTCCCCAGCCCACTTTCCTTCTGGCCCATACCCCTTCACGGCTTGTCTTCTTCCTCGTGCGTACGGCTGCACATCCAGGCACACCACGTGGTTCAGAGAACAGGGCACCAACGGCTGTGCCTCCTCTCCCCCCTCCATAAGAACTCCACCCCGGTGCCCTAGCCCTGCCCTAAGCCTCTCCTTCCTCCTCCAGCCGCCTCCACCTCTTCTTCCACCTCCATCCCTCTTCTCTCTGTTTCCCTTCCCTGTTAACTGAACCCCAAACAGACCACTTCTGGCCGGAATTTGGAGGCGAAGGCGCGGGGACTGTGGGCGTCCTCCGGGCGGGTTCTCCACGGGAATGGAACCGCCACGGTGCGGGCTTCCTCCTCGTGTCCATGGAGGGACACGGGACCTCCTAGATCGCCGGCGAGCTTCCACGACATCGACGACGACCTTCCTGTCCGCCCCTGCAACCTGCTCCCGATCGCCCAAAGGTGAGGCCGCCCCTCGACCCCATCTCCCCCTCGCTCGCCTCCCTCTACCCCCTCTATCTCCCTCCCCTCGCAGCTCCCCCACGCCGCCCACGGCGCCCTCAGGCGCGAGCGCAGCAACCAGCAGCGATCGCTGCCATCTCTGTTAGTTACAGAAGCCATCGATCCATGTTCAGTTAGATTCAGAAAATCCCGCGCGTCCAACACCTCTTACCCCCCCGAGCCCCTTTTCTGTCACAACTCGAGCAGCAACCCACTGGTTCCTGAACTTGTGCGCGCAGCAAGAGGTGCTGGGTTCGATCCCCAAGCCCCCCTTTTATTTTCTGCTGTTTTTTTTTTCTTTTCTGCTCGAAATTCAGAAAAGCAGATCTGAAACATTACTTGTAAAATCCATTAAAAATTGAATCTTGCTCCAAATTGAATGATTCAAGTTTCTGTGGATTCAAATTTTTGTGCTCTTTCTACTAGTAACAAAATTGCAACATGTTTCTGTAATACTTTTTGCCCTAAATAATTAATTACTGAAAATGCCATAAAAAGTGGAAACTTTGGAATTTCATAACTTGAGTTTGGCTCATCCAATTTAAGCAAATTTGGACTCTAAAAATTTGTCTTCACAAACTCTACACATTGGTAGTTTATTTGGGCACAATGGAATTAATTTTGCACATGTTTTCCTCTGTTTACTAAAAAGGGCAGAATAAAACTATTTATGGAAAATGGCATAATAAATTCAATAATCACCCAAAAATTATGTTTGATAGCCCAAAATGTTCAATGAAACCTTTGCTACATGTTTTCAACCTTTTAAATGCAATTTGTTACTGTTTTGAATATTTTAAATTGGTGCAATATTTGAAAACTTGTTAAATTCACTTAAACTTGCAAAATTCATAACTTGAGCATAAAAATTCCAAATTCCACAAACTAAATATGTTTTCCAAACAACTTTTCATGTACTTTCCAAATATAAATTTTGTTTGCTGTTTTGAATAATTTAAATTGCTGAAAACAACTGTTTCTTGTTTATTGCATTTAAAATTGCCAAAATAATAACTTGCTCATTTTAAATCCAATTTCAACAAATGAAATATGTTTTCCATGCAAAATTAAACCACCTTTCCAAATATAAAATTTGTTTCATGTTTTGAATAATTAAAATTGGTTAAATGATTTAAACCTTGTTTAAATCATTTAATATTGCTAAATTCATAACTTAATCAAAACAAATTCTTTTGGGACAAATAAAATATGTTTTCCAACCATTAAAGTATAAACTTTTGAAATATGAATTTGGTTTAATGTTTTGAACAAATAAAAATTCAAATAAGTTCATGTTTGAATTAAATTCATTTAATTCTTGCTTAAACTTGTTTAATTCATAAATAATTTATTTGAAATCCTTTTTCAACAAGTGAAACATGTAATCCACCCAAAATTGTGTGTTCTTATCAAATATGAACCTTGTTATCTATTATGAACAATTAAACTTGATGAAAACAACAAATGCTTGTGTGACACCTTTAAGTAACCAAAATTCCAAAACTTAATAAATGATTTTCTAAACTTGTTAAACCTTATTTCCATTTGATTCTATTGTTGTTATTTTGCTGTTTTCCTCATCCATGCATCATGCTAATCCACTTTCACATGTTGCTTAGTTGTAAAACAATTAATTCAACCATAATTCATGGGCTTTCTATATGCAATCCAAATTGCATGTGGGTCCATTTAATTTGTGTTATCTTGTCAACTAGTTTATTTTGATGCATCAATTAAATGGTCATGCATCATCCCATGTTTGTGCACTATGCCATGGTATTGATTGTTTATCTTTCTGCATTGTTTGTTTGCTTCTTCCCGGATAAACGACGACGTTGAGACCGACGATACTTACGACGCCCCTTCTAAGGATCTAGCTCAGTACCAGGCTAATGGGTTTTGCAGGCAAGTATTCACTCACATGAACCATCATGTTCCTTTCAACATTGGTTACAGATACTTTCCGTTGTCTATTCTGCTAGCCCTATGATTAGTTGCTTCTGTTACGAACCTATCACATGTATCCTTTAACCCTGATATTGCCTCACCTCCATACCTATAACCTTTTGCTTGTTGCACGTGTCTTACTAGGATGCTTAGGGTTGTTTTGCTCGAGTCTGTTACCCGTTACTTTCCGTTACTAGATTACTTTTATGTTCCGGGGGCTCGATGTTTAATCAATCAATCATGCTACTGTTATTGGTAAATAATAATTTGATGATAAGGCACCGGCAGGAGGCCCTTTGTGGTTTTGAGGCCTGCTAGTGTCGACCCTAATAGGAAAAGGGTCTTGTCTACTGATCCATGATGAGCGCACTACCCGCATGTGGGAAGCGAGTATGGGCGCCCCCCTCAATTTGATTCGATTCGCATCTCGTCCAAATCGCCTCATTTAGTTCGGGTTTTCCATTTGCTGCATGCATGATCTTGCGAGCCCTTGGTACCCGGGTGGAACTTTCGTAGTCGGCATATAGGGGGACACGTTCTTAGAGTGCTATGAGGGTCCATTTTCTTCTGGGCTCGATTAGCCGTGCGCCCAAGGTGCTTTGGGCTTGATGCGAAGAAGAGTTGAGTTGTGTTGAGTACCTCGCTTGGTGGGTTTGATCCCCATCTGGCGGGTTATTCATACGTGTAGGGCCAAATTGGTGCAACCCTGCAGGGATAATCTTCTCGAGAAGCCGTGTTTTCCGCGGTTATGGACTACTTGGTGAAAGACAGGCTAACAAGTACTCAGGACAACTTAAACCTAATGATTAACAACCTTACACCCAATGATTAACAACTTGACTAGTAATAGGCTTATTGACACAATAATCTGAACCATCATTATTTCAACTGTGTGAGTTATCCTCGGATTGCTTCTTTGGATAAGGGGCGAGATCCAGGATGGGTTTGTTTGGAGTTAGTTGATAGGTTGGTTACGATACACGATCTTATCTCCTTTCTGTTAGTCGGAAGTGGTAGAAACTCTGTAGTTGGTTAGAGCAGCCAGTTGCAGCATCTTTTATACCCCCTTCCTTCCGTTGAACCCAAAGCATCTGTGCTTGGTGTTGATGGGTTACACCTTGGTGAACTGTGAGTCTTGCTTGCCAGTACGTTTATGTACTGACCCCTTTGGGGCTGTGGTTTTCGCAGACCTACGTTTCCGAGGATCTACATGGTGGCTACGACGTGGAGTATGACGAGACTGTTGACGAGTAGATAGCGGACCCGGGCAGGATCCGAGACTTCGTGGATGGGCTCCGTCTGTTCGTTTCCGGCCTCTTAGGCCTATTTGGTTCTTGTCTGTACTCAGACATTTTGGATGCTTCCGCTGTGATGTAATGATGTATTGTTGGGACATGTGTCCTCTGGATGATTGTATTTGCTATCTCTGCTCTAATGAGAGCGATTTGCAACTTATTTCAATCTTTTGTGTCGTAGAGATCTGTTGTGATATCACTTGTTCCAATGCCGTTGACGTACCATGTGTGAATGTTTGAAGTACGTCAATGGAAGTATCCTGATTTCTATGGGATAGTTTACGTCGACGCTGAACAGATAGGGGTTGGTTGTCACACATACGTGTGTTGGCCTACTCGTAAGAGGACGCGGGTGCCGGTAAGCCCCGTAATCCAATCTACTACTGTTCAACGGAACGGCGAGTATCCTTTAGAAGTCCGGGTGCGACAAATGGTATCAGAGCCTGTCTGCCTGTAGGATCCCTTTTTACTGGTCGCAGTTGAGTCTAGAAACTATTTTGTAGCTATATAGGAAAAATGAAATGTGAGAGTAGGAATTCTGTTCTTTTTCTTCTTTCCCCACCCACCCTCCCTTTTCTGGTAAGGAAGTGCAACGTTGTTTTCCCTTCTCATCTAAACTTTCAAGTTAGGATTTCACGAATCCTGGTTTCTCTAGGATGGTTATATCTACTAGACCATAGGAATGGAGGTGGTTGTGACATGATTTATCATGTTGCCTACTCATGATTGAGAACGGAGGCGTGTAAGCCCCGGAAGCAGATCCTCTATTCCTTAAGCAGTAGATATTGATCCTTTAGAAGCCCGGATGGGTTTTCCGTAGTACCTCAGGAGTGTTTTGATCTCGTTTTCCCGGTGTTGCTTCGTTATCCTGTCCTTCTCAACATCCTTTTCGTCCGTTGAAATCTTGTTGTTGTTTTCCATTTCAGTTCTTCTACCGGCGTCTAATCAAAACTTCCCAAATATCAAGTCTATCTGGCCAGAAAGGTTGTTGTTGTTGTTGTTGTTGTTGAATCCAGGCTATGAGGGCTGGCATTCCTATCACCTGGGATTGTTTCGAGGAAGCATTCCTGAATCACCACATTCCAGATAGTCTAACCTACAAATTAATCAAATTCTTTTCAGCTATACACCCTCGATACAAAACCTCTCCCTTTACTTGAAAATGTTCCGGTAGTTTGCAAATTCCCTGACGTCTTTCCAAAAGAGTTGCCAGGATTGCCTGTCATCTTAAACTTCCAGAAAAGCTAACCAAGGTGCACGATGTGTTTCACGTGTCACAGCTCAAGAGGATCTTCGCAAGAAGTATCCGGACCTTTTCTTTTCTCAGTAGGAATCTCGGGGCGCGATTCCTTCAAGGGGGGGCGTTTTGTAACATCCCAAGTATGAAAAATAGCCATTAGAATGTTTGCTATCTGTTATTTTATGTTTTGCATCATGGCATCATGTTGATTGCAATTGTTTTGCTTGTTTTCCATTTGTTTTTCAACTGTTTTCCCTTGTTTTCCTTTGTTTTCTATTTGAATTTCAAACCAAAATTCAAAACTTCTGTTTCATCCTTGTGATGTTACAATTTCCAAAATCATATTTCAAATAAAAACAACCATTTGTTTCCATTAAAGTGTGATTCCAAAAACTGTTGTTTTGTTTCTATCAAAAATTCATCCAATAACCAAACCCTTTTCAAATTCAATTATGATTTTCTTCCAAACAACAACCATGTTGAAATTATGAAAATTGCAAAACAAAACTCTCCAAATAAAATGGTTCAATTAACACTTCCATTTGTTTCCATGAAATAATAAAAAAAGCTCAACTCTTATTTGTTATTTAATAATCCACCTAATATAAATTGCATTCAAATTCAAATCAAACCAAAAACAGCACCTAATTTAAAATTAGGGAAATCACACAACAATCATAACCTTTTGCTTCCAATTAAAAATATATGTCCACCCTAATTAAATTATTGTTTTCAATAACCACTTAATATGAAGATGATTCAACTTTGAATTAATTTGCAAACCACAAGTTCTTTTGAAAATTTTGGAAATCAAAGTTAACAAGTGGTTGATGTTAATCAAAAATAGCTATAACAAAATTTCTCCCTAAAATGTTCTATCCCAAATATACCTCCTTTTCTTCTCTATCTCAATTCAGCCAAAAAAATAAAATAAAACCAAAACAATTAATAAAAGAAACCAGAGAGAGGAGAGAGGCCCAGTTTTTTTCCCCAGCCCACTTTCCTTCTGGCCCATACCCCTTCATGGCTTGTCTTCTTCCTCGTGCGTACGGCTGCACATCCAGGCACACCACGTGGTTCAGAGAACAGGGCACCAACGGCTGTGCCTCCTCTCCCCCCTCCATAAGAACTCCACCCCGGTGCCCTAGCCCTGCCCTAAGCCTCTCCTTCCTCCTCCAGCCGCCTCCACCTCTTCTTCCACCTCCATCCCTCTTCTCTCTGTTTCCCTTCCCTGTTAACTGAACCCCAAACAGACCACTTCTGGCCGGAATTTGGAGGCGAAGGCGCGGGGACTGTGGGCGTCCTCCGGGCGGGTTCTCCACGGGAATGGAACCGCCACGGTGCGGGCTTCCTCCTCGTGTCCATGGAGGGACACGGGACCTCCTAGATCGCCGGCGAGCTTCCACGACATCGACGACGACCTTCCTGTCCGCCCCTGCAACCTGCTCCCGATCGCCCAAAGGTGAGGCCGCCCCTCGACCCCATCTCCCCCTCGCTCGCCTCCCTCTACCCCCTCTATCTCCCTCCCCTCGCAGCTCCCCCACGCCGCCCACGGCGCCCTCAGGCGCGAGCGCAGCAACCAGCAGCGATCGCTGCCATCTCTGTTAGTTACAGAAGCCATCGATCCATGTTCAGTTAGATTCAGAAAATCCCGCGCGTCCAACACCTCTTACCCCCCCGAGCCCCTTTTCTGTCACAACTCGAGCAGCAACCCACTGGTTCCTGAACTTGTGCGCGCAGCAAGAGGTGCTGGGTTCGATCCCCAAGCCCCCCTTTTATTTTCTGCTGTTTTTTTTTCTTTTCTGCTCGAAATTCAGAAAAGCAGATCTGAAACATTACTTGTAAAATCCATTAAAAATTGAATCTTGCTCCAAATTGAATGATTCAAGTTTCTGTGGATTCAAATTTTTGTGCTCTTTCTACTAGTAACAAAATTGCAACATGTTTCTGTAATACTTTTTGCCCTAAATAATTAATTACTGAAAATGCCATAAAAAGTGGAAACTTTGGAATTTCATAACTTGAGTTTGGCTCATCCAATTTAAGCAAATTTGGACTCTAAAAATTTGTATTAACAAACTCTACACATTGGTATTTTATTTGGGCACAATGGAATTAATTTTGAACATGTTTTCCTCTGTTTACTAAAAAGGGCAGAATAAAACTATTTATGGAAAATGGCATTATAAATTCAATAATCACCCAAAAATTATGTTTGATAGCCCAAAATGTTCAATGAAACCTTTGCTACATGTTTTCAACCTTTTCAATGCAATTTGTTAATGTTTTGAATATTTTAAATTGGTGCAATATTTGAAAACTTGTTAAATTCACTTAAACTTGCAAAATTCATAACTTGAGCATAAAAATTCCAAATTCCACAAACTAAATATGTTTTCCAAACAACTTTTCATGTACTTTCCAAATACAAATTTTGTTTGCTGTTTTGAATAATTTAAATTGCTGAAAACAACTGTTTCTTGTTTATTGCATTTAAAATTGCCAAAATAATAACTTGCTCATTTTAAATCCAATTTCAACAAATGAAATATGTTTTCCATGCAAAATTAAACCACCTTTCCAAATATAAAATTTGTTTCATGTTTTGAATAATCAAAAATGGTTAAATGATTTAAACCTTGTTTAAATCATTTAATATTGCTAAATTCATAACTTAATCAAAACAAATTCTTTTGGGTCAAATAAAATATGTTTTCCAACCATAAAAGTATAAACTTTTGAAATATGAATTTGTTTTAATGTTTTGAACAAATAAAAATTCAAATAAGTTCATGTTTGAATTAAATTCATTTAATTCTTGCTTAAACTTGTTTAATTCATAAATAATTTATTTGAAATCCTTTTTCAACAAGTGAAACATGTAATCCACCCAAAATTGTGTGTTCTTATCAAATATGAACCTTGTTATCTATTTTGAACAATTAAACTTGATGAAAACAACAAATGCTTGTGTGACACCTTTAAGTAACCAAAATTCCAAAACTTAATAAATGATTTTCTAAACTTGTTAAACCTTATTTACATTTGATTCTATTGTTGTTATTTTGCTGTTTTCCTCATCCATGCATCATGCTAATCCACTTTCACATGTTGCTTAGTTGTAAAACAATTAATTCAACCATAATTCATGGGCTTTCTATATGCAATCCAAATTGCATGTGGGTCCATTTAATTTGTGTTATCTTGTCAACTAGTTTATTTTGATGCATCAATTAAATGGTCATGCATCATCCCATGTTTGTGCACTATGCCATGGTATTGATTGTTTATCTTTCTGCATTGTTTGTTTGCTTCTTCCCGGATAAACGACGACGTTGAGATCGACGATACTTACGACGCCCCTTCTAAGGATCTAGCTCAGTACCAGGCTACTGGGTTTTGCAGGCAAGTATTCACTCACATGAACCATCGTGTTCCTTTCAACATTGGTTACCGATACTTTCCGTTGTCTATTCTGCTAGCCCTATGATTAGTTGCTTCTGTTACGAACCTATCACATGTATCCTTTAACCCTGATATTGCCTCACCTCCATACCTATAACCTTTTGCTTGTTGCCCGTGTCTTACTAGCATGCTTAGGGTTGTTTTGCTCGAGTCTGTTACCGGTTACTTTCCGTTACTAGATTACTTTTATGTTCCGGGGGCTCGATGTTTAATCAATCAATCATGCTACTGTTATTGGTAAATAATAATTTGATGATAAGGCACCGGCAGGAGGCCCTTTGTGGTTTTGAGGCCTGCTAGTGTCGACCCTAATAGGAAAAGGGTCTTGTCTACTGATCCATGATGAGCGCACTACCCGCATGTGGGAAGCGAGTATGGGCGCCCCCCTCAATTTGATTCGATTCGCATCTCGTCCAAATCGCCTCATTTAGTTCGGGTTTTCCATTTGCTGCATGCATGATCTTGCGAGCCCTTGGTACCCGGGTGGAACTTTCGTAGTCGGCATATAGGGGGACACGTTCTTAGAGTGCTATGAGGGTCCATTTTCTTCTGGGCTCGATTAGCCGTGCGCCCAAGGTGCTTTGGGCTTGATGCGAAGAAGAGTTGAGTTGTGTTGAGTACCTCGCTTGGTGGGTTTGATCCCCATCTGGCGGGTTATTCATACGTGTAGGGCCAAATTGGTGCAACCCTGCAGGGATAATCTTCTCGAGAAGCCGTGTTTTCCGCGGTTATGGACTACTTGGTGAAAGACAGGCTAACAAGTACTCAGGACAACTTAAACCTAATGATTAACAACCTTACACCCAATGATTAACAACTTGACTAGTAATAGGCTTATTGACACAATAATCTGAACCATCATTATTTAAACTGTGTGAGTTATCCTCGGATTGCTTCTTTGGATAAGGGGCGAGATCCAGGATGGGTTTGTTTGGAGTTAGTTGATAGGTTGGTTACGATACACGATCTTATCTCCTTTCTGTTAGTCGGAAGTGGTAGAAACTCTGTAGTTGGTTAGAGCAGCCAGTTGCAGCATCTTTTATACCCCCTTCCTTCCGTTGAACCCAAAGCATCTGTGCTTGGTGTTGACGGGTTACACCTTGGTGAACTGTGAGTCTTGCTTGCCAGTACGTTTATGTACTGACCCCTTTGGGGTTGTGGTTTCCGCAGACCTACGTTTCCGAGGATCTACATGGTGGCTACGACGTGGAGTATGACGAGACTGCTGACGAGTAGATAGCGGACCCGGGCAGGATCCGAGACTTCGTGGATGGGCTCCGTCTGTTCGTTTCCGGCCTCTTAGGCCTATTTGGTTCTTGTCTGTACTCAGACATTTTGGATGCTTCCGCTGTGATGTAATGATGTATTGTTGGGACATGTGTCCTCTGGATGATTGTATTTGCTATCTCTGCTCTAATGAGAGCGATTTGCAACTTATTTCAATCTTTTGTGTCGTAGAGATCTGTTGTGATATCACTTGTTCCAATGCCGTTGACGAACCATGTGTGAATGTTTGAAGTACGTCAATGGAAGTATCCTGATTTCTATGGGATAGTTTACGTCGACGCTGAACAGATAGGGGTTGGTTGTCACACATACGTGTGTTGGCCTACTCGTAAGAGGACGCGGGTGCCGGTAAGCCCCGTAATCCAATCTACTACTGTTCAACGGAACGGCGAGTATCCTTTAGAAGTCCGGGTGCGACAACGAGTTTTGCGGCTGCCATGCCTAATCATTTCTGAACTTGCTTGTATTGTTCTGCGCGGGGATCGTTTTCCCCTGGTTGATTTATCTGTATGTAGGTGGCTGCGGCTAGTACCGCGGCTGCGGGAGTTTGCGGATGGATGTTTCCGTCCTCGTCGACACGCATGAGTGATTTGCTGATCCCGCTCAAGGACTCGCCATCCATGGTGGCGGTTTTTGAGACGTATCCTTTTTTCGCAGGGCGGTTCCCGACAGAAGGTGTCATGGATAGCGCAGCTCGGCGCTGGCTTGACGCATCCGCTAATTTCTTTCGCTCGGCTAGATCTATCCGAGCTTCCTTTATTGCAGTAGCCGCTCTCATTAGATGATAGTGGTAGGCGGTCATGTCCTCGTGAGGAGCTCCGGGTTCCAGTGGTGTGCTTGTGCGGATGGCCTCCTTTTCCCGATTCCAAGCAGCTCGTGAGACGCCGATGGCGGCGCGTTCCCTTGCGTTGTTCTCAGTTTCTTTGGGTGGGTCTCCTGATCCTGCCATGCAGACCTGAGCTAGATATGGCTCGCGGGTCCTAGGCGTAGCTACGCAGGATTTCCTGACCCGAGAAGGTTCCTCTGTAGAGAGGGTATGGAAGTTGCTGGTGTTGAGGCGGACAGATTCGCCGCTTTTCGCTAAGTCGCGATCCGCGTAGCGGGGTCGTGAATCGACAGCTTCTGGGCTAGAGATTGACCCAGATCCCGATTCTTCGAGATTGGTTTGCTCGGGGAAGTGGAGAATTCCGTCCTTGTTGGTATAGAACTGGAAGCTCCCGAACGTCAACGTGATGCTCTTCTCCAAGTCGCTGAATACCGGGCGCGATTTCGGCAAGTGAGGGACGACGATGACCGACCCGATTCGGATCGGATTGGTTGGAGTCGAAATCCTGGGGTTCCAGCATGAGTTGGTTGTCGATGAGGCCGAAGATGCCAGAGATCTAGCGCCCGCCGTTCCCACAGACGGCGCCAATTGTCGAATCTGCATCTCAACAAGTCCTTCGGGTGAACCCATAGGGTTTTGGTTAGGAGAACGTGTAGGCGCTGATGACAATCGTCGGCTAGACAGGGGGCACGATTTACCCAGGTTCGGGGCCCTCGTAGAGGTAAAACCCTTACTCCTGCCTATGTCGATCTGTATTAACGAGTAGATCGGTTACAATGGGGTGTTGCTCAAGTCGAGAGTATGATCTCGATCTCAAGACTTGATGGTGCGGTATTGCTTGTCCCCCTCCTGGTAGTTCTCCTGGCCTTATATAGGTGGCCAGGTATCAAACCGTACCCGGGGGGGGGGACTCAAACCCTGACCTAAAGTCGGTTACAAGTTTCCTAACTTGACCCGCAAGGCCTTGCAGGTGGGCTTCAACTAGGTCTTCTAGAATAGTACACGACATCTCCTCTTGGGCTTAGATCTTGGGCCTTGGACCAGGTATCCTTACCCGATAGGTCCAGGGCTCATCCCTTCGTCAAGGCCCATCCTATATGTGGTTTCGTTTTCATTTTTTGTACTCCCTCCTGTCCGAATTAAGTGTCGTGAAATCTATACTAGACTAATACAAAACCTTATGTTACTAGCGACAATAATTTTGGATCGGAGGTAGTATATTTTTTTTGTTTTATGTTTAGTTCGTTTTCCCTTTCTTTTTGTTTTTTCTTTCTTTTTATATTAAAAATGTTTACATTCTGAAAAAATCATGGTTTATAAAATAATTATGCATGGTTCAATAAAATTCCTCACTTCTGAAAAAAAATTGTCCAACAGTTAAAATAAATATTGGGTTTGAAAAAAAATGTTCACACGGTTAAAAAAACGTGGGTTCCAGTTTTTTCGCTGAATTCAAAAAAGGGGTTCAATATTGTATCACTATTTAAACTAAATTTTCATATGTAAATAGAAACCAGATAAAAATTATGATTCATAAATAACTCCGAAAAGATTTAATGGAGTTAAGAAAAAAATGATAGGTTGAAATGTATATTAATTGATAAAAAAAGTTCGACGGTTCAAAAAAAATGTTCACGTGGTTAAGCAAATGTTCATGTTTAAAAAATAAATTACATTCATGGATTCAAAAATTGTTCATGGCAGTGAAGAAATATTCACGGGACAAAACTAGTAAATTCACGAGTTCAAAAATATGTTTAGGGGTTCAAAAAAACTATTCAAATGAGTTTTAAAATTGTTAATAGTTTTAAAAATATATTCATGGGTTCGAGTAAATTTTTATGGTTTCAAAAGGTATTCATGGGTTGACATCCGTGAATATTTTCTTATGTACTAAATAAATATATGTTTTCATATTCCAAAAATTGTATTTTATGTATCTAAAAAGAATTCACGTGTTCGGAAAATGTTCCACTGAGTTAAAAAGAATGTTAAACGGTTTAAAGAAATGTTCACGTGTTCAGACATTTTTTCCCTGGGATTCAATAAACATGTTAAGGGGTTTCAAAAAATGTTGACAGTCCAAAAAAAAATGGACCATTGTCCCGGGTTTTTTTTTCTGGGGTTGCAAAAAGTATGTTAATGCATTCAGAAAAATCAAGGTTCAAAAAATAATTCACGGTTCAAAAAGATATTCATGTTTTTTTTAAAACAACGTTTAGACCAGTAAATAAAATATTTTTAAGAACAAAAAATAGACACAAAGTACTACTAAGTATTTGGCTTGCTTTGTTAGAAAACGTACTAGTATCTTCTCCGGTAAAAACTACAGCCGGCTCGTTTAGAGCATAAGAGCTGCCCAAAAAATAGAATTTTGGGGCTTTGAGGCAAAAAAAAAAAAAAATGGATGTTTCACCAGACGCTTTACGTATTTGCGGGATGCCCGCGGCTGCCGCAAAACAAATTGCAGCTGCACGCACCCCCAACCGCCACGTCGAAAACTCATTTCCCCTCCTGTGACCGCTTCGACTACCCACCGTGTCGTGTCGCTGCCAGATCCGGCTAATCCCGCCGCCGGCGTCCCCCCTCCCACCCTTCCCTCCTCTCACCAGATCTGGCCACCCCTTGCTGCATGTCGTGTATTCTAGCCATTTCCTGTCAGATTTACGACCACCGTAACCTGCATCGACTCCGGCTAAATCTCACTCGATTCCGGCCACTGCGTCCCGCCTCGACTCCAGCCGCCGCATCACACATTGAATCTGGCACACACACCGATGTGGTCGTGCCGCAAGCCCGCGGCGAGCGGCAGCCCTTCGGCAAGAGGTTGCACCGACTACTGCAGCGTGCAAATGCGGCAGTATGACTACTACATTGCTGAGACCTCCTTCGATGGCATGGAGATATGGATCGGGACGTTCAAGACACCAAAGCTCGCCGTGCGCGTACGACGTTGTGGCATGCCGGCAAGGTCGGCCGAGGTCGGAGATGATTTTTCCAGAGGCCAAGAGCCAGGTGGAGGCGAATTGCATTCCTCCGGATTTTCGGATTGTCTCTCGCGAGATTGAGAAGGGAGACCATCTCAGCATGCAGCAGATTAGGACTCATGAGAGCCATGAGGTGGCGATGGTAAGGTTTGTCGTTGAAAATGCGAAGTTCGTGCAGGTGTAGTATTAATTTTGGGCGAGCCCTGAAGCGCAGAAGAAGAACAACGAGGCAGGCCCCTCCAATCTGGTGATCCAGATCGAGGATTCATCATCCAATTTATCCGATGATAAATCCGGTCTTGGCCTGTAGAACCATCTGAACAATGTTTAATTAGCAAGTTCTAATTTAATCGCAAAATGTAGTATGAACTATCTATGTATGCCTATTTTTATTTTGAAGTATCTAGTGCATGATGGTTACTAGTTTGAAATATATGAATTAAGATCAAATTTCTAAAGTTTTTAACATTTCTTCATGCCCTATTTTAGGGCATTTGTTACGACAGAAAACAAATTCGTGTCTTATGTTTGGGCAGCTGCTATCGCAGAAAAAAAATCTCATGCTCCAAATTTCTCAAAATACGGTTTACTCCCTTACTCTAAAAATCATTGTGTGGTGCCCTAAACAGGGCATTTGTTGGAGATCCTCTTAGCTACAACCGATTAGTTTTTTTATTCGTCCGCTCATCCATGCTGATGCAGGGGATCTACCGTCTATGTTACTAGGCCGGATTTGAGGCCCAATATAGGGACTATTTATAACTTTTGCAAATTTATTCTTCTTAAAATTTATTTTACATATTTAATTATTTTTCGGTTATGTCTATAATTTTGAAACTTTTGAGATTTAAAATATTCAAATAAATTTATTTTTGAAACTTGTTTAGATTTGAAAAATGTTCAAATATAAAAGTTGATCATAGTTGAAAATTGTTTTTTTTTAATTGTTCATCGTTGAAAACTGTTCATATTTAAAAATTGTTCATAGTTGAAAGTTGTTCATTTTTTAAAATGTACTTATTTTATTCATAGTTGAAAATTGTTGGAGGAACAAAATTTGAAGATGAACAATTTTTAAAATAAAACAGTATTAAAAATGTACAATTTTTTAAAACAAACACATTTTGAAGTTGATTTTTAATAATGGTTCATATTTCAAAATATTCAGACTTAAAGAAATAAAATTGAGAAAGAAAATGAGGAAGGATAACGAGACGAAGAAAAGCCCAAAATGGGTTGGCCCAAGCGGAGGCAGGTAGTGAGCGAGTTCTACTAGTACTCGAAATGAGCAAGAAATAGTGCTCTCGCTGATGCAGGCCCCTCCTTGGCGCCCCCGCGACCCCCCACGCTCGTATCGCTGAAAGATATAGGTATTGGGCTTGTTCCGATTTGGCCCATTTAATTTGTTCACACGTTGCCGAGCGTGCTAACAGCTAGGGGAGCCTATGCATGGCTTCTAGCGAGCCAATACACTCGACTCGCCCCGCACGAGAGCGTCGGGTCGCTCTACATGGGCCTAGTAACCGGCTCAGCTCGTCGTCGTCCAGCGCAACGCTCTCAGCTCAGCTCGTCATTTCGTCCAGCATCTAGAAGGGTAGATGCGGTACTCTATTTTTTCAAAAAGAACTTGTACCAGAAAGTTGAGGGGTATCGCTGCAATAAAATACTCTCTCCGTCTCAAAATAATTGTCTCAAAGTTGGAAAAAATGGATGTATCTCACAATAGAATATGTCTAGATACATCCACTTTTGTCTAAGTTTAAGACAATTATTTTGAGACGGAGGAAGTACTTACAAAATCAGTTAGTTGAGTGCCGTACCACACAAGTTATGTGAGTGCCGGTGCTATTTACTCGATTTTCCCTCCGTACTCAGTCTACTCAGCTGCATCAGCTTATATCCCATTGATTCACTTTTCTCATCTTACGTTTTTTTGTTATATTTTTTTTGCTTTAAATCATGAATGGTATTTAACACATAGAAACAAATTAAAGTGTAAACCAAAAATATTTGTACCACTGTCTAATTTGAAAAAAAAAATTGTAGAACAAATCCGAGAACCCTTCATACGCGTAGACCAAAAATCGAGAAGTCTTGCTAGTGATCAAAAAATTGAAAATAAAAAATTATGGTAAACCAAATAACATATGAGCCAAAATTTGAAAAGAAAAAAATTCGGCCGAACTAATCCAGTGAAGTGTAATAACAGTAAATCAAAAATGAAATTAGCAAAAGTGAACGAAAATAACGGTAAACCAAAAATGTCGGGGAACAGAAAATACTGGTGATCCAAAAGTAATAGTGAACCAAAAATTATAGTGAACCGCAAATAACGATGAACAAAAAATGCAGAAGGTAGCGGTGAACAAAAATTATTAGTGAGCTAAAAATATATGTGAATCCAAAAATAATAGTAAATCTAAAATGGTCGGTAAATAGAAAATGTGGGTGAACCAAAAATAATAGTGAACAAAAGAAATGTCCGAACTGTTCAACCAAAAATAGTTTGGTGAACCAAATTTTTTGATGAACCAGAACTAATAGTGAACCAAAAAATTTGGTGAACTGAAAATAATGGGGAACTAAAATTTTCGGTGCACCAAAAATGCCGATTAACCAAAAAATAGTGAACCAAAATGTTTCCAAATTTGAAAATGGTTTTGATTTTTAAAAATGGTTCCAAACTATTTTTTTATTTTTAAAATGGTTCCACATTTGAAAAAAGTTCAGTAATACGTAAACGGGGAAAAATAATTAAGATTTCTAAAAATATAAAAAACTAATATTTTCAAAAAAATAAAATAAAACTAGAAATAAATAATAAAACAGAAAAAGAAACGGAAAAGAAAGAATAAAACAAAAAAGAATATAGAAAGAGAAAAAAAAGTGAACAAATGAAAATAGAAAAACTGAGACAATAAAAATGTTAAAAAGAGGAAGTTAGACGTGAACCTGTTGTGGCCTACTAGCTGTGCCCTACAACCAAAATCCAAGTTCTGAGGCTCGAATGCCATCTTCTACTCATATTTTCATTATACCTCGTACGTGGGCGAGTCCGAGTTACAACTCGCCACGGGCGATATATAGCGCGTAACAGCTAACATCGATTCTGATCATTCCTTCGCCCGTGTGTGGGCCTACATTGTCAGACACACGAATCCGTTCCGCTATGATTGCTTGTACAAATGTGGGCATGTCTAGCTATTTAAGCTGGTGCAGATTTTTCTCAGCCCCCGATATGGGACTATTTTTTTTGGCCCTTATCGAGAACATGAACGAGCCCAGCCTAAAACGGAAGGCTATATGGGCACGCGGTGCGGTTACCCTGCTACTGCTAGTTTTTTTTGACAATTGCTTGCTCCCGCTGTGTGTGCGGACCTTTCTACTGCTAGTTTTTTTTTTACAATAGGTTGCTACTGCTAGCTAGTTGCGTGTGTATATAGAAAAATCCATCCGCACACTGTGGCGTATATATGAACATGCACCAACGGTTATACTTGCCCATATATGTGGATATCCAATTTATAGAAACAATAACTAGGTCTAATAACCAAAAGTCAACCTTTTGTTATATAGAAAATTAATAAACCAGTAGAAATCTAAGAGTAGCGATCAATGAATAAAATTATATCTAAACAAGAAGAAAATAGAATAAGAGCGCGGCTGGGATGGTGTATTTTAGGCAACACGGGATTTTTTTTACACAGAACTATGCTCTGGAGCTCTTACAAAAAATAGGGCGCGTGGGTACGGAAGCTACGGAATATTAATTAATTTCAAGTGGGGCCTAATTGAAAAAATCGGACCATAAATTTATAGTAGTGAAATAAATGACAAGTATAATAAACAAAAAACTAGGGTATGTGGAACAAATTTTCAGCACGAAGTACAGAAGAGGAAAAAACAGACTAACAAAGAACAAAGTTTAGATACACGGGGAAGAAAAATCACAAATAGATCTTAGTACAGAAGGTACGTATAGGAGAAAAAAAATGAAACTATTTTTTTTGAGTAAGAGGAACACAAAAAATTTGAATGTCGGAACAAATATTTATTCACTTGGGATAAAAAGGAACATCATAGGGGAACAAAAACCATCAAAAACAACAAATTTGTGGGACTAATTATGTCCTCTTCTGAATAAAATGAACCAAGCTTGTAACCAAAGCGAGGAACCAAAGCTTGGAACAAAATGATCCATGGATATAAACCAAAATTCTATAGAGGAACAAAAGTTCCATAGAAATAGGAACAAAAGCCCAGACAATAAAGTTAGCGACAAAAGGTTCAAGAAGATAGGAACAAAAACTCTATAGAGATAGGAACAAAGTTCCTTGTACATAGGAACAAAATCTCGGAATTAAAAGGTAGGAACAAAAAACTCTATTGACATAGGAACAAAAAGTTTGGAACAAAAGCGAGGAACCAATCTCCGAAGAAAATGCTCCATGGAGATAGGAAACAAAAAGTATATAGAGGAACAAAGTTCCATGGAAACAAGAACAAAAACTAGGAACAAAAGCCCGGACAACAAAGTTAGAGATAACAGTTTCACGAAGATAGGAACAAAACTCTATAGAGAGAGGAATAAAGTTTTATAAACATAGGAGCAAAAGCTCGGAATAAAAAGGTAGGAACAAAAATCTTGGAACAAAAGCAAGGAACCAATCTCGGAAGAAAATGCTCCATGGAGATAGGAACCAAAAAGTCTATAGAGAATGGAAATAGGAACAAAAACTAGGAACAAAAACCCGGACAACAAAGTTGGCGACAAAAATTTCACAAAGATAGGAACAAAACTCTATATAAAGAGGAACAAAGTTCCATAGACATTGGAACAAAATCTCGTAATAAAACGTAGGAACAAAAACCTCTATTGACATAGTAACAAAAATCTTGGAACTAAAGCAAGGAACCAATCTCGGAATAAAATGCGCCACAGAGATCGGAACCAAAAAGGCTGTAGAGGAACAAAGTTCCATGAAAATAGGAACAAAAACTAGGAATAAAATCATGGACAACAAAGTTAGCGACAAATGGTTCACGAAGATAGAAACAAAAACTCTATAGAGATAGGAACAAAATTTCCATAGAGATAGGAACAAAGCTTGGAACAAAGTTAGCAACAAAATTTTCACGAAAATAGGAACAAAAACTCTATAGAGAGAGGAACAAAGTTCCATGGGCATTATAACAAAAAACTCGAAATAAAAAGGTAGGAACAAATAACTCTATCGAGATAGGAATAAAAAGGTTGTAACAAAAGCGAGAAACCAAGCTTGGAACAAAATGCTCCATGGATATAGAAACCAAAAATTCTATAGAGGAACAAAATTTCCATGGAAATAGGAACAAAAACCCAGACAACGAAGTTAGTGACAATTTTTCCAGAAGATAGGAACAAAAGACCTATAAATATAGGAACAAAGTTCCATGGACATAGGAACAAAAACTCGAAATTAAAAAGGTAGGAACAAAAAATCCCTGTTGACATAGGAACAAAAAGTTTGGAACAAAAGCGAGGAACCAATCTCGTAAGAAAATGCTCCATGGAGACAGGAACCAAAAAAGTACATAGATGAACAAACTTCCATGAAAATAAGAACAAAAAACTAGAAACAAAAGCCCACACAACAAAGTTAGCGACAAAAATTTCACGGAGATAAAAATAAGAGGAACAAAGTTCCATGGACATAGGAACAAAATATAGAAATAAAAAGGTAGGAACAAAAATCTCTTTTGACGCAGGAACAAAAAACTTGGAACAAAAACGAGAAACCTATCTTGGAAGAAAATGCTCCATAGAGATAGGAACCAAAAGGCTTTAGGGGAACAAAGTTCCATAGAAATAGGAACAAAAACCCGAACAATAAAAGTTAGCGACAAAAAATTTAAGAAGATAGGAACAAAACTCTATATAAAGAGGAAAAACTTCCGTAGACATAGAAACAATATCTCACAAAAATATCTATTGACATAGGAACAAAAATCTTGGAACAAAAGCGATAAACCTGTCTCGGAAGAAAACGATACTTGGAGATAGGAACCAAAAATTTTATAGAGGAACACAGTTCCATAGAAATTTGAACAAAAACTAGAAACAAAAATCCGGACAACAAAGTTAGCGACAAAATTTTCACGAAGATATGAACACAAACTCTATAGAGAGAGGAACAAAGTTTAATGATATATGAACAAAAATATCGAAATAAAAGGTAGGATAAAAAAGCTTGGAACAAAGCAAGGAACAAAACTCAGAACAAAAATGCTCCATAGATATTGGAACAAAAAAGTTTACAGAGGAATAAAGTTCCGTGAAGATATAAATAAAAATTAGGAACACAAACTCGAACAATAAATTCACGAATAAAAGTTTTACAAAGATAGGAAAAAGACTTTATAGAGAGAAGCAATGTTGGATGGATATTGTAACAAAATCTCGGAACAAAGATAGAATAATTATACACCGAGAAATGAAAATAGAAACATCAAGGGGGAAGAATATAGAAGTCATTTTCTAGAACAAGAGGAATAAATAATAGTTAAAACATCTGGGAAAGAAAAAAGTATATCAACAAGAACAAAATGTAAAAAGAAACTTTAAAGACGAAAACATAGAATAAAAAGTGAAAGAAATAAAGAAAGGTAAATAGAAAAATGCGTGAAAAAACATGAAAAAGAAAAATAAAACCAAATGTAACAAGTGAGTGAGAGAGAGAGAGAGAGAGAGCTGGACACGTGAGGAAGCGAACGGAAAAACCAGAATATGTGTACTTTTTTTTTAGCAATATATGTACCTACTCTACGTGAACTGGTCGTGTTTCCAATTGATTGGACTGTTCCATCTCATGCCAATGCAGCTAATGGGCCGAGCCCGCTTAAAAAATTCTCTAGCGAAACGGCATCCTCCCATCGCTCGGGCGATGGCGAGGGTCACAGTGCGCGTGAGCAAACTCATCTCAGTGGGCCGGGCCGTCTCGCGTATTCTCTACAGGCGGTGCGACTCTCCAGTGCCCAAAGAGGCGGTGTATAGGAGCAAGAAAAACTGCTAAAAAAAAGAGCAAGAAAACTTACAAGACAAAAAAAAACCTTAACACACAGTTGAAAAAAAAGAGTCTTCACACACTGTCGAAAAAGGAACAGCTCTTCCCGGTTTTGCTTAGATTCAGACCAAGAACATATAATCTCGACAGAACAAATAACACTCGAAATATATTACAGAAATAAGAATAGAAAGCTAATGGAGGCGATTGTTACTTCCATAGAAGAAATAGACACTGATACATAAACACTTTTTTAGAAGAAACCATAGCATGCACGGTGCACTCTTAGCCCTTTAAGTTCATGGCGCTGGCCTCCGTCGACTTCCCATGGAGAACGCTGCTCTCCGACGCCGAGCTGTACTTCTCCTCCGACGCGACAACTAAGTCCGAGCCGACCTTCCAGTACTTCCCGTCCCTGGCGCCACACTTGCTTCCCTTGCCGGTGGCTGGCGGCTCCTCGCCATCCGAGCTCGACACGGATACCTCCCTCCAGTTGCTCCACATCCTGAGCATTATGTACAGCAGAGCCATGCACACAGCGGCCGAGACGATGGCAATGGCCGCCACGATGCCGGATACCATCGCGCTCGGTAGCCGCCTCCCGTTCGCTCCGCACGTCCGCAGCGGCATGCCGCAGAGCTCGTCATTGCCAGCATAGGATGTAGCCGGGAAGCTCGATAGCACGGCAGGTATCATGCCTGAGAGGAGATTGTCCGACAGGTTCAGGCGGTTCAGGCTGGTGAGCTGCAGCAGGGAGGATGGTATCTGCCCATGAAGCTGGTTGGAGGACAGGTTGAGCCGCTCCAGCTTCACGAGGTTACCGAGGGACGTTGGAATATGGCCGGACAGCTTGTTCCGGCTTAGGTCCAGCATCACCTGCAGCTCGGACAGCTGTCCGAGCTCCGGTGGGATCGGCCCCTCCAGCGAGTTCTCCGACAGGCTCAGCTCGTACAGCTTATTGCACTGCCGGAGCATCGGTGGTATGGCGCCGCTGAGACTGTTCTTCTGGAGGTTCAGAACGTTCAGGGATGTGAGCCTGCCGATCTCCTGCGGAATGTTGCCGGAGAGATGGTTGCCACTGATAGACAACTTGAGAAGGCTCGAGCAGTTCCCGAGCTCCACTGGTATAGCACCGGTTAATGCATTCGACGAGAGGTCGAGCTCTCCGAGGAAACGCAGGCTGCCAAGCCAAGAAGGCACAGAGCCTGTCAGACGGTTCCCTTCAAGATTCAGATGGGTGAGCTGCAAGCAGTTGGAGAGCTCCGACGGGATATCGCCGGAGAAGTTGTTGGATGAGAGGTCAAGCATCCTGAGCTGCGTCAGGTTTCCCAACTCTGCCGGGATTGCACCGGCGAGCCGGTTGCCAGCCAGCTGGAGGCGGGCCATGTTCCGCGATCTTGCAACTGCCGTCGGGATGACACCAGAGAAGCTGTTGTCAGTCAGCACCAGCACGGTGAGGGAGCTCGATCCAAGGAGAGGGACGACGCTGCCACTGAATCTGTTGCGGGAGATGTTGATCACCGTCAGGTTCTTGAGCTCAAACAGCTCCTCTGGCAGAGGTCCCTCAAGTGAGTTGTTGTACAGGGTGATGATGCTGAGCTGGGTGAGATGCCTGAATGTGCCTGGCAATGCACCTGAGAGCCGGTTGTCCGCCAATGCCAGGGCCTGAAGCTGTCTGCACTCGCCGAGGCTCGCTGGAATCGAGCCAGACAAGTCATTCTGACGGAGCTGAAGCACTGCCAGGTTCTTGAGGTTTCCAATCCTCTCAGGGATTGTCCCATGAAAATGGTTGCCGAATAAGTCCACCTCTTCCAGGCTTGTGCAGTTGGTAATCTCATCAGGTATGATCCCAGACATCTGGTTCTCGTAGAGGAACAAGATTGTTAGTTTCTGAAGCTGGCCAATCTCTGGTGGGATCACGCCGGTCAGGCCATTGTGGTACAGGGACAGTACCTCCAGGTTGCCCAAGTTACCTATCTGAGGTGGCAGAACACCAGTAAGGCTATTGTTGTGCAGCAGAAGGTTGACGAGGTTCGACAACCGGTCGACCTCCGATGGAATCTTTCCAGTGAAGCTGTTGTTCGACCCATCAATGGATTGCAGAGAAACACAGTTGAGCAGCCCCTCAATGCCTCCTTCAAGGTTGTTCCCGGAAAGGAACAAGTTCTCCAAGCTTGAGTTCCCGGGGCAAAGGCCTTCAGGGATGGTGCCATCGAGGAGATTGTCAGACAGCACAAGGTACTTCAGGTTCTTCAGCTGTGATGTAGAGATGCTAATTCCTCCAGAAATGTTGTTCTTGGACAAGTCCAGAACCTCCATCTGGCTCAGCTGATTCAGCTCTTCCGGGATGGTGCCGGTCAGGCTGTTGCCGAGAAGGTTGAGGTATGTCAGGCTGGAAAGTCTCCCAATTTCTGCCGGAATCACGCCAGAAAACTGATTGTTTGCCAGATTGAGAGACTGGAGAACACTCAGGCTGCCAATGAACGATGGAATGCTGCCGGTGAGAGTGTTGTTGTCCAAGACCAGCTGCTGCAAGTTCTTCAGATTGCCAATCTGGTAGGGAATGGTGCCACTCAGCTGGCAATAGGCCAGGGCTAACATCTCGAGCTGTGTGCAGTTGCCGAGATGCGGCGGTATCTCACCGTGCAGCCTGTTGTCACCAATCCTGAGAACGTTGAGGTTCTCGAGGAGGCCCAGCTCTGCTGGGATGGTACCAGTGAGGAGGTTGGAGTAGAGGAGCAGCTTCTTCAGATTCTGAAGCATGCCAAGCTCCGGCGGGACTGGCCCGGTGAGAGAGTTGGAGGACAAGTCAATGAACTCCACAGAAAGAAGGCCGGCTATCGCCGGCGATATTGTGCCAGAGAGGCCGTATCCGGACAAGTTGAGGCCTACCACAATGCTCTCTCCTGGCAGGCATGAAACACCGTGCCAGGAGCACACATCAGCCTCCAGCGACCAGCCGGAGAGGATTCCTTGAGGATCAATGAGACTGGACTTCATCTGCAGGAGAGTAGTAGGAGCCATGGCGGGTGTGGCTACACATCCTGGTGCAAGCAGGATACCAAAGAGCAGAGATAGAAGAAGAGCAAGCTGAATGGCCATTGCTAAGATGATATCATCCAACTGTGTATGCTACAAAGAGGAACTGAACTTACAGGGCTGCTATTCTCGAGATGAGAAGGTGTGTATAAACCCCCATTGCTGTGGTGTGGGTAGGAGCCTGAGCTGCAACTGCAAAGGGAAAAGGGGTTGTCAACACTACCTGCTCTATCATAGTCAGAGAATGTGCTCGGTTCCTAGTAGTGAAAATGCACTACAAGCCAAAGGAGAAGGTAGGGCACGTAGAAACCCGCTTACGGATATAAAATTTGAATAATCATAGTAGCTTTAAATAGCACAGAGCTTATTAGGTTTTTTAAAGGCTAACCTTGTTGCTTTGACTTGTTATCTCAGCTTCTTCTGCGTGATCCCTAGTGACAAGAATGAAAAGGGCACTGGAAATTAGTAAACTGGTGCACTTTACAGAGCGTACGTGCTTAAACAGTTCAACTACTCTCCTTGATTTGGTGGCATAAGGACAACTACGTGATGCTTCCATGCTTGATTAAATAGTATTCTTGCTGACATTTGGTGATAAAAAGCCTAACAGGGTGTACTTACACCGTTCGCCCATAGGGAAGTTCCTTCTGGTAAGCCTAACTTGGCAACCATCAACTACTGGAAGCAAAGGTATTCAGCACGAACAGTCTCTGATTGTACATACTGCATGCTATGAACAAAGAGGATATTAAACTACTAACATCACATAACTGAAGAAACTGCATGTGCTTGTATTATGAACAGATAATCTATGACATGTATGATTCTGAATAGACCATATGAACAGAGAAGGACCAATCACCCACTAGTGGCATTTCAATTATCAGGTAGTGGGAAAGTGACTTTTGCATGGAGTGACAGTGACATAATTGAATCTCAAGAGACCACAGCAAGCAAAAAAAAAAGTGAGACGAAAAAACTTACAGTAACCATCACTACAGTTCTGTCCACCCCCATGCCATGCCAGGCAGCAATGCAGCAGCATGCATGGGCCGCACCAGCTCACACTTTACTTTGTTTCCTTCGGTTCAACTGCACGTCCCAGGGATTCCATGCAGAGGGAAAGTCCAATCATATAAGGACATATAGTTGCAAAGTGGCATCGCAATCCTAATGATGCACAGGCACGCCCACCTCTTTGGTTCAGACTCTGAATCCTGGAACACAAGAAATGGCATCTCATTTCAGATTTCATGCCGTTTGAGAGCACGAGAATTTTTCTGGATCCCGCGAGAATTCAACTGTGCTCACCGCTCATGTGAAAAGCCCTGCATTGCAAACATGCTGTTTCTTCTGGCAAGCAAGCTTTGTTGAGCAATTTTTTCCAGTCAGTTAATTGCTCATTCAGCTGTTAAAACAACAATTGAAAGACCTTTGTATGCATGAATAGAGGTTCAGAAAAGAATTGAAAAGGGCGGTAGATGACTCAAAGTCTACAACTACCCATCAGTCGGTGACATGAAGACAATGATGTGCTGTTGGTGTAATGGTTGCATCATTGGTCCAAGATTGACTTTGTTCTGCATTCAAACAATATAGTACCGGGTCTTGATTGAGCTGGGTTTGACTTGTGCTTCCATAACATTTTGCCTTTTGCTTGCACGTTTCTCACTTGCTCACTCACGGGAGTCGGGATTCTGGTTATCGAACAAGACATGAATCAGAGGACAAATTGTGGTGTACAATAGTGTGCACTTTGTTCTTTCTTATCCTAAAAAAAAGCCATTCAATTAAGCATCACGAAGAGCTATATTTTAAAATAAGATATCAAAAATTATAAATGTCAGTACAGACATTCTTGGACAAATGGATAAATCCAGTCTGCATGCCATTGAATGATACATGTGGAAGGAACAATCATTTGCTACATGGAAATAAGGGTATACGAATCCTACCCATGTGATAGCAATTCTGAACTAAAGAAGTACTAATATGATTATCTTCAGCATCCATAGTATTTGTTTATTATATTCAGATTATTCTATAAAAAAACAGGGTCATCTAGTTGGAATAATGTCGCTATTCTCAAGGTAATATCTTACAATTAATGGGACTAAGAAGAGCCATCTTTTATCATAGGAAAAACACAGGAAATTTTAAGGATTTTAGGATTCTGTAAAAATGGGCCTAAATAGCATCACAGCATGCCATATCATTTGAATTATGATAGACCAGTAGCATCACATTATTTGTTCATTATATACATATTATTCTAGTAAAAAAAACAGGGTCATCTAGTTTTATAATCTCTCCATTTTCCTAAGGGAATATCTTGCAAGTCATGGTGATGTAGATGTTTGACCGATCTTTCACCGCAAGAACCACCGAGATAACTATTCTCCCAACCAAGTGAGCGATACACGTAACCTGAAGAAATTAGATAGATTTAGGCAAGCAACATGAAGATAAACAACACGCCTCACACCAAGCTCGACAACCCTTGACATATTCAAGAGCCTTCTCGCATTGCAATACAACTCTTGACAGACTTAAGAACCTTTATGCCTCAATATTTATTTGATAACTAGATGAACGTCTAAGATGCCGTCATACACGCCGATCCCTTAGTGATGGTGGCAACCTTGAACTCTTAGTTCTACATAATTTTCAATCTCCCTAAAACCCTAGCCGCAGACTCCCTTTAAATAGGGAGGGCAACCTCGGTTGGCAAACCCCAAACCGAAACTGACTCGAACCCTAAACTAGTTGGACTTTGACTAATACAAGCCGGCCTTGTTTAAGAATGACTCGGCTAAAACAAGTGGCTCGCAGGACAGACATTACACAATGTTTTTAGTTGTTCTAGCGTGCTAACCAATAGATACCCGCATCACATAGGGTCAAGAAGAGCCATCTTTTATCATAGGAAAACAGAGGAAATTTTAAGGATTTTAGGATTCTATAAAAATGGGCCTAATTATGTTTTTAGTTCTAGCGTGCTAACCAATAGATACCCGCATCACATGGGGTCGAGAAGAGCCATCTTTTATCATAGGAAAACAGAGGAAATTTTAAGGATTTTAGGATTCTATAAAAATGGGCCTAATTAGCATCACAGCATGCCATATGATTATTTGAATTATGATAGACCAGAAACATCCTTATTTTTCCAAAAAAAAAGAAAATACTATGCTGTCATCTTCATGCAACACAACACAACAATTTGACTATTTTAAGAAATATTGTATGTTTAATACTCTCTACATTGTTATATATTAAATGTGCAACCAATGGCGGTTTGTTTCTCGGTCATTACTGAATTTTAAGTTTTTTTCAGGATTCTAATTGACACCCAGCCCAGCTCGGAATTTCATTTCCTTATTTTATTTACTATGAACACAAAATGCCTAATAATATATATACAATGCTTTGTAATGATTATTAGATCGAGTGAACAGCGACCAACCTAGCTGGAATGGCACGCAAGATGTAATTTGTACAACTAACCATGTGCTTGAGCAAATAAGTCGCATGTTCCCCCGTGCAGTACATAGACAGCAGGACTTATCTTTGCAAACGATGCACCCAATCAGCTGGGACTGGATACCTTTTTGAGTTAGGAGATCTGAAAGCACACCTCCTTTCAGATAATCTGTCGGCAAAAGCGCTTTTGCTCGCATGATCAGTAGTTGACTCCACTATGCTATTAGCAGAAGATTAGCACCCTGCATGGGGCGGGGGACACACTGACTGCATGACGGAGCTGACAATGTGCAGTGCAAGAGAGGGAAAGGACTCGCTATAACCATTACCAACCCATGTCATGTCAGAGGCTGTGAGTGTCAAGGAAGCAACCAAGTTCGCCAGGGCCTGATAGTTAGATCGGTATCCGTGGATGTCATCTCGATTGCTCCATCCGGTTGCAGATTTGCTAGAGGTAGAAGGCTCGGAAGAAGCAGGATAAATTTGACCCGTCTGCAGCTCGGCTCCGGGTTCGGCTCATACTGATGTGAGTTTGTGCATCTCAAATGTAATACACTTTACCATGGGTTGGTTCGTCAATCAGCACCCAGTGTGTTTCCTGATCAGAAACAGCAGCCAGTTTGATTCTTCCATCCATCATACGAGTAGGTGACAGCAAATCGTTCACCCTGAACTCATCCTCAAGCCACAGGAAATTCCTCTGTGCGGCCTCCAGCCCATTGATGAAATGATGGTCAGAGGTCAGTCCGGGCATATTGGCGCCTCCGGAAAGGAACATACATTGCGGGCACCCTATGGTATCCTCGGCGTGCGTGGGTGGCCGCCGCCGCGACGCGCGGTTGTTGGTGCTCACTCGCCCGCTTCAGCGGCATAATGTCGAACACCCCGTGGGCGGCGCGGTGCCCATAACAACATAGCTCAAACGAAAGAAGCAAACGTTAGTCCTTCCACGAAACGGCTCCCTCCAAGATGTCTGGCGAGGAATTCCACCACCCATATACGCGGCTGAGATGCAGCCCGGCGGCCGTCAGACCAGGAGGTCCGAGCCGGAAACCTCCACGGTTGGCGCGGCAGGAAGCCGAGCGAGATCAAAAGGCCGTGCAGTTTTATCGTTTGGGCCAGAACGGGTTTGACTGGTCCGTTTTTTATTTTTTGAACGGGACTGATGGGCTTATATACATCTACCTAGGCCTCTTTTGATTTTAGGCTAGGAAACATCGGAAAACCCTCCCCTACGCCCGCGCGTTTCGTACCCCGGTTTCGCTAAAGGTTTTCAGCCTGGGCTCGGCCCATTTCACACATTCGGTATCTGCGTAGGGCGTGTTCCCCTATGCCTCGCTTGTAGCGAGTGCTACAAGAGCTCGCTTGCAGGCGCGCGGATGGGCCGGCTCATTAGTACTTGTACGGATCGCTGGATCCTGTATGATACGTTTTTTTTTTTTCAAATATGAGCTATTTTTAGTTTTGAACAAATTTAAGTTTGAACAATAAAAAAACAATTTCAAACATAAACAAATGTTACATATGAACAATTCTTAAATTTAAATATTTTTTCATTTGAACAAATTTTCATTTGAGAAAATTTTAAATTTGAACAAAACTTAATTTTTTTTTAAAAAATCATCCCAATTTTTTTGAATTAAAAAAGTATAAATTTGAACATTTTCAATTTTGAACAAAAAAATCAAAACAAAGAAAAGAATAAACAAAAAAGAAAAGGAAACAAAAAATAAAAATAGGAAAAATGAAAATATGAAAATAGAGACGATAAAAGTATTTAAATGATTACACTAGACAAAAACGCGTTGTGGCGTAGTGGCTTCGCCCAAGTCGAAACGAAGCCAGGGTCCCAGGTTCGAAACCCATCCTCGCATCTTATTTTCACCTACTATGTTCCTTAGTGGGTCGGACCGTCGAGAAAACTTACGCGGGCGAGTCCTAATCAGACTCGCTATAAGCGTCATATAGGGACCGCGCGAGCCAGCGGAGACAATGTCGCACATCTTGGTGCTGGATCGGTCTATCTTTTGTTGTTTTCTTTTCTTTCTTTCACTGATCCCTTCTATTCTTTTCCTAGCTAGGCCGAACATTCTTTTGTCGTTTTTTTTTGTTTCTTTCACTGATCGTAGGGGACGGATACCGAATGTGAATGTCCAAACAATTTTGTTCCAAGAACTTTTTTCCTACCATTTATTTTTAGATTTTTTTTCTAGCATTTGTTCCAAGCTCTTGTTAATAGATTTTGTTTCAAGAATTAGTTTCGATCATTTGTTCCAAGCATTTGTCGCTAGATTTTTGTTCCAGGAATTTTGTTCCTAGCATTTTGTTTTCTAGATTTTGTTCCTACCATTTTTCCTAAATTTTTGTTCCAATCAGTTTTGTTCGTATCATTTTTGTTCCAAGAATTTTCGTTCCTATATTTTGTTCCAAGAATTTTTGTTCCTAAAATTTATTTCTAGATTTTGTTTCTAGCATTTGTTTCAAGCTCTTGCTTCTAAATTTTGTTCCAAGAATTTCTTCCAAGCATTTGTTGCTAGATTGTGTTCCTAGATTTTTTTTTGTTCCCGGCATTTGTTCCTAAATTTTGTTCCAAGCTTTTGTTTCTAAATTTTGGTTCAACAATTTGTTTCAAGCATTTTTGTTCCCAGCACTTGTTCCAAGCTTTTGTTCCATACATTTTGTTTCCAACATTTGTTTCAAGATTTTTTTTTCCAATCATTTTTTGTTCCTAACATTTTTTGTTCCAATCATTTTTGTTTCAAGCATTTTTGTTTCTAACATTTATTTCTAGATTTTGTTCCTATCATTTGTTCCAAGCTCTTGTTACTAGATTTTGTTCCAAGAATTTGTTCCAATCGTTTGTTCCAAGCATTTGTTGCTAGATTTTGTTCCTAGATTTTTTGTTCCCAACATTTGTTCCTAAATTTTGTTCCAAGATTTTATTTCTAAATTTTGTTCCAAACATTTGTTCCAAGCATTTTTGTTCCTACATTTTGTTCCTATTGTTTCTAGCATTTTGTTCCCAGCATTTATTCCAAGCTTTTGTTTCATAGATTTTGTTCCTAACATTTATTTCCAAACTCAAGCAATTGTTGCTAAATTTTGTTCCAGGAATTTTGTTCCTAGATTTTCGTTTCCAGCATTTGTTACTAGATTTTGTTCCAAACTTTTGTTTCTAGATCTTGCTCCAAGCATTTATTCCAAGAATTTTAGTTCCTACATTTTATTCCTAGATTTTTGTTCCTAGCAATGTTCCTAGATTTTGTTCCCAGCATCTGTTCCAAATTTTTGTTCTTAGATTTTGTTCCTAACATTTCTTTCTAAATTTTGTTCCAAGATTTTGTTCTTAAATTTTGTTCCAATTTTTTTTTGTTCTCAGCGATGTGCTTTTTTTTTGTTCTCGGTTAAATTTAGGAATTCTTTATTTCTATTCTTACTTTGTTTTCGTCTTTATAAGCTAGTACTAGTACTACCTCTATATCCAAAATGTAAGATGTTTTAACATTTTGTAAACAAGACATACCTAGACATGTTATAGTGTAGGATGCACATGAATCTATACACAACATGTCTAGATACGTGTTGTCTAGGAAAACGATAAAACGTATTATTTTTTGATAGGGAGCAACTGCTAGATAAGTTTGTTAAAAAATCACGTGAAGATCCTACGCTATTTCACGTCAGAATAAAAAAAACTTGAAGAATTTGTACTAAGTAGCTAAGTTTAGCTAGCAAGTTAGCTTTTCCCATTTGAATCGGATTTGTATATGTCACACTCAAAGTAGGTGGAGCCATACTGACACGTGCATGCTCATACGTCGTGCTAAGCTAACAGAAAAAAGACAAACACTGTAACGGGCACATGCATGCTCTTACTTTTTAACTTTAATGCTCACATAAAAGTTTCAAATACTCCCTTCGTCCCGTATTAATTGTCTCAAAGTTGGATAAAAGTGGGTGTATCTAGATATGTTTTAGTGTTAGATACGTCAACTTTTGTCCAATTTTGAGACAATTAATTTGGGACAGAGGGAGTAGAAGTAGTACAACCCAATGCATGCAAATAGTAGTACAGCAACGCAGTGGAGCGCATGTGTCAGAGATTCTCTCTGCCTACATACGGCATCCCACGTCGCAAGTCAAAAGAAGCGCGGCACAGCGCAGCCCATGCGTCGCAGCAGCAGTGCACCTTCTTTTTTTCCGAGGGTAAAAAAAAAAGAGACCCATGGGCACTAGCACCCAGGGTTTATTTGTATAGTAGAATAGTTAGCACTACCTCGGCCACCATAAAGATCAGCCTCATCATAAACATGGGCACCTGCATTCTCTTTAGCTGTACGTTCCATGGAAAGGCAGCGCTCTCAGGCCATCTGCCGCATCGTGTGTCTCTGTTTGTGGGGCTCCGCTGAGCTCTGGTTATAGCCTTACAGGCTGTGAGGCTGTGGACCCCGCCTAGAACTGGTTAGATCCGCTTTGCCCTTCCACATCTGTCATCTTCCCTGTACGCATCCGTCAAGGCTCCGACCAGTCTCCCGACTCGCCTCCGGCCGCTGGCACGCCCACTATGGTGCTCCAATAATCTCGCTCTCTCTCCTCTATCTGGCGGTGGACGTGTCACCGTTGCCCCTAACATCCGCCGACGGTTACGCCCGGCCGCCGCCACGCCCGCTCCTAGATCCGGCCACCGCCACGCCCGCTCGCAGTCTCCCCAGCAATGGGTTGCGCGCTCTATGCCTCCGGATCTCGTGCTCCGCCTGGTTGTTTGCGCCGCCTCGATGGTGGACGGCGACAACGGGAGGCGATATCGATGTGCGGGATGGAGCTTCTAGGAGACGGCGGTTCCAACCGGACAGCATGAGGCGACCAACGGCTATGTCCGGGAGCTGGTTGCGTGGTCGGCCTGGAAAGTAGTGAGCTTCTAAAGCTCGCCGGTCACCGGTTGGGAGGCCCGCCGTGGTGGGAGGCGGCCATCCAGATTCGGTGTCAGTGTGCATAAACTTTCATGGTATCGAAAAAAAATAGAAATTTAATGGTGACCCGCAGGCAAGCCTGTCGCAGACCATCCTCCTCAGCGAGTTGGTGGCCCACTACCCGTCCATGGCGGGTAGGTGATTGCCGCCCATCTTCGACTTCCGTTCCGACGCCAAGGTCGTCGTCCGCCTCTCCCCAAGAACACGATGTACTGAAGCCCTAAAGGCTGAACGATGTCTCCCTTCCCCTCATGAGCTGCACTGGTACTGACAACTTTCCTCCTTTTGCTTGCGTATGAGAATTTCAGTATCTCTGGAAGCTAAAAGGGGCTCAATGTGTGTTATCAGTCCTATGATTCTGTTTTTACAACACGGTCAGACGATCAGTCATAGAGTGACCAGTTTTTAGCAACAATTAGCATTGTTTTCTGAACCATGGTCATGGGCTCATGGCTTGAATTTTGTAGCTGCACGAATCTCTGTCAGTTGTGAGTTGCCCGGTAATATGGTATACTCCTAAATCAGGATACTACCGCTGGACTGTTCAGTGGCCGATGAGTGATGGACTAATCCATACCTAAATATCATGCTTTTCAATATTAGCCGAGGAGCTGACCGGTAACTTTTTTTAATGTCAGCTGTTCAGTAACTCGCTCTTTCCTCAATACGACCTGATCAAATAACTAGGAATATGTGTCATTGCTTATAGGAACAACATATTCTTAATCAGTCACCGATGACAGTCTCCACCTTATGTGTGATGGTGATGGAGTTGATATCGGAACAATTGCTCTTAAGCTGCTCTCACTTTGATCTCAAGACCCTTGGGATTTTGTCTGAGTTCATTGTCAAAACCTTGCTACGGGTAATAATGACATCATCTCTTTCGTGAGATTATCTCTTAGTTAGGGTTCTTCCCCACTATGGGTTTAAAATGCTGCAAAATAGACATGTGTTTGCCTTTTAAAAAAAAAAAATTGATGTTCTTTCTTGGATATGTTGTGGTCTCTCGGTGTTAGTGTTGTTTATATATGCCCTCTATCCAGTGAGCTCTTTCACAGAAGCATCCGAGATTTAGACTCCTATAATCACTGGCAGCTGGTTTTCCTCACATAATATTTGAGTGTTGGTTCCTTCTCTTAGTAAGACCGATCCAACTATATAATACTTTATTTGTTCTCCCCTGCTGTAAATATTATCCGTTGGATGCTTTGATTGGTATGGCATAATGGCAAGATTTCTGCAACCATAAGCTTAGATTAATTGTTCCTTTGCTATTACAGTAATATTTTCTCTAGAATCATGTGAACACTAAAGTTTATCTGCTTTTTCCTGCATTTAGTTCTTACATTTTCCTTACTTCTTAAGCATGACTTCTGACCTAGGGTTTTAATGACGATTTTATTATTTATGTGATATCTGCTACCCTGTATATTGTCCTATCCTCAAAATTCCCATTCTCATACATGCCAAGAGGAAAAAGATGCAGGTTTACTTGGTAAGATATGTCATATTGCACGAATCTGGGAGTACAAGGACCTTCAGACATGACAAAATCTGTATGAACGAGGCTTTATTGTTGTACAGTGTGAGGTAGTGCTCCAGAAAATTAAACATTCTACCTATTTTCTTTCTTACTTAACAGTCATTAGATAATATAATTCCATATATAATGCATCTATTATTTGCGCCACTATTCTGTAGAAAAAGATCTATCCAATAAATTAACCCTATCTTTTATCAGACGATAGAAGCTACACCGGTTGCTTTCTGTAGAAAGCTAATGCACTAGCATGTTTCTTTATGCAATATCTCCCACTTGCTAGCAGTTACGTAATACTCCCATATACATTGCATCTACTATTTGCACCACTATTATATATAAAAAAATTATCTACTGTATTGATTTGACAAAAAAAAAATCGTACTACACATTAATTATACCTTCTGTTACACGATAGAGGCTACTATAGTTGCTTTCTAAAAAAATCTAAGGCACTAATATATTTTTTCGTATACTAGGGCAACACAATGGAAGAATACCTACCAGCCAACCCCGTGTACTAATTCAGAGAGCGGCTGAAGTAAGGCTCAGTCTACATACTTAGTCCTTCATCGTCGCTATCACAGGAAAGAAATAAAAGACAATTAATCACCCATATTGAAGCAACAACTCAACGTACAAAAGTCCATGAGGTTACTCAAGTGCCTGATGGTATTTCTCTGTTTGCATATGATTTACATCCGTTTGATATTTTGCAAACACTCATACGATACAAATGCCCTTTTATCAGGTGGCTATTGATCATTATCTTAAATGTTCACATTGTGCTCTCCATTTTCCCTCTCATGTTGGCTTTCCATCTTGCTTTTTAGTTCCTGAATTTAACACTACTCCCGTCTAATGCTAGATGTCGTAAATTGGTGAGATGTTGACAGATATTATTCCATATAAGACAAATCAAGATCCAAGAAGGAACATGCACATAGTTGATACAAGGTATAATTTACACCTCACATATCAACCGTTTAACGATTACTATTCCAAAATCCACACACACTGACAATGTATCTTTTGCATAAAGTGGCAGTCGAGCCATAGTTAATTTTTGGGAAGAATATGCATAAAACTTTGATGCAGCCGCTCTTCAGATCCTCGATCGAGGACATCATTGTGACCCTACAAGCAAGCTTTTAGCCGGCCACCTCTATGAAGAAAACAGCAAACCCACAGTGATGGAAGAAGAGAACGAGCACAACACATTCTCAGGCGTCTTTGATCCCTTCAGACGATAATGCAGAGCTCGGCCCATATTTCGACCTCCCCACTGCTCTCCACTCATTGCAACAACAGTGCAAGAGTCTCTCTGGTTCTCGCCCTCTCTGTACCGAAGGAGCTTATCATCGTTCTGTTCTATGTACAATAGGAACATGAACACGTATCAGTCTAAATCTAACATGAACATGAACATTTATCAGTCTTAATCTCTGCTGTCCTTCTGATTGTGCATATTATACGTTCAGTAAAATGCATGTGAGTAATACAATTGCTGCATCTCTCTAATTGTAAATTGGTACCAGAGCAATTGATTGGTGTGTTTTAGTTTCCTTACTGTACATCGTCTTCCTGCAGCGGCCGTCACCCGAGCCAGCCATTTCTGTGGGGCACACCGGTGCACGGCCGTCACTGCTATGGTGGTGGTGATCGCTACCTGGACTGAACGGATTATTTAGCATGCATAACATGACGTTGTGCTAACTCAGATCGGAGTTCCCAGGATTATCAGTTCTCTTCAATTTGTTAACTACATTCTTTTGTTTGTTCGCAAGTGTCGGTAAACATCTAATTAGTGCCTCATCGAAGTGTGAAGATGTTCTGGTTGTTTTGTACATGGGTTTAATCAGTATGTGATTTTCTTAGCGAATGAAAGTTAGAAATTATATTACATTTTTCTGCGGGTACAGAAAGGCGATGCAAGCAAGAACATACCATGCATGTTTTACTCAGAAGTTAAGGAGTGGTGGAAGAAAAGCAAAATTCAAATTTGTACATATGCCGACGTGGAGATATTTTCTACGGACTCAGAAATGTGATGCAAGCAATCTATTGTGCATATATAGTTGAGGTCAGATAGAGGAGCTTTGGGTGTAATACTCAGGTCTACGGCGGAAAAAGTCTTGGTCAATAGAGTAGCTTTTGTATGTTATTCATTCAAGATATCTTTTAATGGTTATTTTCGTATAATTTTTTTGCTATAATATTGAGTCTACACTGGCTTAAATAATACAAGCAAATATGTGGCCACACCGATCTCAGTCTCCTATGATATCTCCTATAAAATTTGTACAACATATATTTATGTAACACTATGAACAACAGAAGTTCCAGAAACAAATCAGTGGCATTTTTTCGAAGACATTAAACGTCAATCTCAAAGGTGTGATGTATGGTCGCTCTGTATCTATTGGCCCAAAGCCCTCTCTCCTCCATATACTAGCATAGATAGCACCTAAGTCACGGACAACACTCGAGAAAATGGTGAAGGAAAATACGAGGTGGAACCCACGCACCAAACCACCACGCATACCACAACAAACTCAAACGATATGTAGGCGGCGCGGCGAAGCGCGCATGTCCGTCTAGTTGGAATTATTATTCACTTGAGGAGCTCTTTGTTGCACTAGAGTAGCCAAATTGGCAATCTGTCTTGTCAAATTTGTCATGGATTCTTGCAAAACAGTAACAGATTCCTGAGTAGCAACCTCATCTAATTTCAGATCCTTATGATGTATATCTTCTCTCAAATCCTCAGCTGATTCATCCATTCTTTTCTTCAAGAATTCTCTCAAAGTCTCATACTCATTCCACTTCACCACATCATTAGGGTTCTTCTTTTGTTGCACATCAAAATCACTAGAAGTATCCATGATTAATATGTTAGTGAAATAAAACAAATATAGGTTGTGGTGTTCTCTCACAACTCACTCAAAAACAACAAAGAAAGGTGTATCTTACCATTCCAAAGTGAATAGAAATACTTACCAACAAGTAATAGCAACTATTGTGACTTGGTGTGAAGAAGAGAATACCCGGGGGTTTTAGCCATCGCAAGACAAAACAGGATATATGGTTGGGATTGGCTTGGATACCTAACAACACCAAATTACAAACCTATTTGTTGTTTGTGTGATACAAAAATTCACCTAGGAAACACACACCAATATGGAGACAAATGTGGCAAGCAACTATATGTATGGAATTGTTGCAATGCACTCAAAAGACACTAGCCAAGCTCAAAGAAAAATAGGCACAAGATTTCTCAATGTAGTGTCAAAATATATGAATGATCAATAACAGCTCCACTCACAATGTGTGATATAATACTTGTCGGATATATGCCAATTAGGGGTATATCCGGCATTGGCCGAAGGCCAGATTACCAGGGTGGCCCACATGTAGAGGAACAGAGCCCATTGGGTGGCCTAGTAAGCTGACGCGCAGGAAGCCGGATTCTAGAAGAATACGGACCACGACCCGCTGTGGTACGACTTGAAGGAGAAGCCAGATTCCTTACTTTCCAAGTTAGATACTTTCCGTAGTCTTCTAGATTTCCTTCCTGTAAGCCCTAGTACGGCTATCTATATAAAGCCGAACGGGAGCCAAAGAGAAGATTACATGTCAAATTAGCTAGAAGCCAACTCGCCGGGAAGTTCATCCTCGCCGAGTTAGCGAAGCATACTCATAATTGTACTTTGTATACTTCAGGCTTCAGCCCTGATTTTAGTGAGATTGCAGGAGTAGGAACGCCGCCTACTTGTGTCGTACCGAACCTGGGTAAACCCCGTGTTCTCGTTTCCAGTTCTTCCACGTCCCCCCGCGGTTCTACCAGTAGGCTTATGGTACCCCTGTCCATGATCCTTGCTACAAAGTATCGACAGTTGGTGCCCACCGTGGGGCCAGCGGCGTCGGGAGTTATGTTCCGAGCGGGAATACTCGGCAGAATCGGCAGCACGATCACTTTGGGAAGCCTGGAATTCGACGGAAACATCGGACGCTTTGTCGACACGGATCTTATATGCCGACACGGAATCATCTGGTAAGTGACTGCGTTTTACCGATTGGATCTGCTAATGTTTTTATCGGTTTAACAGCAGAAGCAATGGGATTCCGTGGTGGAAGTAATTTTATCCCACCCTCCCTATGCCCAATAGATGAAGGCTTCAATGCCGGATTCTGCTCAGATTTTCCCTACTCATACATAGGGGCAGATCAAGCTTCCATAGTTGCATATTGCCAAAACACATCTGGATTTGCCGCCTCTTCAGAGATGCCTGCAGCCAGATCCCACTTTATCGGTATGGTGCAGTCTGATATCGCCGAAAACACAGAAGACGAAAATCCTGTGGAAAAGGTAGAAAATCATGATCCCACAGAAAAGGTGGAAGATCCGACATCCGTCGATCAAGCGACGAACTCAGAAGTTGAGTCTGTATTGGCAGCCATAGAGGCAAAGCTAGACTCGAAAACCGGATCTACAGACACAGATTCCGAAGATGAAGACGCTTTTGAAAGAAAGGTCAAATCCATGCAGGGGAGCTTCCATGAAGTACTCATGGCTAAACCGACTGAAAACTCGGATGCCGAGGAAGATGAAGACCTCAAAACGCCTCTGCCGGAGGAAGAGGAAGGCGAAGTTAGTCTAATCTACCCTGACGTCAAAGAATTGACAGAAGATGAACCTAACAGAAAACCTCCATCTTCCAAGAAGAAAAAGAAATCCTCTAAGAATCTGCTATCCAAATTACAGAAGAAAAAGGTGAAAAATGGCAGACATTACCAACCAAAACTTGAAAGTTGGAGGAGGCAGTGGTATAAAAACTGCATAGAAGAAAAATGCTAAAATTCCTGTTCCCCAGATGTCAGAACAGGAGGAGATCAATCTGATCCAAACCCCGGTCGCACGTAATGAGCCCCCGGAAGTGCTGGAAGCCAGGAGACACGCAATAATGCGGCAACAGCAGCATCTATTCCGAACTCGGGAAAACATCCTTAAAACCCAGGCTGATATTAAAATACAATAGGAAGAAATAGAGGAATACGAAAGAAGGAATAAATCTCGAATTAAACCTACGCGGTTACCTAGAATTTCAAAACCGGAAGAACTGCCAGCGAGGAAGCGGTTTGAAAACCCATCTTGGCAAAGGCATGTTAACAACACTAATGCTAAGGGAGAACGCATTTACAAAACTGCAACTGTAAACGCAGAAGCCGCATTTGCCATCCTTAACGATGATCTGTACTCCAATGATGAAAAACTGCAGGGAGTGTATGCTTTCCTAGGAAAAGCATTACAACAGCAACAGCGAGGACAAGCATGTTCAGGCAAGCTACATGATGATTCAGCCTTGTGCAAAACTGCCACGTGCGCCGCTGGAGCACCTGACCCAGGCGAACCCGGAGATTCAGTTGATTCGAAGGAAAAGAAAGGAGATCCTAAAAAGGACAAGAAAATCCTGGATAACAAGGATGCAGCGTTCAGAACGGCTTCTCATCTGTTGAAAGGCAGAAATAATACAAAACCCCATGACAACAAGGAACGTGAGGAGCAAAATCGGAATGACAAAAAGCAATGCCGCCTCCGAGATACCCGGTTGATAAAGCTGGAAGATAAGACAATCCTCACAGGCGTGAGAGATCCCGAACCCCTTCAAGGAACAAAGAAAGGCCAAGCGAGTAGAACTCTGCCTTATTCCAAAGGACGGGATGCCGGAAGAAATAGGGATGATCCCAGAAGGGCGCACTCGCGCAACAATGGACCAGAACGGAGCAGGTCCGCTTCTGTCAATTCAGATGGAAGATATTCCACGCACATCGATAAGACGGAAAGAGACGATTTATACTTTGGACCAAAGTGTTTCACTGAAAGGATCCCGAGAATCAGTCTACACTCTGGCTTTGACAAAGTCAGTCTAACCAACCAAAAGTATAACGGAAGCACAAACCCCGATACATGGCTCTTGAACTACTATAGTGTCGTCCAAATCAACAAAGGAACATATTTAGAAACTGTGAAGTTTTTGCCCCTAATGTTGCTGGATGGAGCCAGGGATTGGATTAACGGACTTCCGTCAAGAACAATAGACAACTGGTAAGATATGGCTAGAGTTTTCGCTCAGCACTTTCAGGGTACGTATAAACGCCCTAAGAGCATTAACCAGCTGAACCGTTGCGTACAATATGAAGATGAGTCGTACGTCAACTTTATCTCGAGATGGACTGAATGAAGAATAGTTGCTCTGGGGTAAGTGATGTACAAGCAATGCATGCTTTCATCAATGGCCTGAAACCCATCCTCGTACCATTCGTGGTTGTTTCGAAAGAGCACAAAGATCTCGGATCTATGCTTACCACCGCCAATGAGCATGCAGCGGCTGAAGACGACATGAGGGCGAGAGGCGGAAACATCGACGCTTTGGAAAGGATAATGGCAGCATATGGAAGGGCAAAAGCATAGAAAAAAATGGGAACCTATCTCCTACTCTAAAGAAGAGTGGGAAAATATTAAGTCGGAATCCTGTGTCCACCATTCGCAATTCGGGAAGCCTACCCATAAAAATGCGCAGTGCCGACTTAATAAGCACATGAAAGGCAATGCAGGATCCGGGAATAAAGGAAAGAATTCCAAAAGGAAATTCATCAAGCAAAAGTCAGAAGCCGAAAAAGACGAAAGTGAGTCTGACACTGATGATAAAATCCAGGAGCAGCAACGAAAAGGCGAGCCTAAATTCCCGAGAGTTGAAGGAGAATGTAACCTAACTTTCCTGGCAACCCCTTCAGCAAAATAGGCTAAAAGAACGCTTCGAGAAATCAATGCAGTTGTACCTCCAACCCCAAATTACTTGAAGTATTCAAATACGCCAATTACCTGGGATCGGTCTGATCATCCCGGTAACATCCTAGAACCCGGCACACATGCTTTGGTCGTAAGTCCTATTGTTCAAAACACTAGTCCCAAAAGGTTGCTCATGGATGGAGGATCTAACATCAATATAATGCACTTAAGTACATTGAAGCAATTACACCTCTCCGAGACCCGGTTAAAACACAACAATGTATGTTTTCACGGCATTGTTCCTAGCAGGCAAGCACATTCGCTAGGAGAAATTTCCCTAGAAGTAACCTTTGGAAAGAGAGAACACTTCCGCCAGGAGATGATCTCATTCGAGGCCGTGTCGTTTGAAAGTGTGTATCATGCAATACTCGGATTTCCGGCTTTCGCCAAATTCATGCCAAGATCATGCTATATCTACAACAAGTTGAAGATGCCAGGGCCAAAAGGAGGTGTAATCCCCATATCAGGAGAGTTCAAACTGGCGAACGAGCTGGGGAAAGGAAACGCCCTTTACGCTGAACAGGTGATACGGAAGGAGGAGCTGAAGGAACTGGCTAAAGAAGTATCGCCGACAGAAATGCTGGCAGAAAAAGGAAGCCGGAAACCGGCAGATAGTTTCAAAGCCTCGGAGAATACAAAGCAGATCATCCCAGACCCCAAAGACCCGACAAAGTTTGTCATAGTGGGAATAAGAATGACTGACAAATAGCAAAGCGCGCTCATCATGTTCCTACGTGAGAACTGGGACATTTTGCCTAGTGTCCTGCAGATATGCCAGGTGTTCCCAGGGAACTTGCTGAGCATCAACTGAAGGTTATTCCAGGATCAAAACCCGTCAAACAAGGTCTCCATCATTTTGATGGAAGAAGGCGAAAGGTTATAGGCAAGGAAATTATCCGACTTTTAGTATCTGATTTTATCCGGGAAGTTATACATACTGATTGGTCTGCAAAACCAGTATTAGTCTCGAAGAAGGATAGTATTATTCTTAGGATGTGTATAGATTACACTGGTCTAAACAAATTGTGCCCAAAAGATAGCTTGGCGTTACGGCGAATCGATCAAATAATAGATGTCACCGCTGGCTCTAAGCTTTTATGCTTTTTGGATGCTTATTCTAGGTATCATAATATACGCATGAAAGAAGAAGGTCAAATAAAAACCTCTTTCATAACAACCTATGGAACATACTATTACATAACCATGCATTTTAGCCTGAAGAATGCTAGCGCAACATACCAGTGTTGCATGCAAAGATGCTTGCATAGTCAAATTGGCAAAAACATCCATGTTTATGTGGATGATATTGCCGTCATTTCCAAGGAAAGCATACACTCCTTGAAGATCTACGAGATACCTTCGAAAATCTCCGCACTTATAAAATGAAGTTGAATCCATTAAAGTGCGTATTCGGGGTTCCCTCTGGAAAGCCTCTGGGTTTTATCGTTTCCCACAGAGGAATAGAGGTAAACCCGGAAAAGATCAAAGCAATCTTAAACATCAAAAACCCTACATGTCTAAAAGATGTCCAAAGACTGATGGGTTCTGCAGCTGTTGTAAGCAGGTTCATAAGCCGCTGTATTTTCTGTTTACCATTCGTTGACATAAGCATACATCTATCTTAAAATATAGACACTCCTCCACGGTATGTGATTGTTGGCAGGCACCCGAGGATTCGGTTATCTATGGTTTGTGTAAGATGGTTGGGAGGAGTGTCAAGCTTTTTATACCTCCGTTTAATAAAATAAAATCTCTGGCACATGAGTGATCCATGCTTCCCTCTGTGAAGGGTCTTTCTTTTACTTTTATGTTGAGTCTTCATCTTCTAATTTTATGCACGGTTGAGAGAGCATAGTTGCCATTCTGAGTTTTATGTGCATTTGTCCCAGAAACATTATTAATTGATTCATGATGTGTTATTGCTTTTTCTCCAATTGTCTGTTCTAGTCTTCCTCATGAACTTTGAAGGTGTCCTGTCATTTATGCTTTGCCCCACTCTTAAGGACTAGCGAAGTATCACTTTGACATGTTTTCTCTATACTTGAAATAAACGTATATCTTTAGTTGCATTGTTATTCATGATCTTTTATTTGTGTTACTTCTCATGATGCAAGGTGATTGCTATGCTTTATTATTAAAATTCTATTTATCATGCTTGTGTTAAAGTTCTGTGATCTCAGCTTACTTATGCTTTTACATTATTGATGATCAAGTTTATGTTGGTAGCATGTCACCTCAGAAATTATGTGTTTTTATCGTTTACTTACTCGAGGACGAGTAGGAACTAAGCTTGGGGATGTTGATACGTCATAAATGTATCCTTAATTTCTGATGTTCCATGTTGTTTTCTTATTGTTTCCCACATGTTTGCTATACACCTTATGTCATTTTATCGGTTTTCCGGACTAACCTATTGACAAGATGCCACAGAGTCAGTTCCCTGTTTTCTGCTGTTTTTAATTTCAGAAAAGTTGTTCTGGAAATATTCTCGGAATTGGAAAATTCGAAGCCCGGAAATCTTAGAATTCATGAAGATCTCACTTCGTCCCGAAAAACACCCGAGGCCGCCGTCATCGTCATTCCGAGATCGGGAGGGTTCTGGAGCTCTCCCCGGCACCCTTTTGGGAGGGGAATTCATCACCGGGGGGTCTACACCACCATACCCTCCTCCGAAGTGATGCGTGAGTAGTTCATCTGTGGACTACGGGTCCATAGCAGTAGCTAGATGGGTGTTCTCTCCACTTTGTACCTCATGTTTAGATCTTGTGAGCTGCCTCACATGACCGAGATCATCTTTATGTAATGCTACATGTTGTGTTTGCTGGGATCTGATGAATGTTGAATGCTATGTCTTCTGATTATCAATCTATCGTGTTACCTTCATGCATATGTTATTTATGATCTTGCATGCTCTCCGTTATTAGTAGATGCTCTAGCCAAGTAGATGCTAGTAACTCCAAGAGGGAGTATTTATGCTCGATAGTGGGTTCATGCCTCCTTTTGATATGTTCTCGAGTGACAGAAACGTGACGGATGGAGGATGTGATGTTGCCATTAGGGAGAAAACAACGGTGTTTACCTAGTTTACATTGTTTACATTACACACTTTGCTTACGGCGATAATCTGTTGCTTGCAACTTAATACCCAACGTTTGTTCGGATGATATTCGGAGGGTGGTTTCTAACCGTAGGGATTTTTCCCTACGGTACAATCTTCAAAAAAAAATTCGGAGGGTGGATTATTAGACATAGATACAGTTGGATGACGGTCTATGTATTTTGGTGTAATGCCCGCATCAATCACATAGTAATATTTATGTCTTGCATATGCAATATGGTGCAGCCTTCATTTCTATCAATTGCCCAGCTGTAATTTGTTCACGACGCATGTTATTTATCTTTCACGGAGAGACACCACTAGTGAACTGTGGACCCCGGTCCATTTTCCTCATATTGATAAAACACTTACTGCTTTCATACTGCTTTCATATTGTTCCTACTATTTTCCACATCATACATTTAACCTCTTTGTGTTCAACAAAACCGGTGAGATTGACAACCTCACTGCTACGTTGGGGCAAAGTGATTTGATTGTGTTGTGTAGGTTCCACGTTGCTGCTGAACCGGTAGTGCGCCCTGCCATCTCAGCTCCATCAACCTTCGAAGATTGCTTGTCCTCCTACTGGTCGATTCAACCTTGGTTTTTTTCTGAGGGAAAACTTGCCGCTGCACTCTTCACAATCTTGCTCTTGGGGTTTACCAACGTCATCCACCAACAAGTTTTCTGGCGCTGTTGCCGGGGAGGAAGAGAATTTCTGCAAGGAGAGTCTCTCACTTCCAATCTCTTTAATTTGTTTTTGTTTTGCTTAGTTTATTTTATTTTGTCTTGTTTTCCTCTCTTTATAAAAAACACACAAAAAATTAGTTCTTATTCTAGCTGTAGTTTTATTCCCCTTTTTAGTCATGTTAAAATGAATGTTCCGGAGGTTGAAGTTCGTTCCTTTAAGCAACAAGGGGGAGAAAGTTTGAAAAATGCTTGGTATAGGATAAGTGATTGATGACCCACAAGTATAGGGGTTGTATCGTAGTACTTTCGATAAATAAGAATGTCGAACCCAACGAGGAGCAGAAGGTGTTGACAAGCAGTTTCGATGAAGGAATAACGTAAATACTGGAAAACAGATTTGTAGGGGTTTTTGATATTGCAGATAAATAAAGCGCGAGTAAATAAAATGCAGTAGTAATAATTGCAGCGAGTGGCCCAATCCTTACTTCAGCAAAGGACAAGCCGATGAGTTTACTTATGATTAACAAACATTCTCGGGGACACATGGGAGGTTTATGTCAAGTGCTTTTGTTCCATGCAGCTGAATAACTTTGGTGTTTTGATAAGTGTTGTGTGGGTGAATCTATGCTAATGTACCGTCCCATCCAAGACTAATACATATTTGTGATTATACCCCTTGCAAGCATCCGCAACGACAAGAAAGTAATTAAGAAATAAATCTAACCACAGCTTTAAACTCCGGGATCCTACGCTCCCTCGTGTAATGGTTTCCTAACGGGGGTTTAGGTTTCTGTCTCCGGCAACCCCACAATTAGTAGCCAAATACACGATGCATTCCCCTAGGCCCATAAATGGTGAAGTATCATGTAGTCAACGTTCACATGACACCACAACTTAAATATCAAACATTAATATTATTCAGCATTACTTCACTACTAACAACTTGACTTCTCCCATGTCCTCAAGAACAACACGAACTACTCACAACACATCATATGGATCATAATCAGAGGAGATATAATGGATGATAAAAATCTGGTCATAAAGTGCAAACACCGATAAATCTCACAAGCATCAACTACTAACAAGTAATCCACACCGGGAGAGAGATCTAATGCAAAACAACGATAGAGGCCCCTAATTGTTACAGCGGGATGGAGGTGGATGATGAGGGTGATGGTTCTGGTGGTGATGACGATGATGATGGCGGTCTTGATGATGCCCGGAGCAATGACGGTGATGATGGCGGTGATTTCCCCTCTCCAGAGAGGAATTTCCCCGGCAGACTTCTCCCTGCCAGAGAGCTTTTCTCTCTCGGGTATTTTCCGCCCCGCAGCGGCGGCGGAATAATTCTTAGAGGATGAAATGAGGCTTAGGGTTCCCTCGGGACCCCAGGGGCCAAGATGACCCCCAGAGGTGGGCCAGGGTGGCCACACCCCTAGCTGGCGCGGCCAGGGGGCGCGCCACCCCTAGGTGTGGGCCCCTGGTGGCCCCCTGTGGCTCCCCTCTTGGCTGTGTTCCTCCTCTGGACTTTTAGGAACCCCCGTATTTCCCCCTTCTTCTTCTAATCTTCTGAAATATGGTATCTTGACAGTGCTTTTTCCGTCAGATTTCTGGTCCCGATGTTTATTCTCCAAAAATTATAAAACATGCAAAATAACATAAAATAACATAAGAGATGCATCATAACATGAAATATATCGATGAATAATAGAAAATAATGATATAAAATAGTGATGAAAAATGGACGTGTCAACTCCCCCCAAGTTTAGACCTCGCTTGTCCCCAAGCGAAACTGAACTCAGAAAACATGACCACATGTTTATGGAGTGAAGAGTCGATAAATAAAATACGGACAAGAAGCATCACATTTACCTATGCACCAATCATTGCAGACAACAACTTCCTCTCATAAAACTTAACTTGAAACAAGTAAAGGGAGTCACAAACAAAGATGCAAAAGAGAGAATCAAAATTGGTGATGGCAAACTTTGTTCTTGGTCAGAGAATATTTAATGAAAATATACTTATCTTAGGTGAAGTCTTTATAACAAGGTTTATATTGTATAGCTTAACATGTTTAATTGTGACAACTCTTTTCAGTGATTCATAGCTTTCAAAGTAATATTCATTCAGATAATAAAGCATGTGCCAAACAAAGAAGGATAGAAAACATGATTGAATAAATCAACATATAAATGATGAGAACACAACAACTCAAATGCTTGCTGGAGACAGAAGGAAATGGGTTTACTGACTCAACATAAAAGTAAAAGATAGACCCTTCGCAGAGGGAAGCATTGACCACTCATGTGCTAGAGATTTTATTTTAATAAACAAAGGTATAAAATGCATGACACTCCTCCCATCCATCTTACACAAACCATGGCTAACTGAATCCTCGGGTGCCTGCCAACAATCACAAACCGTGGAGGAGTGTCTAAATTTTGAGAGGTGTATATGTATGTCAACGAAGGGCAAACAGAAAATACAGTACGTCACAAGCCAACTAGACTCACAAGAGCGGCTCCCATGGTGAAGGACGCAACTGGTGTAGAAGGACATCCCTCTTTCTCTTTTGTTTACACAATTATGCTTTGACTGATAAATGAGGGGCAAAATGAGTGAAGAGAATTTGTATTATTATTTGGGGCTGGGCACCCCGCTGTCAGCTCTTCTAGCATTTGGATAAGCAAATGAAGCCACTAGTCCAGGTGTTTGAGTCCTCATGAGCTAAAATAAGAAACACAAAACATGATTAATTTGAGAGTTTTAAAGGTAGCACATGAGCAATTTACTTGGAGTGGCGGTGAAATACCACATGTAGGTAGGTATGGTGGACACGAATGGCAAGGTTTTGGGTTTCAGGTATGGATGCACGAGAAGCATTCCCTCTTAGTACAGGGTTTTTGGCTAGCAAGGCTAGGTAGCAAGCATAAGAGTTGAAAGAAAACAAGCAAATATACATATGATGATGAAGGGTACGTTGCATAGAAAACCAAAAAATTCCTACGCGCGATAAACCCAAATGGCAAGATCTAATCTAGGAGATGAAAGGTAACGGGGAGAAAGAGAGTCTTGAGATAACATGCCCTCGAAGACTCAAAGTGTTACGAGATTAAATCTCGTTGTTGGCATAGTCGTACTCACGCCGATCCCGAGTGAGAAGATGTGCACCGCAATCCGGCGATGCCTCTGTGATCGGTCACACGTTCAGCTCGATAAAGACCTCCGTTCCCTCGATTCAGCGGGGTAGCGGAAGTAGGGGATCCCCGGAACTCCAGCAGCACGACGGCATGGTGGTGGTGAAGAATCCCACGGTCAGGGCTTTGCCAAGCCGGAGACCATGGAATGGAGCAGCGGGTGGAGGGAAATGGAGGTGGGCAAGTGTGTGGAGAAGAGGAGCTCTCACCCTCCTTTTATAGGGAAGGGGGAGGCAGCCCAAGAGGGGGGTGCGGCCAGCCATGGTGTGCCCCCACCTCTTCCCTCTTCATGTGAGTGGAAGCTCCACTCACACCCACTCATGCTCCCTTAATTTTCCACTTAAAAAATACAAAGGTTTTTCTTCAATAAATAAATAAAACTTTTTTATTTCTTTATTTATATTCGTTAATTCTATTAACAAACATTTGCATGCAGAACCTCAAATCATTTGTTAATTCCATTAACAACCATTCGACAAAAAACCCCTTGAACTATTTCAATTTTCCCCGAAACAATTTTGGAGCTGCCCAAAACATTCTTCGGTATTCCGTATCCTCTCAAACGCTTCATCGAACCTTAAGTGTGTCACCCTATGGTTCGTGAATAATATAGACATGATCGAGACTCCTCTCTGATCAATAATCAACAGCGAGATCTGGAGATCCGTGATGACCCCTATATATTCAACGATGACTCTCGTGATCGTGTGAACCTTTCAACGTCGTAACGATTTCCCTTTGTCTCGCGATATTTTACTTGTCCGAGATCCGATCATCGGTATCAACCATACCTTGTTCGATCTCGTTACCCGACAAGTACTCTTTTCTCGTTCCCGTGATATAACATCCTTGTGATCATATCACGTGCTTGCAAGCGGTGTTGATATGATATCACCGAGAGGGCCCTGAGAATATCTCTTCGTCATATTGGATGGAAAAATCTCACTCTTGATCCATGAGCTTCAACTAACACTTTCCGAATACCTAACGCCACCTTTATAGTCACCCTGTTATGGTGTGATGTTTGATGTCATCAAAGTATTCTTTCGGTATTAGTGATTAACATGATCTCATGGTCTAAGGAACAATGTTATTTCGAATGTAAGACATAACAACAAAACTAAATGACTTGATCGTATTGTTATACATAGTTAGGGTCTAAGTTCATCACGTCATTCTCCTAATGACATGACCCTGTTATTAACAACATCCAATGTCTATGATCAGGAAACCTTGATCATCTGTTAATCAACGAGCTAGTTAAAAAAGGGGCTTCACTAGGAACGTTGGTTTGTTTATTAATCACACATGTATCAACGTTTACGGTTAATACAATTCTAGCATGAGAAATAAACATTTATCATAAACAAGGAATAATATAATAACCCCTTTATTATTGCCTCTCGGGCATATTCCCTTCAGTCTCCCACTTGCACTAGAGTCAATAATCTAGTTTGTAAGCACTTAACATATATGGCGTTTCAGTGTTATTACCATGCTTCGCATGTGGTAAACATCATCAAAAAGATCTGAACTTGTTGAGGTCCTATTGTATGCATGTTCTTTGCGTCTACACGCATCAGTCATTCTCTGATGAGATGGCTTTGTATATATTTGGTCAACCGGTGAAACCTTAATTCCTTAGCTTAAACCAATGTTACTAACATTGTGAAAATGTAGCTTCATAGTTTCAGCATTCTTGGAAATTCACCAAGTTCAATAAAGAACTCCTTGACACAAAATACTCTTATTATTTGTTGTCAACACAACGATATACTTATCCTTTGTAGTATTCGTCACAATACTTTAATTTTGAAACTCTTTCAAATCTAGCATGGAACTTTCTTCCAGCCTATTGTGCTTCCCTTCATCACATATTTTAATTGAGATAAAATTATTTGAATATATAACAAGACTATTAGTGTAACATATTACAACAAATAGTTTGTCATCACTATATAGGAAAACACATCCTTAGCATTTCTAAAATGGCATAAGGATCTCTCCCGATGTTGTCTAATCATCATATGAATTATCCAGCTATAACATTTTATAGCATAGGACTCATATGGTTGTGTACATAGCATGGAACATGTAACTTAGAAATCTCAATTTCATTGTGCTCATCATGTGTCAAAACACTTGAATATTGCTCAATTGTTTTCCATGTGGCAAGAACTCCTTCTTGTCATTTGGGTATTGACTTACTTCAATATTTCATCTATGTAATTTGGCTTCAATCATATTAGGCGCTTCAATCCGTCTCTTATAGATATCGATGCCCAATATCTCCTAAGCCTTTTATCAATATAAAAATCTTAACCGTGTTAATTTAAAATACATATTTTCCAATCAACCATATGTCATCTACATAAAGCTTTGGAAATATGTCATAGCGCTCCCACTTAATTTCTTGTAACTTTACAAGCATCTTTATCGTTCATGATGGAATCAAACTCTTTTGATAACTTCATTAAGGTAAACATTCCTACTTCGTTATGCTCACTTCAACCATTGAAGTTTGCATACCTTTCCAACAACCTTTTGAATTCTACAAAACTCTCAGACTGTGTCAAGCACACATACTCGATCAAACTTCCTTGAGAGGAAAGTTGGTTTTGTTATTCAACTGCCATATCATAATCTGTAACTTTTGCTAGAACTATCCGCAAAGAATAAAGCATCACTACGTAAGATCAAAATCTTATAGTAGTCAACTGTTTGAACTTCGTCGAAAACATCTTTTCGACAAGCACAACTTTCAAAGGATGTAAAAATCCATATATGTGTTGCTATATAGACCCTTTTTGCTATCGTTAGGCATCATGCTTTTCGAAAGAACTACCAAGTCACATACTTGATATTCATACAGGGATACTATCGCAGATATAATGACTCATAGCCAATTTTAACGAAGTTAGGGCCCATCATTTGCTTCCTTTATAAGGTCCATCTACTTTGTTGTCAAAACAACACTTTACTCTTAAACCACAAGTTGGTCTAAGTACAAAGTTTTTAGGATTTTTGTGGTTCAGTTCGCAAACTCATTCAAAGTATCTACAATACATGTAGTGTCTTCTACTTTGTCAAAAAATCAAACCCCAGAATAACTTCCAGTGTTGTGCTACTCTTGACATGGTAACTAAGATTCTCTAATCTCGTTGAGTTTGTACTGTCCTCCCACTCACTTATTTTGCAAGAAATACTTTCTCGAGAAATCAACCCTTTCTGACAAACAACATTTGTCTTTGGTCGGTGATAGGAGAAATACCCAATGTATTCTTTAGGATAACCTTGTAAACATATATTTATCCCATTTTGGTTGTAAACATTTTACACATGCTACGCATACCAAAACTTAAGAAAAATACAATTTGGGTCATTACCCAAACCATATCTTATACGGTGTCAATTTCAATGGATCATGATGGCGCTCTTTTTTAGTGTAAAAGCAGTTGTCACTAATGTATAAACTAAAAAATTATAATGGCATTTTTATTTATCTTACCATGTCAAAACAAGGTTTGATTTTGTCTCTCGAACACTCCAAACTAATGTGGGGTATTCGAGAAGTATAAGTTGTAGAACAATTCTGCAACTCCTCAGATGTTTTGCTAAACTTGTAACTCAAACTTTATCCTTTATGATCCAATCATAAATACTTGATTATCTTGTTACAATGATTTTTACTTCATATTAACAACCATTTGAACCAATTCAAAATGTCAAACTCCGTTCTCTTTAAATAGATATACTCACATATCTACTGAAATCATCGACATAATTTTATGAAGGAAAAATTAATCCACCATACATGACTACACATAATGGACTATATACATCAATATGTATAATCTCCACTAAATTAGTCGTCCATTCTATTTTGGCCTATGAACGGAATTCTAGTCATCTTTTGGAAGAGGTCTCACAAGCGTCAATTTATTCAAAACAAAATGACTCCGGAAGTCCATCAATATGGAGTTCCTTCATGTTTTCCTTTCCGATATGAACTAAAATTTGTGGTGTCACAATTTAAGTGAAACTCTTTTACGTCTTGCAACGTTTTAGCATTTAGTCTTATAGATGTTTACTTTACCAACATGATTTATATTAACATATCCATCAATTATGGAATATGGTCATAGTTTGAACAATCTCATTTGTTCTCACAAAAGACTAGAACAAAATAACAACTTATTAAGTTCTTAAAATAAATCTTGAATGTTTGGTTCGATACGACAATGAACACAATAACACTTTATTTCTGTTCTTGTCATAATCGATTCCACATCTATTACTAGTTCCTTTTAGGCCCTTGTATTTCTTGCATTGCGTTGCTTTGTATGACAACTCATACCAACCAATGTGGTATCAAAATACCGAAAAAATACTTTGTTAACTAGTAATACATCTATAACTTGTATATCAAGCATATACACCTGAGATGGACCTTTCCAGTTATATTCTTTCTTCCATATACCTTTTGTAATTCTATTTTCAATATTTCCTTTCCTTTACAGAAGAATCATTCAACATCAAACACTGCTAGTCGTACTAGCTCATTTTTCTTGGCGTGTTAGTCATGTACTATCACCCATTGAGTCATACTTTAAGTTTGATTGTTCTACTAATATCACCATATCAATAGTATTCTTCCAGATTCCACTCTTAGCAATCTCCAAGTAAGGTAAACGATTTTTACCCATACTTTTAATTCATCCCATCATAAGAATTTTATGATTAAGCTACTATAGCTCGAAGGAAGGAATTTAGAGGATAATGTTTAGCGCCCAATTTCTTGGAATATTCAAACGCCTAGCGTCTTCAATCATTGCATATATTAAAATAATATAAGCATACATTGTCACGCTAAATTATACTTAGTCATGTTGCTACAAATAAGTTTCTAGATATCAATATATCTTTCACTTGATTGTTTCTGAAAACAACTCTTTTCAGTTCCTAAATCACCTTGATCAACAAAACATTCTTTTGAAGATAAAGTAATACGGAAGCAACCATGACTCTAGATTCTAAGTAGGAATTATTTGCTCTCTAGATCAATCAATCATTAATCATATGGAGCTAGGTAGGAAACACCGAAAATCTACAATATGACTCAATTTTAAATTTCACTAATACGGTACCAATCTTTAAATGGTATTTACCAGATCATAACAGTTATATCTTAATTAACAATCTAAGTGTAAGGTAGTTTTGTGAATGCCAATGAATACTACAATTTGTGCAAATTCACTTTGATTGGTTGTTCATGATAAATAAGTTCAAGTTAATTCAAAATTATGCCATGAACTCCCACTCAAAAACAACATCCCTCTTAGTCGTCTTTAGTGATTACACGAACCAAATTCACTACACCAAAACCGATCATCACGTGAAATGATGTAGCTTCAAAGGCGAACATCAACATGTTGATCATATCATCCATATGACTCATGCTTTACCTTTCGGTTACGTGTTCCGAGGCCATGTATGTACATGCTAGGATCGCCAAGTAGAATCGTAGTATTGCGTGTGTTTCAAGGCCATGTCTGTACATGCTAGGCTTTAATACACCCGTTGTATGCGAACGTTGAGTCTGCCCTCGCGAATAACTTGATGCACTATCTCCCTTCAACCCTTTGAGCGAAATGTAGCAAAAGGAAGGAAAATCCATGGACCGACCCCATTTTCTCCACCCGTAGGAACTACGAGATCACCCCAAGGACGCCTTCGGCGTCCAGGGGTCACGGACCGACCATAGACCCTGTTCAATAAGTGGAACACATTAGCCGTCCGCTCTACGGTTGGGTAGTAAGGGTCGGAGAAGGGAAATCACTCGTTCTTCAAACCAGCATTCTTAAGTTTAAGATCAAAGAGTCGGGCGGAAAAAGGGGAGATCTCCCCGTTCCTGGTTCTCCTGTAGCTGGATTCCCCGGAACCACAAGAATCCTTAGAATGGGATTCCAACTCAGCACCTTTTGTTTTGAGAACACACCCGATCATCACGTGGTGTCTCGAAACGACTCTTAACGGTGCATACTTAAGTAAGAACACATTATTATCTTGATATTAAGGGAGAGGGATCATATTATAATGCTACAGTCGTGATCTAAGCAAAATAAGATGCATAAAAGGATTAACATCACATGCATGGATAATGTGATATGATATGGTCCTTCTTGCACTTGATCTCCATCTTGTGCATCATGGTATGATCTCCATCATTCCACCGGTGTGGCACCAAGGTTCGTGGCACCTCCATCTTGATTTTCCATTACAACATATCACATGAATATGATATACAACACTTAGGACATAAAAATAAGACAACCATATGGCTCCAGCCGGTATGTCAATAATTTACAAAAGATATCATCTCATACATAACGTTTGTAACATTGACCATATCATATCACATGCCCTGCAAAAACAAGTTAGACGCCTCTAATTTATTTTTGCATATTTTACGTGGCTTGGGCTTACGAGGATAGAACCGTTCATACCTACGTACAAGAGCCACAACATTGATAAAACATTTTTTTAACAACCCTTTGTGGATTAGATCTTAACTATAGTAGGAGAAACGGACACCGCCTCAGTCACAAGTGAGACAATTCTCGCGTATATAGTACACGTAAACTTAGTCTAGGGCAACTTCATCCTACTATGCCACTAAGATCATAAAATACTCGAAAAGGCAAAAACATGATCATCAACGCCCACATACTGCTATGTTTTCTACCCGTACAAATCATCTACGCATAGATCCTGCTCTGATACCACTGAAGGGAACGTTGCATAAAAAACAAAAAAAATCCTACGCGCGATAAACCCGAATGGCCAAGATCTAATCTAGGAGATGAAAGGTAATGGGGAGAAAGAGAGTCTTGAGATAACATACCCTCGAAAACTCAAAGTGTTACGAGATCAAATCTCGTTGTTGGCGTAGTCGTACTCACGCCGATCCGGAGAGAGAAGATGTGCACTGCAATCCGGCGATGCCTCCGTGATCGGTCACACGTTCAGCTCGATGAAGACCTCCGTTCCCTCGATCCAGCGGGGTAGAGGAAGTAGAGGATCCCAGAACTCCAGCAGCACGACGGCGTGGTGGTGGTGAAGAATCCCACGGTCAGGGCTTCGCCAAGCCAGAGACCATGGAATGGAGCAGCGGCTGGAGGGAAAGGGAGGTGGGCAAGTGTGTGGAGAAGAGGATCTCTTACCCCCCCCCCCTTTTATAGGGGAGGGGGAGGCAGCCCAAGAAGGGGGTGCGGCCAGCCATGGTGTGCCCCCACCTCTTCCCTCTTCATGTGAGTGGAAGCTCCACTCACACCCACTCATGCTCCCTTAATTTTCCACTTAGAAAATCCAAAGGTTTTTCTTTAATAAATAAATAAAACATTTTTATTTCTTTATTTATATTTGTTAATTCTAGTAACAAACATTTGCATGCAGCACCTCGAATCATTTGTTAATTCCATTAACAACCATTTGACGAAAAAACCCTTGAACTATTTCGATTTTCACCGAAACAAGTTCGGAGCTGCCCAAAACATTCTTCGGTATTCCGTATCCTCTCAAACGCTTCATCGAACCTTAAGTGTGTCACCCTACGGTTCGTGAATAATATAGACATGATCGAGACTCCTCTCCGATCAATAATCAACAGCGGGATCTGGAGATCTGTGATGACTCCTATATATTCAACGATGACTCTCATGATCGTGTGAACCTTTCAACGTCGTAACGATTTCCCTTTGTCTCACGATATTTTACTTGTCCGAGATCCGATCATCGGTATCAACCATACCTTGTTTGATCTCGTTACCCGACAAGTACTCTTTTCTCGTTCCCGTGATATAACATCCTTGTGATCATATCACGTGCTTGCAAGCGGTGTTGATGTGATATCACCGAGAGGGCCCTGAGTATATCTCTCTGTCATATTGGATGGACAAATCCCACTCTTGATCCATGAGCTTCAACTAACACTTTCCCAATACCTAACACCACCTTTATAGTCACCCTGTTACGGTGTGACGTTTGATGTCATCAAAGTATTCTTTCGGTATTAGTGATTAACATGATCTCATGGTCTAAGGAACAATGTTACTCCGAATATAAGACATAACAACAACACTAAATGACTTGATCGTATTGTTATACTTAGTTAGGGTCTAAGTTCATCACGTCATTATCCTAATGACATGACCCCGTTATTAACAACATCCAATGTCTATGATCAAGAAACCTTGATCATCTGTTAATCAATGAGCTAGTTAAAAAAGAGGCTTCACTAGGAATGTTGGTTTGTTTATTAATCACACATGTATCAACGTTTCCTGTTAATACAATTCTAGCATGAGAAATAAACATTTATCATAAACAAGGAATAAGATAATAACCACTTTATTATTGCCTCTCGGGCATATTCCCTTCAGATGAAACCAATCATGCAATCTTCATTGAAAGCACAAACGATCTTAACTTGTGAATACTAAGTTTATGAGCTAATAGGCAAATTCCTCTTTCTTGTACTAGCAACTCAAATTATTATTTCCGCTGACCCAAGCTACGTTTAACAAAACTAACTAGATTAACTTGATGATCCCTAGAGTGATACCAAGTACTAATAAAAAGCTAAACCATATGACAGAAATTGAAAACTGAAATAATGTGCATAGAAAGTAAATGATAAAACTTCTCATTAATATTTCAAACCAGCAACTCATACCAACGGATACAACGATAACCAACTAGGGAGAGACACTTTGATACTGCAAACCATCCTATATGATAACCTCTCTACTCATGATATGACTCTACTGAAAAAGCAAAAGATGAAAGGTAGTGATGTGATACCGCGGCACTCCTCCCAAGCTTGGAATAAGCCGAGGGGATGCCAAAACCAATGACGAATCAATTCTTCGGTGGTGGTGAATCCTTCTCGATGAGCTTATCAACGAATTTCTTCAGATCTTCAATAGAAAACATAATCATACGCATCACCTCCGTATTGCGATCAACATAATTTGCATGCCCGTCAGATTTTGAATCCGAGCCACCAAGATTTTCCCCCCACTCTTCCTTAGGTTGTGAGCTTCCTTCATCTGCACGGTTAGAACGATTCATATCCCACATAGAGGGCAAATCTTTATTGGGCACCTTTTTGCTCTGATAATCATGAATTAACATGTGGAAGTAGTTCTTGACGCCCACGGCAGGTGTCTTCGAAGCCAGTGAGTAACGTGGAACCTTCCCTCCAGTGCTCATCCGCGCGTTCCTCCTGAGCTTCAAGGGATTAGCCACCACTCCAATGCTTGCGATGGTGGCGCGTGGATGCACTCGAGGGTTTTCTTCCACATCTCCTTCAGCTCCGCTCTCGATCTCCTCCTCCGGCTTCAGGTCTTGAACATCATCTCCCTTGGGTCCCTTCTCCTTGTTGTCGTTGGCGGAGACCATGATGCTTCTAAAACAGAAAACAGATCCTAGCAGAAACAGCTCGGAACAGAAACACGACGAGAAAACGATATACGGACCTCGGGGAGTCCGTGGGATTATATAGGAAAAAGTTTCATAACGAAGGGAAAATTCAGGTCGAAAACAAGTCGGAGAGGAGCTCTGCGGCGCACACACCTAGGGCTGGCGCGGCCAGAGGTGGGCCCGCGCCACCCTATGGTGTGGAGCCTCCGGACTCCGTTTCCCTCTCGTTTGCGGCTCATAATTTTTCATATTTTCTAAAAACAGCAAAAATATAAGTTGGAAGATGTTTCGCGAACATTTTCTTACCAAAACTGTTACCTATTTGAAAACTGACTCTGCAGTTTCTGAAATGTGCTTCCAAATGAACTCCTCCGGGATCATGGCTTGAATACAATCAACATTTTCATTGTAAGGATCTCCGGAGATATAATGCTTGAGTCTTTGTCCATTCACCACTTGTGAAGAGTTGTCTACAAGGGAAACAGTTTTAATTGCCCCAGAAAGATATACCTCTTCGATAACAAAAGGTCCTTCCCATCTCGAGAGTAATTTTCCTACAAAAAATCTGAGACAAGACCTATACAATAGCACTTTCTGACCAACATGAAATTCTCTTATCATGCCACCTTTTAACTTTATCTTTAAAGAGCTTAGCATTTTCATATGCTTCACTCCTCCATTCATCTAGAGAACTTAAGTCAAGCAGCCTTTTCTCACCAGCAAGTTTAAAATCTCTATTTAGGTCTTTCACTTCCCAATAAGCTTTGTGTTCTAATTCTAGGGGCAAGTGACAAGCTTTTCCATAAACCATTTTATAAGGAGACATGCCCATGGGATTTTTGTAAGCAGATCTATAAGCCCACAGAGCATCATTTAATTTCTTAGCCCAATTTTGCCTAGATTTGTTAACAGTCTTTTTCAGGATAGATTTGATTTCTCTATTTGATAATTCTACTTGCCCACTAGTTTGAGGATGATAGGGTGAAGAAATTCTATGATTAACATCATATTTAGCAAGAGTTTTTCTAAAACCACCATGAATAAAATGAGAACCCCCATCAGTCATAAGATATCTAGGCACACCAAACCTAGGGAAAATAATGTCCTTAAGCATTTTTAAAGAGGTTTCACCATCATCACTTTTATTAGGTATATCTTATACCCATTTAGTAACATAATCAACATCAACAAGAATATGAGTATAGCCTTTTGAAGGAGGGATAGGACCCATAAAGTCAAAACCCCAACAATCAAACGGTTCAATAACAAGAGAATAATTCATAGGCATTTCATTACGTCTAGAAATATTTCCAACCCTTTGGCATTGATCACAAGACAAAACAAATTTTCTAGCATCTTTAAAGAGAGTAGGCCAATAAAAACCTGACTGTAGAACTTTATGTGTAGTTCTATCTCCAGCGTGATGTCCTCCATAAGCACTACTATGACATTTTATCAATATCTCATGTTGTTCATTTTCAGGAACACATCTTGTCATAATACCATCAACACCTTCTTTATATAAGTGTGGGTCATCCCAAAAATAATGCCTCAAATCATAGAAGAATTTTCTTCTTTGCTAAGCTGTAAAGGTAGGAGGCAAAAACTTCGAAACAATAGAGTTAACATAATCAGCATACCATGGACTCTCTTGAGAGCTCATTTTTATTGCAGCTAACTGTTCATTAGGAAAACTATCATTAACAGGAATAGGGTCATCGGGGATATTTTCTAATCTAGACAGATTATCACCAACACGATTTTCAGCACCCTTCCTATCCACAATATATAATCAAACTCTTCTAAGAGAAGCACCCATCTAATAAGCCTAGGCTTAGCATCCTTTTTTCCATAAGGTACTTAATAGCAGCATGATCAGTATGAATAGTAACTTTAGAATCAACAATATACTGCCTAAATTTATCACAAGCAAAAACTATAGCTAGGAACTCTTTCTCAGTGGTAGCATAATTCTTTTGAGCAGCATCAAGGGTCTTACTAGCATAATGAATAACATTTAACTTCTTATCTACCCGCTGTCCAAGAATAGCACCTACAACATAATCACTAGCATCACACATAATTTTAAATGGTAAATTCCAATCAGGTGGTTGAACAATAGGGGCAAATATTAAAGCCTTCTTTAAAATTTCAAAAACTTCTTTATAATCTTCATAAAAAACAAATGGTATATCTTTTTGAAGAAGATTCGTAAGATGTTTTGATAATTTAGAGAAATCTTTAATAAACCTTCTATAGAAACCAGCATGACAAAGAATACTACAAATACGTTTAACATCCCTGGGACAGGGCATTTTCTCAATAGCTTCAACTTTAGCTCTATTAACTTCAATACCTCTTTCAGAGATTTTATGTCCAAGAACAATTCCTTCATTAACCAGAAAGTGGCATTTCTCCCAGTTAAGAACAAGATTAGTCTCCTCACATCTCTGCAAAACTTTGTCAAGATTCTGCAAACAATTATCAAAAGAAGTTCCATAGACGGAGAAATCATCCATGAAAACTTCCACAATTTCTTCACAAAAACCATGAAAGATAGCAGACATGCATCTTTGAAAAGTAGCAGGAGCATTACATAAACCGAAAGGCATACGTCTATAAGCATAAGTTCCATAAGGACAAGTGGAAGTTGTTTTCTCTTGATCAAGCTTTTTAACAGCAATTTGAGAAAACCCAGAATAACCATCAAGAAAGCAGAAATGAGTTTTCTTGGACAACCTTTCTAACATTTGATCAATAAAAGGCAAAGGATAGTGATCTTTCTTAGTAACTTTGTTAACCTTCCTAAAAATCAATGCACATCCTATAACCAACTACTACTCTTTGAGGAATAAGTTCATTGTTTCCATTCGGCACAACAGTCATCCCTCCTTTATTAGGGACACAATGCACAGGACTAACCCATCTACTATCAGCAATAGGATAAATAATGTCAGCGTCAAGGAGTTTCAATACCTCATTTCTTACCATATCCTTCATCTTAGGATTTAAAAGGCGTTGATGTTCAACAACTGGCTTGGCATCAGGTTTAATATTAATAGCATGCTGACAAATAGTAGGATAAATCCCTTTCAAATCATCAAGAGTATAACCAATAGCACCTCTATGTTTCTTCAATATCCCCAATAATCTCTCCTCTTCTTTATCAGAAAGTTGAGAACTAATAATAAAAGGATATAATTTCTTATCATCAATATGAGCATATTTAAGATTATCTGGCAAAGGCTTTAAATCAAAAACAGGATCCTCCTTGGGTGGTAATATTGTACCCAAGTCTTCCACAGGTAAATTATATTTCAGCATTGCTGGCTGATGTAGGGAAATCTCATCAGATCCATTCCTTTCTTCCATAAAGACATCACTTTCATGGTCTTCCATGTATTGCTGCAAAGGATTGTTAGGAGCAAGAGCAATAGCAGCCAACTGTTCAACTTAACAATTCTCATTAGGCAGTTCAGCTTCATAAGGTGCTTTAGCAAATTTCGAGAAATTAAATTCATAGGACTCTCCATCAAACTTTGTAAGAATTTTCTCCTTTTTACAATCAATAACAACACCACAAGTGTTTAAGAAAGGTCTACCAAATATAATAGGACAAGTGTCACTAGCAGAAGTGCCTAGTACTAGAAAATCAGCAGGATACTTAGTTTTACCACACAAGACCTCCACATCTCTAACAATACCAATAGTTTCCCTATTAGCAAGTTGAATAATCACATAAATGTCTTCAAGTTCACAAGAACCAATTTCATGCATGATTTCTTTATAAAGCTCATAAGACATAACACTAGAGCTAGCGCCAATATCACATAAACCATAATAACAATGATCACCTATCCTAACAGATAGCACAGGAACACTGGGTTTCCTAGATTTACTAGGATCAGAGCCAATATTAGAAGCATCTTCACAAAATATAATGTGTCCCTCTTCTACATTTTCAGAAACAAGGTCCTTTACTATTGCTACTGTAGGTTATACGGTTATTTGTTCCTCAGGTTCTACAGGTTTCCTTGCACTTTTATTAACCACACTAGCTAACATAGAATGTTCTTTTACCTTAGCAGGGAAAGGCATTTTCTCAATATAAGGTTCAGGCACAATAGAATCAACAGTATGAACTTCTATGTCTCTAACAGGAACACAATTAACAATATCTTTATAAGGAGCATGGTACTAGTCCCATTACTTTTTAGGAATCTCAAAATAAGAAGCAAAATCCTTATATAAGTTTGCAACAACTTGAGAATCAAGACCATAAGTAGTACTAACATTATGAAAATCCTCAGATGACATAAAGGTTTTAATGCATTCATAATCATAATTTATACCTGACTTTCTACCTTTGTCATTCTCCCATGCTTCAATGTTTTATTGAATACGGTCAATAAGATCCCATTAGGTTCATCCTTCATACGTGTAAATGATCCAGAACAAGAAGCATCCAATAAATCCTTATCATGAAGAGGAAGCCTTGCATAGAAATTATTAATAACGATATTACTGGGGAGCTCATGAATGGGGCATTTGAGCATTACTAACTTAAATCTCCCCCATGATTGGGCAATACTCTCTCCATCATGAGGCCAAAAATTATATATATAATTCCGATCTCTATGGATTTCACTTGGAGGATAGAATTTAGAATAAAAGAGAGGTACAATTTCCTCCCATTCAATAGTCTGGCTATTTTTCAGTAGCTTGAACCATTCAGAGGCTCGGCCTGTCAATGACATAGAGAATAATTTTCTCTTCACTTGGCTCATTGTAATACCTGCACACTTTAACAACTCGCATAATTCATGTAAAAAGAGCAAATGATCACCAGGATGGACATTTCCATCCCCTGAATAGCAGTTATCCATAACATGTTTAACAATCTTTATCGGTATTTTATAGGGATCCATATCATCATGCAGTGGATCACTTACTACCCTAGTAGTGGCAGCAGTGCCCGCAAATATGGACTCAAAAGGAGTTCCAAACATAGTGTAATAAAGCAGTAAACAGAATTAAAAAACAACACTTACAACAGAAGCTTCCTTTATCAATTCCACTTCCCAATAGCGCTTCACTCCCGGCAACGGCGCCAGAAAATAGTCTTGATGACCCACAAGTATAGGGGGTGTATCGTAGTACTTTCGTTAAATAAGGGTGTCGAACCCAACGAGGAGCAGAAGCTGTTGACAAGCAGTTTCAATGAAGGAATAACTGTAAATACTGGAAAACAGATTTGTAGGGGTTTTTGATATTGCGGATAAATAAAGTGCGAGTAAATAAAATGCAGTAGTAATAATTGCACCGAGTGGCCCAATCCTTTCTTCAGCAAAGTACAACCCGGTGAGTTTACTTATGATTAACAAATGTTCTCGAGGATACACAGGAGGTTTCTGTCAAGTGCTTTTGTTCCATGCACCTGAATAACTTTGGTGTTTTGATAAGTGTTGTGTGGTTAAATCTATGCTAATGTACCGTCCCATCCAAGACTAATACATACTTGTTATTATACCCCTTGCAAGCATCCGCAACTACAAGAATGTAATTAATAAATAAATCTAACCACAGCTTTAAACTCTGGGATCCTACGCTCCCTCGTGTAATGGTTTCCTAACGGGGGGTTTAGGTTTTTGTCACTCCGGCAACCCCAAAATTAGTATCCAAATACACGATGCATTCCCCTAGGCCCATAAATGGTGAAGTATCATGTAGTCGACGTTCACATGACACCACTAGAAGAATAACACCACAACTTAAATATCAAACATTAATATTATTCAACATTACTTCACTACTAACAACTTGACTTCTCCCATGTCCTCAAGAACAACACGAACTACTCACAACACATCATGTGGATCATAATCAGAGGTGATATAATGGATGATAACAATCTGTTCATAAAGTGCAAACACCGAAAATCTCACAAGCAGCAACTACTAACAAGTAATCCACACCGGGAGAGAGATCTAATGCAAAACAACGATAGAGGCCCCTAATTGTTACAGCGGGATGAAGGTGTATGATGAGGGTGATGGTGCTGGAGGTGATGACGATGATGATGATGATCTTGATGATTCCCAGAGCGATGAAGGTGACAATGGCGGTGATTTCCCCTCTCCGGAGAGGAATTTCCCGAGTAGATTTCTCCCTGCCAGAGAGCTTTTCTATCTCGGGTATTTTCCACCCCGCAGCGGTGGCGGAATAATTCTTCGAGGATGGAATGAGGCTTAGGGTTCCCTCGGGGCCCTGGGGGCCAAAGATGACCCCCAGAGGTGGGCCAGGGTGGCCACACCCCTAGCTGGCGGCCAGGGGGACGCGCCACCCCTAGGTGTGGGCCCCTGGTGGCCCCCCTCTGGCTCCCCTCTTGGCTGTGTTCCTCCTATGGACTTTTAGGAACCCCTGGATGTCCCCCTTGTTCTTCTGATCTTCTGAAATATGGTATCTCGACGGTGCTTTTTCCATCAGATTTCTGGTCCCGGTGTTTATTCTCCAAAAATTATAAAACATGCAAAATAAGATAAAATAACATAAGAAATGCATCATAACATGAAATATATCGATGAATAACAGAAAATTATGATGCAAAATAGTGATGCAAAATGGATGTATCAGTGATGCTCATCATAGATGCACTAAGAAATACTCCACCTTAATCCTTCTTAGGAATTTTTATGTTGGTATTACTAGCTGGTATAGGTATGTTCTAGACACTCTTACAGACGGTAATTTTTTGGGAACACCTTCTTTGGAAGCATGTAATTTAATTGAAAGTTTAGTTGGAACACCACATACTTAGGTTATTAAAACTGAGATCACTTTATATGATGTTATTAAAAAGCTAAACTCTATGGAGAAAAAATTGCCAAAGTTCCTTGATAATGTTAGCAAGGTTAATGAATCAATAGTAAGTATCAACAAGAAAATCACTGTTTTTAGAAGCTAGCAATATCCATGATAGTCAAAATATGAGGATTGGTAAATTAGAGGAGGCTATGGCAACTTTAAGATCAACCTTTTCTGCTCTTAAGTTTAAAAGAGAAAAACCTTCTGTGGGAAAAGACAAAAAAAATTATGTATGTCCCCAAGGCACCTAAACCAAAATCCCCTAATGTGCTTAAAATTAATAAAAGTTTTAGTGAAACTAAAAGTGATTTGGATGTTGAATCCTCTTTAGGGGTGTCTAAGGTACCCATTGCTACAATTTGGGTTTTGGAGGAAATTATTGATTTGGATTCTTCTTCACTTGAAAACACGTGAATCCATTTTTCTGAGCCTAGCTAAAAGGTGTTAAAGAAAAGCACTTCTTGGGAGATAACCCATGGTTTTATTTTTACTTTTTTTTCTCTGTTTTCTTTGAGTCAAGGGGTTGTATACTTCTGTACCAACTCTTTTGTATCTTTCTTTTCATGTTTTAGTAGTACCAAGTAAAGTTTCTGACGAGAGTTGGAGTTGGTTTTTGGATTTCTGTGCAGGAAACAGATTTCTGATGTCCACCGTAAAAAAATGTAAAATTCACAGAAACATCAGAATGTCCTGAAATTTCTTGTGCTTATTCCTCGGCTAATTTTGCAACTTTTTTGTTATTTAAGTTTTTCGATCTGAGCAACGTAAGTACCCCCAAAAAATTCGTCCTTACAGACTGTTCTGGTTTTGGCAGATTCTTCCATTTTTCTTGCATTTGCTCTTTTGCGATGTCAAGTGGATTTCTTGCTTCATGAAACATCAGTGGATGTAGCTAATGTTTAAAAGTATCAATATCACTTTTTCCATATAGAACTGATGGATTTTTAATTGTTGCACTAAGCCTCTAATGCGAATTACTGTTTGAGTGTGGTGTGAAGGAACTTTTCAAGGGTCAAGAGAAGAGGGTGTTATATGTGATAAAGAAGAGTGCAAGGTCAAAGATTGGGGGTGCCCACCGTGGTTCATCCAAGCATATTTTAAGAATACTCCAGCATCTAATCTTGGGGATGCTCAAGGCATCCACTTCTTTATCAACAATCTATGAGGTCACTTATAGTGAAATTATATTTTTATTCGGACACATCATATGCAATTTACTTGGAGCGTCTTTTTGTTTTTATTTTCTTTTATTTTCTTTTATTTTGTTTTGTTTTTTTCCTTGATGCAATAATATAGTTGGAACCTAACAATCTTTGTTTGGGAGAGAGACACGCTCCTCTTTTTCGTTTGAATACTTGCTATGCTAGTATTCTTAGTTTTTCTTCTAGCTGCTGCAAAATTCCTGTTTAGCTCTTGTTTTCATTGCATATCTTGTTCAAAGCTATTAGTTTTAGTAGTGTTATGTGAGTACTCTCATGTTTGCTTACTGTAGCATTTATAGAGTTTTTCTTAAAGCATGTTTTGTATGGTGCTTGTTGGGAAAAGAAACTGTTGCTTGAGGTAGAATATTTAACGGTGCAAGTAGAAGCTTGTATAGACTGTGGCTGGACTTTTTCATATCATGCTAGATGTTATTTTAGTTATAAAGCCTTGTGGTTATTTAGTATCATGATTAGCCTCAAATATCTGAGAGTGTTTAATGTGCCATTGAAAGAATCATGAGTTGTTCTTGTCATATTGAAGCATAAATTTGTGGTGTTCTCCTTTGAATGTTTTATTTGGTTGACTTGGCGCATGCTCACACCATGTTTATGACTATGAACCAGTCACTTATATCCTCCATGATAATTTAGTTTTTGAACTTGTGGTACCACTTATGCTTTGATTAAGATGTTTATGTCGCTATGCATGATTATGGCTCTTATGCTCTCTTGATTTGTCGCTCCCAATCTTTTGCTAGCCTCCACCTGTACTGAGTATGAGCTCTACTCATGCATCCAACTCCCAAAAACCAAAGTTTTCCCATTGTGTCCACCATACCTACCTACATGTGGTATTTAACCACCACTCCAAAGTAAATTGCTCATGTGTTACCTTTAAAACTTTCAAAATTACTCCTGTTTTGTGCTCCTGTTTTAGCTCATGAGAACGTAAATAGAGAATCTTTATCTCACTTGTTGATTGGACTTTCACACCCTAGACTAGTGGCTTCATCCGCTTATCCAATGATAGAAGAGCTGGTAGCGGCGTGCCCAGCCCCAAATTAATAACACAGATTCTCTTCACTATTTTTGGCCCTGATTTATTAGTCAAAGCATAATTGTGTAAACAAAAGAGAAAGAGGGATGACCTTCTACCCAGATGCGTCCTTCTATGGGAGCCGCTCTTGTGAAGTCTAGTTGGCTTGTGACGTACTATTTTTTCTGTTTACCATTCGTTGACATAAGCATACACCTCTCTTAAAATATAGACACTCCTCCACGGTATGTCACTGTTGGCAGGTACTCGAGGATTCGGTTAGCCATGCGAAAGCTCATGATCCATCTAATGATTTTGGTGATGATAACAACACGGGTATCTACTCCCTAACAATGTTGTTTAAGTCTGTGCAGATGATCATTGATATATTCTCATAAAAAGTTCAAAGAGGAGGTCTGTATTCTGGTTTCACTGCCACCGGATTATTCAGTGGTTACACCGGAAATTCCGGTGCTTATGGGACGGAACATCCGGTCCAAGCACCGGAATATTCCGGCCTTTCTGGCAACGTCGAAACGACTAAGTTATTCTCCCACTGCCTGCGCAAAGAAGCTAGGGCGGAAATTAGCCCCGGAAATTTCTGGTGCAAATATCCGGCCCTCTGGTACTTAGCAGAAATTGGAGTTTTCTCAGATGCCCGCGCACAGAGATGGGGGCGGATTATTGTCCGGAAAATTCCGGGCCCAGAAGATTCAAATATCCGCCCCCGGATTATTCAAAAATCCGGCCCTGGTCCTTAGCGATTTTCAGCGCGGTGCTGGTGCCCGCGCGCAGAGATGGGGGCGGAATGTTGGGTGGAAATTTCCGTCCCTGGAATTTTCAAAAATCCGCCCCCCGGACTATTCAAAATTCCGGCCAGGAGAGACCGGAACTTTCCGGTGCTAACACCGGAATATTCCGGCCCAGGCACACTGCAACGGTCAGAATTTGGAGGAGCCTATAAATAGCTGTCTTCTTCCTCTAGATAGGTAGCTCGTCCATTCCTCTCTCTCCTCCATTGTTCAAGAGCTCAAAACGCCCCGATCTCCCTCCTCCTCCAACCAAACTCGATGCCCTTCAAGTATCTCATGGAGGAGGACTAGATCTACCTTTCTACCAAGCCAAAAATTGTATTCCCACACCATACCTCTTGGGATCTTGTAATATCTTGGTTGCTTTGTCATCCAAGGGAAACCCTAGTGCTTGTAGCTTCCACCTTGTAGCAAGAAGCTTCGGATTGTTGAGAGCCTCCATCTCACTTGTGGAGTAGCCTCAACCACTTGTAAAGGTTTGGTCAACGCCTTCAAGTCAACCTCATAGTGGAAACGAGAATATCCCTCACCGGAGAAGCTCAAGGAGAACAAGGTGTGCACATCCGTGCTATTGAGGAGCGCCTAGGTGGCTCCCCACCTCTCCAACGTAGACGTACTTCTTTCAAGAAGGAACTACGGGAAACATATCCTTGTCTTCGTGTTTTTAACATGTGGTTATCTTTTGCCTTGCATTTACTTCCGTTGCTACTCGTTATTTGTCACATAGGGTGTCTACTTAGTTGCACATCTAGATAACCAAGTAATTATCTTTTCAAAGCCCCCACTAAAATTGAAAAAGGATAAAAATTTGTAGGTCACCTATTCACCCCCCTCTTGTTGACCTTTGTGTACTTTCAATTGGTACCAGAGCCTCAGATCTTTTATCGGGCTTAACCGCCTAAGAGTATCATGATCAACGGATATGATCCCGAATCTTCTAAGGAGGATCTCTCCAAAATGGCCGACGCTATAGATAACCTAGAGACAACGGTTTGTACTATTCAAACCCAATTGTCCAAGGTTAGATCTAGTGTAGGCTCGGAGGTTTTCTCCATCAAGAAGATGTTGGAGAACATGATGGGTAAACCTAAGGGGTCATCGAACTCTCCCCATGTCACCGATGAGGATAGTTCGGAAGAGGAGACGATTCCTGACGATTCCCAAATCGAGGAGAACATTGCCAAAGCTAAGGATAAAGACACACAAAAGGCTAAAGCCAAGGAAAAGGAGAGTTCCGGTGGCTCCAAGTCTCAAACGGCTAATGGTTCCGGGGTCCACGCACAAGTTCCACCTCCTCAAAATTATGACACCATTCACCCAATTGTTTCCATGCCACACATTCTTAATGTTGGACTTCCTCCCATGCTTAACACTAATGAATTCTCTTCTTGGAAGTTTGAAATGGAGTCCCATATTTCTGGATCGTGCACCGCATTGTGGAGGAGTGTGATTCATGGATTTCATCCGCATGACCCGAGCAACTTGACTCCAAGGGAGGATGTGGAATCTCAACTCAACAAGACTGCTCTCGTTATTATCCAGAAGGCTATCCCAAGGGAGCGTCTCACTCACATTCGTGGTTGCAAGACCGCCAAAGAAGCTTGGGACAAACTTGACACCTTGTTTCAAGGAAATGCTAGCATTCAATCTTCCAAGTATGATGTGGCCATTGACAACTCCGAGAACTTCGTCATGCAAGAGGATGAGACTCCCGAAGAGCTTTATAGAAGAGTTGTCACTCTCGCCAACCAATTGAGAGACTTTAGAAAGGAAGAGATCTCCGATGAGTGGATAAAGAGGAAATTTGTCAAGGCCATCACACCCTTTGAGAAGAATCTCTCCACTAGTATTCGGAAAAGAGCGGACTACAACACTCTCAACTCCATTGGTGTTCTTAGTGAGTTCATCGCCATCTCTCTATCACACAAGAGTGCGGATGATGCTCTAGCTTGCTTTAGAGGGATGGGAAAGTCAGCCAACCTCGCATTGAAGTCAAAGGCAATGGCTCGAGTTGATGAAAGTGAAGAAGAAGATTATGATGAGGAAGACTATGAACACACCTATACGGGAGCTCACAAGTGCATTGCTCTCGCTATGCATGGATATTGGAAGAGATGGGAAGCTCATAAGGCCGGCTCTCCAAGACCTCCACGAAACAAGAACTACAAGAAGAAGGGGGAGCGCCCAAGGACATGTTACAACTGTGGTAGCGCAAATCATTTCGTGAAGGAGTGCCCTTTTGAGCCAAGAGAAGAAAATGAAGTCAAGCTTGTTCGCAAAAACAAGGCCAAGGCTCCACAAAACAAGAACTTCACTAGAAGAGTGCCAAGGGCCCTCTACGTTCAAGAAGGGGCGGTTCTAGAAATCTATATCTCCGGAGATGAAGGAGAATATGAAATGGTGGGAGTGGCCCACGTCGGCGTTGCCACCGCGTCATCTTCATCGATTTATCTATTTGAATCCCCCAATGAGATTGTGGCTACCCTACCTACATGTCTTATGGCAAAAGCCACTTCGGTATGCTCTCCTAACTCTAAGACCATTACCACTAACCCTCCTTCATTATTGGATTGTGTTGAGAATGTTTGTGAGGAGGATAGTGAGGCCAAAGAGTTAGGCATTTGGCTAGCTAGCCTCAAAGGTGAGACTAAGGAGAAAGTAAATGCCCTCTTACGGCAACTTGATGAGGCTAACTCTCTTGTAGACGAAAAGGGGGGAAATATCATGACCTTAGAAAGCCATGGAGGTCACTCTTGCAATGACAAAGAGCTAGAAAAGGCTCTTGAAAATGAGCGTTCCATTCGTGCATCTCTTGAGCAGAAATTGTCTAGTCTTGAAGAAAACTTTACCATGAGTGTCTCTAAGCTTAGGAATGATAACACACAATCTCTTGCGATAATTAAAACTCTTGAACATGAAGAGTTTAAGCTAGGAATTGTTCACGAGGAATTAGTTGCTAGTCATGAAAAACTAAAAAAGGAGTTCATGTCTCTTAAAGAAATTCATGACAAGCTAACCAAGTCTCGTGACAATCTCCTAGCTCAACAATCAAACAAGCAAGCTATGTCATCCTCATCTACTTGCATGAATACATTGCCTATCATCTTGTGTAGTGCAACTAATCTTGTAGGAAGTGAGAAGAATCGCAATGATGTGACCCCTCAACAAGTCACAAATGGGAAGGAGGGACTTGGCTATGTAGCCAAGTCAAAGAAGAAGTACAAGAAGAAGAACAAGAAGAAGGTCACCTCTTCCTCACAAGAAGTAAGATTTGTGAAAGAGGGAGAGGTGGCCAAGGAAAAGGAGACCAACACCATTGTGGGTGGTGACACCTATAGGGGGAGCACCACTCATAATGACTTTGCCGGAAAATACAACCCATCTTATGTTCTTATGAAATCTAGAGATGGTCATGTGTATGCTAAATATGTTGGTACATTCGTATGGTGATGATTATCATTGGAGTATTTGGGTTCCAAAGACCCTTGTCGCTAACAAAAGAGGACCCATTCAACAATGGGTACCTAAATGAAGACACTAATCTTTTGTAGGGGAGTGCTTTCGGTTCGGGCAAATGGACGGTGGATAGTGGTGCATCCCAACATATGACCGGAAGCAATGACGCAATGAGTGATCTACATCCTCCATTACCTCATCTCAATTGCATCACTATTGGTGATAACTCCGAACTAAAGGTATTGGGACAAGGCAAGGTAGCTATCTCAAATGACTTGTCAATTGAGAATGTTCTTCTTGTTGAGTCCCTTGGCTATAATCTCATATCGGTTCTTTAACTTGCTAAAAGTGGTTTTACCTCGTTCTTTAATAAAGAGAATGTGATTGTCACTTGGGAAACGACTCTTAAAGTAGCTTTTGTTGGGCATGTCGAGAACGGCATGTATGTAGTGGACTTCTCTAAAGGAGACACATGTGCCGCGACATGCCTAATGGCTAAAGTTGACGTGGGTTGTCTATGGCATCGCTGGTTAGCCCACACCAATATGAGGACGTTGCATGACCTACAAAGTGGCAATCATGTTCTAGGACTAACAACTGCTAAGTTTGCCAAAGATCGTGTGTGTAGCTCTTGCGTTCTTGGAAACTAACATGGAGAAGCTCACCCAACCAAGACAAACATCACCACCTCAAGAATCCTCGAGCTCATTCACTTGGACCTCTTTGGTCCTCTATCATATGATAGTCTTGGAGGCAAGAAGTATTGCTTGGTTATTGTGGATGACTATTCACGATATTTTTGGGTGTACTTCTTCAAGAGGAAGAGTGAGACTCAAAAGCGGATCATCGAGTTCATCACTTTGGTGGAGCGCCAACATAATACGAACATCATGGCTACCCGAAGTGATAATGGCTCCGAGTTCAAGAACTACACCGTGGAGGGACTTCTTAGCGAGGAAGGAATTTCTCATAAATATTCCACTCCCTACACCCCTCAACAAAATGGTGTGGCGGAGAGAAAGAATCGGACTCTTATGGATGCGGCTCGAACCATGATTGCGGAGTTCTCTTCTCCTTATAACTTTTGGGCCGAGGCCGTCTCCACCGCTTGTCATGCTAGCAACCGATTGTATCTCCGCAAGATCTTGAACAAGACCTCTTATGAGATTCTCACGGGCAAGAAGCCGGATGTGTCATACTTCAAGGTCTTTGGATGCAAGTGATTCATTCACAAGAGAGGTAAACGCTTGTCAAAGTTCGAGACTAAATCTTATGAGGGTATCTTTGTTGGTTATGCCACGAACTCTCACGCCTATAGAGTCTACAACAAGTCCACCGGACAAGTTGAAGAAGCTATAGACGTGGTGTTTGATGAGGATAATGGGTCCCAAGGGGGCCGTATAGATCATGGTATTGTAGGAGATGCAATTCCTCCCATCGTCATAAGAAGAATGGGGATTGGTGATATAATCCCCATTGAGGGTTACCGGATGACGGAGGGAGAAGGACTATGCTCCACTCAAGTGGAGCCATTGACTACATCCATTGATACTCAAGCTACCCAATAAGATGCACCAAGCCATCATGTTTCACCACAAGGCCAAGCTAACAATCATGATCACTCGATCAATCAAGGCCAAGCTCATGATGAAGGCCAAGCTCACGATGAAGGACAAGAACAAGATACACAGGGTGATGATACAACTCGACACAGGAGGGATCCACCTCCCGTTGATGAACAAAATCAAGGTGGACAAGGCTCCGATGATGAAGGTTATGATCAAGTGTTATCCAAGGAGACTTTGGAGGAGATGCTAGCTCGTAGGGCAAAGAGAAGGCTAGATAATCTTTCTCGTGCCGGTCACACAGAGGACATGATTCTTGGACAAGTTCGTGGAAGGGTCGTCACAAGGAGGAAATTAGCGGATTTTAGCAAGGCTCATGCCTTCGTATCTCACATTGAGCCAAAGAAGGTCTATGAAGCTCTTGAAGATCAAGATTGGATTGAAGCCATGCATGAAGAACTCAACAACTTCGAGCGCAACAAGGTGTGGAAGTTGGTGCCAAGACCCAAAGATTGCGAGAACGTCATCGGCACCAAGTGGATCTTCAAGAACAAACAAGACAAGGACGTCATCGTCACTCGCAACAAGGCTAGATTGGTATCTCAAGGCTTCTCTCAAGTCGAAGGTGTCGATTTCGGTGAAACATTCGCTCCCGTAGCTCGTCTTGAATCTATTCGCATCTTACTTGCATATGCTTCTCATCACAACTTTAAATTGCAACAAATGGATGTTAAAAGTGCATTTTTGAATGGTCCCATCCACGAGTTGGTCTATGTCAAGCAACCTCCGGGTTTCGAGGATCCCAACCACCCCGATCACGTCTACAAACTCGATAAGGAACTCTATGGACTTAAACAAGCTCCACGTGCATGGTACGAGCACCTTAAGGAGTTTTTAGTGGATCGTGGGTTCAATGTTGGTTTAATCGATCCCACCCTTTTCACCAAAAGGGTTGGAGGTGACTTTTTCATATGCCAACTCTATGTGGATGATATCATCTTTGGTTCGACTAACATCACATTCAATGATGAGTTTTGCAAGCTTATGACGGATAAATTCGAGATGTCTATGATGGGAGAGTTAGAGTATTTTCTTGGTTTTGAGATCAAGCAACATCCCGAAGGTACATTCATCAAGCAAGCCAAGTATACTCAAGACATGCTCAAGCGGTTCAACATGCATGATGCCAAACCTATGAAGACTCCCATGTCCACGACTATTGACTTGAAACCCGACCCGAATGGTAAAGAGGTAGATCAAAAGGTATACCGCTCCATGATTGGCTCTTTGCTCTACCTTTGTGAATCTAGACCCGATATTATGTATAGCGTAGGTAAATGTGCAAGGTTTCAAGCCTCTCCGAGACAAAGTCATTTTGAAGCGGTTAAGCGCATCTTTCGATATTTTGTTCATACCCCAAACTTCGGTCTTTGGTATCCCAAGGGTTCAATCTTTCAGCTCATTGGGTATTCTGATGCGGACTATGCGGGCGAGAAGACGGATAGGAAATATACATCCGGAGGTTGTCAATTTCTTGGCCGCTCATTGGTATGTTGGTCTTCCAAGAAGCAAAATTGCATTGCTCTCTCTACCACCGAAGCCGAATACATCTCCGCGGCAAGTTGTTGTGCTCAGTTACTTTGGATGCGGCAAACATTGAGAGATTATGGCATCGACTTTGACAAAGTTCCCCTCTTGTGCGACAATGAGAGTGCCATCAAGATCGCCTACAATCCCGTTCTTCACTCCAAGACGAAGCACATTGAGATACGGCATCATTTCATTCGGGGTCATGTTGAGAAAGGTGATATTGACCTCTCCTATGTGCCAACCAAGGATCAACTCGCGGACATCTTCACGAAGGCCCTTGATGAACCATGATTTAGGGGTTTGAGGAATGAACTAAATGTTATCGATGCGTCCAACTTCTCTTGAACCCTTGCATAATTACCTTCACTATATGTGCTATCAAGTTTAGATGTAGGCATGGACATAGGGGGAGCGTAGTTCAACTCATGAACCAACACTCCACCTATCATGCGCAAAACAATCAAAGCGTCATGCATATCTAGTCATTTTGTGACTTATTGTGCCTAAACATGAGTCATACTTGGGTCCAAGATACATCTTCGCGACTCCTTGGTATCACTCAAACACGATGGCTTCGGCCACCAACATTTCTCTTTGTATTTGATTTGTTTGTGTTTTTTGTTCGTGTTTGTGTGTTCATCGTCGTTGGTTCGTGTTTGGAGGCTCACTTCTTGTTCCATTTTCCACAAAATTCTCGGAAGGCATGGGAACCCCGGAAATTCCGGCCTAGGGCCCGGAAAATTCCGGCCTCTAGACATTTGCCTCAGAAATTTTCACCCATTTCCAAGGTGCCCGCTCACAGAAGGCACCCCGGAAATTTGGACGGAAATTTCTGGAGCAAATATCCGGGGGCCCGGAATATTCCGTTCCTTAAGCCCCGGAAATTTCCGGGGTTCGAGATTGACCAGAATCTTCCCCAAAATATCCAGCGTGCCCGCTCGCAGAAGGCACACCGGATATTTGGGCGGAATATTCCGGCCCAAATCTCCGGCCCCCGGAATATTCCGGCCTTAATACCGGAATAATCCGGTCTGCCTGGCTGGGGGCTATATAAGGGCGACGGGAGGGGCTGTTCCAGACTGCTCTCCCTCCCTTCGCCTCCTCTTCGCCTCCAGACGCAGCCGTCGCCTCCGAGACCTCCGGGAGGCCCTCTTGCCTCCCCTCTTCATCATCTGATTCCCCTTTGCGGATCAAGAGACCGCACATCCTGTCCTCCCCATGGATCCCGGTATGTGCTTCGTTTTCTCTGCAGTCTAGGGTTATTGGTTGATTTGATCTCATGTCCTTTGATATTCCATGTGTTTTTGAGAGGAACATCCACATACTAGTATAATCTATCCTCTAGTGTCGGATATATACCGAATAGGGGTATATCAGATGGTAGTCTAAAGTGTCGGATTACCTTGGTGGCCCGAATGGTAGTGGGCTACGGTCCATTGGGCGGCCCAGTAAGCTGACGCGCAGAAGCCGGATTCTAGAAGAATCCGGATCACGGACCACGTGATCTGGCTTGGAGTAGAAGGCGGATTCCTTACTTTCCAAGTTAATAGTTACCGTAGTCTTCTAGGTTTCCTACTCTGTATGCCCTAACCCGGCTATTATATAAAGCCGGACGGGAGATATGATAGATAGACAAGAAGCTAAAGGCTAACTCGCCGAGAGGTTGATCCTTGACGAGCAGCCAATAGCACATTGTACTCTGTACTTCCAGGTTTTAATCCTGAATAGTGAGTTTGCAGGAGTAGGAATGATGGGGGGATGCTAACCCGGTATGTCAAGATCCGAGGAATAACCCGGCCCAGAGACAGTGAGCAGGATACGGCTAGGGATAAAGATGTTTGTGGAGGCCCAAGCTCGTGGGCCTAGTGACCCGGATTGTGGGTGTTGTAAAGGAAAGTTAGGGTTAGCATGCCGTGTCTGGGTAGGACCCGGGTGTGCCTTGTAAAGTAAGTTAGGGGGTACGGGAGCTATATAAACCGACCCCGGGTGTAGATTGAGACAGAGATCTAAGAACCCAAGCAATATCGTGTGGTATCGAGTGTCCAGTGTAAACCCTAATCGAGTTATTATATCGAGAATAGAGATCCGGCGACTTCGATTGCCGGCTGTCAGATCAAGTTGTACCATGTCTTCCCTTGAGCTAAACCCTCTCCCAAACGCCTGTGTCGACTTGCCCCAAGATCAGTTACCCCTGGTAACATCTGCCGTGATTATCCCACGACAGTTGGCGCCCACCGTGGGGCCTGCGTCCAAAGGTGTTTACATCACGGGAGAAGCTCGGAAGGGCATGGAGGATCTTGTCATTGGCGAAATCTACATCGACCACGAAGAAGAAAAGTCGGTGGACGATCCCGGCTGGGAGCCAGAATCGGATCACCTCGAGTCCGGATTTATATTGACGATCGGCCGGATCAATATCTTCGTCGACACGGTACGAACGACTAACTTAAAAGGACAATATCATGTGCATACTACAGGAACTTCTAGCAGGAACAAAGAGACATCAAAGCAAGCAGCAAATTCGGTTTCATCAGCCGCGCCGGGATACCTTAGATGGGCAGAACAAGAGATAACGTGGAGTAGAAGAGATCATCCGGAAAAGGTGGAGCGTCCAGGAATCTTGGCGTTGGTGGTCGCTCCACAGGTTAATGGTTACGAGCTGAAGAAGGTCCTGATGGACGGTGGAAGTAGCATCAACATCCTTTACTGGGAGACCTTCTTACGGATGAGTCTCAAAGAGTCCCAGCTGCAGAAAAGTTCAACAATCTTTCACGGGATCGTACCGGGTCACTCGGCGAGCCCCGAGGGAAGGATCACCTTGGAAGTTGCTTTTGGGGAATCGACGGATAATTATCGAGTGGAGTGGCTCACGTTCGAGGTGGTCAAGCTGCGCAGTCCTTACCACGCGCTGTTGGGGAGGCCGGCTTACGCCCAATTCATGGCTAGGCCGTGTTACGTGTATTTACAGCTGAAAATCCCGGGTCCTAAACGGACCATCACTATACATGGGAACCGGGATATAGCGGCCGAGTGCGACGAAGGAGATTCAGTTATGGCCGAGCAGGCATGCAGGAAGGAAGAGCTCGAATATTACCGGTCTCAAGTAAACCCGGACGATAGAACAGCCTTGAAAAAGCCGAATACTGAGGATGAGAGAGCAAAATTCAAGGCAGCGCAAGACACCAAGAAGATAGATTTTGTCGAAGGGGATTCTACTAAGCAGTTTACTATAGGGTCTAACCTGGGAAAAGAGCAGGAGGGAGCGCTCGTGGAGTTCATTCGCTCGAATGCAGATGTGTTTGCCTGGACACCCAGCGACATGCCGGGTATCCCTACAGAATTGGCTGAGCACAGTTTGCATGTGGATCCCAAGTCCAGGCCCGTGAAACAAGGCTTGAGGAAAATGAATGAGGAAAGAAGGAAAGCTATAGGCGAAGAGATCGCTCGGCTACTGGCAGCCGGCTTTATCATGGAAGTATTTCACCCGGATTGGTTGGCTAACCCGGTTCTGGTGATGAAAAAGACCAACGAGTGGAGGATGTGCATTGACTTCACTAGTCTTAACAAGCATTGCCCAAAGGATCCGTTCGCGCTCCCAAGGATAGATCAGACTATAGACGCAGTAGCTGGAAGCGATCTGTTATGCTTCCTGGATGCATATTCCGGGTATCATCAGATTAAGCTCAAAAGGGAGGATTGGGAGAAAACATCATTCATAACTCCGTTTGGGGCCTTTTGTTATAAAACTATGACATTTGGGTTGAAGAACGCTGGCGCAACTTACCAACGGTGTATTCAAAAGTGCTTTGAGGACCAAATCGGACGTAACGTCCATGCTTATGTGGATGACGTGGTCATCAAGACCAGGAAGGCGGAGACATTTATCGATGATCTAAAGGAGACATTCAAAAACCTGAGGAGGTACCAGATGAAGCTTAATCCAACGAAGTGCGTGTTCGGAGTTCCGGCTGGGAAATTACTCGGCTTCATAGTTTCTGAGAGAGGAATTGAGGCAAATCCAGATAAAATCAAGGCAATCCAGAGTTTGAAAAAGCCGGAGAACTTGAAGCATGTTCAAAAGCTCACGGGCTGTGTAGCAGCCTTGAGCCGGTTCATATCTAGACTCGGAGAAAAAGCAATACCCTTGTATCGGCTCTTGCGAAAATCGGATAAATTCGTATGGGACGAAGAGGCAGATGAAGCGTTTGAAGCACTAAAGAAGCAATTATCTGAAGCACCAGTACTAGCGGCGCCGGGTCCTAAAGAGCCTATGTTGCTATACGTGGCAGCTGGCCCCCGAGCCGTTAGCGCAGTGGTTGTCGTGGAACGCAAAGAGGACGGGAAAGGTTACCCGGTTCAGAGGCCGGTTTATTACGTCAGTGAAGTATTATCAGAAGCAAAGCAGCGCTATCCACATTGGCAAAAGTTGGTGTTCGGAGTCTTCATGGCCAGCAGGAAGTTGAAGCCGTATTTCCAAAAACATCCTATAACGGTGGTCAGCTCAATACCAATGTCGGATATTATCAGAAACTCGGACGCGACGGGAAGAATAGCCAAGTGGGCAATAGAGATGGGAGATTATCACATAAACTACGAACCCAGGTCAGCAATCAAGTCCCAAGCTTTAATTGATTTCGTTAACGACTGGACACATACAGGTATGGCTACCACGGTTCCAAAATCCGAGTCATGGACCATGCACTTCGATGGGTCAAAGCAATATGAGGGATCAGGAGCTGGAGTAGTGCTGACATCGCCCAAGGGAGACAAATTGAGTTACGTACTGCAAATTCACTTTGATTGCTCAAACAACGTGGCCGAGTATGAGGCCCTGTTGCATGGTTTAAAGGTAGCCAAGGAAATGAACATTAAAAGGATACGATGCTTCGGAGATTCGGATCTTGTGGTACAACAGGTATCGGGAACTTGGGACAGAAAGGATGCAACTATGGCAGCATATCGCAGGGAGGTCGACAGGGTTGCCGGGTGCTTTTCCGGGTATGAGGTGGAGCACATAGACAGAAGAAAAAACGAGGCAGCAGACGCACTCGCCAGACTCGGCTCGCGTAGAGAGCCGGTTCCACCTAATGTGTTCCTGGACGAGTTGTGGCGACCATCAGTTAAAACCGAGTCTGAGGAAGAACTGGCAAATCAAGACCCGGATTTGGAGTACGTGGCCGCAGTACATGCCATCCCCGAGTGGACAGAGCCATACCTGGCCTACCTATCACGGGGCGAGTTACCAGAACAGGAGGTATTAGCAAGACAAATTCTGAGGCGAGCAAAGGGGTATTCTATCATCAATGGAGAATTATACAAGAGAAGCGCAACAGGAGTCTTCTTGCGCTGCGTAGCGCCAGAAGAAGGCCGACAGATTCTCAAGGAAATACACGAAGGCGACTGTGGGCATCATGCATCTACAAGGTCTCTGGTGGCTAAAGCTTATCGACACGGATTTTTCTGGCTTACAGCTCTAGCAGATGCAGAACGTTTGGTAGCGAGATGTGACGGATGTCAAAGGTACGCTCGCCAAACACACGTACCGGCTATGGAATTAAGGACCATCCCATTAACTTGGCCGTTCGCCGTCTGGGGTATGGACATGGTTGGTCCCTTCCATATGTCACCATGCAAGAAGACACATCTTTTGGTGGCTATTGACAAGTTTACCAAGTGGGTTGAGGTTATGCCAGTTACTAATTGCGAAGCGGCTACAGCAGTCAAGTTCCTGAAAAGGATTATCTACCGGTTTGGGTATCCCCACAGCATAATCACCGACAACGGAACTAACATGTCTCTTGGCGAGATGGAGAAATTCTGTGGCAACAATGGCATCCGGCTTGATGTTGCATCAGTGGCTCACCCGCAGGCCAATGGGCAAGTGGAGAGAGCAAACCAAGAATTGCTTCGTGGGTTAAAACCACGGTTGCGAGTCCCCTGTGTTAGGGCTGCTGGCGCATGGGTCGAAGAACTACCTTCTGTGGTTTGGGGTATCAACACTACACCTAACAGGTCTACCCAGATGACACCCTTCTTCATGGTCTATGGTGCGGAAGCAGTGTTACCAAGTGATATTATTCACGATTCGCCCAGAGTATCAGCTTACGTCGAAGTAGAGAACGAAAAAACCCGGCAGGACGCCGTAGATATGTTAGAAGAACAAAGAGAACAAGCCCTGGAAAGATCAGCCATATATCAGTAAGATCTACGGAGGTATCATAGCCGGCGTGTGAAGACCCGGGTATTCCAGGAAGGAGATTTGGTTCTGCGTCTGGTACAGTCAAACGAAGGAAAACACAAATTATCACCACCATGGGAAGGACCATTTATCATAAGCCGGAGCCTACATAACGGATCATATTATTTGATAGATGCAAGGGAAGAGTCGGCTACAGTCAATGACACCGCGCACACCACTTCATCTATGCAAGAAAGAGATAGACCATGGAACGTGGCTCAGCTGCGTCCGTATTATACTTAGTAAAGACTATATTGGCAAGTGGAATTGCACGATGTAATAGGCAGCAGGTTTTCTGACGTACTCTTTTCCTATCCAGGGCACCTTTGGGGACTGGACGGGTTTTTAATGAGGCGGCTTGCTGACCTACATTTTTCATATCAAGTAAAGAGATGGTTATCAAGAAAAGAGATGGTTGTTATCAGTTTTTCATATCAAGTAAAGAGATGGTTATCAAGAAAAGAGATGGTTGTTATCAGGTTATGTATTCTCAGTACGATGCGTATATCTAGGTCTTGGGGGCTGATCGCTTAAATAGCACAGTTACAAACTCAAAGACCCGGCCATGATGCCTATGAGTTATAAGGGCCGATTACTCGCAAACGAGTACGGCTACAATCTTATAACCGGACAAAGAAGTCCAAATTTCTTGGCTACTCTTACTTAAGCTCGATGTGACTCGCATTAAAGTGGCATGATTTGTTCGCTTACGATGGCAGTTAGTCATGAAACCCGACGGGGATTGGCTGGCTACGTCTTCGTATTGATGTAACAACATGGTATCCACGCGAAAGCCGGCTTACAGTACAAGACAGTCAAAAGGGTCATCTAAACCACAAGTTATGCAGAGTACAAGGCTGAATAGCTGGAAACTCAATGACTATTAAGCATAACTTCAAATCCGATGTGAAACAACTCATGGATCTTTGTGAAAATAGCAATGAGCATTTTGTTGCCTTTTCAAGATCAAGTGTCCTAGGCTCGGCAATCCGGGCCCGGTAGCTTGGAATCTTGAAAAGAACTGGCTTACTTGTATAGTTGCAAAAATCCAAGTATCCGAGTCTTGGGGACTTGGGGACTTCGAAGCAAAATCCGCTTGTCAATACCCATGAGACCCGGAAATTGAGTTTTCACAAAAGGAGCAATAAATAAAACCAGATATCGAGAACAGATGAGCTTAAACTTACAAAGGTCGGAACAGGCATCGAGTATATCAAGGCCTTAGTGTGCATTACAAAATACTGGTGAAAAAATATCAAAGGTGCACAGGCACACCGCCTAAAGAATGACTGTTTCAAAAAGTATGTCGACCGACTGACGCTTAAGAAGAGGCATCGGAAACCATATATCACTCGGCGCCCATCTTGGCCTTACCCTTGCCATCATTGGTGGTAGCAGCAACACCCGGATCGGCGGCGCCAGCCCCCGCAGGGGGCGGAACGACTGATGTTGAGGCAGCAGGAGCAGAGCCGGCTTCAGCTTGTTTCTTGGCAGCCTCCGCCCTTATCGCAGCAGCTTCCTCCTTCCACCGAGCCATCATGTCATATGGTTCGGGAAGATCCGACTTAATTGCCACACCAGCAGCATCATAAGCGGGGACAAGAGTATTGACGTCCAGTTCATCAGCGATCACGCTAGCCGGGTAACGGACATCTTTCTGCACAGCCTGAAAATCCTCCCGCGAGAATTTTGAACCATCAAGCTTGAATTCGGGGAAGCCGCCCATGAGCTTTGCCAGATCGAGCTTGGGGAAGTAAGCCTTGGCGAGTGATAGCCCCCGGGTCATTCCAACCCGGCAGGACGAGCGCTTCCAGTGCCAAATCCACTCAGGAATCGTGGAAAAGGCGTCCAGCATCCTTTTCAGGTCAACATGTCCTCTACCTGGCCACCGTAACTCTTCCAAGATCCATCTGGTTCCGGCACACAGCTGCCGGATAACATTCTTCATGGTCTTCAGCTTGGCAATATCATCCTCATCCGGCATGGTTTCGTCCGGGCCTGGAGTAAAATGAATATATAAGCTAAGCATTTTTTGCTGTTGGTCAAAAGGATAAACCCGGAGAAGGAAGCATACCAAGCAAAGAACGATAGGTATCAGAAATTTCGACAGAAAGGCTTGTCAGGTCGTCTTCGGCTCGGTGAGCCCTTCTTCGGTACTTCTTCATTAATTGCCTATTCCTTCTGGCTTCAGTCTCGGCCGCTTCGCGTAAAGATATCTCTTTTTCAATGAGCTTGGCGGCGTCTGCAAGTTTCTCCTCATATTGAGTCACGAAAGACTGCGTGGATGTTAAAAAGTGTTAGTCGGATAGAAGAGCACGGTTATCAGTCATTGGTATAATAAAAGTACCGAGCAAGTCATGAATGAACTCCCTCGGAACTTGGGGACTGGACAAAGGTACAAGCAACATTAATCAAACTTACCTCGTGTTTGGTTATCAAAGACCCCAAGATATTTTCCTCGTTAGCCCTTAAGGCGCGCAGGGTCTCTAGCATCTGGGCAAAAGTTAACTCCTCGGAGCGAGTCCCGGAAGAGCCGGCAGCTTGATCATCTGGTAGGGGGGTTCCCCTTGCATTTGGAGTGGAGACCCGGACAGTCTGAGTGTCCGGGTTGGGAGGGCCCATCTTTGTATCTAGAATTTCTATCTCTTCGTCTACTGGTTCCGATAAGGAAGGAGATCCGACGGTTTGGGAAAGTGGATTGTTCAGAGGGCCTTGTTCCCGGTTAGTGGCCGCATCACCACCAGTTGCGGCGTCTGCGTCGTCAGTCGGCTTCTTCACCTGGAGGTTATCCGTTTCTGTGTTTTCCGGGTCACTGACGGTGACCTGAGCACTGAAAGAAAGATGAAAAAAGGCAGTTATTAATGATGATGGTGTCTCGGTTGAAAGTTTGCTAGAGGCAAAAAGAAATAGTAAGGCAAAAACTTACCCGGCATTTACGGTGTAATCCGATGGGAGCTCGCCGCTTGAAGTAGATGAGGTATTCGCAGGAACCACTAATGGAACCCGGAATTGCCCGGCACGTGGGTGGTTAGGAGAAGGGTGGCGCTGAGGAGAGTTGGAAGAACGAGATGGAGAAGCACTGCCACGAGGGACTAAAGGGGCGGAGATGCCCGGGTTAAGGGGATCTTCACCCGGGGAGCTCCGGGTCACCCTGCGTTTGGCGGGGAAAGATTCCTTCAAGCACGGCGAATTTGATAATTGATGGTTAAGTCTTCGCATGGCGTCAAAGGAGTAAGATTCAGAAGATAGTGAGGAAAAAGGAACCTTGGATACTGTCCCCCTGCTTTTCCTCTTGGCCCCGGCTGTTGCCTCTGGGTCAGACTCGGTTCTCTCCGGGTCATCCTCGTTGTTTCCACCTTCGTCCTCCAGCCCTGCGAACCAGATGTGTATTCATTGGGAAAAAGACAGACGAAAGGAAAGTAATACAAGCAAAAGTATGCAGATCCTGGGTGAGTACCTTCGCTGTCGTCAGTCGTCTCATCCTCCTCTTCCGGGTCTCTGGAGGGGGGGAGTGGGTCCACTCTCCAGAAGGGGTCATCAGCCTAAAGTAAAAAGATAAAGTTAAGGTTTAGAAGCAGTATCGAGTTGAAATGTGGAAACAAGTTATGAGTGCCGGGTATTACCGCTGGAGCTGGATTTTCCCGAGTAAACGGAGGTAACCCGGAGATGCCCTTTATCACCTCCAGCTTCTCTGCCAAGAGGCTCTTGATGGTCTTGATAGTGTCACCGGTCGCAAAGCTTTTGGAGGAATAGCGAAGTGCATCTGTAGTGTGACCCGAATACTCGCACATCAATTTGGTGCGGATGGAATTAGGTTGGATTCGGAAGTCGACCCATGTCTTTATCAAATTGAGCCCTAGGAGGCCTTGGGCTGAGAGAATGGCTATTTTGGCTAGTGCAGGAAGGATTGCTTCCCTGTCCGAGTCTGGTGCGAAGGCACTGAAAGACTCGGAGGGTTTGAGGGGGGTCTCTGAGTAACCCGGCAGCTTCTTTTCGCTGTCGGAGGAGGTATCGCGGCAATAAAAAAAGGATAACTGCCAATGTTTGGCACAGGATTGCAGGTTGAGGGTTGGCATTAAAGAATTCCTACGGCGTTGGATGGATACCCCGCCGCAAGTGAGAAGCGCCCCGTCGCCGCTTTCGCGGCACGGTTTGCATTGGAATAACTCAGTGAAAAGAGTCAGGTTTGGTGGCATGCACAAATACGACTCAGATAGAACTATGAAGTGGGTGATGTTCAACATAGAGTTAGGCCCTATGTCGAACACCCGGAGTCCGTAGTGATCTAAGACCTCCCTAAAGAAAGGGTGACCCGGAGGGCGAAATCCTCGGGTCACGTGCTCTACAAAGCAGATTACCTCGTCTTCTGCGGGAGTGGGATGAATTTCGTTACCTGGCACCCTCCAGTGGATGTCTTTCTGAGAGGGGAGGGTGCCTAACTCGGTTAGTTCGTCCAACTTGGCCTTAGTGGTTGTGGAGCGCCCCCAATTGGCGGATATGGCTTGGGTGGTCCTTGCTTGAGCCGGATGTTTTCCTTGTCGCTTGGGAGCCATGGGGTCAGCCTGCGAAATACAAAAAGAAAAAGATGTATGAAATAAGACCCGGGAATGTTGGAATATCCGAGTATAAGGTACCAAGAAGGTACGAAGTTGAGAGCTGTCCGGGTATTGAGCACACTTATGGAAATTGTTGCTCACTTACATAGGAAAAGGTATTTGGGGACGACGGATGGTTGCCCATATTTATATCGCAAATGAAATAGCTGGAAAAGGAGGGTTTTTCCGGGTGTTAATGCAGTAAGCGGAAAACGGCGGAGGAACGGATCTAGATGGAAAAGTTCGCGGATAATTTTTAAGCAAAATTGGTGATCAATAATGATTGGAGGATCATTTGTGACTATCAGGCAGGTGATTAAAGTGTTTGGCAAGCACCGAATCAATCTAATTCGAGGCAATCGGACAAATAGCTTGCGGGTTGACCTAGATCTGATCTTGGATGAACTGAAAATTGCGAAGCTGAATTAATTGGCTGCGAAGAGCTTACCGAGGAGGTTGGGGCCAAGTGTGATGGCGACGAGCGGCGTGGCACGAATGGGAGGAATAGAGGTCTAAAGGTGGCGCTTGGCGGCGGCACGAAACGATTCGAGGACGAGCGCGGCCGCTGTTGATCCTGCGTTGGTAGCAGGCGCGAGTTCCTCACGGTGGTGCTGTGAAGGTGTTAGGAGCAAGGAAGAAAAGGGGGAGTTGTGGCGTGGTGATGGGCTTAGGGTTGCCCTCTAAGCGCTATTTATAAGGCAAGGGTGAACTTATCTCAACAGCCAGAAACCGGAAATCGCGGGGTAATGGTTATCTACAAAGATTTCGCAAGATATGTGTAGAACATTGGGCAAAGCATTGGGTTAGAAGAAGGAAGGGGCTCGCCCGTGATGACAGGATTGGTTGTCAAGTGTGAGATCTTGGCATTTCTTATTGCGGTCTGGGCCTGGGGATTTGAACTTAAGTGTTTGGAAGAAAGGTCCGGGTTATTACATGGCCTCCATGGAGTAAGGCCTAGCAGAATATCAAAGCATCTTAACTCGGTTTCCATGTGCCCGCATGGTCGATATCTTCTCAGAGAATAGCAAGCGCTTCAAGGAGGTCCGTGAAGCCCAGGCTATTCTGGGGACTACTGATGGGGGGATGCTAACCCGGTATGTCAAGATCCGAGGAATAACCCGGCCCAGAGACAGTGAGCAGGATACGGCTAGGGATAAAGATGTTTGTGGAGGCCCAAGCTCGTGGGCCTAGTGACCCGGATTGTGGGTGTTGTAAAGGAAAGTTAGGGTTAGCATGCCGTGTCTGGGTAGGACCCGGGTGTGCCTTGTAAAGTAAGTTAGGGGGTACGGGAGCTATATAAACCGACCCCCGGGTGTAGATTGAGACAGAGATCTAAGAACCCAAGCAATATCGTGTGGTATCGAGTGTCCAGTGTAAACCCTAATCGAGTTATTATATCGAGAATAGAGATCCGGCGACTTCGATTGCCGGCTGTCAGATCAAGTTGTACCATGTCTTCCCTTGAGCTAAACCCTCTCCCGAACGCCTGTGTCGACTTGCCCCAAGATCAGTTACCCCTGGTAACATCTGCCGTGATTATCCCACGACAAGGAACGTCGCATTATTGCGCCGTACCGAGCCTGGGTAAAAACCCTGTGTCATTGTCGCTTCGCACAATCACGTCACCCCACGTCTCTATCAGTAGTCTCATGGCACCCCCGTCTATGAATTCTACTACGATGTCTCGACAGTTGGCGCCCACCGTGGGGCCAGTTACGTCAGGCGTTAAGTTTCGATCTGGGATACTCGACGGGATTGGCAGTTCAATAACTGTCGGGATCTTGGAGTTCGACAACGACGTTGGGCGCTTCCTCGACAACGGATCTTACATACCGGCGCAAAATCATCTGGTAAGTGCCTGCGTGCTACCGATCGGATCTGCAAATATATTTATCGGATTAACCGCAGAGGCCATGGGGTTTTGCGGTGGAAGTAAATTTATCCCACCCGCCCTATACCTAGTCGAAGATGACTACGACACCGGGTTTTGCTCAGATCAACGACATACAAGTGAATCACACTTTATCGGCATGGTGCAATCCGAGATCGCCGAAAACACGGATGAAAGTAATCCCGTGCAAGAGGCAGAAAACAACACTCCCACAACAGAGGTGGAAGATCCGACATCCGTCAGCATCGCGACGAACTCGGAAGCCGACTCTGTACTAACCGCCATTGAGGCGAGATTAGAGTCGGAAACCGGATCGGATCACTTCGACACCGAAGACGAAGATGAAGACGCTTTCGAAAGAAAGGTCAAATCCTTCCAAGAGGGATTCCACAAAGTACTGATGGCAAAACCGGCTGAAAACACGGATGCCGACAGTCAGGAAAGCCCTAGAACCCCTCCACTAGAGGAAGAAAGAGAAGAAGAAGAAACCTCTCCGAAATTCCTCGATGTCAAAGAATTGACAGAGGAAGAACCAATCAAAAAACCTCCCTCTTCCAAGAAAAAGCACAAAACTGCTAAAAATCTCCAATATAAACTCCGGAAGAAGAAATTGGCTGATCCAGCCAATGAAAGCCCGGAAGTCGGAGGCGCAAGCGGTGTGAAACCGTCGGAGAAGAAAACAAAAGAAATCCTTGTTCCGCCAATGACAGAACAAGAAGAACAGGAGTTACTCCAAACACCAGTGGGATTGCATGAACCCCCCGGAGTGCTGGAAGCCAGGAGACAAGCTCTCCAGAGGCAACAACAACATCTATTCAGAACTCGTGAACACCTCGAAAAAACCCAGGATGACATCAAACTCATGAAGGAAGAAATCGAGGAATACGAGAGAAAGAATAGATCTGGAATTAAACCTACAAGGTTACCCGGAATTGTAAGACCGGAAGTACTGCCGCCAAAAGGAAGGTTTCATAACCCATCTTGGCAAAAGCAGGTAAACGGCAAAGATGCCAGAGGCGAACCAATATACAAAACCGCAGCAGAGAATGCGGAAGTAGCGTTCGCCATCCTCAACAATGATTTGTACTCCAATGGCGAAAAACTTCAAGGGGTGTATGCTTTCTTAGGAAAAGCATTGCAACAACAACAGCGAGGGCAGCAGCAATCAGGGAAGTTGCATGACGACTCGGCCCTATGTAAAACAGCTACATGCGCCGCTGGAGCACCTGGACCGGAAGAACCTGGAGATTCAAGCAACTCAAAAGAGAACAAAGCAGATCCGAGAAAAGACAAGAAAAATCCCGACAACAGGGATGAAGCGTCTAGAACTGGATCCCATCTCCCGAAAGACGGACTTAATCCTCGCAATCGGGAAGAAAAACTCCGGAATGATGAAAAAGCAATGCCGCCTCCGAGACGCCCAGCTGAAAAACCTGGAAGGCAGGATATACCTCACAGGCGTGAGAGATCCCGGACACCCCTAGAAACAAGGAAAGAAACAGGAGTAGAACTCCACCTTATCCAAAGGGGGAAGATCTCGGAAGAAATAGAGAGAATCCCTAAAAAGCGCGTTCGCGCCACAATGGAAAAGAAAGGAGCAGATCCCCTTCTGTCCATTCAGCCGGCAGGTACTCCGCACACATGGATAGAGCGGAAAGAGACGAGTTATACTTTGGACCTAAGTGCTTCACAGATAGGATCCGAAGGATAACCCTACATGCTGGCTTTGCCAAAGTTGGTCCAACATACCAAAAATATACCGGTAGTACAAACCCGGATACCTGGCTCTCAGACTATCATACAGCCGTCCAGATTAACAATGGGACAGACCTGGAAGGCGTAAAGTTTCTTCCCCTAATGTTACTGGATGGAGCCAGAGATTGGATCAATGGATTACCCTCCAGAACTGTCGACAGCTGGGATGATATGGCTCGAGTATTTACTCAGCATTTCCAGGGAACCTACAAGCACCCGAACAGCATCAACCAGCTAAACCGCTGCACCCAATTCGAGGACGAACCATACGTGGATTTCATCTCAAGATGGACGATAATGAAGAATAGTTGCTCTGGAGTAACTGACGTTCAAGCAATGCATGCTTTCGTCAATGGCCTAAAACCCGGACTTGTACCGTTCATGATTGGCTCCAAAAAGCACAAAGATCTCGGATCTATGCTTACAACTGCCAATGAACATGCTGCAGCCGAGGACGACATCAGGGCAAGAGGAGGCAATATCGACACACTGATACAGGCCAAAAAGAACCCTCGCCCTGAGAAAAAAGGAACTCCAGATGCAACACAAAAACCCAAAGAGGTAAATATAGCCTTTGGAAGGGAAAATGGCAATAGGTGGAAAGGACGCAGTATCGAGCCGATAAACTACACCAAAGAAGAATGGGAGAAAATAAAGTTGGAAAACTGTGTCCACCACTCCCAATTTGGGAAGCCTACTCATACTAATGCACAATGCCGCTTAAATAAGCATATGAAAGGCAGTGCAGGATCCGGAAACAAAGGGAAGAATTCCAAGAGGAAGTTTTCCAAGCAAAAGCCAGAAGCTGAGAAAGAAGACAGTGAATCGGACACTGACGAAAAAATCCAGGAACAGCAGCGAAAAGGCGAGCCTAAGTTTCCGAGAGTTGATGGAGAATGCAACCTAACTTTCCTGGCAACTCCCTCAGCAAAGGTGGCAAAGAGAACGCTTCGAGAAATAAACGCGGTTGTCCCTGCGACCCCGAAATTCTTGAAGTACTCAAACACACCAATTGCCTGGGATCAGTCTGATCATCCCGGGAATATCCCTGAACCCGGCACACAAGCTCTAATCGTAAGACCTATTGTTCAAAACATTAGGCTAAAAAGAGTGCTGATGGATGGAGGATCCAGCATTAACATAATGTACCTGGATACACTGAAGCATCTGAAAATTTCCGAGACCCAGCTCAATCATAGCAACATACGTTTTCACGGCATCGTCCCTAGCAGACAAGCACGATCCCTAGGAGAAATTTCCCTAGATGTAACCTTTGGAAACAAAGATCACTTCCGGCAGGAAAAAGTATCCTTCGAGGTTGTGCCGTTCGAAAGCGTGTATCACGCGATACTCGGACGTCCAGCTTTCGCCAAATTCATGGCAGGATCATGTTATATCTATAACAAGCTGAAGATGCCAGGACCCAAAGGAGGAGTAATCACCATATCTGGAGACTTCAAATTGGCAAACGAGCTAGAAAAAGAAAACGCCTTTGCGCGGAAAAAGTCATAGCAAAGGAAGAATTGAAAGAGCTGGCAAAAGAGGTATCGCCGACAGAAATGCCGGCAGGAAAAGAAAGCCGGAAACCAGCAGATAGCTTCAAGGCTTCCGAGAATACAAGACAGGTAATCCTAGATCCCAAAGATCCGACAAAATTTGTGGTAGTGGGAACTGGGATGACCGACAAATAGGAAGACGAGCTCATCAAGTTCCTCCGTGAGAACTGGGATATTTTCGCTTGGTGTCTAGCAGACATGCCAGGCGTACCCAGGGAGCTTGCTGAGCATCAACTCAAGGTAATTCCAGGATCGAAACCCGTCAAGCAAGGTCTCCGTCGATTGGACGGAAGAAGACGGAAGGCTATTGGCAAGGAGATCATCTGGCTTTTAGCAGCAGATTTTATCCGGGAAGTTATACATACTGAATGGTCTGCAAACCCAGTATTAGTCCCGAAGAAAGATACTACTGCCCTTAGAATGTGTATAGATTACACCGGCCTGAACAAACTGTGTCCAAAAGATAGGTTTGCGTTACCGCGAATCGATCAAATAATAGACGCCACTGCAGGCTCTGAGCTTTTGTGCTTTTTGGATGCATATTCCGGGTATCATCAAATACGCATGAACAAGGAGGATCAAATCAAAACCTCGTTCATAACCCCTTATGGGACGTACTATTACATAACCATGCCATTTGGCCTGAAGAACGCAGGTGCAACCTACCAGCGTTGCATGCAATGGTGTTTGCATAGTCAGATTGGCAAAAATGTCCACGTTTACGTGGACGACATTGCTGTCGTAACCAAGGAAAAAGAAACACTCCTTGAAGATTTGCGAGAAACCTTCAAAAATTTGTGCACTTATAAAATGAAGTTAAATCCATTAAAGTGCGTATTCGGGGTTCCGTCAGGAAAACATCTGGGTTTTATCGTTTCTCACAGAGGAATAGAAGTAAACCCGGAAAAGATCAAAGCAATCCTAAACATCTCCAAGCCTACGTGCGTAAAAGATGTACAAAGATTGACGGGTTCCGCTGCAGCCGTCAGCAGGTTTATTAGCCGGCTGGGGGATAAAGCCTTGCCACTATACAAATTGTTGAAGAAATCCGACAAATTTGAATCGACAGCGGAGGCAGATTCAGCGCTAACCCAGTTGAAGGAAACTTTGATGAAAGCTCCGATTTTGGCATCCCCAAAAGACGAAGAACCTATGTTATTGTACCTCACGGCTACAAATCGGGTTATTAGTGTAGTAATTGTTGTGGAAAGGAAGAAAAACGAACAAAGCATACCAGACCAGCATCCGGTATATTACATAAGTGAAGTTTTCTCCGAGTCCAAATAAAGGTATCCACACTATCAAAAACTGGCATATGGCGTATTTTTCGCATCTAGAAAACTTCCCCATTACTTCCAAGGACATTCCATAACAGTGGTATGCAAAGCGCCACTAGGGGATATAATAAACAATGCGGAGGCAACAGGCCGAGTAGCCAAATGGGGCATCGAGCTAGCAGCATTCGACATTAAGTATCAGCCTAGGACGGCAATAAAATCCCAGGTTCTGGCAGATTTTATCGCCGACTGGACGGAAGCAATAGAAAAAACACCAATACCGGAGTCCGAGTATTGGATCATGCACTTTGACGGATCCAAGATGAAGGAGGGCGTTGGAGCTGGTGTAGTTCTAAAGTCCCCTAAAGGAGATACAATGGAGTATGTGTTACAAATACACTTCAACGCCAGCAATAACGTGGCAGAATATGAAGCTTTGCTTCACGTCTTGCATATTGCAAAGGAAATAGGCGTCAAACGCATCCTATGCTATGGCGACTCAGATTTGGTACAGCACCAGCTCAACCAAACTTGGGATGCCAAAAGTCCTATAATGGCCGAATATCGGAGAATGGTGGACGAGTTTGCCATCTGTTTCTTTGGATTCGAAGTACCCCATGTTAAAAGGGAAGAAAATTGGAACGCGGATGCGTTAGCCCGCATGGGATCAGAAAGAGTAAAAATCCTTCCACCAGGTGTATTCGTCCAACATTTATACGAACCATCGATAAAAGGTGGAGATGTTGATTATCCTCTGGCTTCCGAGTCAATTGAAGTCATGCTCGTTAACCCGGATTGGACAATCCCATATCTAAACTTCTTAGTTAATCATAAGTACCCGGATGGAGCAGACGAAGTCTTGCAAAGACAGATTCAGCGTCGATGCAAAGGATACACGGTAATTAATAATTGCCTGTATAAACGCAGCACTACCGGAATTTTTCTGCGATGTATTTCACCAGAAGAAGGACGAGAAATCCTGCAAGAAATCCATGCCGGAGATTGCGGACACCATGCTCAATCAAAAAGTATAGTCAAAAAAGCATTCTGTGCCGGGTTTTTCTGGCTAACAGCCAAGACGGACGCTGAGCACATAGTAAACACTTGTGCAGGGTGCCAATATTACGCCAAGCAGACAAATATGCCGGCCCAAGCACTCAAAACTATCCCCATTACATTTCCGTTTGCGGTCTGGGGGCTAGATATGATGGGACCATTCAAAACTGCACGAGGTGGACTTACACATCTACTAGTAGCTGTGGACAAATATACCAAGTGGGTGGAGGCTAAACCCATCAAAAAACTTGACGGTGCAACTGCCAGAAATTTCATCATTGACTTAGTCATGAGATACGGCGTTCCACACAGCATAATAACCGACAACGGGACATATTTCTCCATTGGAGAGTTGGCAAAATATTGCCGACAAACGGGAATTCGCCTAGATCTCGCATCTGTGGCACACCCGCAATCTAATGGACAGGTTGAAAGAATGAATAGCTCAATCCTGCAAGGAATACGTCCACGACTCGAATATCCTCTTCATAGAGCAGCTGGAGCATGGGTAAAAGAGCTACCTTCCGTGATTTGGAGTATCCGAACAACACCAAATAGGTCAACGGGGCAAACCCCGTTTTTCCTAGTTTATGGCGCGGAAGCAATCCTCCCAACGGACATGCTCCATGACAGCCCAAGAGTGCGGGATTTTGATGAATCAGATGCCGAAAATGCACGTCAGGATGCCGTCGATCTCTTAGAATAAGAACGAGAACTTGTGCTTCAAAGATCCGCCATCTATCAGCAAGGTTTACGACATTATCATAGTCGGAAAATCAGGCATCGTTCTTTTAAAGAAGGTAACCTAGTGCTAAGATTGGTGCAGCAAAGAAAGCACAAAATGGCCCCAGTATGGGAAGGACCATTTGTCATCAGTAAAGCCATGAAGAATGGATCGTATTATCTTGTAGACACTCGCGATACGGAAGATGATCCCGAGAAGCCGAATCGCAAAAGAAAGAGAAAGATAGATGATGAACTAGGGGAGACAAAGAGGCCCTGAAGTATCCAGCAGTTACGTCCCTTCTATACTTAGTTCAATTTCTATGTAAACATCTTTGAGATCATGAAATAAAGTTGTCGGAATTCTTACATCCATGTTTTTACAAGTTTATTATAGTACAAAGCATGATTCCGTCTCATCTATTTCCCAATGATCTTACAAAATACTCAATCTTAACCCGAATTGTGCCTGCGTGCCCGAGTTTCATTCAAAAAAATTCCTTACTTTTCTCTAAGCATTATCTGATTGTTCATGTGCTGGGTCACTGGAGCTAGTAAGTAAAAATGCCTTTAGTATGATCCATGTTTCCAAGTTTAAACTGATTGGTTTTACCCAGTAACTTGGCGTGAAGATTACAATACTACTGAGCCATTTCAAACGCTAAGGACAGTTAAAGCACGCAAACCAGAGAACTTGGAAGATAAAGGAATATAAAACCCGGAAAACTTGCAAAGGATTTCATAAATATTAACTGCAAAAGACGGAGTACTTGTTTATACAAAAGAATAGAATCATTACAATATAAGTTACATTGTAAAGTGCAGTAATGCTCCTATTTTCTATTTCCACCATCCAGGTTATGAAGAAACCTTCAAGCATCCGAGTCTTCGTCACTGCTGTCGTTCTCGGGGGCTTCGGGAATCTCCTCTTCTGGGTAGGTGATGGAGATGTTCACCATGGAGGCGATCTTGGTGGCGTGACCCTTGATCTCGTCAAAGATGGTGGTCCGCTGGGTCTCCGTGTATCCAACAGGGATACCGGACGCCACGCACCAAGATTTGGCACTGGGATAATGCATACGCATAAGGCCTAAGGCCATGCGTGCACCACCCCGTGTCGCGGAGCGCAAGGTGGATTCCTTGGACTCCGCCACCTCCAGGATAGCTTCCGGAAGTTTCTCAACTTCCGAGAACTCCGCAGTTCTTGCGTGAAGGAACTTGTTGACCAACTGCATACCTACAGCTCTGATCGCAGTCCATACCTTCCCAAAAGCTCGGATTTTCTCAATCCGAGTAAGATCTGGGTTATCTCCTGTTTTTCAGACAAACAACCAAAAGGTTAGTAGAAAAGCAGAGAAAGAAATCAAGACGTGGAAAAACCGGTAAATGTTGACAACTTACCGAGAATTTTGTCCATCTCGGAGCCTTCCTCCAGGCGCAGGGTTAAGGCATTTTCCAAATCTTGGATAGTGGCCTTGTCTATGTCCGCCTATTGGGAGGCCTTGGATTGAGCAATTCCAAGGGCCATATTGCTGGCCTCCAGATCTTTTTGAGCCTTCACAAGTTCCTTGTGAAGGTCAAAGTTCTCCCGGTGGAGATTCTCGGCGTTGCCGACATCTTCAGCAATTTGCTTGGCTTTCGCCAAAGCAGCTGGAAAGCAAGGAAAAATATCCGGGATAAGAAAACTCGGAAAAGTACTTAGCAAAAATTATGGACAAGGAACTACAGAGAACTAAAAGTATACCTATTGTTTCCTTCAGCGCCAGCTAAGATGATGCCAGCTCCGTTTCCTTAACTTCAAGAATAGAGAGAAGGTTTCTAACCTCCTTATTCTTGACAGTTAGCTTGTTGAAAACTTCCATGTTTATGGTTTCAGCAGTTTGCTGAAATAAGGAAACAAACCAGAACGCTTAAGTTAGAAACAAGCATGATAAGGATAAAAAGCATTAAGTGAAAATCATACATTCGACTTATTGCTTGGGGGCTAGAGATAATACCTGGCTCATCCGCTGTAAACCTGCCAAGTTTTCAGTGAACTCTTTTGCGTAGTCGGCAAAAAGAGTCCCAACTGTGCTAAGGCCCTCGTTGATATCTTTGAATTCCTTATCAAAGGTGGGAATCTCCTCCTCAGTTATCCGAGAAGGACCTCCCACCTCTGGGACCGCCCTTTCCCTCGTGTCCGTTTCCGGCACAATGGGCTGGCTGGTCTGGGACTCGGTGTTGGGGGCTGCAGCATGCTCCTCTGTTGCTGCGATTGGTGTAGTTGGAGCAGCAGCAGGAGAAGGGTGTGGGCCTCTGCTGGCCACAACCTTGTGCCTCTTCAGCTTTTTCGGCTTCAGAGTAGAGGGGGGCAGGCTAAAAGGAAAGAAAAAGCCAGAAAGTTAAACTCCAAGGTAACGGAAGAAAATCCCGACAAAATAGAACAAACCCAGATGTTCAAACCTGGAGGTGACGACGGGGACCCCGTCAAGGTCAATGACTTCCTGGGAAGCGGAAATCTTCTTGCGCTTACGTCCACCGGTAAAGGCGGAGCGCAATGCCTCCAGATCGGCGTCGGAAGCAATATCCGACTCAGGAAGTTCCGCAATCTGTCAAAAATACAAAAATGAGTTGAAAGCATGAAAACCAAGTAAACGACAAGGAGTTAAACCCAAAAGGCGAAAAATGTACCTTGGGAGCCGGATTCTCGGCTGTATACATTGGCCGGTTTTCTTCGTATTGGTCGCGGGATGCGACCAATTGATTTACGCGTTTCCGTAAATCTTTTGCCGACCAAACCTTGTCGGTTGTCCGCATCGCATCGCCATCTCCCGAATATTCGCAGAGGAGGCGAGCGCCGTGATTCGCCAAAGGCTGAATCCGCCTTTCCAACCAGCAAAGGACTGTGTCCATGCCGGTTAGAGGCGGATCAGAGGCGATGAGCTTTGCGATGCGCCGCTTGATCCTGAGAAGATCCGGCGGTAGGGTTTGAACTGCTTCAGTTCCCCAGTTTTCTTGGGGAACAGCGGCAGTGTTCAAAAAAGGTGGAACCCCGGCGGTTTTCCCAGGAAAGGGAACATCGGGGTGATAAAAGAAGGAACCCGTCCAAAATTTGACGGGTTCCGATGTTTTTATCTTGGGGAACCAATCCTCTCGGAATCTCCGAAGATTGAAGGAAATGGTTCCGAAAGTTGGGAGTGCGCCCTCTGAAGAGTTCCGCTTAACCCCGAAACAATAAAGCCAGAAATCTAACCTAGGCGCTATACCTAGATATCCCTCAAAAAGGGCTTGAAATCCGGCTAAATAGAGGATGGAATTTGGCGGCAGATTATGTGGTTGGATGTTGTAGTAGGACAAGATCTGGAGGAAGAAGGCAGATGACGGAAGACCCATACCTCTGAGAATGTGGGAGGAGAGGAGAACCCGTTCTCCGTCATTCGGCATGGGCTCGGTCTCGTCCTCCGGGAGCCGCCATTTTCCCTTCAGTACGAGTCCCTCCTTCTCCATTGTCGGAAGAAGGGATGGCGGAATACTGCTGGCACTTCAGTTGCCGGCAGTTTCCGCCTCTTCTTCGGCTCCTGCGGCGGCGGACGCAGCGGCCTCCGCGGCCGCGAGCTCATCTCCGACGAGCGCGATTTTCTCCTCCACCGTCTCGGGCGCGAATGGTGGGGGAGGCACGGAGGAACATCCCGCAAGATCTGCGGAGGCGAGAGGGATTTCCTCGCCCTCCGCCCCGCCGGTGGTTTTCATCGGCTCATCACCGGAGGCTCGCACTGGAGAGTCCAGCTGCGGGTCCATCATCGCGATTATCTCGTCGATGTCCTTCGCAACGGTGCGGGCTGGGGAAGACGGTGAAGATGCCATCGAGTGGCGGTGCGTGCTCGCTCCGATGAGGTCTTGGGCGCGTGCTGGCTCCGGTGAGGTCTTGGGTGCGTGCGTGCGCTCGGGAAGTTCTCTGCGAGGGCTTGGGCGCTGGAAATGGCGTGCGGAGTGAGAGCGGAAGTTTTTCACGGAGGACGAAGACGGCTATTTATAGCCGGAATTCCGTCATGATGCGTGCTAACGACTCTTTTGACCGTTGGATGATCAATGCGTGTCACTCGCCGGAAAATCCGGGAAATGAAACGACGGGTGATTATTGCTATCGCCTCGTTTCCCGCGAGAATCTGTCAGAGATATGTTTCTGGGTTTCCCACCTGTAACCCAAACGTCCCTTACGTCAGCAAGGTTAAAGCGCTGACGTAGGAAGTTCCTTCTCCACGAAGGATCGTGCAAGAAAAGCCGGATTTTCTGGATTCCGAGTTTTGCATTACAGCATCCTTTAAGGAGAAAAAGAAGAATCAATACTGCATGCCGATATTTCTCGGAAAAGATGTGTTTGGCGAAAGACGGCGAAAATGGAGTCTCGATCCTTCTTGGGGGCTACTGTCGGATATATACCGAATAGGGGTATATCAGATGGTAGTCTAAAGTGCCGGATTACCCGGGTGGCCCGAATGGTAGTGGGCTACGGTCCATTGGATGGCCCAGTAAGCTGACGCGCAGAAGCCGGATTCTAGAAGAACCCGGATCACGGCCCACGTGATCTGGCTTGGAGTAGAAGACGGATTCCTTACTTTCCAAGTTAATAGTTACCGTAGTCTTCTAGGTTTCCTACTCTGTATGCCCTAACCCGGCTATTATATAAAGCCGAACGGGAGATATGATAGATAGACAAGAAGCTAAAGGCTAACTCGCCGAGAGGTTGATCCTTGACGAGCAGCCAATAGAACCTCACATTGTACTCTGTACTTCCAGGTTTTAATCCTAAATAGTGAGTTTGCAGGAGTAGGAACGTCGCATTATTGCGCCGTACTGAACCTGGGTAAAAACCCTGTGTCATTGTCCCTTCGCACAATCACGTCACCCCACGTCTCTATCAGTAGTCTCATGGCACCCCCGTCTATGAATTCTACTACGATGTCTCGACATCTAGGGTTCCTTCCATTGCACTTCATTGTAGTTTTAGATTCATTGCAGGCCACACATTCAGATCTGTTTCGAAAATTCCGAAGGCCGGAAATTTCCGCCCTAGGACCGGAATTTCCGCCCCCGGAAATTTCACCTGAGGTCGGAATTTCCGCACCAGATACCGGAATTTCCGGCCTGCCCCGAATCTCTAACTGAGATCTGTTTTTTCCACTTCTACGAGTTGTGAGCCCCCGTTGTGATTAATTTTTGTTTGTTCTCTCTTTGTGTTTTTCCTAGCTTTCCTCGCAGATGGTTCAAGCTCTAGGCCTTCCAAGCTGACTAGCTCACGCAAGAGGCTCCGACACTTGAGGGAAGATGCTGAGGGCACACTAGTTGATGAGGCGGAGACCCGCCGTCGTGAGAGGGATGCTGAGAAAGCATATGAGCGCCAACGTGACGCTTCCAGGGCAGCTCGCAAGGCTCATAAGCAGCAAGGGAAGTCAGCTCTTAACCTGGCCACCATGTCTGCCCCTGAATTCAAGGCATGGAGGGGCAAAGCCTGGTACACTGAGGGTCCTCAAGACCCAACCATCGACTCATGCTTCGGGAACGTTGAGCAGGAGACGCTCTTCAAGCAGGTGTACACTGTGATGAGCAAGCCAGTCTGTCCCATGAAATCCATCAACTTTGCACACTTGGCTGCCAATCCTGCATACTTCAACAACTATGTCCAGCTGGCTGAACTTCTGGGGCTGCATCGTCTCATGGAGACCAAATGCTCCTACAACGTCACCTTCATCCAGTAGTTCTACTCCACTCTGGTCTTTGATGAGTCTGAGGATATTGGGATGTCCTGGATGTCTGGCCCTCACTTGTTCACTGCCAACTTCCATGACTTTGCTGCCGAGCTCGGCTATCCGTTTGCTGGTCTTCACACTCCTCAGGGCCATCGCATGCACGTTCACGGGGTGGAGTATGAGAAGAACAGGTTGTCTGAGTTGTATGGGTCTACTGGTGTTATTGGTTCTAATGGAGGGATGATAACCCGGTAGGCTAACGTCATGGTGTAACTCGGCCCAAAGGGAGCTGCGCAAGACCCGGCTTAAGGAGTTTCTGGAAGGCCCAATAGTGTAGGCCTCGTGACCCGGATTGTGGGTTTTGATAAGGAAACTTAGGGTTTGTAAGCGGTGCCCAGGTAGGACTCCGAGTATGCCTTGGATAGGAGGCCATGGGGGCCGGATATTATATAAGTCGGCCCCTAGGGTTAGATGAGACACGAGTTTTACTAGCTATTCGAGTATCCCCTGTAATACCAGAGTTGAGATAATAAATCTAGATCGGAGACTCGGCGACTTGATTGCCGGCTACCAGATCGTTTGCCACCATGATTTCACCTGAGCAAAACCCTCTCCCAAACACCAGAGTCGAATTGCCCCAAGATAAGTTACCCCCGGTAACGTCTGCCGTGATTATCCCACGACAGTTGGCGCCCACCGTGGGGCCTGCGTCCAAAGGTGTTTACATCACGGGAGAAGCTCGGGAGAACATGAAGAACCTCGTCGTCGGCGAGATCTACACCGACCCCGAAGGAGAGAAGATGGTGGACGATTTTGGCTGGGGGCCAGAGTCGGATCTGCTCGAATCCGGATCTGTCGTCACAATAGGCCGGGTCAACGTCTTCATCGGCATGGTACGTACGTCCGGTTCAATCCCTGACGATTTTGGATGTGATTCTGTGTCAGGAGAAGCAACCTGTGTTCAGTCGGATGGAGACGAATCGGTCGGAACGGTGGATCCGATAGAAGAGCCCACCATGAAGAGGGAACAACCGGAGGAGCCGGCATGGACCCTGCGTGGCCGGGTCATGAGAGAAGATGATACCGAGTCTATCCTGCATTTACTGGAGGACCGGTACGAGGAGGATAGCTGTGATGAGGAAGAGTACGAGTCTTCACCAGGCATCACGCGCCAGGTCGCGGTCTACACGGCCCCTGCAACCAATCTCAATCAGGGGGACGTGACTACGGCCGCGGTCGGAGCGGCGCGAGCGCTGGCCCAGCAGCAAAATCCGTCTGACGGAAATCCGGTTCTGACCCGGGTTGACGGAGAGTCGGCTTCAGTCACTAGCCGAGCGGCGGATAGCGAGTTGCAGGCGAATATGTTTGGGTTCATGGCGAACAGGACGCCAGGGGCGGGTCCTTCAAACCCACAACACCCGGCTCTGTTCAGTAACAATCTAATCTTGGATCCCACGGTGCTAGCTACTGTGATAACCCCGGAAAACGCCGCGGCACGCGCCAGGGATCTGGATGTAGCACGCCGTGCATTGGAGCAACAAAGGAGAGATGTGGAAGCAGAGAAGCAAGGAGTAGCCACGCGCCAACGTGACCTGGAAGCATTGGAGAACCGGCTCCGGGTTGAGACGACTAGGGTGCATCAGAGATACCAAACTAGACTACCGGCAACGGGTGGAGTTCTAAACCCGGCCACGCTATTCGTCACACCCCAAGATCAACCAATTCCGGTTGTGAATCAGGAGACTGTACATCAGCCCGCGACTGGTGGGAGACAGCCGGCAAATGTACAAGCCGGGTTACCCACGTTGCAGACAGGGGTTGCTGCTGGCAATACAGCGCCACCACCACCACCATCACGATTTCGTACGCTACCAGGTCACTTCAACAACCCCATGGATAATGTATATGCAGCGACGTTGGCATTGGATCGAATCCTCGTAAGAGAGTCACCCCATGCGGAGGAGACCCGGCGGGCGATAGATTTATTGCGCACGGCAGTGGCTCAGCAAGTCAATTACCCGGATAATAGGAGCGGAATGCATGGAACGCCGTATATAAGCCGGCATAATGGAAACACCGGTAATATCCAGACAAGCTCAGCACGGCGGAGGGCAGAGCAGCAGCAAATGCCGCCTCCTCCCCGTAGACCAGCAACACCTGCAGTATCAGCCGCGCAAGCTATCGTGGACTGTTCTAGAGCCAGGCGCGCAGCAGCCGGGTCTGCGGTACGAGGGTCGGTAGCGGTTGCACCCCCGCCGCACCCGTCGCCGGGTCGCCTGTTTCCCGGGTAAGGCCAGTACCGGCAGTTTTAGCCGGACCCAAATGTTTGTCGGACGCCATCAGAGCCGAGCCCTACCCGGATAAGTTCAAGGAACCGGGTAAAGTGGTGAACTATGAGCCGACCATGGATCCAGAAACCTGGTTGAGCAGTTATGAGATGGCCATGTCGATTCGCAACGCATCTGAAAATCTTCAAGCCAAGTTCATGTACTTAATGATGTCAGAAGGAGCAGCAAAGTTATGGTTCAAAAATTTACCGGAAAAATCTATCAATTCGTGGAGTGAGCTGAAAATTGCGTTTGTCAAGCACTTTCATGGGACGTGCAGGAAATTATTCACAATCGATGATCTAGAGCGATGTGTCCAGAAGAAGGGAGAGTCGGCGCGCAGTTGGGACCGCCGGGTCATGGAGATACTTCACTCATCCACGGATATTCAGCCAAAGGATGCGTTACAAGCTATGGCAAAAACATGCAAGTATAAACCTTTAGTGCAGAAGCTAACATGCATGAAATCTAGTCGGAATGCTTCGGAGGTTACTATGGGAGAGTTGATGGACGCGTGCAACAAGCACGCTGCTACGGACACGACAGAGGAGGACATTGATGACAAGAAAACCAAAGCCAACGCAAACAACAGTGGAAGACCCGGCAATGGATCTGCACCGGGTAACAATGGAGGAAATAATGGAAACAACCAGAATAAGCGCCCGTACGAGGGAAATTCCGAGTTTGTCGCCAACACAGAAGCCGGGTTTGCAAGACCCAGGGCAGAAGGAAATTTCAACGGAGGAAACTTTAATGGTGGAAATTACCAAGGACCGCCAAGGCCGGCTAACCATATAGAGGCCTTCAGGATGCCCTGTCCGCGCCACAGCAGGAACGGCAGGCCGGCAAATCATTCACTGGAACAATGCGTAGATTTACAAAGATGGAAGAACGAGGAAATACAGAAAGCAATGCGAGGCGCCGGCCGGGGAGCAGGACCGGGTCCGGGTGGTAACCCGGGCAATGGCCCACCCCCAGCAGGCAACCCAGGAGGCGGTAATCCGGGTAACAATCAGGGAGGAGCCGGAGGTTTCCAGGCCAGCCCCAAGCAATTGGGCAGTACCATGTTCACACCACGGGAACTTCCAACAAGGATAGAAAGATACTGAAAAGGCACTAAACTCGGTTTCCTCGGCTGTTTCGAGATACCTGGGGTGGTCGGATCAAGAGGTGACATGGAGCAGAAGGGATCACCCGGAAAGAATAGAACACCCGGGAGTCTTAGAATTGGTGGTCGCGCCTCAGGTTAATGGTTATGAGCTGAAAAAGGTCTTAATGGATGGCGGAAGCAGCATAAACATCTTATATTGGGAAACTTTCTTACGCATGGGTCTCAAGGAGTCTCAGCTACAGAAAAGTTCAACAGTTTTTCACGGGATTGTGCCGGGTCACTCGGCGTGCCCTGAGGGAAAGATTACCTTGGAGGTTGCTTTTGGAGAATCAAAGGATAATTTCCGGGTGGAGTGGCTCACGTTTGAAGTGGTAAAGTTGCGCAGCCCTTATCACGCGCTATTTGGAAGGCCGGCTTACGCCAAGTTCATGGCCAGGCCGTGTTACGTATACCTACAGCTAAAAATCCCGGGTCCCAAGCAGACCATCACCATCCATGGGAGCCGGGTTATAGCGGCTGAGTGTGACGAAGGAGGCGCGGCAATGGCGGAACAAGCTTGTAGAAAGGAAGAGCTCAAGTATTATCGGTCTCAAGTAGACCCGGATGACAGAACAGCGTTAAAAAGGCCGAATACGGAGGATGAGAGAGCAAAGTTCAAAGCAGCACAAGATACCAAGATGGTGGCTTTTGTCGAGGGTGATCCCTCAAAGCAATTTGCCATAGGATCTAACCTGGACAATCAGCAGGAAGAAGCACTCGTGGAGTTTATTCGTTCAAATCAAGATGTTTTTGCTTGGACGCCTAGCGATATGCCGGGTATCCCTACCGAGTTAGCGGAGCACAGCTTGCATGTTGATCCCAAGTCTAGGCCGGTGAAGCAAGGCCTGAGGAAAATGAATGAGGAAAGAAGAAAAGCTATAGGAAAAGAAATTGCCCGGCTATTGGCAGCTGGCTTCATCATGGAGGTATTTCACCCGGATTGGCCGGCAAACCCGGTTCTAGTACTGAAAAAGAGTAACGAGTGGAGGATGTGCATAGATTACACGAGTCTCAACAAGCACTGCCCAAAGGACCCGTTTGCCCTTCCAAGGATTGATCAGATCATAGATGCAGTGGCTGGAAGTGACCTATTATGTTTCCTGGATGCATATTCCGGGTATCATCAGATCAAGCTCAAGAAGGAAGATTGGGAGAAAACATCGTTCATGACCCCCTTTGGGGCTTTCTGTTACAAAACCATGACTTTTGGGCTAAAGAATGCTGGTGCAACTTATCAGAGATGCATACAGAAGTGCTTTGAGGACCAGATTGGGCGCAACGTTCATGCCTATGTGGATGATGTGGTGATCAATACCAGGAAAGCGGAAACGTTCATTGATGATCTAAAGGAAACATTCAAGAATTTGAGAAGGTACCAGATGAAACTTAACCCTACAAAGTGCATGTTTGGAGTCCCAGCAGGAAAGTTACTCGGGTTCATTGTTTCCGAGAGAGGAATCGAGGCAAATCCGGACAAAATCAAAGCTATACAGAGTCTGAAAAAGCCGGAAAACCTAAAGCATGTTCAGAAGCTTACAGGGTGCGTAGCAGCGCTGAGCCGGTTTATATCCAGACTCGGAGAGAAGGCAATACCACTGTACCGGCTCTTGAGGAAATCTGATAAGTTTGTTTGGGACCAAGAGGCGGATGAGGCGTTCGAGGCATTAAAGAAGCAGTTATCTGAGGCACCAGTTTTAGCAGCCCTGGGTCCCAAAGAGCCCATGCTACTATACATTGCGGCCGGGCCCCGGGCGGTTAGTGCAGTGGTTGTCGTTGAGCGCAAAGAGGATGGGAAGGATCACCCGGTTCAAAGGCCGGTTTATTACGTCCGCGAGGTGTTGTCAGAGGCAAAGCAGCGCTACCCACATTGGCAGAAGTTGGTTTTCGGGGTCTTCATGGACAGCCGGAAATTGAAAACCTATTTTCAGGAACACCCCATAACAGTGGTTAGCTCTATACCAATGTCGGATATCATCAGAAACTCGGATGCAATAGGTAGAATAGCCAAGTGGGCCATCGAGATGGGAGATTATCACATTAACTACGAGCCCAGGTCAGCAATCAAGTCTCAAGCTTTAGTTGATTTCATTAATGATTGGACTCACACTAGCATGCCCACAATGACACCAAGTTCCGAGTCTTGGGTAATGCACTTTGATGGTTCCAAGCAATACGAGGGATCAGGAGCTGGAGTGGTACTTACATCACCTAAAGGAGATAAACTGAGCTACGTGTTGCAAATTCACTTCGATTGCTCCAACAACGTGGCCGAGTATGAGGCACTATTGCGCGGTTTGAGAATAGCCAAGGAGATGAACATCAGGCGGATACGATGCTATGGAGATTCGGATCTTGTGGTACAGCAGGTCTCAGGAACCTGGGATAGGAAGGATGCAACTATGGCAGCATATCGCAGGGAGGTGGACAGGGTTGCCGGGTGTTTTTCCGGGTACGAGGTGGAGAATATCGATAGGCGAAAGAACGAGGCAGCAGATGCACTCGCAAGACTCGGCTCGCGCAGAGAGATGGTTCCACCCAATGTTTTCCTGGACGAGCTATGGCGGCCATCAGTTAAAACCGAGTCTGAGGAAGAGGTGTCTAACCAAGACCCGGATTTGGAGCTCGTGGCCACAATACGTGCTGTCCCCGAGTGGACAGAGCCGTTTCTGGCTTACCTATCACGGGGCGAGTTACCACAACAGGAAGTTTTAGCAAGGCAAATTCTGAGACGAGCAAAGGGTTATTCCATCATCAATGGCGAGTTATACAAAAGGAGTGCGGCAGGAGTATTTTTGCGCTGTGTAGCACCAGAGGAAGGCCGGCAGATCCTGAAAGAGATCCATGAAGGAGACTGTGGACATCACGCATCCACAAGATCCCTTGTGGCCAAAGCATATCGGCACGGTTTCTTCTGGCTCACAGCCATAGCAGACGCGGGACGCTTGGTGGCAAGGTGCGATGGATGTCAAAGGTACGCTCGCCAAATCCATGTGCCGGCTATGGAGTTGCAAACAATTCCTCTAACCTGGCCGTTCGCTGTTTGGGGCATGGACATGGTGGGCCCCTTCCACATGTCACCCTGCAAAAAGACCCATCTCTTGGTGGCTATTGACAAATTTACCAAGTGGGTGGAAGTTATGCCAGTTACCAATTGCGAAGCAATCACAACAGTCAAGTTCTTAAAAAGAATCATCTACAGGTTTGGGTATCCTCACAGCATAATAACAGATAATGGAACTAACATGTCCCTTGGTGAGATGGAGAAATTCTTTGGGAACAATGGAATCCGGCTTGACATAGCTTCAGTAGCCCATCCGCAAGCTAATGGACAAGTGGAAAGGGCAAATCAGGAGTTACTTCGTGGGTTAAAACCACGGCTGCGAGTCCCGTGCATCAGAGCTGCTGGCGCATGGGTTGAGGAGTTACCATCAGTGGTTTGGGGAATTAACACCACACCTAACAGATCTACTCAGATGACACCGTTTTTTATGGTTTATAGCGCAGAGGCAATATTGCCGAGTGATATCATCCATGATTCGCCTCGAGTATCGGCTTACGTCGTGGTGGAGAACGAGAAGACCCGGCAGGACGCCATGGATATGCTAGAAGAACACAGGGACCAAGCTTTGTAAAGATCAGCCATATACCAGCAGTACCTGAGGAGATATCATAGCCGGCCGGTCAAAACCCGGGTCTTCCAGGAAGGAGACCTGGTTCTGCGCCTGGTACAGTCAAAGGAAGGAAAACACAAGTTATCCCCACCATGGGAAGGACCGTTTATCATAAGCCGGAATCTGCACAATGGATCGTATTACTTGGTAGATGCAAGGGAAGAGTCGGCTACTGTCAATGACACCGCTCATACAACTTCATCTATGCAAGAAAGATAAAGACCATGGAACGTGGCTCAGCTGCGTCCCTACTACACCTAGAATAGACTAGATTCACAAGTGGAATTACACGATGTAACAGGCAGCATGTTTCAGACGCACTCTTTTCCTATCCAGGGTACCTAAGAGGACTGGAGGGTTTTTAATGAGGCGGCTTGCTGACCTAACTTTTCCCATATCAATAAAGAGATGGTTAAGCAAAATATTCCTTTGTGTGTGTTTTTTGTCAAAGTTTTTATATTCCTGTTGTTTTCTATTTCTTTCTCAGGTAAGTATTATTTGTTGTTCTTAATATGTTAGTTTTTCTAGTAAATTGCATATATTTAGGTCTTGGGGGCTGATTGCTTGAATAGCACAGTTGCAAACTCAAAGACCCGTCCGCGATGCCATTAGGTTATAAGGGCCGATTACTTGTAATAAGTACGGCTGCAAGCTTATAACCGGACAATAGAGCCAAATTTTCTTGACTTTTCTTGCTTAAGCTCGATGTGACTCGCACAAAAGTGGCATGCTTTGCTAGCGTGTAATTACAATCAGTCATGATGCCCAATGGGACTTGCCTGACCCTGTCTTTATACAGTTATAGCAGCATTGATCATCCACGCGAAAGCCGGCTTATAGTAAAAGAAGGTCAAAAGGGTCATCTAAACCACAAGTTATGCAGAGTACAAGGTTAATAGCCGGAAACTCAAGATATATTAAGCACAACTTCAAACCTACGTGAGCAGCTCTAGGTTTCGGGCCTTAGCAGAAACAATTTGTTCTTTTGGAAAAATCCAACACCCTAGACTCGGAAATTCGGGCCTTGGGGACTTGGGAATTTGAAAAAAGAAAACAAATTATCTAGCTATTCAGCTCAAAAACCCAAAAATCCGAGTCTTGGGGACTTGGGGACTTAGAAAAAAGTCCACTTGTCAAAACCCCCGAGACCCGGAAACCGAGTCTCACAGTAGGAAAAAGTAGCGAAAAGTCAGAAAACCGGCAATGAAAAGCTCAAAGATAGGAAATATTAAGATCATGCAAAAGGCCAGAAGGGCCACGAAAGCAATTAAGGTCTTTAACGTATTACAAACCGAGGTGATAGTATCAAAAAGTGCATAGGCGCACTATCAAAAGAATAATTGTTTTAAAGGCCCCTTGGCCGAATAAAATGTTTGAGGCAGTAGGTGAAACTTCACTCGGCCTGTTGGGTCGAGTCTTGAGTGTTGCCCTGGGCAGCCGGGTCTTTGACTTGCTCTTCGACGGTCTTCACGGCAGCAGCGTCCTGGTCAGCATCAGTACCGGCGCGCGCGGGAGGAGGAACAACCGGCGTAGAGGTTGTAGGCGCAGTATCGGCCTCGGCCTTCTTCTTCGCGGCCTCTTCCCTCATTTGAGCAGCTTCCGCCTTCCACCGTGCTAGCATGTCATAAGGCTTAGGAGGATCCGACTGAATTGGCTTATCTTCAGCGTCGTATGGTGGAACAATTCGACTGACATCCAGACTATCGGCAATCAGACTAGCCGAGTGACGAACCTCTGTTTGGATGGCTTTGTAGTTCTTGGCTGAAAACTTGGAGCCATCATTGTTGAATTCCGGAAACCTGCCAATGAGCTTTGCCGGCTCAAGCTTGGGAAAGTACGCTTTAGCCAGAGCAAGCCCCCGGGTTACTCCAACCCGGCACGATGAGCGTTTCCAGTGCTTGATCCACTCGGGGATGGTGGAGCACGCATCAAGCAGTGTGCTCAAACCACCACGTCCAGTACCCGGCCACTTCAAAGCTTGCAGAACCCATTTGGTGCCGGCACAGAGTTGCCGGATTGTGCTCTTTATGGTCTTCAGCTTCGCTATGTCATCTTCATCCGGAGTCTCGTCATCCGGCCCTACAGAAAATAGAAAGGTTTAAGTAAGGAATTCCGACTGTTTATCAGAATGAAAATCCGGGTTACGATTAGTGAGTCGGGAATCATTACCAATCAAAGCACGGTGAGTATCGGCAATCTGGGCAGATAGCTTGGTCAGTTCATCCTCTGCAGCATGGGATCTCTTTCTATACTTTCTCGCAAGTTTCCCCAGTTTCTTGGCATCAGCTTCAACTGATTCACGCAGCTTCGTCTCCACCTCGAGGAGTTTGGTGGTTTTAGCCAACACTTCCTCAGAGTGGGTTACGTATGCCTGCGTGGAAACACAAGGAAGTGTTAGTCGGACAAAAAAGAACTATCAGTCGGATATGCTATGAAAGTTCCAAGTAAATTATGCATAAGTTCGCTCGGAACTTGGGGACTAGACAAATATACGGGCAATATTAGTTGAATTTACCTCGTGCTTGGCTATCAAGGCTTCTAGAATGCCTTCTTCGTCAGCTCTCAGGGTATGCAGAGCGTCAAGCATCTCGGCAAAGCTCATATCATCAGGTTTTGTACCGGAAGAGCCGGCCACCGGGTTACTTGGAGGTGGAGTCCTTTCCTGCCTCGGGAGGGATACCCGGGTTGCCTGGGTGTCAGGATTAGGATCACCCATCCTCGCGCCCACAACCTCGACGTCGTCATCCCCGGGTCCATCTGATGGATTGGGATATTCGGCCTCCTGCCCTGCCGGGTCTGTCAGCGGGTCTCTTTCTCTTTCTTCTTCTTCAGCGCCGCCAGTCGCGGCATTCACATCATCAACCGGATCCTCAGTTTCCCGGTTATCCAGATCCATGTTGTCCGGGTCACTGATCGTGACCTGGACGCTAAGGAAAGTAAAAGAAATGGTCAGTAGTAATGAGTTAAGGTTATCGAAAGAGCCAGTATATCGGATAGCAAGAAATACAACTTACCCAGTATTCACCACGAAGTCCGCTGGAAGCTCGTTGCTAGATCCGGACGAGGCTGATAAAGATTGAGAAAGTGAGACTCGGAGTTGTCCAGCTAGGGGGTGATTGGGAGAAGGATATCTTCGGGGTGAATTGGAAGGATGAGATTGGGAAGTACCGGCGCGGCGAGTTGGGGACGTAGGGATACCCGGGTTGAGGGGATCCTCACCCGGGGAGTTCCGGGTTACCCTGCGCTTGACCTTAGGGGGCTCCTTCAATGGTGAGTCGGACAATTGTTGATTGAGCTCGCGCATGTTAGCAAATGAATACGTTTTGGAGGACATGGAGGAATATGGAACCTTGAATACGACCCCTCGGGGTTTCCTCTTGGCCCCAACTTCAGCTTCCGGTTCTGCCTCGCTCTCGTCGCTCTCGGTCTCCTCCGGGTCTTCCTTATATTCTTTGTATTCCTTGTCCTCCATTCCTGAGAAGCATAGTACACAGTCGGAAAAAGAGAAAGTATGGAAAGGCAGGTTAGAAGAAATTAAGATGGGTGAAACCCGGATGGTACCTTCTTCTGAGTCGGCCGGCTCCTCGTCCTCTTCCGGGTTTTCGGAGGTAGGGGGAGTCTCGATGTTCCAAAAGGCGCTACCTTCCTGAGATAAAGGTATAAAGATGAAAGTTAGTAGTCGCATCAGGTAAAAGTACAAGAACAGAAGAGTAAGGGCCGGATCTTACCGCTGGAGCCGGATTGTCGCGAGTGTATGGCTCCAAACCGGCTATCGTCTGGATTACTTCCACTTTCTCAGTCAAGAAGCTTTTGATTATCTTGTTTGTATCAGCAGCCGAGTAATTCCTCAAAGAATAGCGGAGCGAGTCCGTGACGTGCCCCGAATACTCGGACATTAGCTTGGGCCGGATGGAATTAGGTTGGATTCGGAAATTCACCCAAGTTTTAACTAAATTAAGCCCAAGGAGACCCTGGGCGGAAAGGACAGCAAGTTTGGCTAAGAGGGGTTGGATGGACTCCCTATCCGACTCAGAAGCAAAAGCATTGAAAGTATCGGATAAATCGAGGAGGCCCTCGGAGAAACCCGGCAATATCTTTTCGCCGGGTGGGGAGATGTCCCGGCAGTAGAAGTAGGTCTTCTGCCAATGCTTAACATGGGAGTTAAGGCTCAGAGTCGGCATCAACGAATTCTTACGCCTCTGAATTGACACCCCACCACATGCCAAGAGGGCCCCGTCGCTGCTTTCGCGGCACGGTTTGCATTGGAATAACTCAAGAAACAGAGCGAGATTTGGGGGGACACAAAGATATGACTCGCAGAGAACAATAAAATGAGTGATGTTTAACATAGAATTGGGCCCTATGTCAAAGACTCGGAGGACGTAATGGCTAAGCAGTTCACAGAAAAAGGAGTGACCCGGGGGACGAAATCCCCGGATCACGTGCTCAACAAAACAGATTACCTCATTAGGACCAGAGGTGGGCCGAGTCTCATCACCCGGGACTCGCCAGTGGATATCCTCCTGGGAAGGAAGGACGCCCGACTCAGCGAGCTCATCTAACTTCGCCTTGGTCACGGTGGACCTTTCCCAGTTGGCGGATATGGACTGAGTCGGCCTTGCTTTCGCCGGCTGTTTTCCCTTAGTCTTAGTACTGGCCTTGGGTGCCATGTGCGTAGTCTACAAAACAGGAGATAAAAAGCGCAAAGTATAAGTAATTAAGACCCGGAAAATGGTTGATTGTCCGGTTAACCAAAGATCAACTAAAAGATACGGAAATTATAGATTATCCGAGTATCAAAGGGCAGTTACGGAGAATTTTTGCAGATTGGATCTAAAACTTAGAGATTTACAGAGAGATTGGTGACCACGAGTAATGGGGATATGCTACTAATCTAGTCTACACATTGGTTATTGCGGAACAAGAAAATCATCTAAGAGCGGATTGGATCTAACCTAGTTTGAGTGAGCTTGGAGGCAAAATCCATGGAGGAAGAGGACTTACCGGAGGGGTCCGGAGGAGAGCGCGGCGGCGGCAGACGGCGCAGTTTCGGTGACCTTCTGGATCCTCCGGTGCGCATCTCGACGGCGCGGTGGCGGTGGTTGACGGCGGCGCGGCGCGGGCGGAAGCGGAGCGCAGGCGGCGGCGGCTTGCTTCCGGCTGCTCCCCCGTGGGCTCCGTGGCGGCGCGGCGGCGAGCTCGAGGAAGGGAGCGCCGATGGAGGTTGAAGGTGAAGGAGGCAAGGAAGATGGGGTAAATGGAGCTGTTGGTTTAGGGTTACCCCTTAGGCGCTTATTTATAGGTGCGGGTGGGAAAACCTAGACTAGGGAGCGGGAGCCAAAAATTTCGGGGAAGGATACCCGCCCGGATTTGTTGGGATAAGTGATTGCACGTGATATCCGGAAAGGATCAGAGCAAATCGTCTCCGCGATATCCGGATTAACTAGCGAACAAAGTGAGGCGGGTCTTCTGTGTTTTCCTCGGAGTGTTGACCCGGGAAGATAAAGATGGATTCGGAGAAAGCCGGGTTATTGTATGGACCACCAGAGGAGTTAGGCCTAGCTGTTTATCAAAGCAACCTAACCCGGCCTTTTTATGAACTTGTATGTTTGTTATTTTTGCAGGGAATAGCATGCGCTTCAAGGAGGATCCCGTGAAGCCCAAGCTATTCTGGGGACTACTGATGGAGGGATGATAACCAGGTAGGCTAACGTCAAGGTGTAACTCGGCCCAAAGGGAGCTGCGCAAGACCCGGCTTAAGGAGTTTCTGGAAGGCCCAATAGTGTAGGCCTCGTGACCCGGATTGTGGGTTTCGATAAGGAAACTTAGGGTTTGTAAGCGGTGCCCAGGTAGGACTCCGAGTATGCCTTGGATAGGAGGCCATGGGGGCCGGATATTATATAAGACGACCCCTAGGGTTAGATGATACACGAGTTTTACTAGCTATTCGAGTATCCCCTGTAATACCAGAGTTGAGATAATAAATCTAGATCGGAGATTCGGCGACTTGATTGCCGGCTACCAGATCGTTTGCCACCATGATTTCCCCTGAGCAAAACCCTCTCCCAAACACCAGAGTCGAATTGCCCCAAGATAAGTTACCCCCGGTAACGTCTGCCATGATTATCCCATGACAGGTTCTGCAAAAGGTCTCTACCCCATCTATGAAATCCTGCTGCGTATGTTCAAAGAGACTATTGCCCCGAGCGCGGGCAATAATGATGCTATTCGTGGAGGCCTGGTTAACCTCATGTACCACTCCTTCCTGACCTTCACTGATGGTGACATGACTAATGCTGAGCACCATAAGATTGATGTGATGGACTTCATCTTCAACGAGATCCATTTTGCTCTCTTCAACCGCAAAGTGCCTCCTTATGCTCCTTACATCATGAAGCTCATCAAGTCTCGCTACCCTGCTGAGCTCCGTGAGGACCTCGACTTAGACTGTGATGAGCACAAGGATGTCATGCTGTACAAGAAGGCCGCCCACACTCAGCAGGCTGCTCATGATGTTGGCGCCACGGGTCAGGGTCACCGTGATCCTCGCATGCTGTCACACCCCAGTTTTTGGACTCTTGGACTATGCTCAAGAAGACAAAAATTAGGGCCAACAATTTTTTTTAAACAACATGATTGTTTGAACTAACATGTGTTTGTAATGTTAAACATATTTGCAACACAAGTCTTGTTTCTATATAAACCAAATACCTTATGTTTTAGAGAGATATTCCTTTTTTATTTTTCCCTGATGTTTTTCCTATTATTACTTGAGAGGTTTTTATTCCAAGACTTGGATCATTATGGTTTGCAACTTAAAACAAACTTTTAACTTTGTTGGATCCAAGAAAACAAGTTTCCAAAATGATCTATGAAAGTTTTCTTTTAACTTTCCTATAGAAAACAATGTCTGAGAATAAAGCCAAATACATGTTTTCTACCATTGTTTTCACCAAACTATAAATTGCTATTTTATGATTTCTTGACTTTTAATTAATCCTTGATATGTATACTGCAAAGCTATAAGCTCACTTTTATTTTTGGAGAAATAAAAACTATCTTTTGCTTGATGTGTTTATGGTATAAAATTAAGGCAGGAAAAGACATTTTTGAGAAACAAATAAAAACAGAAAGTATACCTTTTCCTCCAATGTTTTCATGGCCTTAACTTATTTCAAATTTGTTTCCAAAAGTTTTTTATGAAAGTATATAACATGGTCAACAAATCCATACTTTGAAAACAAATTTTGAGAATCATTTGCACCCTGAAAACAAACTCAACCTTTTCAACTTTTTGTCTGTTTCCAACACTTGGAAAATTTCTAAGTCCTTAGTCTGAATTTTCTGAATTTTTGCAGTGAACAGTAGGAGATACACTTTTGCACCTTTGAATTCTTGTTGATCCCTTGACCTTTTGGAAGCATGGCATGAACTAACTTGTTAACCACAGTATCTACTCGAGCCTGCATGTTTTCTCTTCCTTCTAGAAGCCCTAGGCTTGAACTTATTAGAGAGAGAAGAGGTGTTGATGTGGCAGATGTGGGAGCCCATGCCTTTGACCATTTTGGTTGCCACTTGCTCCACTTGCACCCATTGGCCAGGATAAGACCTGCACCCACATGCTTGGTGACTAGGGCAAGCCAGTGCACGTTTTGGAAAAGACCATAAACCCTAGGGTTGCTCTATGCCATTATTGGCATCCACCCGAGCTCCCCATATTGCCCTCGAGGTTCCTCCCTCAGCTATAAGTAACCAGAGCCGTGCCCTTGCGTCCCTGCACCTCTCTCACTCCCTCCTAGCTCCCCAAGTCACTTGGACCTCGAGCCCTTGTCCCCAGAGCCCTTGAGCTAGAGTTTCTAGCCGCCGGAGAGCACCACGGTCTCGGCCAAGCCCTGCTCGCACCCCTCTCTTCCAGCCCCTCCCACTGCCATAGAAACTTTCCCCATGTTTCTGTGAACCTCCCGGACACCTCCCCACCTCCTCTAGGCCCCGGAGGCGCCGCCGCCGTCCACTCGCCGCCGGGGTCACCGCACAGAGCGCCGGTCGCGTTCCACCCCGTGAGGCCGCGCCGAGCACCGCTGTCGCCGCCCCTCAAATCCCCGACCACCCTGCAACCACCACCTAGCGCCGCAACCCTCCCCGAGCCTTCCCAAGGTGATCTAGAGCCGCGCCCTTTTCCTTCTCCGTCGGGTCAGTGAGAGAGGGTGAGAGGAGGAAGAAGAAGCGCGCGGACCGTTCGGTCTCTGATCAACGGCCGCGGTTGAACGCGACGTTTCCCGCGCCCGCGCTTGCGTGCGCAGCGCGGCTGGGCTGCGCATCTGGCTAGTTGGGTCACGGCCTCGCAAATCTAGCCCGTGTGTTGTTTGTGTTTATTCATTTAATTTTGCACAGAAACTTGTACCTCCTCTTTGGACGTGGTAAAAATACTAAACATGTGAAATAAAATCTGTAAAAATTCATGGACCTAGAGAAATGAATCTAAACCATAGGAACTTTGCAGATCTACTTTTGGACCCATATTTTGAACACAATAAATGTTTTCCACAAACTGTCAGTGGGAATGTTTTAACTATAACTTTTAAAATATGTAACCAAATGGAGCAAACTAAACTGTTCTGGGTAGGTATTGGAAATGTCTATCCAATGCACCTAACCTCACATCAAGGTGACTTATAGAATAAAAATGCCACCCAGTTTGCTAAAAGTCCAGTGGGCTTTTCTTTGAATTGTTTAAGGAGTTTAAAAATGATTTTTGGAGCAAATCCAATTGGATGAGCTTGGTATTGATTAGATCTATCTTATCCTAGCTTAGATTTATTTTTGAACCTCTAGATTAGTTTTGGTGGACATATCTAGAAAACAGCACTTTTCTGTTTCTGTTTCTAATTGTGTGCTTGTTTGAAATGAGTTGTGTGGATGTTTTGATATTGTTTCCTAGCTTATATAAAGTTGTTAGTTCTTGTTATTAAGTTTTTTTCTTACAGTACCTCTACCCTAGAAAGTGTGTGCATGTTTGGAAACTAAAATAAAAATGAGATAGCAGTTGATACCTTCTAGATTTATTATTTGGAATTATTGGGAGAGCTAGATCTTTGTGTGAGGGATATATTAAATTTTGTGCTATGATTGCTATGGATCCAGTACCATTTAGGTACTGTTATTTTGAAGTTAATATCTCTTTTAGCTTGCATGCCTTTTTATAGTGAAGCATGTGTAGGTCTTGTTATTCTTATGCACTAGTATTGTTTTCACTAGAATAAATGGCTTTGTAATATTTTATTTTGTTATACTAATTTTTGTCATGAGTAACCAGAGGCTTAGTACCTCTTTTGCCTTGGTATTAGTGGGCCCATAACCCACTGGTTCCATTGCATCTTGGTTGAGGATGGAAATCCCCAACCATGCACCTGTGAGAGATTAACATGTTTAATTATATGATTGATTTCTATTTTTCCACCATGGAAAATATAATTGTTTGATTTCACTTATGCAAGTGAGAAGTTTGTTTCTTATCAGAGGATACTAGTATGTTAGATGTGATCCATTTGTTAGCATAATATTCCTTAGGGGTATCATGTTAAGAAATGATTCACTATTGAGTGCTAAATTAAATTATTTGCAGATGAGATAAATTCCTTGTGATTGATAGATTGTTTGTGAATGATTTTAAATTGAGTGTTTGGATTTTTGAAAAGGTTTATATAACTTTTCATCAAGTGCATAGCTACTGGTTGTGTAGGTTCTACCATGTTTTGCTTTCTAGAAATTGTTTAAGAAAACAGAAATTGCGAGAATTAATTTGTGCATGCTTAATAGTTGTTTCATGGAATTATTTTTGATGTTCTTGCTTCCTAGAATTAGCATGATTTGTGTACTGTTATTAGGTACATTTGTGTTCATGACTTGCTTGTTTATAATTAAGCATCATGATAGCATTGTTTGTTTCTCTAGTATTGAACTAGTGTCACCACTAGAAGATGGTGATTTTAGCTATAGTTTGGTCATCTTTTACTTTATGAGTGTATGAGTTTATTATAGCATGTTTAGGAAGTATCACTTCTGTTATGATGCCATAGATTATTTAGTTGCATGTGCTATGGTTGTAGATATATAATTATCTCTTATGGCATGTTTGTGTAGATTTTCCATACTAGTATGCTATTAGTGCAGTCCTGTTTTATGCTTGTTTAATAGGAGTATTATCTTGATTAAAGATGGGTTTTTAGATTATTTTTATGAATAAATTCTTGTTTTATTAGCTACTGGTTGTTTGGTAAATTTTCATGATTGATGGATTCCATAACTTCAAGTAAACACTAAGGTAGTAAATAATTAGCCTATTCATCTGTGGGGTGTTCACCTGCTGTGTGGAAATTGTCTGAGTGTGCACCTTAGCATGAGTGTTATACTTGTGTTATTTGTTGTGCTAGTGTTGTTGTTGTGCTTAATAGTATTTTATGAAACTAAAACATCCAACTAAAACCATGAAAACATTAAGTGATAGTTGCTTGTGGTAAGTAATACACACTGCCATGGGTATTGTTCTGTCTGTTTGTTTTACCTTAGCAACCTAACCTTTGCACCCACAAGCTATAATTTTTAGCTTCTCATATATCTTGTTATGAGAGTGGTACACCACTCCATAGGTGGTATGTGAGATGTGGGATATGGTTTCCTGAACCATATGTTTGTCTGACAATAGTTTTGTACCCTGAGAGCTATGTGAGGCAGTTTTCTCAATAATGTTTGTGAGTTTGCGCTATTATACTTTTCCTTGCTGTATGTGTTTCTTAGTTAGTTGTTTGGTCTTTAGACCTGAGTATGTGCCTTGTATTCTTTTACGACGCTAGAAAACGAAGAAGAAGAAGAAGCTGTTGTGGAGCTGTGCGTCAAGTTCAAGTTACTTCAAGGCCAGGGACATTAAGAGACTTGAGGCAAGCCATCCTGATGCTTGCTGATATTACACTTATCATTATCTATCATGCATGTTTTACTTCTGAAAAGTTTTACAAAACTTTGATTTCCAAAAACTATTTTTGAAGTGAGTATCACTTCTATTATATATATAATATTACTATGCCATTAGTTAATACTTGGTGTTACCAAGCCCATAAGCCACCATATGGTATTTATTACCATCACATATATTAGTCCCTAAGTGGACACCTTAAAATTATGTTTTTACAAAACAAAGGCTTTATGGAAAACCCGGAGAAAAGGCAGATCCTTATTCTCCGGAGGAATGTGGAAGTGGTCATTTTTGGGAAAATGGTGTGTTTCAAAAATGACACATAACCTAGTCTTCGCCGGACAACCTTTACCGTACTGCCACCCTACCCCAACATGGGCACGGGGCGTAACTGGAAGTTTGTTCTTGTTAGTGTGTGTTCTATCTCAAACGCTATAAGGGACGGGATCCCTCGAACCGATTGTCGCCAAAACTCCCAATGTTGAGACATAAAAAGTGTGGGATTAAGTTCACCTCCGGTCGCATCAGTTGCGGCATCCTGGCTGGCGGGGATTAGCTCGGTGCCGGGGATGACCGGTAAAACTCAACTGAGAGATAGACACATTCTAGCTTGAACATAGTGGAAGGTTATGATCAGTGATCTGATGTTTCACATAATGTTGTTACAGTCTGTGGTTGTTCACGGCAGGTGTACTGTATCTGGTGGATGTGTACACCTCTGCAGAGTACAACTTTTTCGAAGAAGCCGCGTCCTCGGATATGGACAGTTGAATGGCCATGTAGCTAGCATTGTGTCAATGTTTCCAAAAAGATGTTTTCAAAAGGAGTGTTGAACTCGGGAAGTTCGTAAAGGAAGAAAACCTTGTACCATGGAGGTACCGATGGTGAAAAGCCAGAAGTTGTTTTACAAGAAGTTTTGCAGAGAAAATCTTTCTTCTCTAAGCAAACATCTGGAAATTGATTCCAAGAAGTTTTGCAAAGAGAAAACTTTCTTCTAATAAAGTTTTATAAAACCTCTTGTACATGCGATATCGACAAGAGAAACAAAGCTATATTATTTTCTTCTGAAGTATCTTCTTCAACAAAGATACAGATTAACCTGTCTGCAACTGTGGTGTCATCCTATATGAACACCATTGTTAGTGAACCCTATCTATAGCCTACCTATTCCACCATATAAGCATACTTGCATTTGTGGTAAGTCACATGATGGATGTCTTGCTGAGTACATTCAAATGTACTCATTATGGTTTCGCCCCTGGTATCTACTTGCCAGACTTTGAGAAGAAGTCTCAGAAGAAGGTCGACGAAGAGGAGTACGAAGCTGATGGCTGTGCGAACTAGGATCGTCTCCGGGTCAGCAGCCTGTAGGTGAAGGTGTGACTTGGGCTCTACCGCGTTTTGTGTGTGTTTAGTCTTCCGTTGTGCGTGTGTTGTGGGTTGTGTGTTGTCCTGCGTGACAACCGTGTAGTCTTGGTCAGGTGACCATGCGTCTTTGTAAGTGTTGTGTAAACGTGTAATGGGTATTGTATCTGTGTACCAGCTTGATATGTTGTTCACGACTGAATTCCTGGGATCGTGAATGTATGCATATCGGGGGTGTCCTTGAACAGTGGTTCGAAGGGCAGGCCCTACAGAGTTGGTATCAGAGCTATCCTGACCTTAGGAGACCTTAGTTAGCATGGACGTTAGCTAGTACTCTGACAATGGAAGTAAACCAAACCAGGTCACTAAGCTGACTATTTTTCAAAAGGATGCTATACTCCATCCCCTCTGGGTTTCGAAAACTCTATGTACACTAAAGTTAAAGGGAGCATCTTAAAATTTTGCACACTGTTACCTAACTTAACCCACTTTAAAATCTTGTGTAGATGGAAGTTATCTTCACCAAGTCCTTCCGGCTGGGATCGCATGCACCTTGCTACCGCCGTTTTGAGGAGGATTTGATCAAGATGGCTCATCTTATCGGTCGTCCCACCCCTGAGTTGAAGGGAGCCCAGATTCACCATGATGGACGAGAATTGTCCTGGTTGGTGGTCTGCACCATCCGCGCACCTTTGCTAGCACCGTCAACCCCAGAGATCATTTGGGAAGTCGTGGAGAACAGTTGGGAAGATGGTATCCTTAGGGTAATGCAGCTGGTCATTGCCAAGCTCACGAACTTCTTTCGCGACAAGTTCGCAGGAACCCCTTATAAATACTTTGGAAGGCGCGACGAGGATGACAGGCCAGTAGAAGTCACTGGAGACTTTGTGTTTGCTCGTCACTTCCAGCACTTGGAGGGACAGCTGTACAACACCCAACTCTCCCTTGATAAAGTAAGGGCAGATTATGACCTGCGAGGAAGGGAGATAGATCAACTAGAAGCCGGTATTGGTGCATCTTCGGTTACCGAGCGTCGCCTCAAGGTAATGAAGAAGACCATGAAGTACACTGACTCACAGCACCGCACAAGAGTGAGAGCCCTTCAGCTTCAGCTTGCAGCCAGCAAGGCCAGAGTTGAAGAGCTGGAGGAACAGCTACGCACTTCCTCGAGCACTTAGGATGGCCGCAGGATGTTAGGAGTTGTGTAATCCCCACCGAGACGCTTGTTTGTCTGAACTCTGTTAGAACTTGGAGTGTACTAGTTGTGTTGTAAACCTTATGCTTAGCCTTGTGAACCCTTGAGATAAGATGTGCTTGCTAAGACTCTGTTTCATGCGTATGTTAATCTTGGTTAAGTTGGCGTTTGTTTCTTCGACGTTTGCTTGTTGTTGTGGTATATATCGTTCTCATCTCCGTTATGAGCCGGTATGTGTCACTAGTTTTCAAAAGAAAACCAAAACCACCTTTAGTTGCTCTCGCCTTACACCGTTCCTCGTCTTCAGCATGGCCAATAATCTACCTCCGTCACCTGAGCCGACAGTGGCTCAACTGTTTGCTCTGCTGAGGGAAGGAAGTGAAGCCGCTCGTGCTGAACACTTTGCCACCCGTGTTGCCCTGGAACAGATGACTCAGCTTGTCGTCACTAACGCTGAGAATACTGCTTTCCTTATGAGATAATACCAGCAACTGCTTGCTGGCGAGAGCCGCAAAAGGAAGACAGTGACGCCAGGAGAAACTAGTTCATGGGTGACTCGCAGCGTTTTGCCTGCGATGCCACAATCTTCCAGGAGACGTGTGAAGGTCAAGCCTAGAACCACGGGTTGTTTTACCTGTGGACAGGAAGGACACTTTGCTCGTGATTGTCCCGAGAAGTACCATATTCTAGCTCATCCTGATGAACCCCAAGAACGCCAAGGTCCGTCCCATAAGAAACGCAAGAATCTGATGAGTGGACCTCGAGACCAAGCTGATGTTGCGGAAGCATCTGCAACTCAGGCCAATGGTACGTTTTCGAACAAAACCTGTGAACCCCCTTGCTTGCTTGTCGTTATACCTTGAGAAACCCGACGTAAATGGAACACTAGAAGTGTCACGTCGGACTAAATGAAACCTAATGATACTAACCAAAACCTCCATCTAATTTTCGTATAACACCCTACAGAGTAAATTAAACTTTTGCTACATAAAATGATTGCCTTTTCACAGAGTTGGTATAACTACCAGTCTTTTAGGAACTCCAAAGAGATACATTACTCCGGAAATGAAATTAAACCAACAGGTAAAAGTTTCAGAAAAATAAGATACAAGTCTGACTCCCAGCACAGACCGCTACACCCATTTCAGTGTAGACCCAAACCTTGACAAGCTCTCACTGATGGGAGCCTAGTTAGAAGGTGAGCTACTCTCCCCTGATGCAGAACCCCGAGTCAGTCGACGACGGATTCCCTCCAGTCTTCCAGGCTTAGTGCCACCAGCGTGAGCCTCCACTGGCGCAACCACCGGCGCCGCAGCTCGTCTTTCTTCCACCACAGCCTTGTTCCGGGTACCATACCACCAGTCGTGGATGTCCCATCATGCGAAGATCATGGCTAACAGGATCACTGTGACCGATCCCACCAAGCAGCAGCTGAAGGATAGCACGATGAGGAAGTGCTCCAAGAAATTTGCTTGCTCGAGCAGAGAGACGTACTCCTTAAAGAAGTCATTGATTAACTGGGAAATGAAGCTCATCGTGTGGTGCAATTTGGAGAACCTCGGCTACCCTTTTTATAGCAGCAAGAGCAGATCCCTCTCCTTCATCAAGCACTACGCGGGAAGAGTCGAAGAATCCAGCCGCAGTGTTCATAAATGGCGCGAAAACACCGCGCACCTCTTCACCAAGTGGCCAGAGCATCAACCTGTCACACTCGCAGCAGTCCTACAGCGAGGTGTCAGCCCATCATGGACTCACAGTGGCCGGGACACCCTGATGCTGAAAGTGTGCGCACCAGATGAGAAGAAAAGGCCACAAGGAGAAGGAGAAACGAGGAGGGCATCGACTGCCAAGTGAGCCCAGTCCAACACGTCAGCAGAACACTCGAGAAAAACCTGGGTACATCTAGCTTCTGAGCTTTCCTCCAAATCATGGAAAGCCTACTAGCTGTTTGTAGCCTATACCCTGCCAAACTAGGTTTCTGTGACCACTTATGGGTGGCCAGAACTTTCCTGTCGATTTTAGAAAGGTGAAGTTTCTTGTTTTGGGGTATCTTAGAAAAGCAACTTTTCTGGAACAAGTTGGCCTTTCTAACCCTGGTTTGATAACATGGTTTTAAGAAACCATAAGTACAAGTTTAGAGCATGACACCAAAACCTTTGAAAGGAAAACTTTTACCTATGAATTTAGGTAAGGAAAATCAAAGGGGGGAAGCCCCTGTAAATAATGTTACAAACCACCAACACATGTTTGTAAACAAATCATCTAACATTGTTGTTTTGACCATACCCTCTTCTCACTTGCCTGCGAATCTCGGGACGAGATTCTTTTAAGGGGGGAAGGTCTGTCACACCCCAGTTTTTGGACTCTTGGACTGTGCTCAAGAAGACAAAAATTAGGGCCAACAATTTTTTTTTAAACAACATGATTGTTTGAACTAACATGTGTTTGTAATGTTAAACATATTTGCAACACAAGTCTTGTTTCTATATAAACCAAATACCTTATGTTTTAGAGAGATATTCCTTTTTTATTTTTCCCTGATGTTTTTCCTATTATTACTTGAGAGGTTTTTATTCCAAGACTTGGATCATTATGGTTTGCAACTTAAAACAAACTTTTAACTTTGTTGGATCCAAGAAAACAAGTTTCCAAAATGATCTATGAAAGTTTTCTTTTAACTTTCCTATAGAAAACAATGTCTGAGAATAAAGCCAAATACATGTTTTCTACCATTGTTTTCACCAAACTATAAATTGCTATTTTATGATTTCTTGACTTTTAATTAATCCTTGATATGTATACTGCAAATCTATAAGCTCACTTTTATTTTTGGAGAAATAAAAACTATCTTTTGCTTGATGTGTTTATGGTATAAAATTAAGGCAGGAAAAGACATTTTTGAGAAACAAATAAAAACAGAAAGTATACCTTTTCCTCCAATGTTTTCATGGCCTTAACTTATTTCAAATTTGTTTCCAAAAGTTGTTTATGAAAGTATATAACATGGTTAACAAATCCATACTTTGAAAACAAATTTTGAGAATCATTTGCACCCTGAAAACAAACTCAACCTTTTCAACTTTTTGTCTGTTTCCAACACTTAGAAAATTTCTAAGTCCTTAGTCTGAATTTTCTGAATTTTTGCAGTGAACAGTAGGAGATACACTTTTGCACCTTTGAATTCTTGTTGATCCCTGACCTTTTGGAAGCATGGCATGAACTAACTTGTTAACCACAGTATCTACTCGAGCCTGCATGTTTTCTCTTCCTTCTAGAAGCCCTAGGCTTGAACTTATTAGAGAGAGAAGAGGTGTTGATGTGGCAGATGTGGGAGCCCATGCCTTTGACCATTTTGGTTGCCACTTGCTCCACTTGCACCCATTGGCCAGGATAAGACCTGCACCCACATGCTTGGTGACTAGGGCAAGCCAGTGGACGTTTTGGAAAAGACCATAAACCCTAGGGTTTCTCTATGCCATTATTGGCATCCACCCGAGCTCCCCATATTGCCCTCGAGGTTCCTCCCTCAGCTATAAGTAACCAGAGCCGTGCCCTTGCGTCCCTGCACCTCTCTCACTCCCTCCTAGCTCCCCAAGTCACTTGGACCCCGAGCCCTTGTCCCCAGAGCCCTTGAGCTCGAGTTTCTAGCCGCCGGAGAGCACCACGGTCTCGGCCAAGCCCTGCTCGCACCCCTCTCTTCCAGCCCCTCCCACTGCCATAGAAACTTTCCCCATGTTTCTGTGAACCTCCCGGACACCTCCCCACCTCCTCTAGGCCCCGGAGGCGCCGCCGCCGTCCACTCGCCGCCGCGGTCACCGCACAGAGCGCCGGTCGCGTTCCACCCCGTGAGGCCGCGCCGAGCACCGCTGTCGCCGCCCCTCAACTCCCCGACCACCCTGCAACCACCACCTAGCGCCGCAACCCTCCCCGAGCCTCCCCAAGGTGATCTAGAGCCGCGCCCTTTTCCTTCTCCGTCGGGTCAGTGAGAGAGGGTGAGAGGAGGAAGAAGAAGCGCGCGGACCGTTCGATCTCTGATCAACGGCCGCGGTTGAACGCGACGTTTCCCGTGCCCGCGCTTGCGTGCGCAGTGCAGCTGGGCTGCGCATCTGCCTAGTTGGGTCGCGGCCTCGCAGATCTAGCCCGTGTGCTGTTTGTGTTTATTCATTTAATTTTGCACAGAAACTTGTACCTCCACTTTGGACGTGGTAAAAATACAAAACATGTGAAATAAAATCTGTAAAAATTCATGGACCTATAGAAATTAAATCTAAACCATAGGAACTTTGCAGATCTACTTTTGGACCCATATTTTGAACACAATAAATGTTTTGCCACAGACTGTCAGTGGGAATGTTTTAACTATAACTTTTAAAATATGTAACCAAATGGAGCAAACTAAACTGTTCTGGGTAGGTATTGGAAATGTCTATCCAATGCACCTAACCTCACATCAAGGTGAGTTATAGAATAAAAATGCAACCCAGTTTGCTAAAAGTCCAGTGGGCTTTTCTTTGAATTGTTTAAGGAGTTTAGAAATGATTTTTGGAGCAAATCTAATTGGATGATCTTGGTATTGATTAGATATATCTTATCCTATCTTAGATTTATTTTTGAAGCTCTAGATTAGTTTTGGTGGACAGATCTAGAAAACAGCACTTTTCTGTTTCTGTTTCTAATTGTGTGCTTGTTTGAAATGAGTTGTGTGGATGTTTTGATCTTGTTTCCTAGATTATATAAAGTTGTTAGTGCTTGTTATTAAGTTTTTTTCTTACAGTACCTCTACCCTAGAAAGTGTGTGCATGTTTGGAAACTAAAATAAAAATGAGATAGCAGTTGATACCTTCTAGCTTTATTATTTGGAATTATTGGGAGAGCTAGATCTTTGTGTGAGGGATATATTAAATTTTGTGCTATGATTGCTATGGATCCAGTACCATTTAGGTACTGTTATTTTGAAGTTAATACCTCTGTTAGCTTGCATGCCTTTTTATAGTGAAGCATGTGTAGGTCTTGTTATTCTTATGCACTAGTATTGTTTTCACTAGAATAAATGGCTTTGTAATATTTTATTTTGTTATACTAATTTTTGTCATGAGTAACCAGAGGCTTAGTACCTCTTTTGCCTTGGTATTAGTGGGCCCATAACCCACTGGTTCCATTGCATCTTGGTTGAGGATGGAAATCCCCAACCATGCACCTGTGAGAGATTAACATGTTTAATTATATGATTGATTTCTATTTTTCCACCATGGAAAATATAATTGTTTGATTTCACTTATGCAAGTGAGAAGTTTGTTTCTTATCAGAGGATACTAGTATGTTAGATGTGATCCATTTGTTAGCATAATATTCCTTAGGGGTATCATGTTAAGAAATGATTCACTATTGAGTGCTAAATTAAATTATTTGCAGATGAGATAAATTCCTTGTGATTGATAGATTGTTTGTGAATGATTTTAAATTGAGTGTTTGGATTTTTGAAAAGGTTTATATAACTTTTCATCAAGTGCATAGCTACTGGTTGTGTAGGTTCTACCATGTTTTGCTTTCTAGAAATTGTTTAAGAAAACAGAAATTGCGAGAATTAATTTGTGCATTCTTAATAGTTGTTTCATGGAATTATTTATGATGTTCTTGCTTCCTAGCATGAGCATTATTTGTGTACTGTTTTTAGGTACATTTGTGTTCATGACTTGCTTGTTTATAATTAAGCATCATGATAGCATTGTTTGTTTCTCTAGTATTGAACTAGTGTCACCACTAGAAGATGGTGATTTTAGCTATAGTTTGGTCATCTTTTACTTTATGAGTGTATGCGTTTATTATAGCATGTTTAGGAAGTATCACTTCTGTTATGATGCCATAGATTATTTAGTTGCATGTGCTATGGTTGTAGATATATAAATATCTCTTATGGCATGTTTGTGTAGATTTTCCATACTAGTATGCTATTAGTGCAGTCCTGTTTTATGCCTGTTTAATAGGAGTATTATCTTGGGTAAATATGGTGTTTTATATTATTTTTATGACTAAATTCTTGGGTTATTAGCTACTGGTTGTTTGGTAAATTTTCATGATTGATGGATTCCATAACTTCAAGTAAACACTAAGGTAGTAAATAATTAGCCTATTCATCTGTGGTGTGTTTACCTGCTGTGTGGAAATTGTCTGAGTGTGCACCTTAGCATGAGTGTTATACTTGTGTTATTTGTTGTGCTAGTGTTGTTGTTGTGCTTAAGAGTATTTTATGAAACTAAAACATCCAACTAAAACCATGAAAACATTAAGTGATAGTTGCTTGTGGTAAGTAATACACACTGCCATGGGTATTGTTCTGTCTGTTTGTTTTACCTTAGCAACCTAACCTTTGCACCCACAAGCTATAATTTTTTGCTTCTCATATATCTTGTTATGAGAGTGGTACACCACTCCATAGGTGGTATGTGAGATGTGGGATATGGTTTCCTGAACCATATGTTTGTCTGACGATAGTTTTGTACCCTGAGAGCTATGTGAGGCAGTTTTCTCAATAATGTTTGTGACTTTGCGCTATTATACTTTTCCTTGCTGTATGTGTTGCTTAGTTAGTTGTTTGGTCTTTAGACCTGAGTATGTGCCTTGTATTCTTTTACGACGCTAGAAAACGAAGAAGAAGAAGAAGAAGTTGTTGTGGAGCTGTGCGTCAAGTTCAAGTTACTTCAAGGCCAGGGACATTAAGAGACTTGAGGCAAGACATCCTGATGCTTGCTGATATTACACTTATCATTATCTATCATGCATGTTTTACTTCTGAAAAGTTTTACAAAACTTTGATTTCCAAAAACTATTTTTGAAGTGAGTATCACTTCTATTATATATATAATATTACTATGCCATTAGTTAATACTTGGTGTTACCAAGCCCATAAGCCACCATATGGTATTTATTACCATCACATATATTAGTCCCTAAGTGGACACCTTAAAATTATGTTTTTACAAAACAAAGGCTTTATGGAAAACCCGGAGAAAAGGCGGATCCTTATTCTCCGGAGGAATGTGGAAGTGGTCATTTTTGGGAAAATGGTGTGTTTCAAAAATGACACATAACCTAGTCTTCGTCGGACAACCTTTACCGTACTGCCACCCTACCCCAACATGGGCACGGGGCGTAACTGGAAGTTTGTTCTTGTTAGTGTGTGTTCTATCTCAAACGTTATAAGGGACGGGATCCCTCGAACCGATTGTCGCCAAAACTCCCAATGTTGAGACATAAAAAGTGTGGGATTAAGTTCACCTCCGGTCGCATCAGTTGAGGCATCCTGGCTGGCGGGGATTAGCTCGGTGCCGGGGATGACCGGTAAAACTCAACTGAGAGATAGACACATTCTAGCTTGAACATAGTGGAAGGTTATGATCAGTGATCTGATGTTTCACATAATGTTGTTACAGTCCGTGGTTGTTCACGGCAGGTGTACTGTATCTGGTGGATGTGTACACCTCTGCAGAGTACAACTTTTTCGAAGAAGCCGCGTCCTCGGATATGGACAGTTGAATGGCCATGTAGCTAGCATTGTGTCAATGTTTCCAAAAAGATGTTTTCAAAAGGAGTGTTGAACTCGGGAAGTTCGTAAAGGAAGAAAACCTTGTACCATGGAGGTACCGATGGTGAAAAGCCAGAAGTTGTTTTACAAGAAGTTTTGCAGAGAAAATCTTTCTTCTCTAAGCAAACATCTGGAAATTGATTCCAAGAAGTTTTGCAAAGAGAAAACTTTCTTCTAATAAAGTTTTATAAAACCTCTTGTACATGCGATATCGACAAGAGAAACAAAGCTATATTATTTTCTTCTGAAGTATCTTCTTCAACAAAGATACAGATTAACCTGTCTGCAACTGTGGTGTCATCCTATATGAACACCATTGTTAGTGAACCCTATCTATGGCCTACCTATTCCACCATATAAGCATACTTGCATTTGTGGTAAGTCACATGATGGATGTCTTGCTGAGTACATTCAAATGTACTCATTATGGTTTCGCCCCTGGTATCTACTTGCCAGACTTTGAGAAGAAGTCTCAGAAGAAGGTCGACGAAGAGGAGTACGGAGCTGATGGCTGTGCGAACTAGGATCGTCTCCGGGTCAGCAGCCTATAGGTGAAGGCGTGACTTGGGCTCTACCGTGTTTTGTGTGTGTTTAGTCTTCCGCTGTGCGTGTGTTGTGTGTTGTGTGTTGTCCTGCGTGACAACCGTGTAGTCTTGGTCAGGTGACCATGCGTCTTTGTAAGTGTTGTGTAAACGTGTAATGGGTATTGTATCTGTGTACCAGTTTGATATGTTGTTCACGACTGAATTCCTGGGATCGTGAATGTATGCATATCGGGGGTGTCCTTGAACAGTGGTTCGAAGGGCAGGCCCTACACATGCGCCCACCTCCTCCCGGCACCAAGAAGCGCTCGTGGCTTGCTCGTGCCGTTGAGAAGGTGATGTGCATGAATGTGTGCATCCACAAGGAGAACTACAACGCCTATGTTGAGTGCCGTCACATCCTAGAGAACCAGCGCACCATCATGACTGCTCTCAACATTCCAGATGTGCCAGCTCCTCCTCCTCCCAGGATTCAATACAAGAACTAGAACAATCGCGACGTTGACTGGGATCTCGGAGTGGATGATGATGAGGACATTGCGACGGCTAGCGAGGAGGAAGAAGAAGAAGATGATGACACCCAGGCCTAGAGTTTGCTCCATGGGACGTAGTGCTCTCTTTTCTCTTTTTGGTATCCTGATGCCAAAGGGGGAGAAGATCTAGATGATTGCGGGGATTTGCTAGGGTGGGGTTTCGTTCTTCCTCGCCTTTTATCGTTTCGCCTTTTCGAACTTCGTTATTCGTGGATTTGCTTGTGTGAACTATTATTATTAGGAGGCATGTCTCCTATATATGCTATCTGTGGTGTTTTACTTTCCATCGCTTGCATTGTTAGTTTATTCCCTTGCAAATACCCATGTTGTCATCACTCACCAAAAAGGGGGAGATTGAAAGCTCATGATCCCTCTAATGATTTTGGTGATGATAACAACACGGGTATCTACTCCCTAACAATGTTGTTTAAGTCTATGCAGATGATCATTGGTATATTCTCATAAAAAGTTCAAAGAGGAGGTCTGTATTCTGGTTTCACTGCCACCGGATTATTCGGTGATTACACCGGAAATTCCGGTGCTTATGGGACGGAATATCCGGTCCAAGCACCGGAATATTCCGGCCTTTCTGGCAACGTCGAAACGACTAAGTTATTCTCCCACTGCCCGCGCACAGAAGCTAGGGCGGAAATTTGCCCCGGAAATTTCCGGTGAAAATATCCGGCCCACTGGTACTTAGCAGAAATTGGAGTTTTCTCAGATGCCCGCGCACAGAGATGGGGGCAGATTATTATCCGGAAAATTACGGGCCCGGAAGATTCAAATATCCGCCCCCGGATTATTCAAAAAATCCGGCCCTGGTCCTTAGCGATTTTCAGCGCGGTGCTGGTGCCCGCGCGCAGAGATGGGGGCGGAATGTTGGGCGGAAATTTCCGTCCTCGGAAGTTTCAAAAATCCGCCCCCCGGACTATTCAAAATTCCGGCCAGGAGAGACCGGAAATTTCCGGTGCTAACACCGGAATATTCCGGCCCAGGCACACTGCAACGGTCAGAATTTGGAGGAGCCTATAAATAGTTGTCTTCTTCCTCTAGATAGGTAGCTCGTCCATTCCTCTCTCTCCTGCATTGTTGAAGAGCTCAAAACGCCCCGATCTCCCTCCTCCTCCAACCAAACTCGATGCCCTTCAAGGATCTCATGGAGGAGGACTAGATCTACCTTTCTACCAAGCCAAAAATTGTATTCCCACACCATACCTCTTGGGATCTTGTAATCTCTTGGTTGCTTTGTCATCCAAGGGAAACCCTAGTGCTTGTAGCTTCCACCTTGTAGCAAGAAGCTTCGGATTGTTGAGAGCCTCCAACTCACTTGTGGAGTAGCCTCAACACCTTGTAAAGGTTTGGTCAACGCCTTCAAGTCGACCTCATAGTGGAAACGAGAATCTCCCTCGCCGGAGAAGCTCAAGGAGAACAAGGTGTGCACATCTGTGCTATTGAGGAGCGCCTAGGTGGATCCCCACCTCTCCAACGTAGACGTACTTCTTTCAAGAAGGAACTACAGGAAACATATCCTTGTCTCCGTGTTTTTCACTTGTGGTTATCTTGTGCCTTGCATTTACTTCCGTTGCTACTCGTTATTTGTCACATAGGGTGTCTACTTAGTTGCACATCTAGATAACAAAGTAATTATCTTTTCAAAGCCCCCACTAAAATTGAAAAAGGATAAAAATTTGTAGGTCACCTATTCAACCCCTCCTCTAGTTGACCTTTGTGTACTTTCACCATGGTTTGTGTAAGATGGTTGGGAGGAGTGTCTAGATTTTTATAACTCTGTTTAATAAAATAAAAGCTCTATCACATGAGTGATCCATGCTTCCCTCTACGAAGGGCCTTTCTTTTAATTTTATGTTGAGTCTCCATCTTCTAACTTTATGCACAGTTGAGAGAGCATAGTTGCCATTCTAAGTTTTATGTGCATTTGTCCCAGAAATATTATTAATTGATTCAGGATGTGTTATTGCTTGTTCTCCAATTATTTATTCTAGTCTTACTCATGAACTTTGAAGGTGTCCTGGCATTTATATTTTCCCCACTCTTAAGTACTAGTGAAATATCACTTTGACATGTTTTCTCTATACTTGAAACAAACGTATATCTTTAGTTGCATTGTTATTCATGATCGTTTATTTGTGTTACTTCTCATGATGCAAGGTGATTGCTATGCTTTATTATTAAAATTCTATTTATCATGCTTGTGTTAAAGTTCTATGATCTCAGCTTACTTATGTTTTTACATTATTGATGATCAAATTTATGTTGTTAGCATGTCACCTCAGAAATTATGTGTTTTTATCGTTTACCTACTCTTGGACGAGTAGGAACTAATCTTGGGGGTGTTTATACGTCATAAACGAATCCTTAATTTCTGATGTTCCATGTTGTTTTCTAATTGTTTCCCACGTGTTTTCTATGCACATTATGTCATTTTTATCGATTTTCCAGACTAACCTATTGACAAGATGCCACAGAGCAAGTTCCCTGTTTTCTGTTGTTTTTAGTTTCAGAAAAGTTGTTCTGGAAATATTCTCGCAATTGGAAAATTCGAAGCTCGAAAGTCTTAGAATTCACGAAGATCCCACTTCGTCCCAAAAAACACCCGAGGCCACCTTCATTGTCATCCCGAGATTGGGAGGGTTCTGGAGCTCTCCCCGGCACCCTGCCGGGAGGGGAATTCATCACCGGAGGGGTCTAGACCACCATGCCCTCCTCCGAAGTGATGCGTGAGTAGTTCATCCCTGTACTACGGTTCCATAGCAGTAGCTAGATGGTTGTTCTCTCCACTTTGTACCTCATGTTTAGATCTCGTGAGCTGCCTCACATGATCGAGATCATCTTTATGTAATGCTACATGTTGTGTTTGCTGGGATATGATGAATGTTGAATGCTATGTCTTCTGATTATCAATCTATCATGTTACCTTCATGCTTATGTTATTTATGAGCTTGCATGCTCTCCATTATTAGTAGATGCTCTGGCAAAGTAGATGCTAGTAACTCCAAGAGGGAGTATTTATGCTCGATAGTGGGTTCATGCCTCCTTTGCATATGTGCTCGAGTGACAGAAACGTGACGGATGGAGGATGTGATGTTGCCATTAGGGAGAAAACAACGGTGTTTACCTAGTTTACATTGTTTACATTACACACTTTGCTTACAGTGATAATATGTTGCTTGCAACTTAATACCCAACGTTTGTTCGGATGATATTCGGAGGGTGGATTATTAGACATAGATACAGTTGGATGATGCTCTATGTATTTTGTTGTAATGCCCGCATGAATCACATAGTAATTTTATGTGTTGCATATGCACTACGGTGCAGCCTTCATTTCTAGCAATTGCCCAACTGTAGTTTGTTCACCACGCATGTTATTTATCTTTCACGGAGAGACACCACTAGTGAAATGTGGACCCGGTCCATTTTCCTCATACTGATAAAACACCTACCTCTTTCATACTGCTTGCATACTATTCCTACTGTTTTTCTATTGTTTTCCACACCATACATTTAACCTCTTTGTGTTCAGCAAAACCGGTGAGATTGACAACCTCACAGCTACGTTGGGGCAAAGTGATTTGATTCTGTTGTGTAGGTTCCACGTTGCTGCTGAAGCGGTAGTGCGCCCTGCCATCTCAGCTGCATCAACCTTCAGAGATTGCTTGTCCTCCTACTAATCGATTCAAACTTGGTTTCTTTTCTGAGGGAAAACTTGCCGATGCACTGTTCACAACCTTTCTCTTGGGGCTTACCAATGTCAGCCACCAGGGTCCACAGTTCACTAGTGGTGTCTCTCCATAAAAGATAGCTAACATGCGTGGTGAACACATTCCAGATGGGAAATTGATAGACAATGAAACATGCATGACATAATTATTACCATGATATTCATGCGGGCATTACAACAAGATACATAGACCGTCATCCAACTGCATCTATGACTAATAATCCACCCTTCGAATATCATCCAAAAAAACGTTGGGTATTAAGTTGCAAGCAACAGATTATCTCAGTAAGAAAAGTGTGTAATGCAAACAATGTAAACAAAGTAAACATCATTGTTTTCTCCCTAATGGCAACATCACATCCTCCATCTGTCACGTTTCTGTCACTCGAGCACAGATGCAAAGGAGGCATGAACCCACTATCGAGCATAAATACTCCCTCTTGGAGTCACTAGCATCTACTTGGCGAGAGCATCTACTAAAAATGGAGAGCATGCAAGATCATAAATAACATACACATGAAGACAACATGATAGATTGATAATCAAGAGACATAGCATTCAATAATCATCGGATCCCAGCAAACACAACATGTAGCATTACAATAAGATGATCTCGATCATGTGAGGCTGCTCACGAGATCTAAACATGAAGCATAAATAGGAGAGGACAACCATCTAGCTACTACAATGGACCCGTAGTCCAAGGATGAACTACTCAAGCATCACTCCGGAGGCGGGCATGGTGGTGTAGAGCCCTCCGGTGATGATTTTCCCTCCCGGTAGGGTGCCGGGGAGAGCTCCAGAACCCTCCCGATCTCGGGTCGACGATGACGGCGGCCTGAGGTACTTTTCGTGGAAAAGTGGTCTCCTATTAGGGTTCACACATCGGGGATAATATATGGGCGAAAAGGCGATGGCGGTGGGCGCCTGAGGGGCCCACACCACCCTAGGCGCGACCAAAAGGGGGCGCGCCGCCCTATGGTGTGGCCCCCCTCCGGGCCTCTTCGGAACTCCGTTGAACCTTCGGAAATTATAAGACTTCCGGGCTTCAAATTTTCCAATTCCGAAAATATTTCCAGAACAACTTTTCTGAAACTAAAAACAGCAGAAAAGAGAAACTGGCTCTGTGGCATCTTGTCAATAGGTTAGTCCTGGGAAATTGATAAAAATGACATAAAGTGTAAGGAAAACATGTAGAATATGGCATGAAAACAACATGGAACATCAGAAATTAAGGATACGTTTTTGACGTATCAACATCCCCAAGCTTAGTTCCTACCCGTCCTCGAGTAGGTAAACGATAAAAACACATAAGTTCTGAGGTGAAATACTACCAACATGAACTTGATCATCTAAATTGTAAAATCATAAGCATAGATGAGATCATAGAACTTTAACACAAGTATGATAGATATAATTCTAACAATAGAACATAGCAAGCACCTTGCATCATGAAAGGTAACACAAATAACAGATCAATAATAATAATGCACTCGAAAATTATACGTTTGTTTCAAGCATAGACATAACATAGAAAAGTGATATTTTGCTTGTCCTTGAGAGTGGGGCAAAACATAAATTCCAGGACACCTTCAAAGCTTAAGAGGAAGACTAGAACAAATAATTTGAGAACAAAAATTAACACATCATGAATCAATTAATAATGTTTCTAGGACAAATGCACATTAAACTCAGAATGGCAACTATGCTCTCTCAACTCTGCATAAAGTTAGAAGATGGAGACTCAACATAAAATTAACAGAAAGGCCCTTTGCAGAGGGAAGCAGGGATCACTCATATGCTAGAACTTTTATTTTGTTAAACAAAGGTGTTGTAAATTTTTTTTAGAGAGGTGTATGCTTATGTCAATGAATAGTAAACTGAAAATACAGTACGTCACAAGCCAACTAGACTTCACAAGAGCGACTCCCATAGAAGGACGCATCTGGTAGAAGCTCATCCCTCTTTCTCTTTTTTTACACAATTATGCTTTGACTGATAAATCAGGGGCAAAAATAGTGAAGATTGCCAGCTCTTCTATCAATTGGATAAGCGGATGAAGCCACTAGTCCAGGGTGTGAAATTCCAATCAACAAGTGAGGTAAAGATTCTCTATTTACGTCCTCATGAGCTAAAAGAGGAGCACAAAACAAGAGTAAATTTGAAGGTTTTAAAGGTAACACATGAGCAATTTACTTTGGAGTGGCAGTTAAATACCACATATAGGTAGGTATGGTGGACAAATTTTGCAAACTTTGATTTTTGGGAGTTGGATGCACGAGTAGAGCTCATACTCAGTACATGTGGAGGCTACCAAAAGACTGGGAGTGACAAATCAAGAGAGTAATAATGGCCATAATCATGCATAGAGACAAAAACATCATTAATCAAAGCATAAGTGGTACTACAAGTTCAAAAACTAAATGATCATAGAGGCTATAAGTGACTGTTTTGTAGTCATAAACATGGTGTGAGCATGCGCCAATTCAACCAAATAAAACATTCAAATGAGAACACCACAAATTTATGCTTCAATATGACAAGAACAACTCATGATTCTTCCAAAGGCACATTAAACACTTTCAGCCATTTGACAAAATTCATGCTACAAAATAACTACTTGGATTTAGAATTAAAATAACATCTAGCATGATATGAAAAAGTCTAGCCACAGTGTATACAAGCTTCTAAATGCACCATTATAAGCACGAAAACTGTACTACTGCTTTCCAACACCAAGCATTTCATAATAAACAAAAACTCTCCAAGAGATGTAGCAATGAAACAAGAGAGTACTAACACAACTATACTAAAACTAACAGCTCTGAAAAAGTGATGCAAGAAAAACATGAGCTAAACAGGAATTTTGCAACTACTAGAAGAAAAACTATGAATACGAGCATAACGAGTATTTAAATGAAAAAGCGGAGCGTGACTCTATCCCATAGAAATAATGCTAGGTTACAACTATATTATTGCAGCAAGTAAAATAAAAGAAAACAAAAGAAAAACAAACAGACACTCCAAGTAAATTTCATATGATGTGACCGAATAAAAATATAGTTTCACTAGAAGTGACGTGATAAATTGTTGAGGAAGAAGGGGATGCCTTGGGCATCCCCAAGCTTAGATGCTTGAGTCTTCTTATAATTTTCTGGGATGAACCACGGGGGCATCCCCAAGCTTTGACCTTGCACTCTTCTTGATCACATTATATCACCCTCTTCTCTTGACCCTTGAAAACTTCCTTCACACCACACTCAAAGTAATTCGCATTAGAGGGTTAGTGCAACAATAAAAAAATCCATGGGTTCTGCATGGGCACAAGTGCTATTGATACTTTTAAACATTAGCTACATCCACTGATGTTTTGTGAAGCAAAGAACTCCACTTGACATCGTAAAAGAGCACATGCAAGAAAAATGGCAGAATCTGCCAAAACCAGAACAATCTGTAAAGACAAAAAAATCGGGGCACTTATGTTGCTCGGATCGAAAAACATAAACAACAAAAAGTTTCGGAATTTACTAAGGAATAAGCATAAAAAGTTTCAGGTCATTTTGATCTTTCTGGAATTTACACAATTGTTTACGGTGGACAGCAGAAATCTGTTTTCTGCGCAGAAATCCAAAACCAACTCCAACTTTTGCTAGAAACTTTACTTGGCACAACTAATACATGAAAATAAAGATATAAAGAAGTTGCTACAGAAGTATACAACCCCTTGACTCAAAGAAAACAGATAAAAACAAAGCAAAAAATCAAACCATGGGTTATCTCCCAAGATGTGCTTTTCTTTAACACCTTTTAGCTAGGCTCAGAAAAATGGTTTCACGTGTTTTCAAGTGAAGAAGCATCCAAATCAATAATTTCCTCCAAAACACGACTTTTAGCAATTGGTACCTTATACACCCCTTAATATAATTCAACATGCAAATCACTTTTAGTTTCACTAAATTTTTTTATTAATTTTTAGCACATTAGGGGATTTTGGTTTAGGCACCTTGGGGGCATACATATTTTTTTATCTTTTCCCATAGAAGGTTTCTCCCTCTTAAACTTAAGAGAAGAAAAAGTCGATCTTAAAGTTTCCATAGCCTCCTCTAATTTACCAATCCTCATGTTTTGACTATCATGGATATTGCTAGCTTCTAAAACAGTAATTCTCTTGTTGACACTTACTATTTATTCATTAACTTTGTTAGCATTGTCAAGGAAATTTGGCAAATTTCTCTCCATAGAGTTTAACTTTTTAATAACATCATCCAAAGTCATCTCAGTTTTAACAACCTTATTAGGTTGTGTTCCAACTAAACTTTCAATTAAATTACAGGCTTCCAAAGCAGGTGTTCCCAGAAAATTACCGCCTGTAGGAGTGTCTAGAACATACCTATACCAGCTAGTAATGCTAACATAAAGATTCCTAAGAAGGATTAAAGTGGAATATTTCTTAGTGCATCTATGATGAGCATCGCTTATTCTATACCAAGCATCTTTCAAACTTTCTCCACCTTGTTTTTTTTAAAGAACAAACCTCAACTTCAAGAACACTCAATTTAGCAAGACTAAGAACAGGATAAAAACAACAACTAGAATAAGAATTACTCCTTCTGTTCCAAAATGTAAGCCTTTTTAGTGAAATAGTTTAGCTTGCTAAAAAGGCTACATTTTAAAGGAGGTAGTAATTTTTTTATTTTTTGATAAAGAGAAGCAAACAAGACAAAATAAAATAAACTAAGCAAAACTAAAACAAAGTAAAGAGATTGGAGGTGAGATACTCCCCTTGCAGAAATTCTCTTCCTCCCCGGCAACGGCGCCAGAAATTTAGCTTGATGCGCGTGTAACGCACGTTCGTTGGGAGACCCCAAGAGGAAGGTATGAAGAGCACAGTAGCAAGTTCCCCTCAGAAAGGAACCAAGGTTGAATCGACCAGTAGGAGAAAGAAGCAACTTCCGAAGGTTGATGCAGCTGAGATGGCAGGACGCACTACCGGTTCTGCATCAACGTGGAACCTACACAACACAATCAATTCACTTTGCCCCAATGAAGCAGTGAGGTTGTCAATCTCACCGGTTTTGCTGAACACAAAGAGGTTAAACGTATGGTGTGGAAAATAGTATGAGAATAGTATCAAAACAACAGTAGCAGTGTGAAAACAGTGGAATCAGTGGTTGTATTATCAGAATGAGAAAATGGACCGGGGTCCGCAGTTCACTAGTGGTGTCTCTCCATAAAAGATAGCTAACATGCATGGTGAACAAATTACAGCTTGGCAATTTATAGATAATGAAACATGCATGACATAATGATTACTATGAGATTCATGTAGGCATTACAACAAGATACATAGACCGTTATCCAACTGCATCTATGACTAATAATCCACCCTTCGAATATCATCCAAACAAACATCGGGTATTAAGTTGCAAGCAACAGATTATCGCAATAAGCAAAGTGTGTAATGTAAAAAGTGTAAACAAAGTAAACATTGTTGCTTTCTCCCTAATGGCAACAACACATCCTCCATCCGCCACGTTTCTGTCACTCGAGCACAGATGCAAAGGAGGCATGAACCCACTATCGAGGATAAATACTCCCTCTTCGAGTCACTAGTATCTACTTAGCCAGAGCATCTACTAACAACAAAGAGCATGCAAGATCATAAATAACATACACATGAAGACAACATGATAGATTGATAATCAACAGACATAGCATTCACTAATAATCGGATCCCAGCAAACACAACATGTAGCATTACAATAAGATGATCTCGATCATGTGAGGCAGCTCACGGCATCTAAACATGAGGCATAAAGAGGAGAGGATAACCATCTAGCTGCTTCTATGGACCCGTAGTCCAAGGATGAACTACTCACACATCACTCTGGAGGCGGGCATGGTGGTGTAGAGCCCTCCGGTAATGATTTTCCCTACCGGCAGGGTGCCGGGGAGAACTTCAGAACCCTCCCGATCTCAGTTTGATGACGACGGTGGCCTCAGGTGTTTTTTGTGGAAAAGTGGTCTCCTTTTAGGGTTCACGCATTGGGGAGAATATATGGGCGAAAGTGCGATGGCGGTGGGCGCCCGAGGGGCCCACACTACCCCTAGGCGCGGCCAGGGGGTGCGCCGCCCTATGGTGTGGCGCCCCTGTGGCCCCCCTCCGGGCCTGTTTGGAACTCTGTGGAACCTTCGGGAATTCTAAGACTTCCGGGCTTCGAATTTTCCAATTCCGAGAATATTTCCAGAACAACTTTTCTGAAACTAAAAATAGCAGAAAACAGGAACTGGCTCTATGGCATCTTGTCAATAGGTTAGTCCCGGGAAATCGATAAAAATGACATAAAGTGTAAGGAAAACATGTATCATATGGCATGAAAACAACATGGAACATCAGAAATTAAGGGTACGTTTATGACGTATCAACTTGCAAAGCGTAATTTTACTGCAAAGGATAGAAACTTGTTCATATAAAAGATATAATGCATTACAATTGAGTTTTACATTGTAAGAATAGAAATCCACCCTATTTGGCTAATGGCCTCGCAGGCTCAGGCAGCATCCACGAAGTCCTCGTCGTCATCCTCATCGTTGTCACTCGGATTCTCCGGAGTTGATGTAATTTCTTCCTCTAGGTAGAATGTCGAATTAGAGACCATCTGAGCTATCTTGGAGGCATGCCCCTTGATAGACTCGAATATTTCCTCCCTTTGTGTCTTGGTGTATCCTTGCGGAACACCGGTGGCGATGCGCCACGACTTGGTGGTGGTGTATTGCATTTTCATCAGCCCTAAGTCCATGCGTACACCACCACGGGGCGATGGACTTGAGTCAGCTTTCACGTTGGTTTACAACCTACGCAAAAGCCTCCGGGAGCCTGCTGGCTTCCGAGAATTCGCCAGCTTTATCTGGAATGCACTTATTCATAAGCACCATTCCGGCATTCTCCAGCTTGGTGATGAAAGTCCCAAAAGCACGAATGTGTTCGATCCGAGTAATAAGAGGATTCCCCTCTGTTAGTGAAAATTAGAAGAGATTAGAAAAACATAAGGAAGAAAAAAGAATGCATTATGCAAAGAAAAAAAGTAAAACTTAGTAAAAGTCCAAAATCTTACCAAGGATTTTTTTCCATTTCAGCGCCTTCTTCAAGGCCTTGATGAAAGGCAGTCTCGAGGTCTTGGATGGTCCTCCGATCCTTCTCGGCTTGTGAAGAAGCCCGAGACTCAGACAAGCCTAAAGCTAGTTGGCACTCCTCTAGGTCTTTCTGAAGCTTTACGTTGGTCTTGTAAAGTTCAGAGTTTTCCTTGCGGAGGTTCTCGGCATTGCTGGCATCCTTAGCAATCTACTTGGCCTTGCCAAAGAGGGTGAAAAGAAGAAAAGTAAAAAGTCAACTCAGAATGAGTACTTAAAGAAAATCCGGAAGTCCAGAATCAGAATGCCGCGAAGGGACCTCACCTCCTGGTTCTTGATTGTAAGTTTGTCAAAAACTTCCACGTTTATCGTTTCGGCAGTTTGCTGAAAGCGTACAAGGGAAAAGCTTTGTTAAAAGAACAATAAGCAGTCTAAGTTAAAAAGTATTAAAACAAAAAAAGTATGTTTTTGTCTTAATACTTGGGGGCTATAGATATTAACTGGCTAACCCTTGACAACCCTTGAAGCATCTCTATGAACTCCTTCGAGTACTCCGAGAATGAAATCCCCAAATGGTGGATTCCGTCTTGGATAACCTGCCGAGGCGAGAACACATAATTGTTCCGGATAATTAATTTGCCTTTTGGCCAAAGATGAATCAAGGGGGCTCGGACGAACTGCTTTTTTGCCCACGAATGTATGTACCCGTGTTCATCAAAGCAAGCTTCCTGCTTTACCTTGAACTTGGTGTCAAAGGTGGGAATTGCCTCCGGATGCTGAGTGAGCAAAGGTCCGCCTTCTTCGTTCCCCGCCCTTTCCCGCGCGTCTGTATAAGGCTCATAAGGCTGGCTGGACTGAAGGGGATAGATGGGTTCCTCTCGAGCAGCCGATTTTTCTTCACCAGCTGCCACTGGAGTATCCGGGGCAGATGCAGGGGATGGTTTAGGCCTCTTAAGGGCAACGGCCTTAAGTTTGTTCTGCCCTTTCCCTTCAAAGGGACATGAGCAAGGCTACAATAGAGAAGAAGAACAAGTCGAGATCAAAAAATCCGATAAGAAGAGGTTCAAGAAAAGTATGCAAAAAGAAAACCATACGAAAGAAAAATCCGAGTTTTACCTGGAGGTGGCGATGACAACTCTGTCGAGGTCGATCACTTCTTGACTCAAAGAGATCTTCTTGCCTTTTTGCCCTCCGGTTGCTAAGAAGCGGGCTTTTAGCTCCGGTAGTTCATCGTTAGAGGCAAGCTGATCTTCTGTGAGATCAAGAAGCTGCAAAGAAATAAACCCGGATTAGTAAGAAATCATCCGAGAAAGACAAAGTTCGAAAAACTTCCCAAAAGAAAGAAATTGAAAGCATACCTTAGGAGCGGGCTTTTGAGCGTTGTACATTTATAGACTTTCCTCGTACTGATCACGAGTTGCTACTAAATGGTTGACGCGCTTTTTGAACTCCTTCTTCGACAAAGCCGACTTTGTCACCCTTATTGTATCATCGGGGCCCGAGTACTCGCAGAGAAGCCGGCCGTCGTGGTGAGCAAGAGGATTGTGCCCATTCCGGTAAGAGGAGGAGAAGAAGCGAGGAGTTTCGCTATCCGCCTCTTGATTCGCATCAGGTCTAGAGGAAGAACCTGGACCGCGTCCAACGCCCAGTTGTATTTGGGCATGGCAGCGGAATTAATGAAAGGCGGAATTCCCGTCTCCTTTTCAGGATAGGGAACATCCGAGTGATATAAGAATGAGCCCGTACAGAATTTGACAGACTCGGAGGTTTTTATTTTTGGAAACCAGTGCTCCCTAAATCTACGGAGATTGAAGGATATGGTCCCACAAGTTGGAAGGATACCATCGGTGGTATTGCGTTTTACATTAAAACAATACTGAAAGAAATCTAAGCGGGGTTATATCCCTAGATACCCCTCGAAGAGGGCCTGGAAGCCGGCTATATACATAATGGAATTGGGTGGCGAGTTGTGGGGTTGAACCCCGTAATGGTCGAGAACTTGAAGAAAGAAGGCAGAAGGCGGAAACCCCGTACCTCGGATGAGATGGGAGGCCAAAATGACCCTTTCACCGTCTCTTGGAGACGCCTCCGACTCTTCGTCATCCATCCGCCATTTGTCTTTGCGATGATGTCGTCTTTCTCCAGGGAGCTCAGTAGAGCCAGTTCCACATTGCACTGGTTCCAATTTCCCGAATCGCCCTCATCGTCTTCGCCTCCGGTGGCGGTGACAACCGCCGCGGTTTCGCCGCCGCAGGCAGAAGATTCCCCCTCCTTATTTTTGAGGACGGGAGGAGGAGGAGGAGTAGCGGACGATGGCGGCATGCTTCCGGCTGCGGGGATAGAGTCCCCGCTCACCGGTGCACTCTCGAGAATCTGCGACGTGGCTGTAGAGGAGCTCAGAGGCGCCACGAGAGCAGTGAGGGAGATGTTCTCCGACGGTGGTCTCGATCGCGCGTGCGGGCCTTTCGGTTGCCATATTTTGGCGGTGCAACCGTGCGACGGAGCTCTGGCCACCGATGTTTTGGCTTCCGGTGAGGATCTGACTCAATTCGTTCTCCGTTTCCTTTCGCTCGGAACAATGGAGTGCGCTCTGTGCTCTGGAAGGCTTGAGGGGGATGATGATGCGGAAGGAGAATCTGAGGGCTCGAGGTAGCTATTTATAGTTGTTTTGCACCAAGATTCGTCCCAACGACTCTTTTAACCGTTGGATTACTAACGCGTGTTTCGCTGAAAAACCCGGGAAACGAGGGGACGGGGTGATAATGTCTATCTCCTTGTTTCTCGCGCAAAATCTGTCGGAGATACGGTTTCAGTCTTTTCATTGAACTCAGATGTCCGTGACGTAAGCACAATTTCACCGCTTGCGTCACCGTTTCCTTCTCCGCGAAGATTCGTGGAAGAAATGCCGGATTTCGGTAAATCCGAGTTTGGCATTAAAAAATTTTGTTGAAAGAAGAATCAAGACAAAATGCCGACATTTGTGAAAGGAATACAAATCCACAATGGAAGGCAAAATGAAGTCTTAATTCTTCTTGGGGGCTACTGCCGGATATATGCCAATTAGGGGTATATCCAGCATTGGACGAAGGCCAGATTATCAGGGTGGCCCACAGGCAATGGAACGGAGTCCCTTGGGCAGCCCAGTAAGATGACGCGCATAAAGATGGATTCTAGAAGAACCCTGACCACGACCCACTATGGTACGACTTGGAGGAGAAACCAGATTGCTTATTTTCCAAGTTAGATACTTTGTGTAGTCTTCTAGGTTTCCTTCCTATAAGCCCTAGTCCAGCTATCTATATAAAGTCGGACGGGAGAGAAAGAGAAGATCAGATCTAAAATTAGCTAGAAGCCAACTCGCCGGGAAATTCATCCTCGCCGAGTTAGCGAAGCCATACTCACAATTGTACTATGTATACTTCAGACTTCAGCCTTGATTTTAGTGAGATTGCAGGAGTAGGAACTCTGCCTAGTTGCGTCGTACCGAACCTAGGTAAAACCCGTGTTCCCGTTTCCAGTTCTTCCACGTCCCCCGACGGTTCTACCAGTAAGCTTATGGTACCCTCTGTCCATGATCCTTACTACAAAGTCTCGACAATACTCTCGACCTCTTTTGATATTTTGATGTTTTCTCCTTTTTTATACTCTCGACAATACTCTCGACCTCTTTCAATGGCCAATAACAACTAGGAGAAAAAGAACAAATCATAGAAATAAGAACACATGTAAGAATATGAGCAGCCTGTAAGAGCAATAAAATAGCTAGTCTTGTAGGCAAGGTACCTAGTTTATTGCTCTAGAAGGGATGTGTCTAAGTCTCATAAGGTGAATAAAATGAAACCTAAAGAAAATGTGCAAAGAAAACAAAAGAAAACACACTAAAAGGACTCATAAAAAGCTCACAGATACCAACCGGATTATTTGAAACCGGATTATTTCTCAAAATCAGAAATTCCGAGTTTTCAAAATTTCTGCTAAGGAAAACTCGTGGAGCTCACAACAATCAACCGGAATATTTGAAGCCATAATTTTCCCAACACCGGATATTCCGACTGGACACTTCACGCAGCAGAGAAACACATGATTCTGTGTCGGGCAGGACAAGGATTCCGAGTGCAAATCCGGGCGCGGCAGTGTTTTGCTGATTTCTATGCCACGACAGAACTCGAATACGAGTAGAAGCAGAACAGGCGCGGCAGCAAATTGATTCATTTCGGTGCCAGGCACAGCAGGACCAAGATCAAGCTCGAAAAGAACTAGAATCCTACTTTAGAAAAATTGGTGCATCCGTAGGAACTCTAACAGAACTCGAATTGGGAGCTTGTAACCACTCAGTAGGCAATGCTTTTGGTAGTTTTTTTTGATATGTACTTGAAAGATAAAAGAAGAACAACTCTAAACTAGCAAGAACCCTAACCCTAACCGAAACTAAAGACTCAAAAATAGAAAAAGGAAACACAATATCAGCACAAAACAACAACTAGGGATTGCAAAATTGGGATGATCTAGGATATGACAATGATCTAAACAACTATTTTTGTGGACCTTTATCTATAGAATGAAAAACAACTAATCTATGGGGATGGAAATTGCTCACCGAGGCAACCTGGCAATCTGATACCAAAATGATATGGGGTAGCCCGATAATCTCAATGAGCACACTATGGATTGTGGTAGATAACTTGTGTCTTGCAATGAACTCTCTGGCTAATCCATGTTGCCAATTGCAGTAGCTCTCAACCCCTTGGATATTCGCAACTCCGCACACTTGCACGAGTAGGCATCGACTACAAGTGGTCCTGTATCTTTTAATTCCCAATGGAACAACAGATAACATGCAGAATTTGCAAGTTGGTATACTTCAAGATGAATGTTTCTCACAATCAAACAAGAGTTTTTAGGTTTTATGTTTTATCGTAGTCTAACCCATCTAATTCATGGTTCCTAGGTATATATGGAGGGGAGGGGTGCGGCCAGCAGCCAATGCGCCTCCACCTCTAGTCTGACTCAGGTCTGACTCAACCAAACTAGATACAAACCGACCCATCATGGGTTCGACCATAATAGGGACACACATGCCCTTTCCTACACGTGGTAGGACTCCTCATGAGGCGCAACAACATCATGTTGGGCGCCCTCTCTATGCTTCTCCTCCCTTGAGTTTTTGTGGAAAACAATCTCAATGCCTTCCTTCATATGTGTGTGCTTGTTTTCCACCATAGAATGTTTGTTTTCCAGCTTACAATGGTTGTTTTCCAGCAGCTCCTCCTTGTTTTTCAGCTTGTAAAGGTTGTTTTCTAGCAGCTCCTTGTTTTCTAGTTCTCCTTGATGTCCTCCTCCATCTATGTTTGTGTTATAAATAAACCTGATCATACATAAATGCATTGACTTAGGTAGTAGAAAATTATCATAAGCACAAACATCATATTCTAATAAGAGTGAGTTCACCTGTTGTTTTAATAACTTTGTCCTTGATCTTGTCATTGGTCCAATCCTCACTTCATTAAGTTTTTCTTTAACAACAACATATTTAATGGGAGCAAGTGTAGAAGAACTAGGGATGCCCTCATCAGTTATGTAGTTGTATGCAAACTAATTAGCTTGAGAGTCCATCTCCTGATAGAGATATATTTCGTTGGCATGTAACTTTGACCTTGTTGGCATGGGCTGATTATTCCTAGCACACATGGACATCATTAGTTTCTTGAGAAAACCCTTGCACATTTTTGTTTTCTGAGTAGTTAATTGATGGGAACTTATGTCCTGTAACTTGTGGGGCCGTAATTTGGTGCTTTCCCGTTTTACGACAAGAATGTTAGCATGAGTGTATGTTACCAATACTTGCATATGCCCTGAGCTATTTCTTCTCGTCCAATTTGATTACCGCTATCTAAAATATTTACATTGTTTGCAGAAACTAATTGTGGTGAATCAAGCTTTCAAGTTCTCACCAAAATTATGTTTTGATAAAATGACGATATGCTCTGATCATGTAATAATGTGTGAGATGTTAGCAGATGAGATGATCTTGTTTTTGACAAAAGTAATTTTGTATTAACTAATAACTGATGAGATGATTGTTCCTGTGATGATCTTGGATGACCTTGTTATCGTGACATAAACCTGCCATTTATATTACTGTTGAAATTGTGCGCAAGTGATGTGAAGATGTCAGGGTTTTATGGACGATATACATCGAATTTAAAGTACTATTGAAATGTGTGTTCTCGAGTGTTTACAAAACACATTGTGGCTAATCTCCTGTGCCAAACACGTGAGTTGGTGGTGGGAGATTTCTACGGAAGGGAATTGGCATTGGGGGAATAGGATCGAGTGTGAGGAGTATTTTCACCCAAACGCCTGGGATATAGGGCATGTACAATGGTAGAAAACCACGCATTCTCTTAGCTATGCATGTCATCTAGAGAAGACAAAATATGTAATTATACAATGCATTATCTCTTATTGTCATCCCTAACAATTAGTGAGAATTAATTATTTTTGGTAGGAAATTGTGTGTCTAAGAGAAGACATGTTGCACAATGGTGAGAATAGCGTTCTCTTATTTTCTAAGAGATCATCCCTTAGCTAAGAGAAGGAAACCTTCTTTCTCTTAATCATCTCTTCTCCAACTAAGCAAAATCTGACGTGGCAACGCTAAGAGAAGGCTGACGTCACCCCATTGTATATGTCCTTACACACCAGTACATCACAAAACGCTTATGGCAAACAAGCACTGATGGTGTTTATCTAACGTTGTCAGCGCTAGTTTTTTTTTTTGACAATCAATACCATGATATATTAATGTTGGGGATAGTACATGATAGAGATACATGAACTGAGTACAACGATTACAAAATAAGGTATAAGAAAAACGAGCAAATCTTCGAAATCTTTCTTCTTCCATGACACAATCTTGTACTTTCCTAGAAGGCAGCCATAGAACGTAGATACCAAAACATGAACCTGTAAATACCAACAAGGGTTCTCCCATAATTTTAATTTTAAGCCGCAATGCCAAGGCTGCGAGCACGCAAACAACCATTAAAATAATCAACCAACATCGGCGAGAGTACCAACACCGGTATTGCAGGGAAAAAGAACCGAACAACTTGGTCAACATCGCTGGGAGCCGAGAGTACGAATCACCATTGTCGAGGACGTAGCAGCCGGGACAACTATTGCGAGGACAATCCTCCTCGCGGCAACCAAGAGAAAATATCCAAAACCGATCCGGCGAAGCAAGATCTGAAGGACCATACCTAGAAAACTTGAATCTTCCAACACCACCATTGACACTGAGAAGATCTCGCAGTCGAACAAGAACAAAGATTACTTATTGCAGACGATGTCATCTCCATTGACGAAGAAGACAGAAACCAAACCCTAATCTAATCTACTAAAACCCCAAATTTGCGGAAAAACTCTTGTTGTTGTTGTTGTTGAGAAAAGTTGTCAGCACTAATGTTAAGAAGATTTCTTCTTGTGCACGAAATGTATAGGTGTACACGCTACAGTACCGAGCAGCCCAACAACCGCAGAGGGGTCTGCAAAGTGCAAACGTTCGTACGCCGAAGGAAAGCTGGCCAGCCCATGTCTGACTAACTTCGTTCCAACCGAACCACGTCCCGGTGTCGATTCTCGAAGCTTCATTTCCGACCGGAACCCAAAGCCCAAAGCAGACCCACCGCAGAGAGTGTGTTCGGCCCCAACACCATTTAAGCCTGCATATCTTCCGCTAGATAACAAACCAATCCCACAGATTCTCTCGCCTGGCGGCTGGCAAAGCCACCGTTCTTCGGATTTCCGAGACCAAAAGAGTTCCGCAAAGGGAGGATCGCAGCGGCGCTGGGATGGCGTTTCCGCCGCCGCCGTGCAGCTGCCGCACCTGCCCCTGCGGAGCACCGCTGGCCAACCCGTGCTTCCCCTCCCCCTCCCCCTCCCGGCCAACTGTCTTCGCCCTGGATCGCCCTTCGTGGATGTCTCACCTCGCCGAGGCGGACTTCTCCAAGGCGTGCGTCGCGGACCGCGTCTGCAACACCTGCGGCGGCGCCGCCTTCTGCGAGCACTGCTGCGCGGAGCACCACCAAGGCCACGACACCCTCGCCGCCGACCACGCCGCGGCGCACCGCAGGGACTCCTTCTGCACCGGCTGCCGCGTCGCCTTCTGCTCCGAGCTGTGCGCGCACCACGAGGGTCACGAGGTCATCCCCGTCGACGATTACGACCGCTGGTACTGCGCGAGGTGCACCGGGTCGGAGCCCTGGTTCCCCGTCTTGGACGGCGTCCAGGTTGGTGCCTCGATCGATCGACTCCGACCTGTTTCGCTCCCCCCTGAATTCACAGATACGTAGTTCTCTGCTGAATGTTGATTGGGTTGCGCTGGTTCGGCTGTAGACTTTCCGGGACGAGCATCGCAACGTGCTGGTGCCCTTTCTCTGGAAGCCGGAGGCCGTCCCAGACGCGGAGTGCCGTGCGTGGGTGGCTCAGCTCTTCGCCGCGGACTTCTCCAAGGCGTGCGTCACGGGCCGCGTCTGTAACACCTGCGGCGGCGCCGGTTTCTGCGAGCACTGCTGCGGGGAGCATCACCAAGGCCACGACACCGCCACAGTCGCCGACACATCGGCGGCCACGGTTCACAAGAGGGACTCGTTCTGCATCACCTGCCGCGTCGCCTTCTGCTCCGATCTGTGCGCGCACCACCATCATGCCGTGGGCGGTGGCAGCGAGAGCCACGAGGTCATCCCCATCGACGGCTACGACGGCTGGTACTTCGCACGATGCACCAGGTCTGAGCGGTGGTTCCTCGCCGCCTTCGGTGGCATGGAGGTTGGTGACTCGAAGATCGACTCCGTCTTGTTTTACGCCTGAATCCATTCCTGATCGATCTGGTATGGTTGCAGACTTGCCGGGACAAGCGTGGCAACGTGCTGGTGCCCTTCAACCAGAACTGGGCGGTTGTCCAGACGTGCCCTTCGTGGTTTTCTAAGCTCGTCGCCGTGGACTTCTCCAAGACGTGCGTCGCGGACCGCGTCTGCAACACCTGCGGCGGCGCCCGTTTCTGCGAGCACTGCTGCGGGGAGCAGCACCGAGGCCACGACGCCACCGCTGCCACCGACACAGCGGCGGCCACGGTCCACAAGAGGGACTCGTTCTGCATCGGCTGCGGCGTCGCCTTCTGCTCCGATCTATGCGCGCACCACGCAGAGGGCCACGAGGTGATCCCCATCCACGAGTACGGCATGTGGTACTGCGCGCGGTGCACCGGTTCCGAGTGGTGGTTCCTCACCGGCTTCGGTGGTGGCCAGGTCGATCGATCGACTACGTTTTGTTTGTTTACTGTTGAATTGGCCGATCGTGTGATTCGGTTCCGCTTGTTTGCCTGCAGACTTTCATGGACGAGCATCGCAATCTGCTGGCGCCCCTGCGGAAGAAGACTCCGGACCAGGAGCCGGGCCGCAAGCACGGTGTGGCGGCGCCGGACGGCGAAGAGTGCCCTTCGTGGATGTTTCAGCTCCTCACCGTAAGCTTCACCAAGACGTGCACTCGGGACCGCGTGTGCAACACCTGTGGCGGCGCCGCCTTCTGCAGACACTGCTGCTGGGAGCACCACCAAGGCCACGACACCACCGCGAAGGAGAAGGATGGCTCGGCGGCGTCCGAGAGGCACCGGAGGGACTCTTTCTGCATCGACTGCGGCGTCGGCTTCTGCTCCGAGCTGTGCGCGCACCACGCGGGCCACGAGGTCGTCCCCATCGACGCATACGGCGACCGGCACTTCGTGCGAAGCAACGGGTCCGAGAGCTGGTTCACCCACTCCGCCTTCGGCGGCATCGAGGTGCGTAACGCCTTCTGAGACTATTGATCCTGGAGTACTACTTGTTACGTCAATGTTCCAGGCTGATTGGGTTTGCCTTGGTGCAGACTTACGAGGACAAGGACGGCAACCTGATGGTGCCCCTGGAGCGGAAGAAGTCCTGGCGCCCAGAGCCGGGCCTGAGGTACCGCTACGACACTCCCCACCACGGCGGAACCGCCACACCGCTGATCGCGGCGGCCCAGTTTAAGGACTTGATGGAGTGTTAGCTAGTGATTGCCTGGCTATTACATCCATCAGCTGGAGTGTTACTTGCCGTACTGGCGTTCGTTTTAACCACCGTGATCGAGACTATCCGAAAATGTCGTCAATTCTACTCAGTTCGTGTGATCGTGTCAATCTCTTTTGATTTTGAGTTCGTCAGGACATTTTACATGTGCAGTGGTTAAGCTTGCGAAACAATATGGAACCATCTAAGATGACTTCTCTGTCCAAGTATAATGCACATCATGAGCTAGACTTCCTTGTTGAACTACATGTTGTTTGCATTTTTCTCTTCCATTCGAGCTTTTAGCTAGAGTTCCATTGGTGCATGTAACGGTATTCAGTTGGTGTTATTGAGGTGGTTCTGCCATCCTTGATGAGATATTTACTAGGGGATTTGGGGTGAGTTGTCGGTTATTTCGGTGCTTTTGTTATTAATAGCTTATTACTGGAATATGTGGTATTATGTTTGAAATGGGAATAGCTGTATTTCAATTCAATCACTCATGTTTTTCTGATGCATGGACGAGTGCGATTAGGGAAAGGGAACCCTCTCGTAACCTTCCGAGAGGACACGCATTTATTTTTAGATTCGTTTTTTCAAAACAAAATATCCCGCGAACCGTATTTCAAAATTATGAACTGTTTTCATATTTCAGATCCTCGCGTCGAGATATTTGAAACTAGATCCCATGTAGATAGGTTTTGAGAAAAAAAATCGGATTTTGTACACCCTATTTTATATAGTTTATACTTTCGGTAGCAGTCGCGTGTGTACACCATGTACATATCGTACCAGCGATGGTCGACTTCGGCTCGATATTTTTTTACGGCTCGGCTTCGCCTCGATAATCATTTATAAACATATTGAAGGGTACATAGTTCGTTGTGCGATTGGTCGAAGCGTGAATTGGTCGTAGTACGTGCTACGGCTCGGCGTTTCCTCGTACTACCGCTCGGCTTCGTCTCGAACAAAACGTCTACGGCGGTTCATCTAAAAAGTACACACATGTTGTATCTGAAAAGTATAAAAAAGTTGTTACTAAAAGCTATAAGAACGTTGTTTCTGAAAATAGACATGTTGTCTAAAAGTATATAAACACTGTTTTTGAAATTATACGGGTGGTGTACCTTGGTGAACATCCCCTGGGTGTACATCTGTCTGGGCGTACATCCGTTCCTGGGTGTACGTCGGCCTTCACTGGGTGTACAACTGCCTCGGTGTATGTCGGCTCTTCACTGGGTGTACAGCTGCCTCGGTGTACATCGGCCACCTGGGTGTACAAACGTCTGGGCGTACATCCGTGGTGCACGTGGGTGTACGCCAACACTGCACTTGGGGACGTACGTCGTTCATAGGTTTACCCAAATAGGTTTGTACCGGCAACTACAAAAGCAAATGAGCTGCAGTTAATAAACCTGACTCAAAACAAGCTCCCATCCTTGTTATTAAGGGTTCACTTAAGTTTTCCTCGGTATTACCTCTACCTTTTTGTGCTTGTATTTTGTATATGATTTTTAGTTTGTTTCTGTCAAAAGCCTAGTGGATTCAGTTCATCTACCATACTTTTTTTCTATACATATATCTTCAATGTGCTTGCATTTCTTTAGATTAGTAATCTGTTCTACGGTGTTTTCAGTTTTTAGGCATGATTGTTCTACGGTGCTTTTGTAGCCATCTACCCGTAGATTTTTAAATATCCGTGGATAATTCAAGAACTGGTAAGGTTTGATATGTTTCTAGCATTTTTTTCCTCATACCGGTAGTGTTTTTTCCGGCTTAATACTTGATCAAATCAACACTTGTTTTAATATCCTTATGTCGATTCATATAAGTATCTGGTAAGACTAACTATTATTTGATACAATTTGTAGCATATGTACACTAGAAATTTCCTGTGTGAATGTTTATTATTTGTTTTTTTTAACAGAGGATGGTCCCGGAGGGACCTAGAAGCTTTCATAGATGAACAACAAATTACAAAGAGGACCTAAGTAAAAGAACAATTGAAACAAGGTCCTGGAAATAAGCACAAAAGACCCTAGACCTAAATCTAAGAATGCCATCGGGTCCTGCTCCTCCGCCGTTGCATCTGCGACGACCACCGCAGCCAAGAACTTCACCACCGGGGACGAAACCACTTGGGGCAAAGCTCCGGGAGCCAACTGCGACCAGTCTTGAGAGCCTCCTTCATGGCGCCATGGCCTGGAGGTAGTGTCCGCCTCGCATCGCTGGTCAGAGCGAGCTCTAACCGACGAAAGGGGATGGAGGGGTCGGCCTTCGACCTGAAGAGATGGCGTCCTGCTCGGAAACGCCATGGATTTCCTCCTGGGAGAAGCTTCAAGACTCCCCTGCTGCAGAGCCATCTTGACAGCAGCGAGAAGCACAACATCGCCTCCTTTCTCACCACCATGGCGAGGCAAGTAGAGCAAGATTGGCCTTCCACCGAGCTCCATGACCCTGCACATAACGAGCTTATTTGGGGGGGTCTCCACCGCCGCCTCTCCTTCTTCTAACTCCGACCACCGGAGTACTCGAACAAGGAGCAGCCGCCGCAGACGCGATAAGACGCAGCTCGAGTGCATCCATCGCGAAACCCCTGACGGCAAGAAGCCAAACTCCACGCAGGAACTAGCTAGAGGAAAGCAAAGCCTACATCTACTATCTACAAGAGAGCACTGTACTCTACCCCCATCACAACTCCGGCCGGCAGCGCCGCTGGAGCTGCTCCGGGATCAAGCCGAGCGACGGCAGCGGGGGTCGACGCTCAAAACCTTATCCACAGGAGAGGGAGGGGAAAGTGTTTTCCGCAAGTGATTACTGTTTTTTTTTATTGTTTCTTTTTTTCTGTCAAAATGACGACACTTTTTTTATTGTTTCAGTCTTCTGAAGAATCTTCCTTTAGTACAATTTGTAGCATATGTACACTAGGAAATTCATGTATGAATGTTTATTATTTGCTGTTTCTTTTAAATGAGGACCACTTTTTTTTATTGTTTCAGTCTTCTGAAGAATCTTCCTTTAGTCTTTTTCGTCATTCTCTTTGATAACTTGGTTACCGTCAGTCTTTTCTTGTTTATATCTAGTTTGTTTCACTCTTGCGCAAAGTTTTGAGTCTCTACTTTTTTATCGGAAATTTGTTTCGGTCTTTTTTCGACACTATTTTTCTATTTCTTTCTTTGTTTTATTATTTCTCTTTAATTTTGTTCAGATTTTTTTTAGTTCCATGAGTCTCTTTTGTTTGCCTTTGTTATTTGTATTATTTTTTTCACTTTCTAGCATTTTTATCCTCTCTATTATTCGTTTTCTTCATATTTTGTATGTTTTATTTCTCATCTTCTTGTACTTATTGTCTCTTTCTCTTTTTCGTGTTGGATAGCCGATTCTTTTCTTTGTCTTCTTCTTCGAGAACTGGAATTTGGTTTGTCTTTTATTTTTCCTCCTTCTCTTTAATTCTATTTGAAATTCCGGAGGTTTTCACTGGTGTCGAGTGCTCTTAGTTAGGTTCATGTCAAGTGTTGCCATAATCCTGATGGTAGAGTCGTGGGTGAAAACGTAGGGAGTAGCCGGAGGCGAGGACACAATTTTACCTAGGTTCGGTACGTCACTCCTGCAATCTCACTAAATCATGGCTGAATCCTGAAGTATACAAAGTACAATGTGAGTCTAGGGTTTCGCTATCTCGGCGAGGTTATGCTCTCGTCGATCTAACTTCTAGCTTCTAACTTGTATAGTTCTGCCTTTATATAGATAGTCGCACTAGGGCTTACAGGAAGGAAACATTGAAATCTACGGAAAGTATTCCTATTCTTGGAAAGTAAGACATCCGACTTCTTCTCCAAGTCGGATTACGTACTGGACCGTAATCCGGGTTCTTTTAGAATCCGTTTTCCTGTGTGTCAGCTTACTGGCCGCCCAATGGACTTTGTCCCATTACCAGCGGGCCACCCTAATAATCCGGCCTTTGGCCAATTCTGGATATATCCCCATTTGGCATAATCCTACAATAGACCTCAAGGAGAATTAAGACCTCCGGTCTTTGTCTTTTCCTGGAAGTTATGCATTCAGAAAAGTCGGCCTTCAGTCTTGAATCTTCTTTTTCCAAAACAATTATCATGCCAAATCCGGCTTTCCGGAATCCAGCATTTCTTTCGCAAGCTTCGTCCAGAAGGAACTAGTTGGTCATGACGTAGGCGGAAAAATCATCCTTAAGTCATCGCAACTTAGATTTGGTCAAAAGTGAAGAAATAAGTTTGTGCCAGATTTAGACGCAAGAAACGAGGGGATCAGGCATCATTGCGTCAGCTCGCCGTATCCCGGATTTTCAGCAGGACACGCGGCATGCATCCAACGACTAAATTAACCGTTGGATAAATCTCAACGTGAAATCGCATATAAAAGCCATTCGGCCCCCTCCCGTTTCATCTTCTTCCCCACTCACTGCGGCTCCCCCGAGACCAAAGAGCCCGAGAGCTTCCTTGCGAAATCGAGCGAAACGAGAGAGAGATCCATTGTCGACGTTCTGCCACTATCAGCTGCTCCGGCTCTCGCCCGACGAAGATTCCCTCCACGATGGAGAGGCCTTCGAGTTCCTATGGTCACGATCAGAGGGTCCGAGTACGTATTGATCAGGTTCGGCAGCTAGGGCTTCAAGTGCGTATCGGAAGCCTCCACCGTCGCCGACTTCCTCGACTGCTCCCTCCTCGCCGTCGTCACCGGATACTGCGTCCACATCCTCCTCCAAATCTCTAATCCGCGGAGGCAGATCATTCGCGGAGGTCCTCACGTCGCCGGGGCGGATGGCAGCGCCACATCGCGCTAGCGGAGTTCTCGGGGTGCATCAGTCGGGCGCCTTGCCAGGAGGACTAGGACGCGGCTGTGGGCGCGGTGGCACTGCGCCTGTCGGGAGGCCGCCGGCGGGTCCTCCAACCTTCGCAGCAGGGACGCACTCTCGCGCGCCAATCCACGTGGTGGCGCAGCATCGGCAGATGCAGCCGGTTACTGCTACCGGACATGTTCTTGCACCTGGGTCGACAATGCTGCAAGGCGTGGCAACAAGTTCGGTTCGTGCGCAGGTGATAGCGGATGTGAACGGTGGTGCGGCTCGGGCGCAACTGGTGGCTAACGTGGCGCAGGGGCTGCTCCGCCCGACCCTTTCGCTGTTGGCACGGTGGCGGCTGCAGGTGCTAAGAAGAGAAAGAGTAAGAAGAAGAAGGTGTTGCCTTCGGTGGCAGTCGAGGGCTCTCAGGCGAGTGGGGTTGCGGCAATGCTGGTGCCAACGGTCGATCAACCGGTCCAAGTGACCGCTGGTCCTGGAGGTACCGATGTTGCTTTGGATCAGCTCGTCAAGAAGATGAGGTGTTGGAAATGTGAGGTGGACACACATGCCACCAAGGAATGTCTTGTGGAGCATTATTGTTATGTCTGCAACAACAACAAGCACCCCTTAAAGAAGTGCCCCACCCTCAAGCTCCCTAAGCCGTCGGTGTTCAATGGTGGGATTGGTAGCAAGCATACTATGTTCTCACAGTTTCAAGACAGCTTGTATAAGGATCTGGGGGAGTCATCTGATGGAACTATTGCTTTGGTAACAGTTCAAGGCACCGCTGCTACGGCTAAGCAAGTTGAGACGAAAGTATCCCGCGTGAGTTCTGTTCCAAGGTGGAAATGGGAGGCGCTACCTTGTGGTGATAATGTGTTCAAGGTGGCGTTTCTGTCTGTGGACAGGTTTGATGGCATGGATTTTGGTGTCCCGACGCAATCCACGAGGATGCCTTTTAGCAGATGGAAGCCAGAAGAGATTGAACCAAAACTAAAGCTTTGCCAGACTTGGTCCATGTGGATGGTGTACCACATTCGCTGACACATTTCCTTGGCTTATGGGTGGTTCGATCTCTGATCGGTATCACTTTAGACGTGGATTTACTAGCTCTACGTCCCTGAGGTATTGTTAGGATTCAATTGGCTCTATCGGATGATGAGGTGTTTCATAAGGTGGATGAGGTGGGACCTTACGTCAACACGGATGGGGTTTTGCGGCTAAAAGGGTACTCCTTTACATTTAGGCCAGAACCCGAGGACTTCAAGCTAGAACCAGACTTTGTGCCTTTCATGTGGGATCACAAGGTACCTTCGGAGTCGAGCTTTCCGTGCGCGGCGGGGACGGTGAGGAGAGAGGTGATGGCGATTTTCCAAAAAAAAAACTGGCAGCACGGTGTCGAGCTTTCCGTGCGCGGCGGGGACGGTGAGGAGAGAGGTGATGGAGATTTTCCAAAAAACCCTGGCCCTTTTTTCCGTTTTCTTCCCTTTTCTTCTCTACAAATTGATGTTTTCCACCCTCGATGTAATTCCAATTTTTGTGCAAACTTTTGGAGATTTATTATTTAAATAGATGAACCATCGGTAATTTTTGGCCCATTTTGATAAACTTGGTAGAACAAACTTAATTTAATTTGAATTCTGCAATTAAAGGAAAAAAATTTAATTTAAGCATTAAGCAGGATCCAAATTTTATGTCAATTGGTGGGAACTTATTATTTGGCATAAAGAGGACATGGTAGAAATTTCAAGTCATTGTGATGATATTTTTAACACACACTTGTTTTCATTTAAATTCTGCAATTTTATTTAAATTAATTAATTGAGGCACTTATATAAATCAAAACCTAATTATATTTGGTGAAAAATTATTATTTACCATAAGGAGACACTGGTAGAAATGTGAGATCATTTTGAGAAATTTTGTAGAACAAACTTGAATTAATTTCAAATCTGCCAGAAAAAAAATGATTTATTAAAAATAGTTACCCACTTCCAAAATTCATGGCATCTTGCAATAGTTTCTTATTGGGCATCTTGGGCTTATGATAAATTTTTGCAGATCAATTGGATAAAGTTTGTAGAATAAACTTGTTAAATTTTGTATTTGTTGCTGTGGAGAAAACAGTGAGTTTTGGTGCCTTAAACAACTAAATGTTTGGTGCGACTTCTTGTTCTACTCTCATTTGATATAAATACCATGTGATTAACTTTACAAAGCATTTGGACAAAGTTTTTAGAACAAACTTGTTTCACTTTTGGTTTATTGCTGTGAAGGAAATTGTTGTTTTCAGGACTTTAATCAATTCAATTTTTGGTGCCCTATTGTGTGTGACCGTTATTTAACACAAGGAATCATTTCTTAAGTTTTGAGATCGATTGGATAAATTTTCGAGAAGTAACTTGTTTGAGTTTTCAGCTTCTGGCATTTTTGGGATTTTTCAAATAATACGGCATTTGTTTTTCTCCAACCAAACCTTGTCAAAATGTAAGTGGAGGCTTGTAATAACAATTTAACATACCCCACCACTTCTGTTTTGAAGTTTGATTAAGTTGTAAAAATATTTGGATTCAAGATTGGGTGAGCACTTTTGAATGCCCTTTCTTTTATTAATTTTTGGGAATTTTTTCAAAGTTTTCACAACTTCCATAATTCAATCTTGGAACTTCGTCAACAGTTTGGAAGCTCATGAAATAGTTTTATTTTTCCCTTTGAACAAATTCAGTTTAGTAGAAAAATTGCAAGGATGGAATTTGAACAATATGTTGAATATTTTTATGAGTGGTGTTGCCTCCTCTGTAGTTTGTTTTCAACATTTGCCTTAGTTGATAATTGTTTTCTTTTGAAGTTTCTTATTTGAGAAGTTGCATTGATAATGAAATTTGGTTTTTGAATTGACCCAATTAAGAGTTTCTCACTTTTCAATTCAGGTATGTTGTCAAGTTAAGATGGATTCTTATGATGAATGAACAAAGAAAAAGTGAAAATCCTAGGGCTGTTACAAACTACCCCACTTAAAAAAATCTCGTCCCGAGATTCCTAGAATAGAAAAGAGAGAGAGGACGAAGATCTACCCCACTTACAGGAAGCCTTCTTCTTCTCCAAGGATTATTATAAGAACTTGCACAAGAACATAGGAATTTGGAAATATGAACTTTGCACAAGACCATAAGCATTGGAAATATGAATTGTGCACAAGTCTATAAGAATTGGAATATGAGATTTGCACAAGTCCATAAGAATTGGAAATATGAACTTTGCACAAGCCCATAAGCATTGAGGAAGGAAGCGAAACCACTTTGACACCGAGGGTTCAAGCAGGAGACATACACTAATAAGCTTGAAGAACACCAACCATCGTTGTTGTTTGAGATTTCAGCTATGGTTAGGCGAGGGATTACTTCATACATAGAGTGTATGAGCAGAGGTTTTTGAGCAGTGATCAACGAATACTTCTAGATTCTCAAGGAATGGACTGTTATGTCAGACTCTCAAAAGAGGAGCGAGAAAAACTCCCAGGGAAACCGACATGATTGTACACTATAGAATTCTAGCACCAACCGGGACCTACGGTTGCACACCTTATGTTAAACACAAGAAATGAGGAACTACTCAGATGGAAAACCATCCAAGCAATGATAAGGAATGTGTTTCCAAACATAGAAATTTCTCCGGATCATGATGAAGGATACCAACCAACTTGTAGTATACTAAAGGGAGAACCCAACCCCGTGAACCTATATATTTTAAGTAACATATAAGAGATAAAACATGTAAATCAAATAAGGTACGATGACTCTGAGATAGAGCAATACCAGATAAGGAGTAAAAAATAATCCTAAGAGGGTTTTCATAACTCATTTGTAGTTTAGAAATAGTTTTCACATACACTAGACTCAACATCGACAAGTGGAAGGGTTTACTACATGTAGTCCTACTTTGATACCAACTTGTAAAGCCCCGACCTCGGAACTATGAAAAGTGTTGGGTGTCACTGATTATGATACCCGACTGAAGGTTATTGGGGTTACCACTCCCAGGCTGAATCACACAAGCAGGCGCGGCTCGGTCATGGATCATCGGACCACAACCCCTTAGTCATGACATAACGTTGGTCACAACCAAGTTGCATAATAAAGAGATCAAGACTCGGAACAAACTGGTACAACATAGTCTCTATGACACAAATCATATATATTTCAACTCTTAACAGAGAAATATAGCAGAATACAACCAGAGGTCACGGAACCAACATTTCAACAAGGGGAAGTATGTATAGTTGTTCTAAACAACAAGAACCCAAATATGGCCTAAGAGGTCTGCAGATAAACAAGTCAGCGCCAGCTTGCTCCTAACCAACCCAGGCTGCCACCTGGAAAACCCAGACTACTCGTCGACGTCCACAAAGAAGCCACCTTTGACTTCCGGGAAGTCCTCTGCTGGAATACAATAAAAATTCAACAAAGCAACAGTGAGTACAGGAGATACTCACATGGTTACTAGAGATACTAGCTCGAATGAGGGCTTTAGCAAGGCTATTTGGTAGTTGTTTTGCATAAAGCTAGTTTTCTTTTAAAAGACCAACTTGGCAACATCTATAAGAAGGTTTTAAAATGAGATAGAAATTGTAACTCTCTTCACAGCTGATCAAAGCATCCACAAATCCAGCATCACACCTGTCTACTCAAATTTTATTGTTCAGGTTATCTATGATCTTATCGTCCATTCCCAAGCATCTGTAACCGTGGAAACGGCTTTTCGAAAATATTTACCCTACAGGGGTGTACTGTTTTACCACCAGTACCGTCCGGCTCCTTGCCTGATCATGCATGATCACATCCTCTTCCTGGAGGCCGGCAGAGCGGGCGCAGTTACAACCTTTGGCTTGCATGAATCTATCCCCGGAGTCATTAGTGAAGCAGAAGTCCAGGTCAGTGCCTCCGACACCCTGAACCGCATCCACCTCCTAAACACCACCATCCTCGTTCATAGCTCGTCCATCGTCTTCACGCACACGCAAATGGAAAGCTCAAACTAAAGGACCCCGGCTACACCCTCGCAAGTTAGTTGGTCGTTAGGTAGGGATTCCGTATGTCCCACCGATGGAAGCACGCTCAGTCTTGGTTAAAGAGTCAAAGAACTCGCTCCTAGGGGCGTGAGTGGGGAAAAATACCATCATTCACCGATGGCAACTCATCCACGTCTGTTAGCATTTTAGTTGAAGACAACCGGTCTCCAACACATCTGGAAATGATATAATATCTTCCAACCACGATCCATTCATCGGAATCAAGGCACTCAACTAAGCATGACTAAGCAAATAAGTAGCATATAGCAGTATCTCGGGCCACACACAAGCTACGGATAATAGGAAGGGAAATATGTATTGGTGTCGGAACAAAATGCAACTACTAGGAAAGTATAGGAAATACATTTGAATCGAATGCAATATTATGGTGGATAAAATACTTGAGGGAAAACATAGGTCAAGAGAGATGCTCAAATAAGTGGATTTATGCTTGCCTTGTTGAATTGATAGAGGTAGGAAACGTCGAAGAATTTTGGTTGCACTTCAACTCCTCGATCTACCGAAGTACAAAAAACCTCGGAAAAGAAAACAACATAAAGAACAATTATAGCAGGTGCAGTGCACACTCATCACGACATGACATTTAAATGCATATAAAAGATCATGGACATGACCTTCATGTTAAATGCTTGTTCCCAAATGATTATGCATTATTTGGCAACACTCATATTTACCTTAGTGGCATACTAATTTTTACTAACAAGACCAGAACCTAATTAATTTTAAAAATGCATGAAAATGATGTTCTCTGTTATTATTTGAAGTGCCTTTCCATTTTGTATGCTTTCCATAGTTTTTGGGAGAGGAAAACAACAAATATGAATTAATTCTTATTGTTTTCATTTATGCCATTCTTGGTAAACAATTTAAACAGAGAAAATAAAAGTTTTCCATTTGCATGGACATGGTTGAAAACATGTTACAAATGTTCCACTGATCATTTTAAGATATTAAACATAATTTTTGGATCATTTTTTAATTTATTGGTCATTTTTCTTTAATCAATTATTTTATACCCTTTTTAGAAAACAGAAGAAAACATGATCAAATTTTACCCAATTATGTCCAAATAAAATACCATCGTGTAGAGTTTGTTACGACAAAATTTTAGAGCTCAAGTTTGCTCAATTTGGAATAACAAAGCTGAAGTTATGAATTTCCAAAGTTTCCAATTTTTATAGCCATTTCTGTATTTAACTATTTAGTGCACAATTTTAAGAGAAACATGTTGAAATTTGGACATTACAAGAAAGTGCTCCTCACCATGAGTTTCTAGAAATATGAATCACCAAAATTGGAGCCTTTATGAATATTTGGTGGAATTTAAAAGGTATTAAATTATTTTACAAAATGGAGAGCAATTTTTTCTTTTACAAAAACCCGGTGAAACGTTTTCTCACCGATGGTGGGGCTAGCTCGTGCCACCGATCAACGGGGCCAGGGCCACGTAGGCGCGCAGGGCCACAAGCCGGTTTGACCCCGGGTCAACCCGCGCGTCCACGTCACGGTGATGTCGCAAGACGTCACCGCCTGGCCGGCGGCACTGTCGCAGACGGCCTGGCACTGAGCGTGCGCGCACACGATGAAGGACGCGTTCGAACGTTCCCGACACGGGTGACCAAGTTGTGGTGGCGCCGTCGTCTATTGCGCACTGGGGCGACGCCGGCGTGCACAAACGGCGGCGGCTATCTACTGGTTCCGGCGCGACGACGAATTACGACGGGAAAAGAGGATGGAGGGATCCCGGAGGACCAGGGGCCCACCACGAGCACGATGGACTGCTCGGCGGGGCGGAGGAGGACCACAACCCCGACGCGGAGCTCGCCGGAGTTGCTTCTGGCAACGGAGAAGACGCAGACGTCGACGACAAATCCTTCCGCACCGGCACGATTCCTATGGCGTGTAGGTCGAGGACGATGCGACAAAGATTTTTCCCCCACACGGAGGAGCTCGGTGGTGGCCGGAACAACGGCAATCTCCGGTGTGCCGCGACGGCTAGGGTTTGGAGAACAGAGAGAGAGAGAGCAGGCTCGCGAGGGAGAGAGAGAGGAGAGCAATGTGGGGAGGGGGGGGGCTTCTTAAGGAGCTCGAGGAGCACGGAAGCGCGGGGGGCCTGGCAGCGGGGTGTCGAGCTTGCCGCACGCGGCGGGATGGTGAGGAGAGAGGTGATGGAGATTTTCAAAAAACCGAGGCCCTTTTTTCTTTCTGTTTTCTTCCCTTTTTTTCTATGTAAATTGATGTTTTCCACCCTTGATTTAATTCCAATTTTTGTGAAAACTTGTGGCGATTTCTTATTTAAATATATGAACCACTGGTAAGTTTTTTTAGCCCATTTTGATAAACTTGGTAGAAGAAACTTAATTTAATTTGAATTCTGCAAATAAATGAAAACAATTAATTTAAGCATTAAGAAGGCTCCAAATTTCATATAAATTGGTGGGCACTTATTATTTCGCATAAAGAGGACATGGTATAAATTTTAAGTCATTTTGATGATATTTTTAACACACACTTGTTTTCATTTCAATTCTGCGATTTAATTAAATTAATAAATCGAGGCACTTATTTAATTTAAAACCTCATGATATTTGGGTGAAAATTATTATATACCATAAGGAGGCACTGGTAGAAATTGGAGATCATTTTGAGAAATTTTGTAAAACAAACTTGAATTAATTTCAAATCTGCCAGAAAAGAAAATGATTTATTAAAAATAGTTAAACACTTCCAAAATTATTGGGCTCTTGCAAGCCTTTATTATTTGGCATCAATGGCCTATTATAATTGTTTCATAGAAATTTGATAAAGTATGTAGAACAATCTTGTTAAATTTTTATTTGTTGCTGTGGACAAAATAGTGATTTTTGGGGTCTTAAACAACTATATTTTTGGTGCCGCTTCTTGTGATACTCTCATTTGATATAAGGAGTATTTGATTAATTTTAAAAGCATTTTGACAAAGTTTGTAGAACAAACTTGTTTCACTTTTGGTTTATTGCTGTGAAGGAAATTGTTTTTCAGGGTTTTAATCAATTCACTTTTTGGTTCCCTCTTGTGTGTGACCCTTATTTAACATAAGGAAAGATTTTTTAAGTTTTGAGATCAATTGGAGAAAGTTTCTAGAAGTAACTTGTTTGAGTTTTCAACTTCTAGAATTTTTGGGATTTTTCAAAAAATAAGGCATTTGTTTTTCTCCAACCAAACCTTGCCAAAATATAAGTGAAGGCTTGTAATAACAAGTTAACATACCCCACCACTTCTGTTTTGAAGTTTCTTTAATTTGTAAAAATATTTGGATTCAAGATTGGGTGAGCACTTTTGAATGCCCTTTTCTTTTATTAATTTTTTTGGAATTTTTCCACAGTTTTCACAACTTCCATAATTCAATCTTGGAACTTCCTCAACGGTTTGGAAGCTCACGAAATAGTTTTGTTTTTCCCTTTGAGAAAATTCAATTTAGTATAAAAATTGCAAGGTTGGAATTTGAATAATATGTTGAATATTTTTATGAGTGGTGCGGCCACCTCTATAGTTTGTTTTCAACATTTGCCTTAGTTGATAATTGTTTTCTTTTGGAGTTTCTTATTTGAGCAGTTGCATTGATAATGAAATTTGGTTTTCGAATTGACCCAATTTATTGTTTCTCACTTTTCAATTCTGGTATTTTGTCAAGTTAAGATGGATGCTTATGATGCATGAAGAAAGAAAAAGTGGGATAAATTTTGTAGTAGATTTCTGTCGCAGCCTAGGGATATTACAGTTACCTGGTAGCAGAGGCGTTCGGGATGATTCGGGAAGTATGTGGAAATCTATGTGGCGTGCCCATGTTCCACAAAGGTTCACATCTTTGGATGGCGAGTGGTGGATGATAACCTTCCTACAGTTAGAAATAAATATAGAAAAACCATGTAAGCCATGAGCACTTGCAAGGTATGCGTCATGGCGGAAGAGTATAGCTACCACGCTACCGCCGTTTGCGTCCTAAGAGGGAAAATGAGGGATCATTGGGACCTCCTACGGAACCCAGGTTTATCTATACTGGGAATGTGGAAATTCTTAAACCCTAATAGTTTGTTGTGTATTGCTTTGGCAATCGTATGGGGTATATAAAGAGGTACAAAGGGGTAGAGGATGGGAGTATAAGTCAATTCGTACAAGGTTTAAACCGAGTCTATCTCTAACTCTGGAATATTCCAATCCCTGTATTATACTCTAACATCCCCCCTCGGTCGTAGAGGGAGTGAAACTGACCATAGCGACTAGATTTTAAGTCTCGCGCTTCCGTTGTCTCCTCCTTTTCAGCATCATCAATTGCGTCCCTATGATTTTGATCCAACTCCTAGGGCAGTGACTACGTCCCCTTCCGGTGCCTTCCTTCTCTTCCCCCCCCCACAGTCACAATGGGAGTGGCGTGGACATAAGTGACGACGCATATGTTGTTGACTGCAGTTGTTGCCGATGTATTGTTGTAGACGTAGCCCGTGATGTCGATGTCGATGTAGCCGAACATGATGTAGCCGTAGTCGTGGTAGTAGCGGTCGATGCAGTATTCGGCGTAGTCCATGTAGCCGTAATGCCGGATGCGCAAAAAGTTGCGCGATGTGTATGACAGAGCTGCAGTTATGCCTTTTACGACATTTGCACCATTGAATGTACCATCACGGGCGTCTTGCGAATGTCAGAGGACGCGGTCATGGTAATAAGTGAGTCCACGAGTTTTTCCAAGACTGGAGGAAACCCACCAAGCACACAAACGATTTTGCCAGAGCCGCCCCCTTGTCTCCATCGCCCAAAATCGAGCCCCCCCCAGCGCAGGATCTGCCACCGAGTCGCCACCGGTCCGCGCCGACTCCCACCAAGCCGCCGCCCTAAAATCTCACGTGGGTGAGGCTAGGTTCGAGTCGTTTGTGATTTGCGGACGGATTCCTCTGCTCATAGTCGATTTTTGCAGATGGACTTGAGCGACTACGAGCAATTTGTGTTCGACGATTCTTCCTCCTTCGACGAATCAGATGCGGAGAGCCTCCTGGCGACCCATCGATAATAGATGGTGGTGTTGGTTTCAGTGGTCAAGGAGTATGATGATCGGCAGAGGAAGAGGCGTTGCAAATGGAAGGTCGGCCCCCTTTGCATCCCGCGCAATCGCCACATTGGCAATGAACTGCTAACGCAAGACTACTTCGCCGATAATCCAACGTATCCCCCATCTCTTCCGTCGACGGTAGCGAATACACCGATCTCTCTACGTAAAAATAGTGGAGGCTTTTGAGTCGAATTCTCGCTATTTTACCCGCCGGAGGAACACCGCCGGATTAATTAGATTTAGTGCGTATCAAAAGATATCTACGGCGATGAGGGTTATTGCATACGGAATCCCGATATACTTCGCTGATGAGTATCTTCGTATAGGTGAAGATACTACAATAGAGTCCATGCGTAGGTTTGCCAAGGCGATGATCCGTGTGTTTGGTCCAACCTATCTTCGATCACCGAACGAAGAAGATACAAATAAGTTGATGGTGACAAATGAAAGGCGAGGTTGGCCGGGTATGCTAGGCAGTATTAACTGCATGCATTGGATTTGGTCAAATTGCCCGACGTGCTTGGCATGGGCAATATTGTGGCAAAAAACGAGATGCAACAATTGTGCTTTGAGTCCGTAGCGTCCGATGATTTGTGGATATGGCATTGCTAATTCGGATTAATTTGATCAGCAACAAGAGACATGCATAAAGAATATTGAGAGAGGCTTTAGTGTTTTGCAATCTAGATTTGCTACCGGCTATTTTTTATTTAACAATTATGTCTTTATTATTAAATTCTGAAAATAATACACAAATTTGATAAATTTCAAAAATAATTCGACATCGGGGTTGGTGAACCCGACTGGTTCTTGTCGGACGTGCCAAGCCCGAATATACCTTGTCGGACACGTGTGGCCCGATAAGTGGCCAATCCATGTCGACCTCGGTCAGTCGGGCGCAGAGGAACCAGTAGCACTAAGGGCATCCGCAATGTATGAGGTGCACTTCATCCACAAGCTGGGTCCCACTTAACCTATAGAGTTTTCCACAATGTATAAGGTGAACTCTAGCCATAAGATGGGACCCACATATCTTGTCATATTGCTACATGCCAGAGAGAGAGGAGGGAGGAAATTAATTTTCTATTTCTTATGGTAGACCACAATCTTGTGGTGCACCTTAAACTTATGGATAACCTTATTTCTCTCCGCAACTTATACCAAGGACTTAAGTTGAGCTTTTACATCCAGTGGATGCCCTAATCGGACGCGCGAGGCCCGAGTAGATAGAAGGCTGCATGCTCCTGCTGCGTGGAGACACTCGTCTTGTGCATGCATGCACAAGAAAAGACATAGAATGATTTCTGTATATTTATTGGTGCATGCGCTGCGTGGTATAGTACAACAAACAAAGAGAGTGACTACCAAGCCTAAGGGCATCTCCAGCCGTCCCCCCCAGAGCCCCCCAGGGGGTTTTTTTCGCGGCGGAAGCGACGAAAAGCGCCGCTTCTTCACCACTCGACCCCCCAGAGGCCCAAATAGCGCCGTTTCGGCGCTAAATAGCGCCGCGACACCCAGGCCAAACCCAGCCCGCTGGGTTCGGCCTGGGGGGGCGAAACTGCGCGGCTGCGCGTGCGGGCCAGCACTGTCAGTGACGCGCCGGGAAAACGCTGGAACAGAAACCCCCGCCCGTGATCGCCTTCTCGGCTACCGCGCGGTCAAAGGCTGCCGGCGTTTATGGCGTGGCGGCCGCCCAGTGCATGCGCCCACCCAAAGGCTGCCGGCGTAATGGCGTGGCGGGCGGCAGCGAGGGGACGGGCGCGCGCAGTAAATGCCCGGCTCCTCGCCGCGCTATAAAACCCCCCCGCCGCGTGCCTCGCCCCCCATTCTTCACACCGGCGAGCTCTCTCCCTCCCTTCTTCCCCCTTCTTCCACGACAATGTCCGACGGAGCGGCAGCGAACGGGTTCCCACGCCACAACCTGCGCCGGGGACAGGCGATAGCGCTGTACCGCGCGGGCTACCCATGCCCGCCGGACATGCGCCTCCCTAGCTCCGCCGCGGGGGCGAGCCGCTGGGCGCTCAGCGCCGGCGGTGTCCCCGTTCCTCCCCTTCCCAACTCCGACCAAGAGTTCCGTCGCGCCATCCACGAGATGCGCGCCGGAATGACGAACCCCGAGAACTATCCGCTCGCCGGAGTGGATCAGTTCTGGTGGGATCGGCTGACGGCGCGCCGCAACCGGGAGCTGGCGTCCCTGAACGACAACGGCCCTGTCGAGGGCCGTTTCAACTCGCACGGGCGCCGTCAATGGTGGAGCGCCCCCGGCAGGACCCTCGACGAGGTCCTGCAGCACATCCACCGCGGGAACCAGCCGCGTCTCCAGATGCCGCCGCCGGAGGCCGCCCAGCCGTGGGTGGCGCGGCGGTCCGGCGCGTCCTCCTCGTCTGCGACGTCGAGCTCCTCTGCCGGCCATTCCCTCTCCACCTCCCCCCATTTCTGAACGCCGGAGCGCCCTCCCGCAGGCGCAGCGGCGGCGCGCTCCGCATCGGCGAGCCACAACGCGTGGTTCGGCCCAAGACGGAGGACACCGGCGACGAAGGCGAGGACGAATGGCCCGACCAAAGGGTCGCGGAGCAGCTGTCTCTGGACACGCTGCAGCCGCTCGACGTCGAGTCCGCCGCCCGGTGGAGCCTGCGCGACAACACGGAGGCTGAACTCGCCCTTCAGCGCCGCTTGCTGGCTGAAGCCGAGCAGCGCAAGGCGGCGCGCGAGCGTGAGGCCGCCGCCGCCGCGGCTCTCCTCCGCGTCCCTCCCCCACCGCCGACGAAGGAGAATGTCTACATCATTCTCGACGAGGACTCCGACGACGAGAAGGCGATGCAGCAAGCCCTCGAGGCGAGCAGGTGGGACTGCGGCGGCGGCGACGAGGGACAGGGTGGAAGCAGGCGCCCCGGCGACCCCCCCAGCGACGACGACGACGACGACGGCGGCGACTACAGCCAGGCGATCGCCGCCAGCCTCGGGCTGCAGTAGTTTAGATTTTTAGTTTAAATTTTTAAATTCGCGCCGAATATGTACGCAGTTTCAACAAAATCTATAAAATTTCGTCTCTTTTGAAATTGCGTTTGTTTGGGCCGATTGTTGGGCTCGGGACGCGACTAGGAAACGCGCCCCCCCAGGTTCCAGAATAGCGCCGTTTAGCGCCGCGGCGGCCCCAAAACAGCGGCGTTTTGGGCCCTGGGGGGGCGCAACGGCTGGAGATGCCCTAACTGCTGCTGCACAGCCTGCGGTCCTGTCAGGCTTTCAAGGAAAAAAATTGATGGGTTTTGTGTCGAGTAAAGAAAGTGTAGAGGGAACTAGTCGGACGTGCCAAGACCGACATGCACTAGTTGGGCGTGCTAGGCCCGACTATCTTCAGAGTAGCTAGCAGCCTAGCCACTTATCGGGTCACACGTGTCCGACAAGAACTATTCGGGCTTGGCACGCCCCCACAAGAATCCGTCGGGTTCATTAGCCCCGACGCCATATTATTTTTGAAAATTTTCAAATTTACGTATTATTTCTGGAATTTAATAAAAAAAGGTATTTTTTTAAAAAAAAATAGCTTGCTATTGTTCGTGGACCGGCTCGTTTTGGGATATGAAAATCCTTGGCAATATCAGAACATGTTGTGTGATTCTTCACAACATGATCATCGAAAATGAGAGGAATATAAATTTGGAGTTCTCCCGTGACAATGTTGGTAGCCGTGCTTGAAGCCATCTAGAAACACTGACCGCATCGAACCTTTCCGGGAGACCTACCTGAACATAGAGGATGCTCATGGCCGTACCTAGCTGCAACATAATCTCATTGAGCATATATGGCAGTGGCATGGGCAGTAGATATTTCTACGTTCATCTATTTGATTTCATTGTCATATAACTTCAACCATTCTTTTCATTCTGGACTATTTGATTTGATCGTTGTATTTGAACATTTATTATAAAGTTGACTACTGTGGTAATATGCAATAAATAAATATTCATATTTTAGTTTACATTTTATCGTAGGTTTATTTTATATCTATAAACTTACTGAAATATTGCTACTAAAACCATACGTTGAAGGACCGCTTTTGGAACGACAGAACAGATCCGTGTGTTTTGCAGGTCCGCTTTGCGGGACCTGTTCTGCCGTAGCCGAAAACAGCCCTTCAAACATGTTTGCCGTGCCCCACACCCTGGGTCGGCGCGATGCGGTGTCTAGAAATGGTCTTAGGTCGATGACTCACTTGTACCTTAATAACTAACTAGCTAATTGGCCGTGCGTTGCAACGGGTGTATCGCTGTGTATCGCTGCAACAGGTGTATATATATTCGAATGATTCCACACTAATTGTGCAAGCACGTATCTTCAGAATTCTTAAGCATATTAAACATCACTGTCGAGTTATGAACAAAGGCATAATATTGTTTCATAATGTTCTTTTTATTGTCATGTTTTAAGCAAAGGCATAATACTATTTAATAATGTGATTTTTTTAACCTCTATTGATCAGCAATCAACATTACAATCGGTGTCTTGGATAAACTCTGGAGCGCTAAGACGATAAAAGGAAACCCCAAATTGTTCAACTCGGCGAGCTAAGATATGAGCTGAAGTACGCAAACGACTAATGTGACAGAATGTCATTGATCCCATGTCTTGCACCAGCTTCTTAACATCTTCCACGATCACGCCAACCAGGGAAAGATCTCTTGAGGAAGATCCAATGTGTTGGATCACCGACAAACAATCGGAAGTAAGAATGACTTTGTTGAGTACTTCATCCCGGGTGAGGGTCAATGCACATCTCACTACAAGTGCTTCTGCTAGCTCTAGCGAGTGATAAGTTGTCTCTAGAGTTCATTATAACTTCATCAACCCCAAACTGATCATGCTTCTGAGCTGAACTAACGTGGTACCCTGGAAACCAGGTCCATCATACTGCAGGCAAAGAGACACAAAGTTGTGAGAAAATATATATAGTTTGACTTCATGGAATCTGAATACATACAGTTGCAGAATCTTGATTTAAGTCCAAATTTGTGTTCTTGCTCGTAGATGGCCCTTCATTCATTACAAGAGTAGATAGAATTTGGCAAGCATTTTTCTTATTTAGACTGCGATGTATTGTGAATCATCGTGCACAAACGAATTGTACTTTTTCTACAGGAACCCGACAGTAAAATGTAGTTCCATAATTAGATGATGGGAATAAAAGGGCAAATTCTAAATACCACTTCAACAGATGAGATGCAGAAACTAATCATCGAAGGAACTGTGGTACTTGACTTCAGCGAGAAGTCCATGCTTTCATTGGTTTATGGTCTATATCATCATCTTCTTTGCTTCGGTTTCCTGCATCAGCCATGCTATTGTTAGACATTAATCACTATCAGCCCCGAGTCCAATTAAGTAATATGCAGTATATATGGCATTGGTCCATACGCACGAACTATAACTAATTACTGGCACCCCATTGTTACCAACATGAGAAGAACAATAAAAGCCCCAATCCAAAAATTACCGATCCTCCAACTCGATTGGTTGTAGAACAACCAAGCACAGACAAAGCGACACCACAGTAGTTCAAACAGCGGTGTGGCATGACAGAGATGGCCGTGTCAAACTAACAAAGATGAGATGGGGTGTACCGACTAATAGTCGTTAGATAAAAGAGATAATTATGGGTGGTCAAGACGGAACTTACCACCCAACTTGAGCATGTAGAAGGATCACCACCAATTTATTATCTATTCCCTGAATTATAGACTTGCGCGACCAAAAAGAGCGTCATTTGCAAATTTGCGAATTACAGTGCCTGATGGTCCAGAAAAGATCTCAATCCCCACGAGATGAAAATATTGCCGTACCTCTAAATTAACTATAGATGTGATAGTGTGCATGTCAATTTGGAATTTGGGATCAATGCAAATGAGAAGAGGATGTACTTGAGGTTCTGGAGCAGGCCTGGAGCCACTGTGCCGGGTCGTCGAAGACCTGATCGGCCTGAACATCGTGGCGACGACAGCAAGCACCTAGGTTTGGTGCTCGAGGAGCCATTCCTTGTTGATAATCCTCGAGTGAGATTGTGTCGGGACCAGCAGATCGTGGTTCCCAGCGGCGCCGGGAGGATGTTTTCCTCGAGAAATCTGGGAGAGCCGGTATGTTCATGGGCGACTGCAAGGAGATCGAGGCGTGCATCTCCAAGCAGCCACGACGGACACCAGCAGCAACGACGACATCCGTAGCTCCTCTGGGTAGTCTTCTGTGGCCGCCCACCCGCGGCGGCGGCAAGGCTACCAGGGCAAAACTCGGGTATCATAGCCGCGCGCTTGCGGCGGTGCCAGTGGTGGCTAATACGGGTTTGGTTAGGTCCGTAGAAAAAAGTAGGATTAAAGTCAAGGCGAAAAACCAGTGCAATTGATCGCTAAATTAATGGTTCTGGCCGGTGAAATAAAAAGCGCCGAGGGAGAGAGGATGCTCGACCAAAGAAGGGGCAGAGTGCGTGGGAGGGGCTAAGGCTGGTGCCAATGCACCACGCACTATTCACGGGCTATAGCCCCGCCACGTCACCTTTTTTCACCACTCTCACGCCACTCTCACGCCACTCTCACAGCACGGTGCCAGTGCACGGGCTATAGCCCACACTATCACACTCCTCTTCCCACTATCGCCCGGCCTATCGCCCCCATTGGCACCGTGTCGTCCCGCTATCGCCCCTCACTCTCGCCCGTGGCAGGCGTTATCGCCTCGCTAGCGCGAGCGATAGCGGCCGTTACAGCCCAGTCTCGCCGGGCGAGCTGGCTGCCGCCCGGGCGGGCGCTATCGCCTGGCCTCTCGCCTCCTATCGCCCGTGGCGGGGCGGTAAGCCCACTCTCGCCTCCCACTAACGGCTGCGTTGGCACCAGCCTAAGGGCATCTCTAGTGGTTGCAACCCCAGCACAAGAAAATCAACACAAATAGTATAAACGACGCAAAATCAAAACCTGTGGCATGGTCATTTACCAGCCGTAGCCCACCCAACCAGCCAAAATGGAGGGCTTTTGCATGCAAAGTGGGACAAAAGTAGGAGAGAGAGACATCTTTATATGCAAAGTGGGGGCAAAAGTAGGAGAAAGATTCATTTTTGCATGCAAAGCGGCGCATTTTGCCCTCCAGGCCAAACCCAAGGGGCTGGGTTTGGCTTGGGTGCGTCGGCGCAAAAACGACGCTTTTTCAGCTCCTGCGGGGCTGACTGGTGGAATTCGGCGCTAAAACGGCGCTTTTTGGGTCAAAAACGCCGCTTGAGGCTTGGGGGACGACTGGAGATGGCCTAAGAAGGAACCAAATGCATCTGAGATATAAGCTAGGTGGAGTCGCCTCTCTGTCTTGTTAATTTTTATCTTATTTTTTTTGACTATTTGTTACTCTCTCCGTCCACTTTTATAAGCCTCACTTTTTAATATTTTAATAGTAAGAAGCTTATAAAAGTGGCCGGAGGGAGTAATTTTTATCTTAGTTGGAATTTGGAAATCGTAGCTCTAGACTGCTCGCCCCAGCTGTTACTGCGAGCAGGTGAGAGGAGTTGGGAGGGTCCTGTCGATCGACACGTTTTTTGGTCTAGTCAATGAGAATAATGAAAACTTCACGTGCCAGTGTCAGGTCACAACGTGGCTTCTGTTAAACTGTTGCTCCCTGCCCGTACCGGATTTGGATCCGCACCGTTGCGCGGTGTCCCGAACCACGGCGGTCGGTGGATCCCGGTCCCGGTAGTTAGCCCGTCGATGTGCTTCTTTTTCACGGTGCTGCTTGCTTTTACTTGCCACTGCCGCGCTCGCTCGCTCCCTCGGCGAGCAAGCAAAGCAAGCGGAAGCCGAGATTCGATTCCCCGCCTCCCCGCTTGCTGGCGCGCGCGCAACCACCACCAACCTCCCGAGATCACGAGACCACACCACACTCCCCCACGCAGCTGCAGGAGCTCAAGATCTGAGCTGACCCGCGCCCAATGCCGCGAGCGGGACAAGCGGCGGCTGTGAGCCGTTAGTACCGTAGTAGCCGCCTGACCCGTCTCGGGAAATGAGGCCGCGGAGGCACTCGTACGGCAGGGGCGGCAGGAGCGCGGCGGCGGCCGTGCTGCTGGTGCTGTGCCTCTGCGTCACCGGCGTGTTCTTACTGCTGCTACACGGCTCCTCCCCGCCTCCCCTGGAGGCCGAGGAAGTGAAGAAGGAGGCGACCGCTGAGCGAATACGGGAGGAGGCGCTGGCGGTCCAGGCGGAGGTGGAGGAGGCGCCGCTGCCGCCGGGGAACGCGAGGGTCGCCTTCCTCTTCATCGCCCGCAACCGCCTCCCGCTCGACCTCGTCTGGGACGCATTCTTCCGAGTACGCCCGCCCCGTGCCCTGCCCTGCCTGCTTTCCATCTCAAATGCTCCAATGCCGGTCTGACTAAATCCCAAACCGCGTTCTGATTCTTGTGCGGACTAATTAGGGTGACGGTGGCGGGAGGTTCTCCATCTTCGTGCACTCGCGGCCGGGCTTCGTGCTCACGCGCGCCACCACCCGCTCCCGCTTCTTCTACAACCGGCAGGTCAACAACAGCGTCCAGGTCAGTGCCATGCCACTTCTTACCAGTTACCAATGTGATCTTCGCGTTCAGCGCTGCGCTGCTGCTGACTGAGATGATCTTCTTTTTTCAATGATCTGGCGTTCAGGTGGATTGGGGGGAGGCTAGCATGATCGAGGCCGAGCGCATCCTTCTCAGCCACGCCCTCAAGGATCCCTTCAACGAGCGCTTCGTTTTTGTGTCTGACAGGTACACTTCGAGGCTCTTCTTAAAAATGGCAATTCATGCTTCTGGCCTACAATTTGCACATTAGAGTATTGTACTGAATCAGAGCCAATTAATATGGATCGGAATGGGTACTAAGTACTATTTTACACATCATTTATTGTGTGCTTGAGTTTTTTCTACAATACTAATCATTAATGTCTTCCTCTCAATAAAGAAGTCCTAACTAGTAAGTTGTTGTTCAGCACTAACTTCATGGACAAACATGACCATTATATTCTTCTCCAAATGAAAAAGAGCTCAAAAAACTTATAGCCACTATAAAGCGGAAGCCTGTTCTTGAAGCAAATAAAAACTAAATCTGCTGTATATTGCCTGATATAAATGTGGATTTTTTCATCTCCTAAAGTTGTTTTGTTATGTGCAACACATGAGTAATTCATTATGCTTACACGGTCAGTCATTTCTGCACTTCTAAGATTGTATGTTAAAAACTGTAATGTAGTAATACTAACAAATAGTTGGACATCTTATGGTTGGTGGAAATGGATCTTCTATACTATCGTTTTACTGTACTGATTTTCCGTTGGTTATATATCGGATTACCTCCTATAACAGGAATCAGCATGTTAGATGTACACATTTTACCAAATTTTGGTGCGCTGCAAATTTAGCTATGTTTTACAGGACTGCAGCTCTGGTGTTTTCCTCAATATTTTTAATACTCCACAATTCAACATATCTTTTTAGTTTTACCAACAGTTTTCTTGCCAAGCATTCGTCATCTATTGACATATCTTAATATTAAATCGTGCTTACTAGGATCTTCTCTCTCTGCCAGCTGTGTACCGCTGTATAATTTCAACTACACTTACGACTACATAATGTCTGCATCAACCAGCTTTGTGGACAGGTATAAGCATCTCACTTTTGCATTATGTTTCCTGGCCTTGGTTAAGAATGAGCTCTGGAGACATATAAGCTGTTATATTTGGTGTATGCACGTTGCAGATTTGTCCATATTAATTCATCAGCTTTTCTTTTAGCTCATGTCATAACCTGTGTACTAATAGCATCCAATTGTGTAATGCTGGAGGCAGTTTTGCCGACAATAAACAGGGCCGGTACAATCCACGAATGGATCCAATTATCCCAGTGGAGAACTGGAGAAAAGGCTCACAGGTACCCTTCCATTTGTACTGATGGAAGACAAATATATGAGTTTGACTTAATTTTTCTATGTCTAATTAACTTTTTCTGTCATGCAGTGGGCTGTGTTAATTAAAAAGCATGCTGAAGTTGTGGTTTATGATGACGTGGTGTTACCAGAATTCCGGAAGCATTGCAGGGTATGTGCCTCAATAAGTTTATGCACCTATGAAGAAAGGTTCAGTATAGTAACGTAGTTCACATATGGCTGTTAACTTGAAAAGTGGTAATGGAAATTAAATACTCCTTCCGTATCAAAATATAAGATGTTTTAGCATTTTCTAGACAAAACGTATCTAGACATGTTTTAGTGTGTAGATTCACGTGCATCTTACACTAAATCATGTCTAGGTACGTTTTGTCTAGAAAATGCTAAAACATCTTACATTTCGATACGGAGGGAGTAGTTGAACATTTCTCATCATTTTACTTTGTTATGACAGTTTTTGCGTTTGTGCTTACATACAGTGCCATAGTTCCCTCTATGTATGTACAAATGGAAGTTTTTGCATATGTACATACCTGGGAAGTCGATCCCTTTTCTATGTTTATTCTTATGAACGAAATTGAATCTTTTATGTACCACAGAGAAGGCCCTTACCAGAGTTCTGGCGGGACTGGGACAAACCTATTGTAAGTGATACTTTATGATAGCAATCCATTTACTTTTTAGAGTATCTTGAACTTCAGAACTTCTTGTTCATGTTTGCCTGTTTCTTCCGTCAAAATTGTCCATATTTGTTTTGAAATCAGTTTTCAGGTGGAGTATGTTTAGAATACGTATGATAGATTAGAGACAAAATTAAGCTATTCACTGTGAGTAATCAGGGTTCAGTGTGGGGCTCTGCGTTGTGGGGCATTGAAGTTACCGTTTGGTCTTATTCTTGCGACATGGATTGCACGACTGAACTTAATCCTTCCATGTACTTGCTTCAGTGTTGGATAGCAAACATCAAAGTGAATAGATTTTGTTCAATAATATGCAATAGTAAAGAGGCATTGAATTCTGAAGTGATGGAGAAGTTTAACTTATACCTGAAATAGTTAACATTACATGCGATATTTTATGCGCTCACAAGGATCAAGTATACAGAAGCGGAAACAAAAAGTTACTTTGATCTGTATTAAGTCTGTAATAACTTGCCATATGCCCGTATTTGTACCAATAAAACCAAAACTTAAGCGGATAACAGATTTTAACTTCTTCAGATCGCACAGAAGCACTTCCAACATATATATACTCTGATTCTTAAATTTCTTAAATGTTAACTTACCCAAATAATTACCTAAGCCTTCGTTAATGAACTCAGTATCTACATCTGTTTGTGGTGGTTTCAGAGAAAAAGGTTTTATTTGGTTCTTACGTGTTTTACGTCCTCATTTTACCCAGCCTGCCGAGGCATGGAAGGCACACAACTGCATACCAGATGAGCACTATGTTCAAACATTGCTTGCAGTAAGTCAATAATAACTGCAACATGCCTTGAATCTGTTCTCTGCACAAATGCACATGACCTTTTTCGGTTGCAGCAAAGTGGTCTTGAAGAAGAACTTACACGGAGATCGGTTACACATAGCGCGTGGGATCTATCGTCTTCTAAAGATCGTGAAAGGCGTGGATGGCATCCTGTAACGTACAAAGTCTCTGACGCTACTCCTAAACTTATAAAATCCATTAAGGTGTGTTTCCTTACAATCTGAACACTTTATTCTCTAAAAAATATGATAATATGGTTTTATGCTTAAAATGAAAACCAATGGTGCCTATACCATTTGAAGATTTGATTTGGTTTTGTTTGTAGTCATGCCATTTGATAAAAAAATTGACTCCTAGCAACAAGATTAAAAAAAATACTGAAAGATACATTAGTATATGTCACTTCTAAAACCTATTGCTCTTCGTGCAATTTTTTTTAAAAAAGCGGCATGTCTGTCAAAAATAAACTGCCTGTAAGAAGTGCATAGGACAGTATTTAACTGTTCACTGATCTATTTTACAATTTTGTAGGATATTGATAATATATATTATGAGACTGAATATAGAAGGGAGTGGTGTACAAGTAATGAAAAACCAGCACCCTGCTTCCTTTTCGCAAGGAAGTTTACACGTGGAGCTGGTCTGAAGCTTCTTAACTCTGTGAGTTCACGACCTTTATTTCTGTCGTGCATCAGCATGCACGATGGGCAAACTTTGGACCTAGTGTCTTGGCCTAAGAAATAACGTTGGGCGTTCTTTATGTAACTCTTCTTTAATTTTTTTCATACTTCCTTTGTGCAGTCATTTATAGCAGCACGGCGATGAATATAGTCCAGGAGGCATCTGCCATGTAAAGGTTTCTCCCTTGCAAGCAGAATACTATCATTTACAGGAAAAGGGTGGAGGGGACTGAAAATAATAGTGATTTTTTTATTCTTAGGTACAAATTTTTGCACTCTGAAAAGTGCAATAGGTGTTGTAAAGTGATAAAACTTTTGCTTCGTTTAGTGCCTAGGTTAGTACACACGTTAGCTCGCAGTTCAGCACTGTAACTGGAACTGTAAGCAATGATCCACCGTTGGATATGGAAGAACCACTTAAGTTTTCAAGCTTGTTGTACCTTGTATCTTCCATCATGTGCATTCATTCAGTGTTATTTGGTAATCTTTATGCACAACGAACATACTGACCTGCATGGTTCGCATTGATCAGTATCATATTTGCCAATGATCTAGATGGTCAGAATTCTGTCTCATCAGAACACATGGGACCTATCTACTTCTTCGGACTTCGATGGTTTTAGTTCGTCGGGGATCTGGTTCAGTTATGATTGTACTGATAGAATTACCAAGTAACAAGTACAGTATTCAGTTGTCAAATGGCTATTCCAGCCATCTAACATCATCAGGAGAGTTGTTGACATGGCATCAGACTTCGTAACAACCTGTGAGGAGACCATAATCCATGCTGCTTTGGACCTGAAGAGACTGTCTCAAATCATTCTATGACCATGACCCTTGCAGGTAAATGATTTTCTGTCACAGGACCAATCATATTTGTCTTGTGTGTTGCTCCAGCAGCTTCATCTATTCGTTATTTTGCCTCATGTTTGATTCCTAGTCCTACATGTTTTTTGGCTAGCATTATTTTCCGTCCAATTCTCCTCTTATGATGGATCCAGTTCGAGATTAATATTATGATTTTGTGGTGCCAAAGAGGTGGGAAAAAAGAAAGGGGAATTATGGATGCATGTTAGTTGCTTGCCGTTAGCCTGGTGTCTCTTTCAAGCTCTGCATGTGATCCATGGTTCATAATGTCTGTTGGTTTGTACTAGCTCTGTTCCATAATTCTTGTTGTGGTTTTAGTAAACACTCCAATCCATTTCACATTTGCAGATTGCTCAAATTGCTTTAGTGTGCAATTTGTGCCAAGTAGGAAGCAGGTAAAAACAAGTTAAGAGACCCTGAGTGAGAAATAATGGTGTGGCTGTGTATGTCCCTGTTCATTTTACTAGGCTTTTTTTCTCGTTCGAAGGACATTTTGCAAGCCTTTGTTCTGAGTTTTTTTTCCTTTGGACAATTTGTTCTAAGTTTTGCAAGCATGCCTTTAAAGTTGGCAGATCTTCCTTGTTCTTTCATGCATAAAGTGGAGAAGAGCATTTTTATTCTTTCCAAGTAGTCTTTTCTGACACAGAAGTGAAAGAAGCTGGAGGATCTGTCCCAGTTTCCTACAGCAAGATTGCAAGCATCAACTGTAGGTTGGTTCCAAGTTCTAAGCTAGAGGACAGCGAAGTTTGTGGTAGACGTGTACACACTAGGACTCGTCTTATTTTACCTAGTTTAGATTATTTGCTAAATTGTAATCTATTTCCTTGGCAACCAAGTCTCCTTGTACTATATAATCCCATCAAGGGATCCAATCAATCCAGGTGACTTGTACGTGTAGGACTCGTCTTAGTTTACCTAGTTTAGATTATTTCCTAAATTGTAATCTATTTCTTTGGCAACTAAGTCTCCTTATACTATATAATCCCACCAAGGGATCCAATCAATCCAAGTGCAACAATTGCAATTGCCTTTCAGTTTGGAAGGAAACTCAGGATCAAACAATCGATTTTGACTATTTGGTAAATCATTACAGCCCCGACCAATATTATGTTAAGTTTTTGTATTTGTCAAAAGACCAAGGGAAACTGGTTAAAAAAAACCTAATCAAATGTTGGAAAAAATTGCTAGTTTCATCGACACAAAAGTTAGGCAGTCACAGCACAAAATTGCTCGTCATCATCTTCAACTCTTCGTTATCAAGCAATTTTTTGCGAAATAGGCCGTTGTCCGAGATGCACTTGGAGAAACCGGGTAGACAAAGATCTATTCATCTCGGAGAGAGGTCAACGGAGCAGTTGGAATCCCGAAGATTAAGGGAGAGTACGAGCGTGCAGTTCAACTTACTAGGTGTGATGATGTATACACGTACACTCGAGCAGTGCAGAGCATGAGCGAGGCCACGTCCTGTCTCTGACAAGGGGGACAGGACAGAGCAACGGCCACAACGGAGACAACTTTCGGCGTATGACAGAGAGCGTGCGCTACGGCACAGTGTATTTCGCCTAACATGTACGTCCAGTTGGTGGCCACCAGTATATAAGGTGGCCACACCCCTCCTGCGCGAGGGTCGACGAACCAGTGAGAGATTTGCTAGTGTTTCCTTAGAGAGAGCAGAAGAGAGCTTCTTCTTCCTCTAGCTCAGAGAGCTTGAGGAACCACATTGTACTGAGATACCCACAGATAACACGAGGGTCCTAAACCTGGGTAGATCCTTATGTTTGCAGTGTAGTGAGCGCGTCGGCTAGGCGTGCAATCCCTCCTAGGATACCCACAGTGTCCATCGGACCCAACCAAGCCATCCCATGGCATATGTCTTTACCTCACCACGACAGTTGGCGCCCACCGTGGGGCCAGCAGCGGTGCTGGCTGGGGTTTCTATCCGGACGTGACCTCTTCTTCGTTCGGACGAGCGCGTGGTCTGTGGCCTTGTACACAGATTCGACTCCCTCGACTTCGTCACCGACAACGCCGGTGATTTCGGCGGCAGGCCCGTGCCCGCAGGCGGCTCTGTCATCAGTTTTGGCACGCATTTGGTGTACGTCGCCACCGCGGTCATCCGCGAGTACCCCGAGGTGATGCTCGTTGCTGAAGATCCTCCTGCCGTTCTCGCTGTCCGCGTATCGATCTCTACGCGGGCAGCGTGGAGGTGATGATGACCGGACCGGCTCCTACAGCCGAGAAGAGCGCGACCGATGTCGCCGAGACTGCTGGAAAGTTGACTCGGCTGGCTCACAAGCCAATGGAGAGAGATGTGAACCAACCAGGTTACAAGGCTCCCGCTACACCGACCCCAAGGCCACCTCCTTTTGCTGAGGTCATCGAGAAGCTGAGCGTGCCAGTCACCGCGGATGCGGATCCGGCGGTGGTGCGGCAGCTACTCGAGGACCAGCGCCAGGCCATTCTGCTAGAGGCTGCCGAGATGTCCAAAACCAGGCAAGAGTTCGATCTCGATATGTCCGAGTACAACAAAGCTCATGGTTTTACTCCTATTGTCAACAACCCTAGTCGGTTAGGTGTTGTGCGGAACCGAGGTCGTCAACTCGGTGCCGAGATAGCTAGAGATGGTAGGGCTGCTAGCAAATATGTTAGTGGCACCTCGGCTGGTAAGCCCAATGGAAGTTGCTGCCGAGTTGCTAAGAACCTTAGATCTGTTGAGGCAGTTGCTGCCGAGTTGCCGCACTTGATCGGCGAGGCTCTCGCTAGGCAACAAGACCGACTTAATGATCTTGTTATGGAGGCAAGCAGGCAAAATGAGCCTTTCCGGAAGGCGAATCCGGTGCAGATGCTTCTCAGGTTGCCCACTCCAATGGAGGGAAATCTGGGGGCCAAGCTTCTTCTCCCCATCTCGGTGGGGATGAGCGAGCTCGGAGTGTGAACTCCGGGAAGGGCAAGCAGATCCAGGTCTACGACCCGGCTGGCGCAGGAAAACAGTTAGTTGTACAGGGCCAGCCCGGGCAGGGACATGTTGCTCAAGGGGGGCATGCTGCCAACCGAGTTCAGGCAGCCAGGAACGACCGCAACCGAAATGGTCCTTCTCGGCAGCCTGTGGTCAACTCGACTCAACACCAACCCGGCGTGGGGCGTCAAGACCGATACAATGATGGCTACTCGGCAATGGAGCAAGTCGGGTATCCGAGATACAACCACCCTGCAGATGCAGGTGCACTTGGGGCTCGATTGGGGCCCCGAGTGCTGCAAGATACAAGCTTGACAGAATATATCTGTCAGAGGAGATGGAGGAGCAAGGCCCTCCAGGACCACTCTGTTTCGGTCCCCGGATCATGAATGAGCGAGCCGTGTCCAAGTTCCAGCTGGCTAGAGGAACAAAAACTTATGACGGCAGCAAAGCCGGAAGATTGGTTGAATGACTATGTCACTGCCGTGCACATTGCCGGTGGTAACCGCCGGTGGGCGGTGAGATATATGCCTCAAATGTTGGAGGGCCAAGCCCGGATCTGGCTGAACAACTTGCCGAGAGACAGCGTCAATTGCTGGTTTGACTTCTCGGATGCCTTCATCAGCAACTTCACCAGCACCTACCGAAGGCCGAACCGACCACAACAACTCTATGCGTGCAAGCGGGGGGAAGAGGAGACTGACCAAGATTATCTTACTCGATGGAGCACATCGAGGAACACCTTTGAAGGTGTGAATGAGTCCCAGGCCATTGCTTGGTTTGCGCAAGGGTGCCGACATGGCAGCATGCTTTGGCAGAAGCTGCAGAGGGAGATGCCGAGTACATTGGTCGAGACCATCAAGATCGCTGACAGGTATGCTCTCGGAGATCTGACACAACCTTTACTGGACTCAGTTGAGCCGAGTAGAAGGCATCGCGGCAATGATGGTGCCGGGTCCTCCAGGCGGAATGACCGCCCGGACTACCGGAACAAGACGAGAGATGACAAGCCGGATATCCTCTATGGCTCGAACCATGTAGTCGCGGTTGATCCGGATCAACCTGATGCAGGAAGCAGCCAGAGGCAAAAGAACACTAGGCCCCAGTATGGGCAAAACAAGAACCAGAATTACAAGAAGCAGTGGACAAACCAGAAGAAACCCGGAGATGATCAACAAAGGTTTACCTTTGAGCTGATGAGGGATGGGCCGTGCAGCTACCACACTCGGCATCCGAGTAGGCCGGCTAAGCATACTACTAGGCAGTGCAGCTGGTGGGACCGGATCAAGAGCGAAGGTTTCGGTAAATTGCCTCCTCCCCCACCTCTGCCAGCTCCGGGTTCGAACATTCAGCCCATCCGGGCAGCAGCTCCAAGGCCTACGGAGAACCAGAGGAGACCCGAGAACGTGAACCAAGTGGCTCAAGGAGCCAACAACATCTACAACATGACAACCGCAACAACTGCAACAACAATAATCACAACAACAATTACAACGACAACAACAATGCTGGCGGCAGAGGCCGAAATGATTACCAGGAACACCAGCAGAGCTATATGGTGTTCATCACCGAGCCGGATGACAAGCAGAGCTTGCGCATGCGCGCAAAAGAGGTCAATGCAGTGATGCCAGCAGTGCCGGAGTACATGTACTGGTGCGAGCAAGAGATTGTTTGGTCTCGGGCGGATCATCCCAAGATCATGCCTAACCCAGGCAGTTATGCCTTGGTGCTGGACCCAACCTTCATTGGGCCCGAGATCAATGTGAAGTTCACCAAGGTGTTGATTGACAATGGGAGCAACATCAACATTCTGTACCGAGATCCAATGGTGAAACTCGGTATTACCGAGAACATGCTGCAACCTAGTCGGACTACCTTCCACGGCATTGTGCTGGGAGTATCTTGTGCCCCTGTCAGCAAGATCTGGATCAATGTGCTTTTTAGCACCCAAGAGAACTGCCGGACTGAATGCCTGCAGTTTGAGGTGGTTGATCTTCAGAGCCCTTATCATGCTCTACTCGGCAGACCAGCTCTGTCCAAGTTCATGGCCTCAACTCATGCAACCTATCTAAAGATGAAGCTCTCGGGTCCTAACGGCATCATCACCATATCAGATGATTACAAGCGCTCTCTGGAGTGTGCGTCGGCTGGATCTCGGCTGGCCGAGTCCCTGGTCATTGCGACCGAGAAGAAGAAGATACATGAGGTGGTGGCCATGGCTCAAGCAACCCAGCTCGGTATTCCCGGGATGCCCAACCCCCAGCACAGTGCCACCTTCCAAGCCTCCCAGGAGACCAAGAAGGTGAAGATCGACCCCGAGTTCCCTGAGCGTGTTGCCATCATTGGTGCCGGGTTGGAGGAGAAATAGGAAAGCGGGCTCATCCACTTCCTCCGTGAGAATCGGATGTCTTCACATGGTCCAACCAGGACCTGCTGGGTGTCCCGAGGGAGTTGGTTGAGCACTCTCTGCATGTGAGACCGGATGCCAAGCCGGTGAAGCAGGCTCTGCGGCGCTTTGCTACCGAGAGAAGGAAAGCCATAGGTGACGAGATCACAAGGCTGCTAGAGAGTGGATTTATCATGGAGGTGTTGCATCTGGACTGGTTGGCTAACCCGGTCCTGGTGGAGAAGAAGAAAGATGACCCAATGGTTGTTGTGGTGTGGCGCATGTGTGTGGACTACACCGACCTGAACAAGGAATGTACGAAAGATCCATTCCCGTTGCCTCGGATTGATCAAGTGACCGACTCCACGGCCGGGTGTGAGCTGTTATCCTTCATAGATGCTTATTCTGGTTTTCACCAGATTCCTCTGAACCCGGCTGATCAAATAAAGACTGCCTTTATTACCCCGTATGGGGCTTATTGCTATCGTGTCATGTGTTTCGGTTTGAGAAATGTTGGGGCCACATACCAGAGGTGCATGCAAAAGTGTTTGCACGAGCAAATCGGTAAAAATGTGCAGGTGTATGTGGATGACATAGTCATCAAGACCAAGGAGAAAAACACACTCCTAGAAGATTTGCGAAAGTACCGGATGAAGCCGAACCCGACCAAGTGCACCTTTGGCGTCCCGGCAGGAAAGTTACTCAGTTTGCTCGTGTCCACCGGAGGTATCGAGGCCAACCCCTTCAAGATAAAGGCAATTGAGAACATGTCTCTACTGAGATTATTGAAGGATGTGCAGAGATTCAATGGCTGCCTGGCTTCCCTTAGTCGGTTCATTGGGAGGATGGGTGAGAAGGCTTTACCTCTGTACTAGCTGATGAAGAAAAGTGACAAATTTGTCTGGACACCGCAAGACGATGTGTCTTTCTGAGATCTCAAAACCATGTTGGGTACAACTTCATTTCTGGCGTCTCCTCTGCCTAAGGAGCCCATGTTGCTCTACATTGCAGCTACCAACCGAGTTGTTTGTGTGGTGGTGGTAGTGGAGCGAGAAGAGGAAGGTAAATCGGTGCTGAGGCCGGTATACTGTTTCAGCGAGGTGATCTCCAACTCAAAGCAAAATTACTCTCACTACCAGAAGATGACTTATGGAGTTTATATGGCCGCCAAGAAGCTCAAGCACTATTTCTAAGAGCATCCGATTACAGTGGTGAGTACTGCCCCATCTTGGAGATCATGGGCAACAAGGATGCAAGTGACCGAGTAGCCAAATGGGCGATTGAGCTGGCTTCTTACACCCCGATGTATGCGAGAAGAGAAGCCATCAAATATCAAGCCCTGGCGGATTTCTATGTTGATTGGGCTGAGATGCAATATGAGTCTGGCGAATGGATTTCGATGGCTCCAAGGTGAAAGAAGGTCTCGGTGCTGGTGTTGTGCTCACCTCACCCAAGAACGATCAACTCAAGTATGTCCTGCAGATCCATTTTGCGGCATCCAACAATGTGGCCGAGTATGAGGCCTTAGTCCATGGACTGAAAATGGCCAAGGAAATTGGTGTTCGCCAAGTAATATGCTATGGTGACTCGGACTTAGTAGTTCAGTAGGCCTCAGGGACTTGGGACGCGTTGGATGCCAACATGGCATCATATCATTTCCTTGTCCAGAACATCTCAGGATTCTTTGATGGATGTGAGTTCCATCATATCCACCAAGCTGAAAATGATGTTGCTGATACTCTATCCAGGTTGGGTTCTTCTCGGCAGGCCATCCCGGCAGGAATTGCATTGGAACATCTCAGGAAGCCGTCCATCAAGCCATCGTCCGAGTTAGATTCAATCTTTGTCCCGGCTATGCCAGAATCAGAAGCTGTTCCAATGGAGGTAGATGTGGGGAGCATCATGGAGAACTTAGGGACTGCCTCCTTCATCTTGAGGATTGCCTCGCAGAACCCGGGGACTCGGGGACTTGTTCCTATCTCGGAGCAGGTCATGTAGGCTGATCCAATGGAGATTGATGATCCCATATTTTCTACTCGGCCGGTACCGAGTTGGGCCCAACCCATAATGTCTTATTTGGCGGATGGTACTTTACCGAATGACGAGGCCTCGGCTAGGAAAATACAGAGAATATCCAAAAGCTACACCATCATCAACAAAGAATTACACAAGAGAAGTACCACAGGCATGCTCCAGTGCTGTGTTGAGCCAGAAGAGGGAGAAGAGATTCTCTGAGAGATACATCCGGGGGAATGTGGGCACCACGCCTCATCTCGGGCTCTAGTGAAGAAAGCATTTCGGCATGGGTTCTTTTGGCTCACTGCCTTGCAACAAGCAGAAGATCTAGTAAGAAAGTGCAATGGGTGCCAGAGGTATGCTACCAAGATCCATATGCCAGCTTCCGAGCTCAAGACTATTCCTATCACTTGGCCGTTTGTAGTGTGGTGTTTGGACATGGTGGGGCCCTTCAAGCCAGTTCGGGGCAACATGACTCACATCCTGGTCATGGTTGACAAGTTTACCAAGTGGATTAAGGTGAAGCCAATCCGGAAATGTGACGGGCACACAACTATGACCTTTCTGAAGGATATTATCCTGAGATATGGCTACCCGCATGGGATCATCTCGGATAATGGAACAAATTTCGCTGAGGGAGCTTTTGCTCGGTTCTGCAAGGAGAAGAGGATCCGGCTAGACATTGCATCATTCGCGCATACGGAATCAAATGGGCAAGTTGAAAGAGCCAATGGCATGGTCCTATCCAGAATAAAGCCTCGATTGATTGAGCCATTACAGCGAACCCCGGGTTGTTGGCTGGATGAGCTACCAGCGGTGTTGTGGAGTCTAAGGACTACCCCTAACCGATCTACCGTATACACATCATTCTTCCTGGTATATGGAGCAGAGGCCATGTTGCCCACCGACATTGAGCATGACTCACCGAGAGTGACCCTGTATACAGAGGCAGAGGCAAGAGAAGCCCGAGAAGATGATGTTGATTTGCTAGAAGAAGCAAGAGAGTTAACTCTAAAGAGATCAGCTGTATATCAACAGAATCCGAGGCGCTATCATAGCCGAAAAATAAGCCCAAGGGTATTCCGAGAAGGAGATTTAGTGCTTAGGCTGGTGCAACGCACAGCCGGGATGCACAAACTTTCCCCTCCATGGGAAGGGCCATTCATTGTGAGCAAGGCTCTGCACAATGATAAATATTATCTCATTTATGCACAAGAACCACAAGAGAACATGATGGACAAGTGCGGAGAGCAAACTAAGCGCCCCTGGAATGTAGCTCTACTCCATCGTTTTCATTCCTGAAAATGCATTGCATGTATCACCTCACCAAGTTGAATCTATATCGGCACAGCGAGAAGGGACTCGGGGACTGCCTGTGCCTAACTTGTTATGTGTACTTGCTTTCTGCTTTCGTATGTCGGTTAATCATCTCGGCATTTCATGCGTAGGCTTCGTAGTGTGCTTAAACCTAAGGGCCAACTCTCCGACTTCGCTGATGTCCGAAACCCGGCTTCATGGCAAGCGAGAGAACAAGCCAAGGGTCAATGATCACATGAAAAACTACTAAGGAAAGAAAGAGCTAATCAACCGACATAAGTTGTTTTTTCTTCCGTTTTTGGCTAAGTGTTGGGCAGTTTTAATTCCTATGATAGAGTTGTGAATATTATAAACTTGGTTTTCGGAATCTCGTGACTCGACTGTCAAAAAGCCACAAGTGGTAGGCAATAGCAGAGAAGAAAAAAGGCAAGTGGATAAGAAAACGGACTCGGGGACTCGAATTAAAGCAATCCGGCAATCAGCCAGTCTTGCACAAGCTTAATTAAAACAGAGTGGAAAAAGATAAACGCATTTCTTACAACTGCACCCGGCATACCGGGGATCTGATGAATTTAAAAAGTGTTTGATAAAGATTTAGGCCGCGACCAAAGGAGTGGAGTCCGTGTTGCTCCCCGCCGGGATGGTGGACTTGGCGGCGGGCTCGAAGGCGACCGTCTCGGTGGGAGGCTCGGAGGCGACCGCCTCGGTGGCAGGCTCGAAGGTGACCAACTCGGTGGTGGCGATCTCGGCGGCTAGAGTGGCAGTCGTCTCGGTGATTCTGGCCGGGTCGTTCTCGACCTCGATCACTTCGTTGACCTCCTCGGAGTCCTCATCCTCCTCGGCTTCTTCTTTGATGTCGTCGCCCTCGTACTCGTCTTCGTCCTCGGTATCAGGCTCGGTGGGACCATCCACGAACTCCTTGGTGTCGGCATAGGAAGCAAGTCGGTGCGTGGTTTCCTGGCGAGCCCGGACTAGATCTTCTTGCGTAGACCATTTGGACTTGGTCTGCATGGTGTTGAAAGCATTGAGGTCGATGGACTCGTACCAGGACAAGAAAAATTGCATTGTCTCGTCTGTGCCAGCCCGAGCTGCAGAAGCGCGCCACTCCTTGAGGCGGGCCTTGATCTGGTCCAGGCACTTGGCCAACTCATCAATTGTCTTGGGGTGCTCTTTACCCGGCCAGAAGTACTGATAGACCCGGAGCGCACTTGAAAGGAGGCTGGCTCCAACAGATCTAAGGGGCAGAACTCGGGCTTTGATGGCCTCAACATGATCTTCAATGCTATCACTCTCTGTGACAACGTACCCAGCATCTTCTCTTCTCTACTTGGCTTTCTCAACGGCCTGTAAGGCGCTAGCTTCCAGATCGGGGAATGCTCCTGTGAGATAGGTTGTTCAGGTTAAGTCAATATCAGTTCGGCAGGTAGAATCAAGAGTTAGAGGAAACAAAGAAAGGATGAGGCTTAATTTTCAGCTCTAGGTTGAGTGCAGAGAGCCACCTATCGGCGTCCGAGTGGCACTTGTCCAGCAGGGTCCGTGAAGAGCTCACCATGGACTCGAGCTCGGTGTTCCGGTCCTTGATTTCCACATCTTGGCGGGCCTTTTCGGCAGCAGCATCCTTCTCCAGCTCGGACTTGGCCTTCTCACCCTCCTTCTTCTGCTTCTGCATCTCGACCAGTGCTAGCTGCACCCGAGCCACCTCGACCTTCTCGGTCTGGAGCTCGTCCTTGTACTTGGCCTCGCAGTCAGTGAACTACATCTGCGTCTCGTCTAGAGTAAGCCAATCTTGATGCTTTTCAGCAAAGAGTTTGTGTGCAGCTGCGCAAAAAACAATCCGATTAGCAAGCAATAAAATCCATGGAAACAAACGAGAGAAAAGCAAAGAGGCTTACTCTCAAGGGCCGAGATCTTGCTCTGTGCAGACTCGGCAAGGGTGGTACAGTCCTGCTGCTTCTTGGCAAATATCTTATGCTCATCTGCATTGAGATAGCAGAGTTAGCCAGCGAAAAAGAGCGTAAACACAAAACGCGAGATAGAGAATGAGGCACTCGGTTTCCAGAGAAGAAATCTTGGTGATGGAATCCATCAGTTGCTGCTCCAAGATAAATGTTGGAAATAAAGTACAACCAGAGTTAAAAAAATCGGTGCAGTAAAAATCATACTCGATATCTCGGTGGTGTGAGTGTTACCTTTGCCCCCCAGTTTCTCCTAGATGTGAAGGTTGTGCTCGGTGAGGTCCCGGTGGGCCCAAGGAAGCTTTTGGTACAACTTGGCACGGGTTTCGGTGCAGACCTGAGAAGAAACAAAGGAATAATTAGTTGGAAGATTCAACCCGAGCAAACTTTAACTTGGTCGAGTAACGTCTACTCGGGCCAAATCTCGAGGACTGGATATATGTATTGATCTCGGATTTACAATTGGAAATCTCGGAAAAACCGGAAAGGAAAGAAGTTACTTACCCGAGAAGTGACCTCGGCGTCTTTAGTGGCACAACGTAAGGAGTACATCTTGTGCGCGAGCGTACTGCTGGAGGCCGCAACTGCCATTGATATCGGGCCAACATCGGCCCGATTCCAGTCTTGGCGGTAGTGGTCCAGTGGGCCCAATCTCTTCCCGACATGGACCTCATCAATATTACCCGACGCGGTCTAAACTCTTCTCCAGGTCCTGCTGGAGCGCCCCGAGTCCCTGATGCTGCACCATCTGTCTATCCGAGCTGATCGCCAGAGTGCCAGGTTTCGGTTGCCCCAACACGGATTTCTTGTAAGGCAGGTAGGATTTCTTAGACCGGGGGACCAGTGGAAACTTCACGCGGGAAGGCTGTCTCCCCTTGGTGCTTTTCTTGGAGCTATCCTCTTCAACCGCAGTGGCCTGTGAGGGTGCGAACTGGACTGCATGTCACTGCCGAGTGCGGGGAGGAGTTGCTGTCGGGCCTGTTGGTGCTGTTGCTGTTGCTGCTGGGGGAGTTGGCTGTTGGTGCTGTTGTTGTTTTGGCTGGGGTTTCAAAGGGTGTTGCCGGTGGCGTTTCTGCTCTCGGTGCTGCTGGTGGTGTTGTTGGTGTTGCTGCTAGGGCTTGCTGCTGCACGGTGTCGTCTTGCTGCTGATGCTGTGGCTGTTGCTCTATGGCTGGCTCCGGGCGTTCCGGAGCCTCATTGTTTTCCATCTCGGCACCCATGTCGCCGGCACCGAGATCTTGGTCTTCCCTCTCCGGGATCTGCATCTCTGGGATGTCCATGGCGTGGGCTTCCATGTCCTCAGCGTCGAGGTTGACATAGCCACTCGCATCCGAAACCATGATCACCGGAGGAGTCCTATACTCGGTCTCCCCGAGGCAGAGCGCTTCGGGGTCATGGTGAAACCAGGCATCTCGGTGATCTCAATGCCAATCGGATCACTGCAAGAGAAGAAGAAAAGCAGAGGAGTAAAGAAAATGCAAACATAAAGCATCTCGAGCAGATAACCAGAGGAGTAAAAGAAAATGCAAACATAAAGCATCTCGGGCAGAAAAGAAAAAGAGTAAAAAAATGCAAGCACAAAGCATCTCGGAACCGACTTATCCCTCCGACATGGGCCGCTTGGGTTTCTGGCTGGTGGTGGTGTTGATCCCGGGCTTCTTCTTCTGCTTCTTGGACGGAGGAGCAACTACGCCACTCCCGACCCTCTTTCTCGCTTCCCCGGGGGCGTCCATGGCTACGAGTCTCGCTTCTAGCACCTTCTCTCCCGGGTCAACTGAGAGCGAGGGTAGAGGATACACAAATAAGACCGAGGAGGGGTCAGGTACCTCTAAAAGAACGCAATCATCATCATCATCATCTTCGTCGTCCTCGGACCGGTCTCGGATGGAGGCTGGAACTCGGAACATACCGGCTTGGGTGGCGAGAAGGGCGTCCGGTATGGGGAGATTGTCCCCATCATCGTACTCCTTTGCGTCGTCCTCGGTCCGGTCCGCACCGCAGTTGTCCGAGGGGTTCTCGCCGTCCTCTTCGGTCTGACAGGGAAAGAGCTGCACATGCGAAACACAGATCATAAGTTTCAAAATTGGGTGATCTCGAAGAATACAGAGATGAAAGTAACTCGGTTGAGTATTAGATACTTACTCGGGGCGCCAGGTTCACTCTGCTATAGGGCTCGAGTCCCCACTTCCAGTCGTCAACAAGGCCAGTCTTGGCGATCGACTTGACCCAAGTAACCACTTCGTTCTTGCTGAGCTCGAAGGTGGTGGTTCGCGTGCGGTATCGGTGTCCGCCCATGAAACACATTTTGTGGGTTTCGCGTTGGAGTGGCAGAACCCGGCGGCTTACCCAGGTGGCGAGTAGGTCGTCACCTCGCAACCCCGCTCGGACAAGTTGTTGAAGCCGGTTGTGGACGGTGTTCACCCCGGGGACGGTCTTCTTCGGATTGTAGTTCCAGTTGACCATCTCGGTAGGAGGGTCGACGTGGTATGCGGGAAGAGAAATGAGATCCATCTTGGGGGGATTCTTCGCGTAGAAGAATCCCCGCTGCCACTTTCGGTAGAATTCTAGACCCTGAACCCGGGGAAACTTGGACCCCGGGCGTGGGACCACCATCGCCGTGCAGCACTGCGTCATGCGTTTCGGAGCATTTGGATTTATTGTGTTGGGAAGAACTTTTGAGAAAATTAAATTATTTACTCCAAATATCTACAGTGGGTAGGAGGCCGAGATAGGCCTCCGAGAAGGCGACAAAGGAAGAAAGAATTGTGATCGTGTTTGCAGGAAGGTGGTGAGACTTAAGGCCAAATTGAAGAAGAAACTTATGCATAAAGTCGGAGACAGGAAGGCCAAACCCGCGCATAAAGTGGCCAAGGAATACCACATATTCGCCTTCGCGGGGCTCGGTTCGATATCAGTGCCGGGAACTCGGAAGATCACGCCTGCCGGGATGCAGCGCATGTCCACCAGCCACTGGATGTCGTCCTCTTCAACCTCGGATCCGGCCCATGATCCGCGCATGGACGCGGGTCCCTCGAGCTCGATTTCTTCAACAATGTCGAGATCCATTTCGCCGCTCGGGGATCTCGGCGCCTCCGAGATGCTCGCGTGCGCGAGAGGGTGCTCGGGGATCAGAGGACGGAGGAGCGCGGCGGCGACGCGGAAGATGAACGCCATGGCACGGTGGCCGCGGCGGAAGGCTCGGTGAAGTGCGGCGCGAGGAAGAAGTTGCAGAGGCTCGGTGACACACGGATTTGAGGTGCGCGGTGAGGAGTTCGAGCGTGGTGCCGTTCCGATGAGCTACGTTGCGTGGAGGCACAGCGGTGTCCTCGGGCGCGCGACGGTGTTCGTCGGAGTGCGGTGGAGCAGTGGTGCTCTGCGCGCGAGCATTGGAGAGAGGAGGAGCGGGGGAAAATGGCGAAGGAGACGAGGCGTAGGGGCAGGCGCGGGTATTGATACCCCCGGAGCGCAATAACTGTTCCGGATCAATGGTGGCTAGAAACGTGCGGGCGTGGCATTTACTGCACGAAGCGGATTTACTACGCGTAACCGGCACAGTTAATCCCACGTTCCCCGCGGAGTGCACTCAAGTGCACTGTAACGGACATGACGGCTGGTGGGGCCGTGTAACAGCGCGCAGCGTGGGCGTGGCGCGTGCGCTGCTCCGCGCGAAAATCTAGGAGTCGTGGGCAGCGATTCTGCTCCACGTGGTGCGCCCATAACGCGAAGAAAACGAGGCGACCGTGCCTCACACTGGGAACTTGTGGAAAAAATGCTTAAGTGCTGGGATCTCGGTAAAAATCAAATGGAGCACAAGCATCTCGGATTTTGGAGGAAAATCCATAAGTGGTGGTTGTGGATTGAATCTGAGTTCGAGATGGAACTTGGCCGACATGCGTGTATCTCGGTCGAGTATTCTGAGGTTTATTGATTTAAACTGGCACGGCCCAGCGTCCGAGTTCGCTGGACCATACCAGCTTCGCGGACTAATGTCGGGGGGCTACCCCAAGTAGGGGTAAGGTTAGTATAAAATGGTATCCAAGGAGTGGATACCGAGATACTGTTTACTGAGATGGAATAATCCCATATCCATATGGTACCGAGTTGGATGGTACCGAGATGGATCTATCTCGGTAAGAAGAGTAAGGAGCAGAACTAAAGAAACGAGTGTCCCCCGGGTTGTCCGAGATGCACTTGGAGAAACCGGGTAGACAAAGATCTATTCATCTCGGAGAGAGGTTAACAGAGCAGTTGGAATCCCAAAGATTAAGGGACAGTACGAGCGTGCGGTTCAACTTACTAGGCGTGATGATGTATACACGTACACTGGAGCAGTGCAGAGCATTGGCGAGGCCACGTCCTGTCTCTGACAAGGGGGACATGACAGGGCAGCGGCCACGACGGAGACGACTTTCGGCGTATGACAGAGAGCGTGCGCTACGACACACTGTATTTCGCCTAACTTGTACGTCCAGTTGGTGGCCACCAGTATATAAGGTGGCCACACCCCTCCTGCGCGAGGGTCGACGAACCAGTGGGAGATTTGCTAGTGTTTCCTTAGAGAGAGAGAGAGAGAGAGAGCAGAAGAGAGCTTCTTCTTCCTCTATCTCAGAGAGCTTGAGGAATAACATTGTACTCGGTTACCCACAGATATTGACAGACATGCAGGAGTAGGGGTGTTACCTCCACACAAGGGCCCTGAACCCGGGTAGATCCTTGTGTTTGCAGTGTAGTGAGCGCGTCGGCTAGGCGTGCAATCCCTCCCCGGATACCCACAGTGTCCTACGGCCTGAACCTGAAGCCATCCCATGGCATTTGTCTTTACCTCACCACGCCAAGCATCTTCACTGGCGTCCTAATAGGGATCCCCATCGGCCCAATGAGATGCAGATACAAAAAGGCTCCTAGCGACCCGAAAAAGTGTGTGACAACCCCTTGTCGACCCCTAAATTTTTGGGGTTTCGCCACGTAGGGCTTACACAGGTGGACCCAACATGTCAGCGATACAAAGGTATGGCCATTGTTGTTTAATGGCTCAACACCTACCTCTCCATTCTACAAGTGAGTGTTGTTTCTTTTCCACGCGGCGGCATCATAGTTTCCCCATGCGTCTAGCATCAAGCTTCGCCGGCATTAAAACGACGCCACCACCCCCTACCTACCACCCCTAGTATTTTATCCACCCCTCCTTCGCGTGTTGTGTCGGCCAAAAGACATACATATCTCCACGACACTCCCTCTCTGTCCACGTCGGTCACCACACCATGAGGATGATGGCTCCGACTCAATTACATTATGCCATAGCCTCATTTTGACACGGAAAATCCATTTCACGCCTACCAAATCCTCGTGCTGCTGGATTATGGGGCGCCGAAGGGGTGGTGGATCATTTAGGGTGGCCTTGATGTGACAACCATTCCTACGCACGTCGCCCGCAAGGTGGAGACATCTGGCGCCGGGAACAATTGACAATGAGGCATGGGATGCGCGCTTCAAACACGAGACATTTACGTCGGCTTTGATGTGCTGGCCATTCCTACCAGCATCTCCTGCAAGCTAGAGACCTTGGGCGCCGAGAACAGATGACAACGAGGCCTAGGGCGTCTGCTTCAAATAGGAGAGATATGCCACCATAATGTAGTTTGATGTCGGCGATACAACGCCAAACGGCGGAGGGACCGGTGGAAGATGCCCAGCCACACGGTGGAAAAAAATCACCGAGAAAGAACTCTGTCGAACTATCATGATGCAGGGTTCACCACCTAGAGCCGCCACCACTACGCATGATGAAGCTAGAGGCGTGCTCCCCACCATGGGTCAAGATCGTCTTCAGCAAGTCACAAGATGGACCCAGAGGAGGAGCATCCGAAGCTGGATCCGAAGAAGGAGGAGACGACCGATTTCCGCATCTCGTCGCCATACCGGGGCGATGTCGACCCATCGAACTGACCGGCCTCACGTAGGCCTTGCTCGAATCGGCAACCGATGTCGCCACCGCGCCATCTTTTTAAGTTATATGTTCGATATAAAAAATGAATAAAATATGTATCTTCGTTTAAGTTAAATGCACAATCTTTTTAGGTTTAGGGTTTGGAACGCGCTGCCGATGCAACCGCACCATTAGTGTGGACACATGTCCGGCCTCTTCAAAGCGACCTCTATTTGTGTGTGTGTGTGGGGGGGGGGGGGGTGCCAGACACTTTTTTGAGGGTGCCGGTGGAGACGAAGTAAAACTTAATATCAAAATTCATGCACGATGTGTATACTTCAAAGACCTCTTCTAGGTCGAGGGTATGTTTTCCTCATCTGTGGCAGCTTTGGGCCCGTAAAACGAACCGGGCCAAGCCCGCACGAATTTTAAAGCACATCTTAGCCAGATATGAGGGGAACGGTCGATTCGGCCGGTTTTTTAGAGCCAAATCAATATAGGCAAATGAGGGGATGGCGTTTTCACGTGGATACGTGGGATGTGTCCATGGAGATGGCGGGAGACAAAAAATTGGTGCCGGTGTATGGCGCCAATGCTAGTCTCACCCCTCATTAGTCCGTCACCTCAAGCGGGAGGACAGACTCCATTATTTCAGCACCGAAGGAGGAGACTGCGACGGGTGGGACGACAACGGCGATTTAAATCTGAGTCACCACAGGGCGGTGGCTTCGATATACTAAGGGGCGAGATCTTCGGAGGAGTCGAAGGCGAGGATTATTCACCGCGCCGGAAGAGTCGGCCTGCCCTTTTCTCCATGGAGGTAAGCACCATTCCCCAACTAGAATATCACTAAGAACTAAATATGCTTGTTCCTTATGCACCCCTACCGGCAGCAACACTCATTGTAGTGATGCAGGACTGGATACTCTTAGTGTATCATAGAGAAATGCGTCGTAATTAAGGAGGCGTTCCATTGTTTGTCTGAGATCAGAAAATGATTGCCAATCTGAACTATATCTACAACAACAACGAGGTAGAGGTTGTGAACATGCTGTGAATGGGTAGAGCCCCTTTTACCGGGCTTGTGGAGACATTCAAGAATAGGGGGCTATTACAAAATAGCATCCACACCTCCGTGGAAGAGCAGATTGCAATGTTTATTCATGTGGTTGATCATAACCAGAGGTTCAGAGTGATCCACGTCACATTCAGACGATCGAGCAAAACAATCTCCCGATATTTTAAGCAAGTCTTGTACGCGGTAGTAGATCTACGGGAAGAGATGACCAGGACACCGTCTGGTATAACTCCACTGAAGATATTAGATAGCCATAGATGGTATCCATACTTCAAGGTGAGAAAATAAGTTTTTTTTACTTCATGACATGCCGCCTACTTTATTTGTCGTCTAACATGTGGTTTTGTTCACGAAAACATGATTGCATTAGTGCAGTTGATGACACTCATATCACTGCTAGAGTGACGAGGTAATAGACTACCGCCTACAGAGAGAGAGGAAGCATTACACCAGTCAGAATATCCTAACTGCTGTCGACTTCGACATGAGGTTCACATATATCTTAGCTGGTTGGGAAGGATCTGCCCGTGATGCGAGCATCCTTCCTGACAGTATGAGTCTCGCAGATGGGATAAATATACCTACCCAGGTGATGCAGGATATGGTTGTCGCCCTGGGGGTCCTTTCGCCCTTCAGATCAACCAAGTATTATCTTAACGAGTTCTTGGCAATGGATTGTACTAAGAATGCCAAATAATTTTTCAATCTGAGACACTCTAGGCTTAGAATTATTGTGGATAGGGTATTTTCTGCTTTGAAGAACATATTTAAGATTCTTGGTCAGAAACCATTCCACTCATTCCCTACACAAGTCAAAATTGTTCTTACATGTTGAATTCTTCATAACTGGATCCTAGGTTGGGGTGTAGATTCGTATTTCCCAAACAAGGAAGATGTGGTACCAGATGGCCAGAACTCGCTCCATGGTGTTGAAGCTCATGATCAAGAAGGTAGGAAGACAAAGAGGCAGGACTGGGCCGATGCAATGAGGGCAAACAAAGCTCGGACCAGGATCTGGTCCAGAGGTAGAAGATGATGACGATGATGGTCGAATTGTTCTCATGACCAGTATACCCCAAAACTTCAATTCGCTAGTAGTTAGGTGAACTGCGATTTGTTATTAGGTAGGGCTAAAACTTTGTCATTATATTATGTATGTCCATGACAGTTATGTGTGCTAACGGTGGTAAGTTCACCTATGCTGAAATGAGGTGATTGTTAACCCCATTGTTCGGCACCCAAACACCATGATTTTACCTCTATGACGTGCCTCACAGGCAACCAACCAACGGGTGCATGTTAATTTCGTCCCGGCTGAATGGACCTAGCTAGAAAATTGTGGGCAACCAAATGCGGTGCACAACCTGGGCTAGACCGCGTTTTTACTGGGGCGAGCCATGGATGCAAAAGACCTAAAACCGATGCAGGTAACCAAACAGGCACTTACTTACCTGTTGAGGGGAACCATTTTCTTCTTCGGAAAAGGAGGTTGTGAGGAAACAGTGTACACTATATTCCAACACTTCTGATTTTGTACAATTTTTTGTTGCTAGGATGGCCCCACCCTATCTTTCATAAAGAAAAGAGACAAGAGAGATAACGGGCGTCGTGCGTTTTTTGGGCGGTTTTCCTTATAAACCGTTCAACTATTTTTTGACTTAATTAATCGATCAAAGACATTGTCTAGGTTAAAGAAAGAAAGAAAGGAGTGCGGCCATTTTTAAAAGGTCAATAAAAAACATGGCCATTGTGTAAGAGCATGTCTAACAGACCCCCTAAATGGCCCAAACCCGTATAATAACCGCCGATATACGGGTTTGGGCTCTACCCGGCCATCTAGCACACCCCGTAAATGGACCACCCCGGACGATTTTTTACAAGTTTGGGTAGGGGGCGGCCCGTCGACCCCTACATGTGCGGGTCGGGAGGAGATATAGAGGTCGAACCCCTCACCTTTTCCCCCACTGCGCGCGAAGCTCCCAACCGCCGCCGCCGCCGCCGGAAATCCGCCTCCTCGCCCTCCCCGGCCACCGCGTCGCCAGATCTCGCCGCCATGGACTCCTCGCAAGCCTCTCCAGCCGCCGACGGCGCGCCACCCATGTCTGAGGTGGTCAATACAGTCACCGTCGACGCCGAGGCCTCCGCCGATGTCGCGGCCATCATCTCCTCCACCATGCCGATGAAGAGGAAGAGGATCCCGAAGCTCTTCTTCGACACACCGCCGGAGCCTGCGGTACCGGCGACGGCGGCGACCAGTACTGCGCCCGTCGTCGCGAAGAAGGTGAAGTCATTCGCGACGAGGGGGCGGCCGCCAAAGGTGAAGAAGGCCGCGACGCCTGCAGCGGTTGATCCGGCCACGCAGGTGGTCGCCGTGGTTCCGTCACCGGTCGTTCCGCCTGCTCCCACGCCCTTGCCCACGCCGCCGCCGGCTGGTGCCCGCCAGGTGCTTGACGAAGTGCCTGCGCCTGCCGCCGCGACATCCTACATGGATATGCTCAACGATTCGGCGGTGGACTTGGATTCGGGCATCGGTGGCTTCGAGGACGAGTACGCTGACTATGGCGAGGAAGAAGAGGCGGACGAAGAGGTGGACGACGACGTGGTTGAGGTGGACGAGGCTACTGCGCGGCGGAGCAGATCGGGGAAGCAGCCCAACTACACCGAGGTTGAAGATGTCACTTTGGTCCGTGCGTGGGGCAAAGTGTCCATGGATGCTGCCACCGGCACCGATCAAACCGGCAAGCGCTATTGGCAACGCATTGAGGATCTCTACCACAAGCTCAAGCCTCGCACGAAGACTTTGGCGGATCGCTCCTACCGCTCCCTTGAAGGCCGGTGGAACACGATCAAGCCAGCTTGTTCTCGTTGGAGCGCTGCCATGGACCAAGTGGCGGATAATCCACCAAGTGGATGTGTGGCATCGGACTACGTAAGTTTTATGACAGATTTCTTGTGCAAACTGTGTGTTCTTGTGTAAACATCACACTACATTGTTGTTGTGCAGCCCAAGTATGCTCAATTGCGGTACAAAGACATGGCCGGCTCCAAGAACAAGGAATTTCAGTTTGAGCATTGCTTCAACTTGCTCCAACACCTTCCCAAGTGGAAGTTGAGGGACGAAGAGCCAAAGTGCAAGAAGGAGGCAATGCTCAACATGGATGATGAAGAGGAAGACATGGGTGGTCGCAACGTAGGCAAGCCCGAGGGCACCAAGAAGGCGAAGGAGAGGCAGCGGCTAGAAGCCGAGGCAGCTAGCTTCAAGGACAAGATGGATCAGCACATTAGGGCAAAGGAGGAAATAGCATTCAAGACATTGGAGACCAAGGTCCTCATCACCGAGAAGAAAAAGGAGGTCAAGCTCGCCAAGGTGGCTGCTAAAAGAGAGGAGGCTATGCGCAAGGCCGAGTTGGATGCCCAAATGTTGGCTGTCAAACACACCAAAGCCATGAAGGAGCTCTTGGCCGAGGAGAAGGAGATCATGATGATGAACACCAAGGACATGGACGAGGATCAGCTGCTGTGGTGGAAGGAGAGCAAGGCCGAGATCATGGCGAGGAAGTTGCAGGCGCGTCAAGCTCGCGAGGCATCCAACCGTGGTGCTTCAACTTCGGTGAGTGGTGGTGCCGACGGTGGGCTGCAAGATTGATGTGGATCGCGATGGTGGTGGCAGTACTTTTGGGAACCTCTATGCCTAGAACATGACCTATGAACTTGTTGATCTATTTGTGATGTAAAACTATGGATTATGCATCACATATCTTGAATCTGCCACATTTGATATGCTTGTGTAGTTGTGCTAAACCCTGCAAAACCCTGTTTTGTGAGGGGCCAAAAGCTCGTGCGAGCTAGCAGACCCTCTACCCCCGCCCCGTAAAACAGAATATTCTGTTTTACGGGGCGGGGGTAGGGGGTCTGCTAGCTCGCCCGAGTTTTTGGCCGGCGAAATGCGTTTACAGGGCCCTCTACACGCGTTTTAGGGGGCGAAAACATAAGGGGTCTGTTAGACATGCTCTAAGGCCCTGTTTTCATTCCAGCACATAATTTTCCCAAATTCCTGCAATAGTTGATTTGAACTTGAGCTTGTCCTGCAATAGTTGATTGCACGGAGTAAAATTATTCCGGCAAAAAAATCTTGGGTTGTCAACATGTGAAAAGTCCATTTCTTTTGAGTGAATTGCCCAATGTTCACCCTACAACTTGTTCAGGGTAACTTTTTTTTCATCACAAAAGGAGGTTGTCAGGAGAAAAGTGTACACTAAATTCCAACACTTCTGATTTTGTACAATTTTTTGTTGCTAGGATGCCCCCACCCTATCTCAAGAAGAAAAGAGAGGAGAGAGAGAGGATGCACCCCCACCGCAGCATTTAGCAGCAGAGCTCCCACTGAGATATCTTTAGTCTTTCCTCCACACCCCTCTTTCCAAAAGGCAGATGCAGCGCTCTAGCTGTGAACCTCTCCCTTCACCAGCAATGCAATGCAGCAGGAGCAGTGTGGCTAGTGTCTCCCTGTGGCCCTGTACCCGCAGGTAGGCGCGTAGAGCGGCCAAAGGAGCAGGATGCACTGCGCAAATGGCAAGACCTAGTGGTGGTGCAGACCGGAGAGTGGCCGTGCTTGCGATGGTCCTACTCCACTTTGCATGGTGTCGTTTTCTACGCAGCTCAAGTCCTATCAAGTCCCATGCATTATGTGTGTCCTCCGTTATAATCGATCAGGGTACTAATGATTGTCATTTTACATAACATAAACCAGGGTTTTGCAGTTATATGCATGGGTGTGCTCTATCTAACAGTAGCCTTTGCTTTCGATGAACGAAAGGGGGAAAAAGAGGAGAGAAAGCATAGGAGGTACAAATATTAAAGAGTGATAATGTGATGGCCAGCACGTGCAGATCGGATGGTTTCCATGCTGGATGTTAGATTAGTGTCCATCGATACCTTACTAAATTCATGAAGTATGGCGTAGTTGCCATCGTAAGTCGGAATATCGACACTTGGGACAGCGAATGTAAATTATGTGGCCCGATTCAGAACCAGTGGTCGGCCCTGAACGCAGTAACCTGACGACACAGCATTGCCTCGATGACGCTGAACTCAAGGCGACAATATTATGTACTCCCTCTGATTAAGCACAACAACACTTATTACGGACCGAAGATTCGAAGGGAGTAATACTTTTCTGCATAGCTAAGGAATGTATGGCTGCAAATGCTGAAAGGTGCTAGGGCTGAATCACTTGGCACATGAGAGCACTACCCTTGCAAGAATCTCCCGGAAAAAGCAGCTCAGCTGCTAGAGAAAGAAAGCTACTGCGTGACGACTGGCCTCCACTAAGATCTAAAAGAAAGACCAAAGTCGGCATTGTGGATTAGGAGAGGAGACAGGAGCGGCGTATAGCCATGTAGCAATGGTAGCTGGAGTAGAAGGCAGAATGATGGAAGCGTGGCTATGGGCGCTCCCATTTCGAGACAATTATGCCGGTCCATGGTACGGAAAAGAAGGCCGGCCTGCAGGTTGGTGTGATCAGCCAGCCAGCCACCCCACCGGACCGCAGAGATAGCCAAATGCCATCCTCCATAATACAGTCGTCACTGCGAGTCCGTTAGCGCCATACTCCCTCCCAGGTATCTATCTAGAATCTATCTATCAGTGTATTTATAGCAAGCAGGAGAGCAGCAAGAAGACAACCACGCCAATGTCGAGCTGCGCATACTGACGCCTCTGGAGAGCGTTAAAGCTTCTCCTTCTTCTAATCCTAGGCTGCTACGAAACTCAGGCAGCTGGTATCCATCCATGGCTTCTTGCTGCTGCCCAATCATTGCCGCTTTCGTCTCTTTCCTCCTCGTCATCCCCGTTCTCGTGTCCTCCTCGGCCTCCACCACGGGTGGCGCTGGCAATGGCAGCACGGCGGGGCAGTCGCAGCTCAGGTTCCAGCAGATAAAGGCCCAGCTTGCCAGGGTCAGGGAAGCCTCCGTCAAGACGATACAGGTATGCATGGCACATTCTGTTTCTACTCTCGTCTAATAACTTTTCTCAGGCTCGCCAGATATAACTGATCTTGCTGCTGCTCTTTCATTAATGGCTGATCTGGTCGATCGTTTTGCAGAGCCCTGACGGCGACGTCATAGACTGCGTGCCTTCTCACCTGCAGCCCGCGTTCGACCATCCCAAGCTGAGAGGGCAGAAACCAGAGGTACCTGAGTTCTCACTCACTGACTGAATCGACGCGTGCATCGCGCGTTGTTGAGGTGATCAACAGTGATTGGTGTGCGGCTGCAGGGCGAACCCGCGTCGAGGCCACGGAATGGCGATGCTGAACCGGTGGGGGCCGACGACGAGGCCTTACCGCAAATGTGGAGGAGCTCCGGCGAGTCGTGCCCGGAGGGGACGATACCGGTGAGGCGGACGACGGAGGGTGATCTTCTCAGGGCCAGCTCCGTGGCGAGGTTCGGGATGAAGCATCAGACTCAGAGTGCCGCCGTGAGGAGGGACTCCACCAGCAACGGCCATGAGGTCAGTCACCGGCAGACACCGTCACTGTACAAGTGTACTGGATTAAAACTTGCTAGAATCCGTAGCTAGAGACAAATGGATACGGCATACACCGTCACTGTACAGGTGTACTGGATAAATGGTCATTGTTAACGCGTCCTGGTATGCAGCACGCGGTGGGGTACGTGACCGGCGGCCAGTTCTACGGCGCGAAGGCGAGCCTGAACGTGTGGCCGGCGCAGGTGTCGTCGCCGGTGGAGTTCAGCCTGTCCCAGATCTGGGTCATCTCCGGCTCCTTCGGCAACGACCTCAACACCATCGAAGCCGGGTGGCAGGTACGCAAACCCAACATGCTCTGCTCACCCTTGCGATTCTCTGCTTTTTCTGAAATACTTTGCATTGGCTGGAAAAACCTCTGAATTCGTCATCTCTGTCTGTCATTTACCTTCAGGTAAGCCCTGAGCTATACGGGGACAACAGCCCAAGGTTCTTCACCTACTGGACCGTAAGTTTACGAGATCAAATTTAAAATAAGTTATTTTTATCTTCGAGTGTTAGTCCATGAAATTCAGAAAAAAGGAGAAAAAAAGAGTCGGTTCCGTTGTGAAATGTGATTGCAGAACGATGCGTACCAGGAGACGGGTTGCTACAACCTGCACTGCGCGGGCTTCGTGCAGACCAACTCCCGCGTGGCGATCGGCGCGGCCATCTCGCCGGTGTCATCCTACGGCGGCCACCAGTACGACATCACCCTCTTGATCTGGAAGGACCCGAAGCAGGGCCACTGGTGGCTGCAGCTGGGCCCGTCGGGCGCGCTGGTGGGGTACTGGCCCTCGTCCCTCTTCACCCACCTGGGGTCCCGCGGCCGCGGCGGCGCCGACATGGTGCAGTTCGGCGGCGAGGCGGTGAACACGCGGCCGTCCGGGTCGCACACGCCCACGCAGATGGGCAGCGGGAGGTTCCCAGGGGAAGGGTACGCCCACGCCGCCTACTTCCGCAACCTGCAGGTGGTGGACTGGGACAATAACCTTATACCGGCGGCGGGGCTCCGGCTCCTCGCCGACCACCCCGGGTGCTACGACATCGCCGGCGGCCAGGGTGGCGCGTGGGGCAGCTACTTTTACTACGGCGGGCCCGGCAGGAACGTCCGATGCCCCTAGAACGAAGTGAACGGATGACGGTGTTATTACTTACTCAACTCAGTCGACGACACATGCTAATTCCAGCAAATATACCACAAAGCGGCTTTGAAATCTACTCGCGTGACTGTTACGGGTCTCTTTGGATCAAAGGAATTTCATAAGAATTTTGGAGGATTTCAAACCACAGGAATTTTTTCTATGGAATGCCTTTGGATTGTAGGATTGACACCACCAAATTCCTAAGGAATCTATTCCTTTACCCTCCATTCTATAGGAATCTCAACATGAGGTCCAACCTCTTTTCATTTTTTCCTTTGAGAAGTCCAATGCACTCATACTCTGGCCCTGTTTGGTTAGGCTTATTATCTGGCTTTTGACTTTTGGCTTATAAGCCACAAAAGCACCTAAATAGGTGCTTTTGATTTTGGCTTTTGGCTTATATCATTGTCTAACAATATCCAATCAAAAGTCAAAAGCCAAAAGCCAAAAGCATATATGTAGGTGCTTTTATGGCTTATAAGCCAAAAGCTAAAAGCCAGATAATAAGCTCAACCAAACAGGGCCAGAAGCCCTTCGTCTATTTTTACGTCTCTCTACTCTCTCTCCCCATTCCTGCAAAATTCATATGTTTGTTTCCTGCGCGCCATCCAAACACATCTCTTACAAAATTCCTATGTTTTAAAATCCTTTAGGAATTGAAGTGCATGACATTGCAATCCTTTATTTTTCCTATTCCTATGTTTTGAAAATCCTGTAAACCAAAGAGGCCCGTACATTGTGATCATATGTTTACGAGTTTTGTCTAAAATTTGGCAATGTATATGTTTACCGTCGGCTTTAGTTACTCCCTTCGTCTATTTTTATAAGTCATTTCAAATTTGGACACATACGTTCTAAGATGAGTGAATCTAGACACACATATATATATAGATTCGCTCATTTTGCTATGTATATGGTCAAAATTCAAATAGTAAGTAGTGAGACTTATAAAGCGGACGGAGGGGGTACTTGATTTGTCATGATTACCGTTTGATTTGTTGTGTTTTACATGTCTCCTTAATAATAAGAATAACCCCCGTGTTAAAGCGGGTCTCTTTAGCTCTATCCGTTTACTTTCACTTTTATAAGACACACTATTTATCATTTCAATTTTGACCACATACATACTAAAAATGAGTAAATCTATGTATAAAGTAAGTTTAGATTAATTCATTTTAGAATATATATGGCTAAAATTAAAATACCTTATAAAATGAAAGAAGTCCGATTTACCCCTTTAAATTTGTCTCACCATTCACTTTACAACACTCAACTATCATTTGGTTCAAGTTTCACCCTCTAAACTCTAAAAGTTGATCCAAATACACCCATTTGACCATTTGACATGTTTGACCCAAGGAGTTATACACACGAAATAGTATATTTTATTCGAAATGTATATGAAATAAAACAGTAGACATGGTGAAAACCCCGTTTAATCGGTGAGAGAGGTGTATTTTAAACATTTTACAGAGTTCAGGGTTGAAATTTGTACCAAATGAGAGCCGAGAGTTGCAAACTGAACTTTTAGACAAGTTTAAGTAGGCGTGTTGATCATCTACAGGTATTATCTACAGCGTGTCCGATGGCAACAAACTGAACTTTTATCGGGGGCTACATAACACACATGGTCCTGGAAAGACCTATGTGTGTGGTGGGCTTCCTCGGTCTCGAAAAAACGGGTGGTATCATCTACAGCGTATTATCTGACATCCGTATGATGCCCCCGATAGCACCGCTCAAGGTGCAAAACATTCATCTGAATGTACCTTGTGACGTCCACAAAGTGAAAAGCGTCCCCAATTGTGGCTTCGTCGTGCACATAACATTTTTTGCGTATCCGCCGATTACGGCTTCACCGACTATGAAGAGTAGTAAATCGACCACGACTACCTTAGTCCAAAATCAAGATCCACGTCTATAACAACTCTTCCTCGATCTTAACATCAAGGTGCATGTCTAAAACAACTCATGGGCAACAACTATAGTCAAAGCGGCTGCGTCGACTTGCATCCCCGACACTCCCGCTATGACTACGAGAGGAAAGACATGAGAGACAACAAATACACAAAAATATTAACAAGGTAATCAAATTGGTGATAAATAATAGATTAACGGGAAAATAGAACAACAAGGAGCTTTTCTTCATTAGTTAAGGAGGCGCGAGCCTCAAGGTGTTTACTTGCCTAACCCGATACAAGGTTACACTCATGATACCATAGATCTCAATCGCGCTAGCAACAACTTACCAACTATAAGTTTATTTTTTTATAGACGGAGGCTCGAGCAGAGTGCGTCTTTAAATTAATAAAGCCTCATCGATAGAGTACAAATGACACGATTAACACAAAGTAGAACAACAAAAAAAAAACGCACGCAAGCGGGAAATAAGGAGTTCGTGGGTTCGACGTTGGAGCCCCAACCCTGACGGAGCACTAGCTCTAACAAAAGGCCATCGTCGTGCAAAAGGAAATATAGAAAACAACGAGGATGCTAATATTGTCTCACGGTAGTCTTGAGAGTACGAATTCTACCAATTGTCATCTGCACCGCTGTCCCGTCCTGAATCCTAGCCACTGGCTGCCAGTGCACTCTAGACAATCGACACCACCTCCACTCCGTGTAGCCGCGCACTCTTGCAAGGGGTCCACCGGGATCGTCTTGGTCCATTTGTCCCTTTGCACTAAGCTGAGCTGGATGCCGGGGCCTGAGTCCGCCATTGGAGTGTCATACTCCCCATCCTCCGCCACCAGCCCAGAGGGACTGTCCGAGCCCGTGGTAACGAGAGTCGAGGAGTCCATGGGTGGAGAGCTAGGTTGCACCGACTCGGAGGTCGTGTCGGATATATACTGAATAGGGGTATATCCGGCATGGTCCTAAAGAGCCGGATTATCAGGGTGACCTGATTGGTAATGCATCACAGTCCATTAGGCGGCCCAGTAAGCTGACGCACAGAAGCCGGATTCTAGAAGACCCCGGACCACGGCCCAAAGTGGTGCGGCTTGGAGTAGAAGACGGATTCCTGCCTTCCAAGTTAGGATACTTTCCGTAGTCTTCTAGGTTTCCTTTCTGTAACCTCTAACCTGACTATTATATAAAGCCGGACGGGAGAGAAGAACAGAGAGAGACAATTAGCTAGAGGCCAACTCGCCGGGAAGTTGATCCTCGCCGAGTTAGCGAAACTCTACTCACATTGTACTTTGTATACTTCAGGCTTTAGCCCTGATTTAGTGAGATTGTAGGAGTAGAAACGCCGCCTAGTTGCGACGTACCGAACCTGGGTAAATTTGGTGTTCCTGGTTGTTGTGCTACCACGTCCCCCACGTCTTTACTCGTAGGCTCATGGCACCCCCGTCTATGAACTCTGCTACGATGTCTCAACAGTTGGCGCCCACCGTGGGGCCAGCGATGTCAGGCGTTATGTTTCGATCGGGGATACTCGGCGGAATTGGCAGTACCATAACTTCCGGAAGCTTGGAATTCGACAACGACGTCGGGCGCTTCCTCGACAACAGATCGTACATGCCAGCACAAAATCATCTGGTAAGTGCCTGCGTTTTATCGATTGGATCTGCAAACATCTTTATCGGATTAACTGCAGAGTGAAAGAGCATGGTTCCCCCATGTGTGGTTTTGGTAATTGATGACAATCACTATGGACTTATGGTTGCATTGAGCTATACTTGTAGAGTTTCTCCATAGGCAATACTTGATGTCCATGTGTTGGATTCAAGATAATCAAGTGGTGACCAAGGTGCTATTCATGTGAATATCCCAATTTTGGTCATGAGAGAGTTGAGCATATTGCAAGTATGTCTTGAAGAAGAATATTGTGTGAACATTCATCTTTACCTTCAAGACATCATTATTATGAAGAGATAAGAAAAGATAAAAGGTTCATCAAGTATGTATTGAAGAAGAATATTGTGTGAACGTTCATCTTTACCTTCAAGACATCATTATTATGAAGAGAGAAGAAAAGATAAAAGGTTGATCAAGGCAAAGTGCTAAGCGATGGTTAATAGTGATCAACTCACAAAGCAAGAAGATGTACCATGTGGTATCATGGTATCGTAAGTAATTGTTCATATAGATTTGTGCTCTAACCCATTATATGTGTGTATGGTATATCTATATGGGGTTAGGCATCTTTCCATGGGCTTGCATCAAAAGGAAGATTTCATATAGTCCATGGTGGATGACGTCAAGTTGTGATCGTCATCAAGTTCGAGAAGTGTAAGTTCAAGGGAAGCATATCGAAGAGATCACATTCTTGAAGCTTGCCACTCTTTTGGATATAATGTTAAAGTAAAGATATACTTAAAAGAGCCTCTCCCATAGTTGCATATGGGGGGAGCATCTTTGTGTCTTCACCAAGCAAAAAGAAATCAAGAAAGGTGTTCCATCTTGAGGAGGTCGAGATCGTCATATTATAGCTCAAGTGGAATGCTCAAGGCAAAGGTATGATCTTGATAGGTTTTCTATTTTACCGGTCTCATAGCATTAGGAGGGAGACCGGATTATAGGATAGATAACCGTACTATCAAGAGGGGCTCTCATATTAGCAACTTGATCGCATCACTCGGAGAGAGCTCAAACCTTTGCATACTTGGCATAACATTTATTGGTTCTTATTTGTGTTTTCTCCATGTGTGGTTTTTGAGCTTGTCATGTGCTTCAATACAAGCTCAAGTTCATCAAAAACGGGTTTCGGATGAAAAACTTATTGCGTTTTTGATATTGGAGGTTTTACCGATTGTTCCTTTATAGAGAGGTAATAACTTTCATCATTTGGTTTTATCATCCAATTATGGACTATGATGTTTCTTTGCATAATCTTGTATTGCTCTTTCTTACGATTTCAACGAGCCCAAGATCATCGAAAACTGAGTCCGGATGCAAAAGATATCGCGTTTTTAGTGAAGGAGGTTTTCTGAAAACTGGTAGGCCGGCCCCAGGCCGGGGTGGGCTCCCGTAGGCCGGACCCCTACCCGAACTGTCCGGCCTGGAGGCCGGCCTGGCCGGCCCGGGAGGCCGGGGTGGGGCAGAATGACCCCAACGGGCTGATTTGGGGGGCCTATAAAAGGGGCCTTCTTCCCCATTGGTTCCCCAACCTTTTTGAAAGTTTTCCCCCACCATTGTTGACCTTTTGGAGCTTGCTCTCTCTCTATTCCTCCATGATTCTTGCCTCCAATTAGTGGGAAAAGAGAGAGGAGATCTAGATCTACTATTCCACCAATCCATCTCTCCTCTTAGTGAGGGGAAAGTCTTTGGATCTAGATCTTGTGGATTCATTTGTTGAGTTCTTCCTTGTTCTTCCTCTCTTCTCCCCCCATAGCATTTGTTGCTTTGGTGGGATTTGAGAGTGAAGGATTTGAGCACTTCTTGTGTTCTTGCCATTGCATAGTTTGCATCGGTTTGAGTTCTCTACGAGGATTCGTTCGAGTGAAAGGTTGAGAAGCTTGTCACTGTTGGGTTCTTGGAGTGCCCTTGAGCTTGTCCTCTTGGGTACTTGGAGTGCCCTAGACGGTTGTTGTTGTCTCGGAGTTTTGGTAGCTCCGGACCTTGTTGCTATCTCGGAGTTTTGGTGGCTCACGGGATATTGTTGGGAGCCTCCAATTGAGTTGTGGAGATTGCCCCAACCTTGTACGGGATCGGTGACCGCCCTCAAAGGTCCCATAGTGGATCGTGGCACTCCGCATTGGTGGAGGCACGAGGAGAATAAGGTGAGCCATTGGGCGCTTGGAGTCATTGTGACTCCACACCTCTCCAACGGAGATTAGCTTCCATTGGGAAGTGAACTTCGGGATAAATCATCGTCTCCTCGTCTCTCGGTTATTTCTATACCCGAACTCTTTACTTATGCAATTTACTTTGTGATAGCCATCGAGCTTGAAGTAACATATCTTGCTATCACATAGTTGTTTGAATTGTTTAGCATAAGTTGTTGGTGCACATAGGTGAACCTAGTTTGTTTAGGTTTTGGCTTGATAAATTAAACGCTAGTTTTATTCCGCATTTATTCAAGCCTTAACCGTAATTATTTTTAAACGCCTATTCACCCCCCCCCTCTAGGAGACATCCGTGTCCTTTCAATTGGTATCAGAGCAAGGTCTCTCTTCATAGGGTTTCACAACCTAGAGAGTAAAGATGTCGGCTAGGGGATTAGTGCATAATGACACTTTTATATTCGATGGCACAAATTATAATACTTGGAAAATTAGTATGCTTAATATTTTTAAGGACATGGGTCCAAATATAGAGAAAATTGTAGATATGGGTTTTTCTACTCCAACGGGTATTGATTGCTCTTTAGAGGATGAGAAAAACTTATATCTCAATACTCAAGCTACTAATGTGTTTTTCAAATATTTGAGCATTGTAGTTCTTGAGTCAATTAGGACATTTTGGAAAGCTCATGAGATATGGACCAAGCTTCAAGATAAATATGATGTGTCCAAAAGTTGTGGGGATGATTATTCTCCCTCCACCTCCGGGCATGGCGAGTTCTCAACTTCTTCTACTTCACCAACATGTGGAAAGGCACAACATGATGATATGGTGAGTAGTGACAAAAATTGCAATCTTGATAGTAAGCTTATTGTTGACAATTCTTCATCTCTATCTTATTGCAATACTTTGTCTATGGACTTAAACACATCTAGCACCCAAAATTATTTACATGCTTGTGTTGATAGTCCATGCATATCATGTAGAAATTCCTTGACTAAATCTTATAATGATATGCTTGATACATCTTGTTGCCATAGTAAAAATGTTTGTATTTCCTCTAGTACTTGTGTTACTAACCATGTAGAAGAAACGCAACATTCCATGGAACAAGATGTGGATTTAAGTGGCGCTTCAAGTAATGGTTCATCATCATCTACCATATCTCACTTTTGCCTTATGGCTAAAGGTTCAAAGGTAGATCCTACTTTGAACACCAATGTATCTAGTGATGATGATGATGATTATGATGGTGATGAGGATGATGATGATGATGATGACGATGATAATGACAATGATTCGTTAATGGAGAAAGGTAAAATGATTCACAATATCCTTTATGAGGATAAAGATGCTTGTGCCAATTTCCTAGAAATCATTAGAGCATTTGATAGGCGCAATATCACCATTAAGGATTTGGAAGCATGCATTGACGCGTGTTATAGCCGCGAGCGTGATTATTCCAATGAAATTGCAAAACTAGAGGAAGCTCTTGTAGAAGAACAAACTATCAATGAATCTCTTGAAGAGACTTTTACTCTAGAGTTATCAAAATTAAAGGACTCTCATAATAGAAATCTTGAGATGGTTAATTGTCTTAAAACTAAAAATGATGAGCTAAAAGTCGAACATACTCAACTTAAAGCTTCATATTCAAAAGGACTTGCCAATTTGCCTTCTCCTATTTCTATTAATTATGATGCTTTTGCTACTAACTCTATTTCTCGTGAAGCATCTACATTGAAGGAGAATGTTGAGCTAAGGTCTCAACTTGAGTTGCTAACTAGCAATTATGGGAAATTGGAAGAAAGTCATGAAAAGCTCTTAGGCTCTCATGAGGATATTTTAGTCTCACATGATAAGCTAAAGTTAGCTCATGAGGATATTACTACCAAGGTGATATCTTGTGAGCCTCATGTGTACATTAGCACAAACTCTACTCAAAATTCTATTTTGCCTCGTGCTAGTCCTATTAATTCATTCACTCATAATATCGCTACATCTTGTGATGAATTGCTTTCCATGCCTTGTTCCTCTAACAATGAATCATCTACTTCATCTATTACTTGTGTTGCTACTAACCATGTAGAGGAAATAAAAGAGCTCAAGGTCCAAGTCGCTTCTTTGAAGAAAGACTTGGAAAAGCGTCATGGGAAGTCCGCACTTGACAACATGTTGAGTGTACAAAGATTACCCAATGACAAGAGTGGACTTGGATTCAACTCCAATAATAACAAGAAGTCCAATATAAAGAAGAGTCATATAATCAACAAGAACAAGAGCCCAGAACAAGTCAACAATTCGTCCAAGATTGTTTGCTTCAAGTGCAATGTTGAAGGGCACCATGTTAGGTCTTGCCCATTAAAGAAGAAGCCTCTTAGTGATAAGCAACAAGGGAAGCGGCCACAAGTTCAATCTCATGCTCAACCTCAATATGAAGAAAGGCTTCTTCCCAAGAAGAATCAAGTTATAACTCCTCAAGTTGAGAAATCAACTAAGAAGAAAGGAGGAATCCGATGTTGCTACTTATGCCGTGAAAAGGGCCACCTTGCTTCCTCATGCACTAATGGTACCTTATCCAACCCTATCATTATTTATGATGTTTATTCTCTTCGGAAGGATAAGGTTGGCAATGTGTTTGCCAAATATGTCGGCACTCAAAGTGGTGTCAAGAAACGAACCATTTGGGTTGCCAAGCCTATTATGACTAACCTCTTAGGACCCAACTTGGTTGGGGACCAACAAGCTAAAACTTGATCAATAGGTGTTGTTGGAGGGCATTGGAGACTTGGCTATCTTATGAAGAATTAAGGGATCTTCATCAATTATATTTACTCAAGCCAAGTCATTTGTATCATCATATATCTATCTCCTATCCAATGTGTCTCCTTGCGGTAACTTGTATTTAAATTATATACATTAAAAGTTGCTTGCCCTTGCATGTGTTAGTTTTGTGTCTAGCATGTGATTGTATATGGTGTGCTTACTAATTACCTATCTTGAGTAATCTAGTATGTGTTTGTTGGTTTGCACTCCATGTACTTGTTTGTTTTGTGTTGAGCCTTTATTGCAATTTATGATTAATTTAAGTTGCCTCTTTTGAGAGATTAATGAACTATCTCATTTTGGGGGAGTGGTGTGCTTGCCACCTCACAATCCTAAAATATGTGTACATGAGGTATATCACTTATTATTAACGTGACAAGATTATATAGTCTCCATGTGGTATTTCATTCTCATGAGAAATTCGAATTTCACAATGTTCATTAATTATCTCTTATTTGATTTCACTTGCCTCTTGTTGAAAAGAAATGGATTATCACATTATGGGGGAGTAATAAGCTATGTGCATATTACAATCCTAGAAAATGTGAACATGTGAGGTAATGCCACTTAGAATTGATATTCTAAATTATCTTGTTACTACGTGGCATGATTAGCTCAAACAAGTTCCATACTTGCTTAAATGAGTTTTTTGTATCTCATATTTTGGTTTGTTGAATTTGAGAGAGTTTCTTCGTGCGGTGTTCCTCAAATGTGCACTAGTATTTATTGTTTGGGAAACCGGTTGCTTCAATATATATTAAGAATTGCTTTGCATGATAATTTTACTAGTTGAAGCATGGTAATTAACTCATATCCTTTTCCATAAACTTTTGTGTTTCAACATGATCACGAATATTTTTGCAACATACCACCTAAAATTAACACCATACCCTCCTTGTCCTTGGACAAGTGACAACCATATTTGTGGTAGAAGTTATTGATCATATTTACATTATGCTTTGCTTCTTGTATTATCGACGAGAAATTGTTTTGTATGAACTCACATTGTCTTCCTTGACTCTTGAATATCTATGTGTTATAATCAAACAAAATTCTAGTGTAATGGTTGTAAGAAAAGCGAGGATCCCCTTATAGTGCTTTTGTATTAAAATGCAAACATCTATATAATGCATAAGTCATGGGAGATCTATATTACTTCCTTTAGAACACTATATTTTCAATTGGATCTCTTGCCACTTAATGAAAGTTTCTATTGTATGCATGCGAAGAGTGATGATCCCATTTGAGTGCAAAATTCAAAAATCATGCATAGATCATGGGGGAGCTATCATATATTCTTTTTGAACACTAGTTATCATCAATTGATATTAGATCTTTTTAAATTGGTAATTTAATCAATATCTTTTGAGTTTGTGGAAGGCACAACTTTTATTTTTTTATTACTTTGTGCCATCATAAAAAGTGTAGAGGGCTTGGTTATCTCATTCCTTGTTTTGCATTCTATTGTTTTGAATGAGATAAGTCTTTGATCATATTTTACATAGACATCCTCTATGCTCATTTGTTTTGCTTTGATGCCCTTAATTGCTATTTATTTGGAGTTTGATATCTCACTCATAGATATTTGCTTCAATTGACATCTCTTGGAATTTGACATGGTTCATTTGATGTCTATTGGGATCTCAATATTTTACTCCTTGATGCATTTTTATTTAGTATCCCCCAAGTGATAAGTATTTCCTTTGGTATTTTATTTTTACAATGATATATTTTCTAATTGGTATCTTATCAATCATGAGTTGGTTGACATGTTCCTAAATCCTATTTTGAGTGTTTGATCACAACATATGGAAGGACTAACGTGTTCCCTAAGTTTACTCAGAAAATATCATGGATAAAGTGCAACCATATCTACCCGTAAACCACATGCAAGTTGCAGCAATAAGAGAGAAAAGTCTACGGAAAAAGATGTGAAAGAAAGAAGAAGAAACGGAGAAGAAAGGAGAAAGAGAGAAGGTGAAAGGGGGTGGCCGGCCTGCCTGGCCGGCCTGGCCGGGCTAGTGGCTGCCTGGCCACGCCCCAAGCCGGCCCCAGGCCGGGTGCCAGGCCGGGCTGTTCGGGTGGGGGTCCGGCCTCACTCGCTGCCCCCACCGGCCCCAGGCCGGGTGCCAGGCCGGGCTGCCCGGGTGGGTGGACGCCCCCACGCCGGCCTCCCTCTCCTTCCACGCCGGCCTCAGGCTGGGTGCCAGGCCGGGGTGGGATTGTGCCCGTCCCTGGCTGCCCCAGGCCGTCCTGGCCGGCCCCCTAGGCCGGGTTGGGCGCTGCAGAGTGGGGGAACCCCCCAACGACCGTTTTCTCTCTCCCGGGTATAAAATGAAATGTTTCTTCTACCTTTAGATTGCATGCATAATTATTAGTGTATATGTTATGGCATGTTTATTTTCTTTGATCCAATATTTATATAGAATAATATCCATAAATCCTAAATTGGCTAAGATGTTCATGATATTCAATTTCTTATCTATATGCCTATATTCATGTGGATTGGATCCTATATATTGTAGTTTGTGTAACTACTTTGGACCCAATGAGTTTGGGGACCATTTTTGTACTTAAATATGTTTTAGGTACATTTCATATGCGTTGGATGCTTGCCTCATTCACAAAGAAGGTGTTATCAATACATGCTTATTGGAGTCAAGCTATGATGATGGATGAATTCTTATATAGTACAACATCACCAATGCTACCTCGGTAACAAGTATCTATCTCATGCATATACTCTAACATTTCAACCTTTTGTAGGTTGTATCATGGCATGAAACATATTTACTCCTTGTGATATTTGTTGCTTTTATCAAAACGTCCCAACTATCTCTTTTTCCCTTATTGATGTTTGTGACGTCTTTGATGTGTTTTTGTTGGAAGGACATTCCTATCCTCTAAAAAAAAATGCTTTCAAGCAAAGATCTTATTATCATATTTATGTCTTCGAATTGGATATCTCGCTCTTTCTCTTTGTAACTATATTGTATGTACATGTTTCTTTATGGATGTACATCATCATGATTGTGGTCTATTTAAGAAACTTATACACATGATAAGAATTACATGTCTTATTGTATCCTAATGGTTCGGTGTCCATCCTTTTATTGGTAACTTCTCTTATGGCTTAACCATCTCTTACTCCAAGTGATATGCCTTATTTTCTTTTATGATCACTTGCACTTGCTTTGAGTTTTGAACAAAAGTGGGGGAGTTATGATTCCATTTTTGTGCCCTTTGCGTTCAAAATGCAATATTTCTAAATCATGCACAAATATTGGGGAGCTCCTCTATTTTCTTTAAAAACACTCATTTTCTCAAACCATAATACACCTTGTTCGTTTGTTTTGTTGGATCTCTTGATTGCTTGCTTCTCTTTAGGAGAATATTAGATTTGTATACCATCTTATTTGCAATCTTTGGATCCTTGGTATAGTTCCTCCCATTATTCATCATTGGATAAGTGTATTTGATTTCACTCATATTATGAGAAGTGCATAGCCTACGGAGGAACCCTTACTATATTGGGCATCTAAAATTTCTATGATCCCATTTTGGAAATGGATGCCAATGGGGGAGAAAGTTTCGAGGGTTTAAGAAATTTTGGTTTTGTTCTTAAACATTTTCCTTTCATGCTCATGCAACCTTGCTTGTCTATTTGCATGGTAGGTAAAATTCATTATATAAACCCTCGTAAAAGAGTTTGTCATCAATTACCAAAATGGGGGAGATTGAAAGAGCATGGTTCCCCCATGTGTGGTTTTGGTAATTGATGACAATCACTATGGACTTATGGTTGCATTGAGCTATACTTGTAGAGTTTCTCCATAGGCAATACTTGATGTCCATGTGTTGGATTCAAGATAATCAAGTGGTGACCAAGGTGCTATTCATGTGAATATCCCAATTTTGGTCATGAGAGAGTTGAGCATATTGCAAGTATGTCTTGAAGAAGAATATTGTGTGAACATTCATCTTTACCTTCAAGACATCATTATTATGAAGAGATAAGAAAATATAAAAGGTTCATCAAGTATGTATTGAAGAAGAATATTGTGTGAACATTCATCTTTACCTTCAAGACATCATTATTATGAAGAGAGAAGAAAAGATAAAAGGTTGATCAAGGCAAAGTGCTAAGCGATGGTTAATAGTGATCAACTCACAAAGCAAGAAGATGTACCATGTGGTATCATGGTATCGTAAGTAATTGTTCATATAGCTTTGTGCTCTAACCCATTATATGTGTGTATGGTATATCTATATGGGGTTAGGCATCTTTCCATGGGCTTGCATCAAAAGGAAGATTTCATATAGTCCATGGTGGATGACGTCAAGTTGTGATCGTCATCAAGTTCGAGAAGTGTAAGTTCAAGGGAAGCATATCGAAGAGATCACATTCTTGAAGCTTGCCACTCTTTTGGATATAATGTTAAAGTAAAGATATACTTAAAAGAGCCTCTCCCATAGTTGCATATGGGGGGAGCATCTTTGTGTCTTCACCAAGCAAAAAGAAATCAAGAAAGGTGTTCCATCTTGAGGAGGTTGAGATCGTCATATTATAGCTCAAGTGGAATGCTCAAGGCAAAGGTATGATCTTGATAGGTTTTCTATTTTACCGGTCTCATAGCATTAGGAGGGAGACCGGATTATAGGATAGATAACCGTACTATCAAGAGGGGCTCTCATATTAGCAACTTGATCGCATCACTCGGAGAGAGCTCAAACCTTTGCATACTTGTCATAACATTTATTGGTTCTTATTTGTGTTTTCTCCATGTGTGGTTTTTGAGCTTGTCATGTGCTTCAATACAAGCTTAAGTTCATCAAAAACGGGTTTCGGATGAAAAACTTATTGCGTTTTTGATATTGGAGGTTTTACCGATTGTTCCTTTATAGAGAGGTAATAACTTTCATCATTTGGTTTTATCATCCAATTATGGACTATGATGTTTCTTTGCATAATCTTGTATTGCTCTTTCTTACGATTTCAACGAGCCCAAGATCATCGAAAACGGAGTCCGGATGCAAAAGATATCGCGTTTTTAGTGAAGGAGGTTTTCTGAAAACTGGTAGGCCGGCCCCAGGCCGGGGTGGGCTCCCGTAGGCCGGACCCCTACCCGAACTGTCCGGCCTGGAGGCCGGCCTGGCCGGCCCGGGAGGCCGGGGTGGGGCAGAATGACCCCAACGGGCTGATTTGGGGGGCCTATAAAAGGGGCCTTCTTCCCCATTGGTTCCCCAACCTTTTTGAAAGTTTTCCCCCACCATTGTTGACCTTTTGGAGCTTGCTCTCTCTCTATTCCTCCATGATTCTTGCCTCCAATTAGTGGGAAAAGAGAGAGGAGATCTAGATCTACTATTCCACCAATCCATCTCTCCTCTTAGTGAGGGGAAAGTCTTTGGATCTAGATCTTGTGGATTCATTTGTTGAGTTCTTCCTTGTTCTTCCTCTCTTCTCCCCCCATAGCATTTGTTGCTTTGGTGGGATTTGAGAGTGAAGGATTTGAGCACTTCTTGTGTTCTTGCCATTGCATAGTTTGCATCGGTTTGAGTTCTCTACGAGGATTCGTTCGAGTGAAAGGTTGAGAAGCTTGTTACTCTTGGGTTCTTGGAGTGCCCTTGAGCTTTTCCTCTTGGGTACTTGGAGTGCCCTAGATGGTTGTTGTTGTCTCGGAGTTTTGGTAGCTCCGGACCTTGTTGCTATCTCGGAGTTTTGGTGGCTCACGGGATATTGTTGGGAGCCTCCAATTGAGTTGTGGAGATTGCCCCAACCTTGTACGGGATCGGTGACCGCCCTCAAAGGTCCCATAGTGGATCGTGGCACTCCGCATTGGTGGAGGCACGAGGAGAATAAGGTGAGCCATTGGGCGCTTGGAGTCATTGTGACTCCACACCTCTCCAACGGAGATTAGCTTCCATTGGGAAGTGAACTTCGGGATAAATCATCGTCTCCTCGTCTCTCGGTTATTTCTATACCCGAACTCTTTACTTATGCAATTTACTTTGTGATAGCCATCGAGCTTGAAGTAACATATCTTTCTATCACATAGTTGTTTGAATTGTTTAGCATAAGTTGTTGGTGCACATAGGTGAACCTAGTTTGTTTAGGTTTTGGCTTGATAAATTAAACGCTAGTTTTATTCCGCATTTATTCAAGCCTTAACCGTAATTATTTTTAAACGCCTATTCACCCCCCCCTCTAGGCGACATCCGTGTCCTTTCACAGAGGCAATGGGATTCTGTGGTGGAAGTAGATTTATCCCACCCGTCCTATACCCAGTTGAACAAAACTATGATGCCGGATTTTGCTCAGATCGCCAATATCCTGCTGAATTTGCTGCCTCTTCGGAGATGCCCGCAATCAGATCTCACTTTATTGGAGTAGTGCAATCCGAGATCGCCAAAAACATGAATGAAAGCAATCTCGTGGAAGAGGCAGAAGAAAACAATCCCACAACAAAGGTGGAAGATCCGACATTCGTCAACACGACGAACTCGGAAGCCGATTCTGTACTAGCTGCCATAGAGGCAAGATTGGAGTCGGAACCTGGATCTGAAGACATAGATTCAGAAGACGAAGATGAAGACGCTTTCGAAAGAAAGGTTAAATCTATGCAAGGGGGCTTCCATGAAGTTCTTATGGCAAAACCGACTGATAACTCGGATGCCGAAGACGATGAAGATTCCAAAACACCTCCACCGGACGAGGAAAGAGCGGATGGTGAAACCAGCCCTATTTACCCCGATGTCAAGGAATTGACAGAGGAACAACCTGGTAAAAAACGTCCCTCTTCCAAGAAGAAAAAGAAGACTGCCAAGAAACTCCAGTACAAACTCCAGAAGAAAAAGCTAGAAGATAACGCCATCCAAAACCTGGAAGCAGGAGGAGCAAGCGGGGTCACACCTGTGGAGAAGAAAAAGAAGGAAATCCATGTCCCTGAATTGTCGGAGCAGGACGAGATCAATCTGATCCAAACCCCGGTCGGACCATATGAGCCACCGGAAGTGCTCGAAGCCAGAAGGCAAGCCATTATGCGGCAACAACAACAACTATTCTGATCGCAAGAAAATCTCCTCAAAGCCCAAGCCACTGTAAAAGCAAAGCAAGAGGAAATTGAAGAATTCGAAAGACGGAATATGTCCGGGATAAAACCCACGAGACTACCCCCGAAATCGCAAGGCCGGATGTACTTCCAGCAAAGGAATGGTTCCAAAACCCTTCCTGGCAACGACAGGTCGACGGCGTAAACGCCAAGGGCAAACGCATCTATAAGACCGCGGCTGAAAACGTGGAGGCCGCGTTCGCCATCCTTAACGACGATATGTACTCCAAAGAAGAAAAGCTACAAGGAGTGTATGCTTTCCTGGGTAAAGATCTGGAATAACAGCAACGAGGTCAGGCAAGATCAGGGAAGTTGCATGACGACTCGGCCCTATGCAAAACTGCCACTTGCGCTGCTGGGACGCCTGGACCCGGAGAACCTGGAGATTCAGGCGATTCTAAGGAAAAAAAGGGAGAACCTAAAAAGGACAAGAAAATCCCGGACAATAGGGATGAAGCGTCCCGAACGGGATCCCATATGCCGAAAGGCGAAAATATACCCCGCGATCATAAAGACCGGGAGGAACAAAACCGGAAAGACGGAAAAATGATGCCGCCTCTGAGACGCCCTGCTGAAAAAGGCAGAAGACATGAAAATCCTCACAGACGTGAAAGGTCCCGTAATCCTCCTAGGAATAAGGAAAGGACAAGGAGTAGAACTCCGCCTCATTCCAAAGGGCACGATAACGGACGAAACAGGGATAATCCCGGAAGAGCGCATCCGCGCAACAATGGGCCAGAAAGGAGCAGATCCCCCTCTGTCCATTCAGCCGGTAGATATTCCGCATACGCCGATAAGGCGGAAAGAGATGATCTATACTTTGGACCTAAGTGTTTCGCTGACAGGATCCGAAGAATAACTCTACATTCTGGCTTTGCCAAAGTTGGTCCAACTTATCAAAAGTATATCGGAAGTACAAACCCGGATACATGGCTTTCAGATTACTATACTGTCGTCCAGATCAATAAGGAACAAACTTGGAAGCAGTAAAATTCCTCCCCCTAATGTTGATGGATGGAGTCAGAGATTGGATTAACGGGCTTCCGTCAAGAACAGTGGATAGCTGGGATGATATGGCTAAAGTGTTCGCTCAGCACTTCTGGGGTACGTACAAACGCTCTAAGAGCATCAACCAGCTAAATCGTTGCGTCCAATTTGAAGATGAGTCGTATGTCGACTTTATATCAAGATGGACAGCAATGAAAAACAGCTGCTCTGGAGTAAGTGATGTACAAGCAATGCATGCTTTCATCAATGGATTAAAACCCGGCCACGTACCGTTCATGGTTGGTTCAAAGGAGCACAAAGATCTCGGATCTATGCTTACCACAGCCAATGAACACGCAGCGGCTGAAGATGACATCAGAGCGAGAGGTGGAAATATTGATGCTTTGGTTCAAGCCAAAAAGACGCCTCGTTCCGAAAAGAAGACTACAACAGAAGCACAGACAAAACCCAAAGAAGTAAATTTAACCTTTGGAAAGGATACTGGCGGCAAATGGAAAGGAAAAAGCACAGAACCTATCTCCTATTCTAAAGAAGAGTGGGAAAAAATTAAGTCAGAAAATTGTGTCCACCATTCGCAATTTCGGAAGCCTACCCACACCAATGCGCAGTGTCGCCTCAATAAGCACATGAAGGGCTCTGCAGGATCCGGGAACAAAGGAAAGAACTCCAAGAGGAAATTATCCAAGCAAAAGCCAGAAGCTAAAAAACAAGACAGTGAATCGGACACTAATGAAAAAATACAGAAACAGCAGCGAAAAGGCGAACCAAAACTCCGGAGAGTCGATGGAGAATGCAATTTAACTTTCCTGGCAACTCCTTCAGCAAAACAGGCAAAGCGAACACTTCGAGAAATAAACGCGGTGGTCCCACCAACGCCCAAATTCTTGAAGTATTCCAATACGCCAATTACCTGGGATCGGTCAGATCATCCCGGAAATATCCAAGAACCCGGCACACAAGCTCTAATTGTAAGCCCTATTGTTCAAAACACTAGCCTAAAAAGAGTGCTGATGGATGGAGGATGCAGTATCAATATTATGTACTTGGATACACTGAAGCATCTGCGAATCTCCGAGACCCAGCTCAAACATAGCAACATACGTTTCCATGGCATTGTTCCTGGCAGGCAAGCACATTCCCTAGGAGAAATTTCCCTAGATGTAACTTTCGGAGAAAGAGAACATTTCCGACAGGAAAAAATCTCATTCGAGGTCGTGCCGTTCGAAAGTGTATACCATGCAATACTCGGACGTCCAGCTTTCGCCAAATTCATGGCAAGATCATGTTATATTTATAACAAGCTGAAGATGTCAGGGCCAAAAGGAGGAGTAATCACCATATCGGGAGACTTCAAACTAGCTAACGAGCTGGAAAAAGGAAACATCCTTTGTGCTGAAAAAGTAATAGCAAAAGAAGAACTAAAAGAGCTGGCAAAGGAAGTATCGCCGATGGAAATGCCGGCATGAAAAGAAAGCCGGAAGCCGGCAGATAGCTTCAAAACTTCCGAGAATACAAGACATGTTATCCTCGATCCCAAAGATCCGACAAAATTTTTCATAGTGGGGACAGGGATGACCGACAAATAGGAAACCGCGCTCATCAAGTTCCTCCGTGAGAACTGGGATATTTTTTCCTGATGTCCTGCGGACATGCCGGGAGTACCCAGAGAACTTGCTGAGCACCAATTGAAGGTAATTCCAAGTTCAAAACCCGTCAAACAAGGTCTCCGTCGTTTTGATGGAAGAAGACGGAAGGCTATAGGCAAGGAAATTATCCGTCTTTTAGCAACTGATTTTATCCGGGAAGTTATACATACTGACTGTTCTGCGAACCCAGTATTAGTCCCGAAGAAAGATAGTACTGTTCTTATGATGTGTATAGATTACACTGGCCTGAACAAGTTGTGTCCAAAAGATAGGTCCGCATTATCGCGAATCGATCAAATAATAGATGCCACTGCTGGCTCTGAGCTTTTGTGCTTTTTGGATGCTTATTCCGGGTACCATAAAATACGTATGAGAGAAGAGGATCAAATAAAAACTTCCTTCATAACCCCGTATGGAACATACTATTATATAACCATGCCTTTTGGCCTGAAGAACGCAGGTGCAACTTACCGGCGTTGCATGCAACGTTGTTTGTATAGTCAGATTGGCAAAAATGTTCACGTTTACGTGGAAGACATTGCCATCGTTTCCAAGGAAAAAGATACACTCCTTGAAGATCTACGAGAAACTTTCGAAAATTTGCGCACTTACAAAATGAAGTTGAATCCATTAAAGTGCGTATTCGGGGTTCCTTCGGGAAAACTTCTGGGTTTTAACGTCTCTCACAGCGGAGTAGAAGTAAACCCGGAAAATATCAAGGCAATCTTGAACATCACAAAGCCTACGTGCTTAAAAGATGTACAAAGATTACGGGTTCTGCAGCCGCAGACAGCAGGTTTATAAGCCGGCTAGGAGACAAACCTTTGCCATTATACAAATTGTTGAAGAAATCTGACAAATTTGAGTGGACAGAAGAGGCGGACAAAGCATTAACCGAGCTAAAAGAAACCTTGATGAAAGCACCGATTTTGGCGTCGCCAAAAGAAGAAGAACCTATGTTGTTGTATCTTACAGCAACAAACAGGGTTATTAGCGCGGTGATAATTGTGGAAAGGCGGAAAGAAGAACAAAGTATACCGGACCAGCATCCTGTATACTATGTTAGTGAAGTTTTCTCCGAGTCAAAGCAAAGGTACCCACATTACCAAAAACTGGCATATGGCGTGTTTTTTGCATCTAGAAAACTCCGTCATTATTTCCAAGGACATTCCATAACAGTGGTAAGCAAAGCACCACTAGGGGATATCATTAACAATGCGGAAGAAACGGGCCGAGTAGCCAAAGGGGCATCGAGCTAGCCGCATTCGACATTAAGTATCAACCCCGGACGGCAATTAAATCCCAGGTGTTGGCAGATTTTGTCATCGCTTGGACAGAAGCAATGGAGAACACACTAATGCCGGAGTCGGAATACTGGATCATGCACTTTTATGGATCCAAGATGAAAGAAGGCGCTGGAGCTGGTATAGTGCTAAAATCCCCAAAAGATGACATTATGGAGTATGTATTGCAGATACACTTCAACGCCAGTAATAACGTGGCAGAATACGAAGCTTTGCTTCATGGCTTGCATATTGCAAAAGAAATAGACGTCAAACGCATACTATGCTATGGTGACTCAGATCTGATACAGCATCAGGTAAACCAAACTTGGGACGCCAAAAGACCCATCATGGCCGAATATCGGAGAACGGTGGACGAGTTTGCAATTTGTTTCCTTGGATTTGAAGTACTTCACATTAAAAGGGAAGAAAATTGGAACGCGAATGCATTAGCCCCCATGAGATCGGAAAGAGTGAGAACCTTACCACCTGGTGTGTTTGTTCAGCATGTGCATGAACCATCAATCAAAGGTGGAGATGTGGATTATCTTCTCGTTTCCGAGTCAATTGAAGTTCTGCTTGTTAACCCGGATTGGATAATTTCATACTTAAACTTCTTAGTTGATCATAAGTTCTCGGATGGAGCAGACGAGGTCTTGCAAAGACAGATACAACGTCGATGCAAAGGATACACGGTAATTAATGGTTACCTATATAAGCGCAGAACTATCAGAATTTTTCAGCGATGTATTTCGCCAGAAGAAGGATGGAAAATCTTGCAAGAAATCCATGCAGGAGATTGCGGACATCATGCTCAATCAAAAAGCATAGTCAAAAAAGCATTCCGTGTAGAGTTTTCTGGCTCACAGCCAAGACAGATGCCGAACACATAGTAAACACATGTGCCGGATGCCAGTATTATGCCAAGCAGACACATATGCCAGCTCAAGCACTCAAAACTATCCCTATAACATGGCCGTTCGCGGTCTGGGGGCTAGATATGATGGGACCATTCAAAATTGCAAGAGGCGGACTTACACATCTACTCGTTGCAGTGGATAAGTACACCAAGTGGGTGGAGGCAAAACCCATCAAAAAACTTGACGGTGTGACCGCCAGAAACTTCATCATTGACGTAGTCATGAGATATGGCGTTCCACAGCAGTGCTCCCCTTCCCCTGGGGGGAACAGGGGTGGAAAATCCCACTCCTTCGCGTCAGTATAATCACCGACAACGGGACAAATTTCTCTATTGGAGAGTTGACAAAATATTGCCGACAAACGGGAATACGCCTAGACCTTCATCTGTGGCTCACCCACAATCCAATGGGCAGGTTGAAAGAATGAATAGCTCAATCCTGCAAGGAATACGCCCAAGACATGAATCTCCTCTTCATAGAGCAGCTGGAGCATGGGTAGAAGAATTACCTTCCATGCTTTGGAGTATTCGAACGATGCCAAATAGATCAACAGGGCAAACCCCGTTTTTCTTGGTTTATGGCGCAGAAGCAATGCTTCCAAGGCTTACGGTGACTCGGATGCCGAATGTGCTCGACAGGATGCCTTCGATCTTTTAAAAGAAGAACGAGACCTTGTGCTTCAAAAGATTCGCCATTTATCAGTAAGGATTGAGACACTAACATAGTCGGAAAATCAGGCATCGATCTTTCAAAGAAGGTGACCTAGTGCTAAGATTGGTGCAAGAAAGGAAGCACAAGTTAGCCCCAGCCATGGGAGGGACCATTTGTAATTAGCAAGGCTATGAAAAATGGATCTTATTATCTTGTAGATATTCGAGACACGGAAGATGACCCCAAGCGTCCGAATCGCGAAAGAAAGAGAAAGATAGATGTCGAGCTAGGAGAGACGAAAAGGCCCAGGAGCATCCAGCAGTTACGTCCCTTTTACACTTAGTTCAATTTCTATGTAAACATCTTTGAGATCATGAAATAAAGTTGTCGGAATTCATGCATTATTGTTTTATCTGTTTTCATGCAAAGCATAAGTTCGTTTTATCTATTTCCCAATGATCTTTCAAAATGCTCAATGTTAACCCAAATTGTGCCTGCGTGCTCGGAGTTATAAAAACTGAATGCTACTCAGCCTAAGGAGGCTTAAGGAAACCCAGATTGTGCATGCGTGCCCGAGTTTCATACTTTTTGACAATTCCTTACGTTTTCTCTAAGTATTATCTGATTGTTTTTATGTTGGGTCACTGGAACTAGTCAGTAAAAATGCCTTTAGTATGATCCATGTTTCCGAGTTTTGACTGATTGGTTGTACCCAGTCACTTGGCATGAAGATTATGTATTATCGAGTCATTTCAAACACTAAGGACAGTTAAGACATACAAACCAGAGAACTTAGAAGATAAATGAATTAATGCCCTAAAAACTTGCAAAGACTTAATAATTTAACTGCAAAAGTGGAGTACTTGTTTATACAAAAGAATAGATAGCATTACAATAAAGTGTTACATTGTAAGATCAGTAATGGTTCTATTTTCCTATCTCCTACCCAGGACCAAGCAGCTTCCTTAGGCATCCGACTCTTCTTCTTCGCTGCTGGATTCCTCAGGAGTTGGCGGGATTTCCTCCTCGGGGTAGAAGGTGGAGATGTTCACCATATTGGCGATCTTGGTGGCGTGACCTTTGATTTCATCAAAGATGCTGGTACGCTGGGCATCCGTGTAGCCTTGCGGGATGCCGGACGCCACGCACCAAGATTTGGCGTGGGGTAGTGCATACGCATGAGCCCAAGGGCCATGCGTGCACCATCACGAGCCGTAGAGCGGAGCCACGACTCCTTGCTGTTCGCCACCTCCACAATAGCCTCGGGAAGTTTGCTGACTTCCGAGAGCTCCCCAGATTTCTCGAGAGTGTACTTATTAATAAGTAGCATCCCCGCGGCCTTGAGTGCGGTGAAGATTTTCCCGAAAGCCCGGATTCTCTCAATCCGGTTAAGATGGGGGCTACCTTCTGTTTCAATCAACAAACCAAGGTTAGGAAAAACAGGAGAAGGGAAACAAGGAAAATCCAGTAAAAGACAAATTACTTACCGAGAATCCGATCCATCTCGGCGCCTTCTTCCAGGCTGGTTCAGGGCGTTCTCCAGGTCCCTGATTGTAGCTTTATCTTTCTCGGCCTGGCTGGAGGCCTTAGATTCGGCAATGCCAACAGCTAGTTGGCTGGCCTCCAGATCCTTCTGGAGATTCACAGTCAGCTTGTGAAGATCGAGGTTCTCGCGGCGGAGGTTCTCGGCGTTGCCGGCATCTTCAGCAATTTGTTCGGCTTTCGCCAAAGAAGCTGAAAAGCAAGTAAAGGAAGAGTTAAAAACTCGGAAAACTACTTAGAAAAACTCACAACTGAAAGCAGAGAAATATTTTACCTGCTGATTCACTCAGCTGTTGCTGAATGGATGCCAGTTCTGGCTCCTTATCTTCAAGAATAGAAAGAAGGGTTTTCACCTCCTTATTCTTGATGGTAAGTTTACTGAAAACTTCCGTGTTGATGTTTTCAGTAGTTTGCTGAAACACGGAAAATAGACAAAAAAAATGCTTAAGTTAAAAACAAGCATAACAATGAAAAAAGCATTAAGATAAAAGTATGCATTTTACTTATTGCTAGGGGGCTAGAGATATTACCTGGCTCATCTTGGTCAGGTTTGCTAATTTTTCATTGAATTCTTTTGCATAGTCTGCAAAAAGAATCTCAACATGGCAAAGGCCGTCCTGGATGACCCGCCGAGGTGAAAACACGAAGTTATTCCTTACAATAAGCCCACCTTGCGGCCAAGGACGGATTAGAGGTGCTGGAGCAAAGAATTTGGTCGCCCACGGTTTTATAAATCCGTGTTCGTCAAAAGGCTCTTCTTTTACCTTGAATTCCTTACCGAAAGTCGGAATGGGCTCCTTCTCAGCTGTACGAGAAGGGCCACCCATTTATGGCACCGCCTTTTCCCTCGTGTCCGTTTCTGGCACAATAGGCTGGCTGGTCTGCTGGGTTTCTTCTTCCCTAGCAGCAGTGTTTCCCTCTGCGGCTGTGACCGGAGTGTCTGGAGCAGTAGCAGGAGAAGGCTGTGGTCCTCTCCGAGCCACAGGCTTGATTTTCTTCCGGCCTTTTGGCTTCAATGTTGTCGGAACCAGGCTAGAAATATAAAATCCGAGATGTTAGAATCCTGAGAAAATAATAAGAACTCCTGCGAAAAAAAGCAGAGAAAGAAGTAACCCGGATGATTTACCTAGAAGTAGCGACGGGAACTCCGTCAAGATCGATTACCTCCTGGGTAGCGGAAGGCTTCTTGCGTTTACGTCCGCCTGCAAAGTTGGCACGCGTTGCGTCCAACTCGGCATCGATCGCAAGATCTGCCTCAGGAAGATCGACGATTTGTCAAAAAGACAAAGTCCGGGTTAAAAAAATTATCGGAGAAAGAAGAAACGTACCTTTGGAGCCGGGTTTGTCGCCATGTACATCGGCCGGCTTTCCTCATATTGGTTGCGTGCTGCGACCAACTGGTTAACGCGCTTCCTCAAATCTTTCGCCGTCAAAGACTTGTTCGTTGTTTGCATGGCGTCTTCGATTCCCGAGTATTGGCATAAGAGCCGGGGATCGTGGTGGGCCAGGGGCTGAATTCGCCTCTCTAACCAGCATAGGACTGTATCCATGCCGGTGAGAGGAGGAGACACGGAAACGAGCTTCGCGATGCGCCTTTTGATCCTTAGAAGGTCCGGCGGCAGAGTTTGAACTGCGTCCACTGCCCAGTTGTCTTGGGGAGTGGCAGCGCAGTTGGCGAAAGGTGGAATCCCCGTTTCCTTTCCAGGAAACGGGATGTCTTGGTGGTAGAAGAAGGAACCCGTCCAAAATTTGACAGATTCCGAGGTTTTGATCTTGGGGAACCAATGCAAACTAAATCTACGTAGGGTGAAGGATATGGTCCCGCAAGTCGGGAGTGCGCCCTCAGAGGGGTTTCGCTTAACCCCGAAACAGTACTACCAAAAATCTAACCTAGGCTCTAATCCTAGATACCCTTCAAAGAGGGCCTGGAACCCGGCTAGATATAGAATGGAGTTGGGAGGAAGGTTGTGGGGATGGATGTTGTAGTGGTTTAAAACCTGGAGGAAAAAGGCGGAAGGTGGAAATCCCATACCTCGACTGATGTGCGAGGAAAGGAGAACCCTTTCCCCGGCTCTCGGCAAGGGCTCGGAGTCGTCCTCCTCGTGCTGCCATTTGCCCTTCACAATCATCCCCTCCTTCTCCATTGTCGGAAGAAGGGAAGGAGCTAGGTTGCATTGGATCCACTTCCCGGACATCTCGCCGTCGTCCTCCGCTCCGGCAGCAAGCTCCTCGCCGAGGATGACGACCTTTTCTTCCGCCGTTTCGACGGTGCAGGGCGGAGGTGGGGCGGAAGACGATGCCGCCAGGTTGTCAGCCGCGAGAAGAGGATCCTCGTGGGCCAGATCTCTGGCAGGTTCCTCCGGCGTGTTTGCGGCGGCGCGGCCCGGAGAATCGAGCTGGGGATCTATGTCGTTGATGATCTCGTCGATGTTGCAGGCGACGGCGTTCTCCTCATCAGCGTGCGGTGAGTCGCCGGTGGCCATTTGTGGGCGCGCGAGGAAGATCCCGAACCTCCGATGGTGAGTTCCGGGGACGGCGGAGAACGGACACGGGCTCTGCTCGCACTGGTGAAAACCTTAGCTTGGGAGCAATGGGCGCTTGAGGGCTTTGGAAGCTGGAAGAGAGAGCGGAAGGGCAACCGGAGTGCCCGTGGATGGCTATTTATAGCCGAAAAAACGTTAAGATACATGCTAACGACTCTTTTGACCGTTAGATCTGCGACGCGTGTCACGCCAGAAAATCCGGGAAATGAGGAGGCGGAATGATAACTGCTATCTCCTCGTTTCACGCGAGAATCTGTCAGAGATACGTTTCAGGATTTGACTGAACCCAAACGTCCGTGATGTCAGCACGCTTTTATAGCTGACAACACGAGGTTTCTTCTCCATGAAGGCTCGTGAAAGAAAAGCCGGATTCTGGAAAATCCAAGTTTTGGGTTACATGTCAAGAAAATCTTTCGTCAGGAAGATTCGTGGAAGAGAAAGCCGGATTTTTATGAAATTCGAGTTATGCGTTATGACATCTTGGGAAAAAGAAGAATCGAGACAAAGAGGCAATATTTCTCGGAGCCGAATGCGAGTTGATGAAAGGTGTCAGAATCAAGTCTCGATCCTTCTTGGGGGCTACTGTCGGATATATACTGAATATGGGTATATCCGGCATGGTCCTAAAGAGCCGGATTACTAGGGTAGCCTGATTGGTAATGGATCACAGTCCATTAGGCGGCCCAGTAAGCTGACGCACAGAAGCCGGATTCTAGAAGACCCCGGACCGCGGCCCAAAGTGGTGCGGCTTGGAGTAGAAGACGGATTCATGCCTTCCAAGTTAGGATACTTTCCGTAGTCTTCTAGGTTTCCTTTCTATAAGCCATAACCAGGATATTATATAAAGCCGGACGGGAGAGAAGAACAGAGAGAGGCAATTAGCTAGAAGCCAACTCGCCGGGAAGTTGATCCTCGCCGAGTTAGCGAAACTCTACTCACATTATACTTTGTATACTTCAGGATTCAGCCCTGATTTAGTGAGATTGTTGGAGTAGGAACGCCGCCTAGCTGCGACATACCGAACCTAGGTAAATTTGGTGTTCCTGGTTGTTGTGCTACCACGCCCCCCCCCCCCACGTCTTTACCCGTAGGCTCATGGCACCCCCGTCTATGAACTCTACTACGATGTCTGGACAGGTCGGCCGGCTCACCACAAGGAAACTTCCCCGCGCCTTCTCCAAGGCCGCGAGGGATATGTGCCACTGCTGGTGTAACATCCCAAGTATGAAAATCTCCCCCTAGATGTTTGTTTCTTGTTTCATTATTGTTTTGCATCATGTCATCATAGTCATTGCCCCCCCTTCTACACCATTTTGTTGCATTTGTTGTACATTTGATTTCAATTGTTTCCATCTGATTTCTATTTGAATTCCAAAACAAAAATTCAATTGTGGTTCATACTTGTTATGTTACCTGTTTCAAATAAAAACTACAAAGCAAACAAATAATTGTTCCACAAAAAATTGGAATCCAAAAACTTTAAATTTTTGGCTTAGGTTCATTTATTCTTTTGATACCAAAAAAATTGCTTAAAATCATTTAATTTACAAACATCAACTAAATTAAAATAATTGGAAAACAAAAGTTTATTTTTAAGGTGTTGTTACAAAAATAAATCATTAAAAATTTATTCCAAAATATTTGCTAACCCTAGAACCATTTGTTTTCTCTCTTTTCCCAAATCTGAAAAAAAAAATAAAAGGAAGAAAAAGATTAAAAGAGAGGGAGAGGGGGAATAGGGCATGCAGCCCAATTGGGCTAGCCCAAGTGCCCCAGGCCTGGTACCCCCCTCTGTATCTCCTACCTCCCATACGGAGCACCATCCATGGTGTCCACGTCGGCATCAGAGGCAGAGAACGGTGATCCGATGCTCCCCTCCTCCCTTTTAGCCTGACCTCGAGCCCCTCCTCGTGCCCTAATCCTCCTCCTTCTCCCTCGAGCGCCGCAGCTCCTCTCTCCCTTCTTCTCTCCCTCCGGTCTCCTTTCTCTGTATCCTCCCCGAGAGCACCACCGCCGCCTCCCTCTCCGGCGAGTCGCCGCCGCCACGGTGCCCGCCCGGCCGCGCTTTGGCCGGGAACGGAACCGCCCCGGCTCCCTCGTCCTCGCCATCTCCTCCATCTCCCTCGAGAACCACCGGAGCTCCGCCGCCATCGCCGGGTTCGCCACCGTCGCCCCCCACCGAGCGCCTCCTCTCTGCCCCTGCTCCCTCTGTCGACAGCAAGGTGAGCCGCTCCTTCCCGTCGCCCTTCCTCCCGTTTCCCTCCTCCGCTCTACACCCGCACGAGCTCGCAACCGCGGCACGACAGCCCGGCCACAGACGCCCACACCTCGCGCAGCGGCAGCGGGCAGCGTCCGCCGGCGCTCTGTCGCCTCCGTCGAGTTGCAGTAGCAACACCTGAACAAAGTTCAGTAACGTAACTGCACCCAGAAAATTCAGTTCCGCGCACCGACTGAATGTTATCCACCCACTTGCTCTTTTCCTATCACGAATCACAGAGAGCCGCAGTAGCTAGCGCACCGTGCGCGCAAGTCCCAGCACGCGGGATCGAATCCCGCGGGAGGCATTTGCCTCCCCCTTTTTTTTTCCTTGCGCGCAACCCCGCGGGTCCACATGTCATCGACCTCGGCAGCCAGCGCAGCACACGCCCACGCCACGCAGCGCCACCGTGGCAGCTGGCCCCACTGTCAGCCCGCGTGGGTAGCTGTTTCGTGGTGGGAAAAGTTGCTGCACTGTTTTCTTTTTCCAGAAATTGTCTATTAACCTTAAAACTTCTAAAAATTCATATCTTTTGCATATTTGCTTAAAACAGAAAACTTAAAACATGAAATCCATTCAATTTTAAATGCTCTACCCAAATATGAATTTTATTTACTGTTTTGAATAAATAAAATTCAAACATTTTCTATAATTGCAATTGATTCAATTAAACTTGTTTAATTAATAACTAATTCATTTTAATCCCGAATTCAAAAAGTAATACATGTTTTCCAATCAGAATTTCATGCTCTATCCAAATGTGCTATAATAACAACATTTTGAGAAACTAAAAATCTCACTAATTTCAGTACTGATTTTATTTTGTTTTAATTGCCAAAGACCATAATTAATTATTTATAACTCCAAATTGAGCAAATAAAATATCCAAGTGAAGCTAATTACTTTCCCTTGTTATTTCTAGCATCTCTCATGCATTTAATCCACTTTAACAAAATGTTTAAGTGTAATTCATTAATCCTCAATAATGCATCATGGACTTTTGCCATATGCAATTCAACTGCATATGGGTCCATTTAAATTTGTTACTTGTCAAGTAATTTACCTTTGATGCATCAATTAATTTGCCATGCATCATCCCATGATTGTGCACCATATCATGTTATTGATTGTTCGTCTCTTTTCGATTGTTTGTTTGCTTCTTCTCGATTAGACGACGACGTTGAGACCGACGATCTTTACGACACCCCTTCCGAGGATATTTAGCTCAGTACCAGGCTACTGAGTTTGCAGGCAAGTATTCACTCACATGAACCATCGTGTTCCTTTCAACATTGGATACCGATACTTTCCGTTGTCTATTCTGCTAGCCTATGTATCGTTGCTTGTTTTCTGAACCTATCACATGAATCCCCTAACCCTGATATTGCCTCACCTCCACTCCTATAACCCCATTGTTTGAGCCCGTGTCTTACTAGCATGCTTAGGGTTGTTTCTGCTCGAGTCTGCTGTCAGTTACCTTCTGTTATCATATTTTATCATGTTCTATGGGCTCGATGTTAAACCATGAACCTGTTAATGTTATGGGTAATAATAATTTGATGTTAAGGCACCGGCAGGAGGCCCGACGTGGTTTTGAGGCCTGCTAGTGTCGACCCTAATTAGGAAAAGGGTCTTGTCTAGTGATCCATGATGAGCGTGCTCACCGCATCCGGGTGGTGGTATGGAACCCCCCTCGACTTTGATCTGATCCGCAGTTTGTCCGAAGAGCCACACTTAGTTCGGGTGTTCCATTTGGCTCATACACATAAATGGGTCGCTCCCATGGTTACTGATGATGATGATGACGCACACATATAGGGCGAGGCCTGTATTGCCGGGGTGTTGCGTCCTGCGGGAGTTTTGCACACTTGCGCTGAGTATTCGGCTGCGTGGCTGGGACCTTATAGCTCCGTGGCTCCTAGGACAGACTGTAGTGATGGTTCGAGTCGTGTCAAGCCAACCTGAGTTTTAGTTGGTGGCTTGAGTGTGTACGGGTACTGGAGCACACCCTGCAGGGATGAATCTTCTCGAGAAGCCGTGTTGTCCGCGGTTATGTGACGACTTGGTGAAAGTACTGGCTAACAAGTACTCAGACAACTTACACCTAACTAATGATAATTTGACTAGTAATAGGTTTATTGACACAACAACCTGAACCATCATTAAACCAATTGTGTGAGTTATCCTCGGATTGCCTCTTTGGATAAGGGGCGAGATCCAGGATGGGTTTGTTTGGAGTTAGTTGCAGTTGGTTACGATACGCTATCTTATCTCCTTTTCTGTTAGCCGGAAGTTATAGTATGTTTCTGTAGTTGGTTAGTGCAGCCCGCTGCCGCATCTTTTATATCACCATTTCTTCCGTTGAACCCAAAGCATCTGTGCTTGGTGTTGACGGGTTACACTTTGGTGAACTGTGAGTCTTGCTTGCCAGTACGTTTATGTACTGACCCCTTTGGGGTTGTGGTTTCCGCAGACTACGATTCCGAGGATCCCCATGGAGGCTGCTACGTGGAGCATGACGAAGCTGTTGACGAGTAGATAGCGGACCCGGGCAGGATCCGAGACTTCGTGGATGGGCTCCGTTTTCCTTTCATTCCCGGCTTCTTAAGCCTATTTGGTTTTGTCTGTACTCAGACCTGTTGAATGCTTCCGCTGTGATGTAATGATGTTATGTTGGGACATGTGTCCTCTGGATGATTGTATTTGCTATCTCTGCTCTAGTGAGAGCTATTTGCAACTTATTTCCATCTTTTGTGTCTTAGAGATATGTTGTGTTATCATTCTGTTAAACGCCGTTGACGTACCATGTGTGTATGGTATGAAGTACGTCAATGGTAGTATCCTGATTTCTATGGGATAGTTTACGTCGACGCTGAACAGATAAGGGGTTGGTTGTCACACATACGTGTGTTGGCCTACTCGTAAGAGGACGCGGGTGCCGGTAAGCCCCGTAATCCAATCTACTACTGTTCAACGGAACGGCGAGTATCCTTTAGAAGTCCGGGTGCGACAAATGGAATCAGAGCCTGTCTGCCTGTAGGATCCCTTTTACTGGTCGCAGTTGAGTCTAGAAACTATTTTGTAGCTATATAGGAAAAATGAAACGTGAGAGTAGGAATTCTGCCATTTTATTTCTTTCCCCACCCACCCTCCCTTTTCTGGTAAGGAAGTGCAACGTTGTTTTCTCTTTCTTATCTAAACTTTCAAGTTAGGATTTCACGAATCCTGGTTTCTCTAGGATGGTTATATCTACTAGACCATAGGAATGGAGGTGGTTGTGACATGATTTATCATGTTGCCTACTCACGATTGAGAACGGTGGCAAATAAGCCCCGGAAGCAGATCCTCTATTCCTTAAGCAGTAGATATTGATCCTTTAGAAGCCCGGATGGGTTTTCCCATAGTACCTCAGGTGTTTGTGGTCTCCTGTTTCCCAGTTGTTGCTTCGATATCGTCCTTCACAAATCTTCTATTCCGTTGTAACAACTAATCTGTTGATCCGTTGTTAACCTCCATCCTTGTTCTATGTTGTCGACTTACCGTCTGAAGTAATCCTTTTAACCACTTATATTGGATTTTGTTATCCGGTTAGTGTGTTAATCTTGGTATCCTCTTCAGGATGGAAAGTGGTGACGAAGAACCCACACTGCCACCTGAGATGGGGAAAGTGCTGTCTCAGATGACACAAGTTATAAAGCAGATGCAGCAGAACCAAGACATTGGGAGTAATGGCAACACCCGGGTGTCTATTCGGGAGTTCCTTGAGCTCAATCCGCGCACGTTTGATACCTCCTCCGAGCCATTGGATGCTGATGACTGGCTCCGTGAAATGAACCGTACTCTTATGGTAGCTCATGTGGCTGACGAGGACCGTGTTCCTTACGTGACCTACCTTCTCCGTGGACAATCCATGTCTTGGTGGGAGAATTTCCAAGAAATGAGAGGTTCTAGTGTGGCAATCACATGGGAGGATTTCAAGCAAGCCTTCGTGCGCCATCACATTCCCGATGGGCTCATGGAGAAAATGCGTGAGGAATTCTATTCTTTCACACAAGGCAAATTGGATGTTCTCGAATACCAAAGAGAGTTCAATCGTCTGGCTCGCTACGCCGGAGATGAAATCTCCACGGAAGCGAGAAAGATGGCAAAGTTCCGCAGGGGTATCAACCCGGAACTCAAGTATGCTCTCACCAACGTCAAGGCCAAGAATTTTGAGGACCTCATCAACATCGCTCTAAATGAAGAGCATGGGCGCAAGTTGGTTGAGGAATCTCGTAAGCACTCTCGTGAACAGGCTAATCTATCAAAAGCTATCATGCCTCCACAAAAACGAAGAGTTTGGGTTCCATATACCACTCCAACACCGCCCATCTGCTTGACAAGCCCGGCAGGATTTCTTGCCCTCCCTCCCACCCCAGTGGTATCTTTAGGAGGTGCTCCATCTCAGCCAAGTCCAACAGCTCCTCGTTCTGCTAGTACATGCTTCAAGTGCGGTCTACCAGGACACTACTCCTACAAGTGCCCGCAGAACAAGCTACCATCACTACCTATCTCTAATGTCAATCATGTGGTGGTACACACTCCTTCGCCTAGGCCCCACAACAGGAACAAGTCTGTCTTGAGAACTGTGAGGGTGAACCATGTCAAGGCCCAGGGAGCAGAAGAATCTCCAGAGGTTGTAATGGGCACACTTCTTGTGAACTCGTTTCGTGCTAAAGTCTTGTTCGATTCTGGTGCTTCACACTCTTTCATCTCTCAATGCTTTGCAAACAACAGTGGAATCAACTTCGAACAGTTGTCTATCCCTCTCCTAGTGAAATCACCGGGATCTAGCTGGCAAAGCAATAAAGTTAGCCAGAACATCGAGATCACAATTGGAAACCTTCCATTCCAGGCATCTCTGATAGCTCTCCACTCTTCAGATATTGATGTCATTCTTGGGATGGATTGGCTGGTAGCCAACAAAGCAGTCATTGATTGTCCTGCTAAGTCTGTCAAAATCACACACCCTTCTGGCCAGATAGTCTACTTCCATGCTGAAAATCCAGTTGTTCAACTCTACACTCTAAACGCAAATCCTCTACCATCTATTGAAACTATTCCGGTGGTTTGTGATTTCCCCGATGTCTTTCCAGAAGAATTGCCAGGAATGCCTCCGGACAGAGCAGTTGAGTTCGTGATCGAACTTGAACCAGGTACTGCTCCAATCTCTAAGCATCCATACAAGATAGCTCCTCCTGAACTGAAGTTGTTGAAGGAGAAAATCGATATGTACATGGAGAAAGGTTACATTCAACCTAGTTCCTCGGCTTGGGGTTGCCCAACTCTGTTCGTTGCAAAGAAGGATCAAACAAAGAGACTCGTGGTTGACTATCGTCCTCTTAACGAGAAAACCATCAAAAACAAGTATCCAATTCCTCGTATCGATGATCTTTTTGATCAACTTGCTGGAGCCTTAATATTCTCAAAGTTGGACTTGAGGATGGGTTACCATCAAATAAAGATCAGAAAGGAAGATATTCCAAAGACAGCTTTCACCACTCGCTACGGTCTATATGAATACACCGTCATATCCTTTGGTCTCACCAATGCACCGGCGACATTCTCTCGACTAATGAATTCTGTCTTCCATGAATACCTCAACAAGTTCGTTGTGGTATATCTTGATGATATTCTTGTCTACTCAAAATCCGAGGAAGAGCATGGAGAACATCTTCGTCTCACTCTCATGAAGCTTAACGAGCATCGTCTGTATGCCAAGTTCTCCAAATGTGAGTTCTGGATTCCAGAAGTTGCTTACCTTGGTCATGTCATCTCTGCCAAAGGCATAGCCATTGATCCAGAAAAGGTTAAGGCAATTGTTGATTGGAAACCTCCTAAGACGGTGAAGCAAGTCAGAAGTTTTCTTGGCTTGGCTAGCTATTGCCGTCGTTTCGTCCAAAACTTCTCAAAGATTGCCAAACCTCTCACTGATCTCACAAAGAAGGACAAAAAGTACGTTTGGTCTCCACAATGTGATGAAAGTTTCAATCTCCTAAAGACTAAACTCACTTCTACACCAGTTCTGGTTGGCCCAGATACTACCAAACCCTTCCAGATATTCTGTGATGCTTCCCTCCAAGGTCTAGGAGCAGTTCTTATGCAAGAACGTCAAGTTGTGGATTATGCTTCACGTCAGTTGAATGCACATGAGCAAAATTATCCCACACATGACCTAGAACTTGCAGCAGTTGTGTTTGCCCTCAAGAAATGGAGGCAATACTTGTTGGGTAATCGCACTGAAATCTTTTCCGATCATAAGAGTCTGAAATACATCTTCACTCAGCCAGATCTAAACCTCAGACAAAGGAGATGGATTGAAAAGATCAAAGACTTCGATCTTACCATTTCTTACACTCCAGGCAAGGCTAATGTTATGGCCGATGCTCTCAGTCGCAAGTCGTATTGCAATAATCTCATGATCATGGAAAGCCAAACTCCACTTCATGAAGAATTCCAGAAGCTGAACCTTGGTCTTGTTCCTCAAGGTTATCTTGCAAACTTGACAGCCAGTCCAACTCTCGAGGATAAGATTCGTTCTGAACAACTTCGTGATGTTGATATCAAGAAGATCGCAAATAACATCAAAGCAGGCAATGTGAAGTATGAGTGCTTCTCAATTGATGACAAGGGAACTGTGTTCTTCGAAGGACGCATTGCAGTTCCTCAAATTCAAAGTCTCAAAGATGTTATTCTCAAGGAGGCTCATGAAACTCCTCTCTCCATACACCCTGGAAGTACAAAGATGTACCAGGATCTCAAGACAATGTATTGGTGGTCTGGCATGAAACGTGAAATTGCTCAATACGTTTCTGAATGCGACGTTTGTCAACGTGTTAAGGCAGTTCATCAGAAAACAGCCGGTCTTCTCCAGCCTCTGAAAATCCCTGAGTGGAAGTGGGACATGATTGAAATGGACTTCGTCACTGGTTTTCCAAAGTCCAAGAGGGGCAACGATGCAATCTTCGTTGTTATTGATCGTCTCACTAAGGTAGCACACTTGTTTGCTGTCAAAGAAACAATCTCAGCTAGCCAGTTAGCAGAACTCTACACAACACGGATTGTTCCTCTTCATGGTGTTCCATTGGAAATAAGCTCAGACCGTGGAAGTATATTCACTTCTCATTTCTGGAAGAGTTTTCAAGAAGCATTGGGCACCAAACTTCTGTTCAGCACAGCTTATCATCCTCAGTCTCAAGGGCAAGTCGAAAGAGTCAATCAGATTCTCGAGGATATGCTCAGAGCATGTGGTCTCTCCTTTGGCATGAAATGGGAGGAATGCCTTCCATATGCTGAATTCTCCTACAACAACAGCTTCCAGGCAAGCCTAGGCATGGCACCGTTTGAAGCTCTCTATGGCCGCAGATGCAGGAGTCCAATCAATTGGTCTGGAGCTGGTGAACGTTCACTCTTAGGTCCTGACATTGTTAAGGAAGCCGAAGAGAAAGTTCGCATCATTCGTGACAATCTCAAGATTGCTCAGTCTCGTCAGAAAACCTACTATGACAGCAAGCACAGGGATATGATCTATGCACCTGGTGACAAAGCATATCTCCGTGTAACTCCCCTCAGAGGCACTCATCGTTTTGGTGTGAAAGGAAAGCTAGCACCGAGATACATTGGTCCGTTCAACATTCTCTCAAGGCGTGCGGAAAATGCCTATCGTCTTGAACTTCCAGAAAAACTATCCAAGGTGCACGATGTGTTTCACGTGTCACAGCTCAAGAGGTGTTTCAAAGATCCAGATCGTGCAGTTGATCATGATTCCATTGAACTGCAAGATGATCTATCTTATGAGGAGCACCCTGTTCGTATTCTCGATGAGACCGAGCGTAAGACTCGCAACAAGAGCACCAAGTTCTTGAAAGTGCAATGGTCGCATCATTCCGATAAAGAGGCAACGTGGGAGACCGAAGAGGATCTTCGCAAGAAGTATCCGGACCTTTTCTCTTCTCAGTAGGAATCTCGGGGCGCGATTCCTTCAGGGGGGGGCGTTTTGTAACATCCCAAGTATGAAAATCTCCCCCTAGATGTTTGTTTCTTGTTTCATTATTGTTTTGCATCATGTCATCATAGTCATTGGCCCCCCTTCTACACCATTTTGTTGCATTTGTTGTACATTTGATTTCAATTGTTTCCATCTGATTTCTATTTGAATTCCAAAACAAAAATTCAATTGTGGTTCATACTTGTTATGTTACCTGTTTCAAATAAAAACTACAAAGCAAACAAATAATTGTTCCACCAAAAAGTGGAATCCAAAAACTTTAATTTTTTGGCTTAGGTTCATTTATTCTTTTGATACCAAAAAAATTGCTTAAAATCATTTAATTTCCAAACATCAACTAAATTAAAATAATTGGAAAACAAAAGTTTATTTTTAAGGTGTTGTTACAAAAATAAATCATTAAAAATTTATTCCAAAATATTTGCTAACCCTAGAACCATTTGTTTTCTCTCTTTTCCCAAATCTGAAAAAAAAATAAAAGGAAGAAAAAGATTAAAAGAGAGGGAGAGGGGGAATAGGGCATGCAGCCCAATTGGGCTAGCGCAAGTGCCCCAGGCCTGGTACCCCCCTCTGTATCTCCTACCTCCCGTACGGAGCACCATCCATGGTGTCCACGTCGGCATCAGAGGCAGAGAACGGTGATCCGATGCTCCCCTCCTCCCTTTTAGCCTGACCTCGAGCCCCTCCTCGTGCCCTAATCCTCCTCCTTCTCCCTCGAGCGCCGCAGCTCCTCTCTCCCTTCTTCTCTCCCTCCGGTCTCCTTTCTCTGTATCCTCCCCGAGAGCACCACCGCCGCCTCCCTCTCCGGCGAGTCGCCGCCGCCACGGTGCCCGCCCGGCCGCGCTTTGGCCGGGAACGGAACCGCCCCGGCTCCCTCGTCCTCGCCATCTCCTCCATCTCCCTCGAGAACCACCGGAGCTCCGCCGCCATCGCCGGGTTCGCCACCGTCGCCCCCCACCGAGCGCCTCCTCTCTGCCCCTGCTCCCTCTGTCGACAGCAAGGTGAGCCGCTCCTTCCCGTCGCCCTTCCTCCCGTTTCCCTCCTCCGCTCTACACCCGCACGAGCTCGCAACCGCGGCACGACAGCCCGGCCACGGACGCCCACACCTCGCGCAGCGGCAGCGGGCAGCGTCCGCCGGCGCTCTGTCGCCTCCGTCGAGTTGCAGTAGCAACACCTGAACAAAGTTCAGTAACGTAACTGCACCCAGAAAATTCAGTTCCGCGCACCGACTGAATGTTATCCACCCACTTGCTCTTTTCCTATCACGAATCACAGAGAGCCGCAGTAGCTAGCGCACCGTGCGCGCAAGTCCCAGCACGCGGGATCGAATCCCGCGGGAGGCATTTGCCTCCCCCTTTTTTTTTCCTTGCGCGCAACCCCGCGGGTCCACATGTCATCGACCTCGGCAGCCAGCGCAGCACACGCCCACGCCACGCAGCGCCACCGTGGCAGCTGGCCCCACTGTCAGCCCGCGTGGGTAGCTGTTTCGTGGTGGGAAAAGTTGCTGCACTGTTTTCTTTTTCCAGAAATTGTCTATTAACCTTAAAACTTCTAAAAATTCATATCTTTTGCATATTTGCTTAAAACAGAAAACTTAAAACATGAAATCCATTCAATTTTAAATGCTCTACCCAAATATGAATTTTATTTACTGTTTTGAATAAATAAAATTCAAACATTTTCTATAATTGCAATTGATTCAATTAAACTTGTTTAATTAATAACTAATTCATTTTAATCCCGAATTCAAAAAGTAATACATGTTTTCCAATCAGAATTTCATGCTCTATCCAAATGTGCTATAATAACAACATTTTGAGAAACTAAGGGCATCCACAGTGTGTGCCAAATTTGGGTGCCAAATACTCTATTTGGCTTTTGGCATCGGTTCCCTACATTGTAGATGTGTCAAATCTTGGTGCCAAAGCCAAATAATTTGGCGTAGGAGCAACTAGAAGATCCAATGCCAAATTATTTTAAGTGAATAAAATAGTAGGATGAAGGGGTGGGACAAGAGAGAGAGTGTGCAGCCCAAAATAGTTTATTATTACTTTATACTTGGTGGGCCACACAATGAGGGAATTTGGCATTTGGCATTGACTTGACACATTGTAGATAACATAGCAAATTTAGCCCTAATGCCAAATAAATCTATGTGGCAAATTTGGCTTTGGCAACACTGTGGATGCTCTAAAAATCTCACTAATTTCAGTACTGATTTTATTTTGTTTTAATTGCCAAAGACCATAATTAATTATTTATAACTCCAAATTGAGCAAATAAAATATCCAAGTGAAGCTAATTACTTTCCCTTGTTATTTCTAGCATCTCTCATGCATTTAATCCACTTTAACAAAATGTTTAAGTGTAATTCATTAATCCTCAATAATGCATCATGGACTTTTGCCATATGCAATTCAACTGCATATGGGTCCATTTAAATTTGTTACTTGTCAAGTAATTTACCTTTGATGCATCAATTAATTTGCCATGCATCATCCCATGATTGTGCACCATATCATGTTATTGATTGTTCGTCTCTTTTCGATTGTTTGTTTGCTTCTTCTCGATTAGACGACGACGTTGAGACCGACGATCTTTACGACACCCCTTCCGAGGATTTTTAGCTCAGTACCAGGCTACTGAGTTTGCAGGCAAGTATTCACTCACATGAACCATCGTGTTCCTTTCAACATTGGATACCGATACTTTCCGTTGTCTATTCTGCTAGCCTATGTATCGTTGCTTGTTTTCTGAACCTATCACATGAATCCCCTAACCCTGATATTGCCTCACCTCCACTCCTATAACCCCATTGTTTGAGCCCGTGTCTTACTAGCATGCTTAGGGTTGTTTCTGCTCGAGTCTGCTGTCAGTTACCTTCTGTTATCATATTTTATCATGTTCTATGGGCTCGATGTTAAACCATCAACCTGTTAATGTTATGGGTAATAATAATTTGATGTTAAGGCACCGGCAGGAGGCCCGACGTGGTTTTGAGGCCTGCTAGTGTCGACCCTAATTAGGAAAAGGGTCTTGTCTACTGATCCATGATGAGCGTGCTCACCGCATCCGGGTGGTGGTATGGAACCCCCCTCGACTTTGATCTGATCCGCAGTTTGTCCGAAGAGCCACACTTAGTTCGGGTGTTCCATTTGGCTCATACGCATAAATGGGTCGCTCCCATGGTTACTGATGATGATGATGACGCACACATATAGGGCGAGGCCTGTATTGCCGGGGTGTTGCGTCCTGCGGGAGTTTTGCACACTTGCGCTGAGTATTCGGCTGCGTGGCTGGGACCTTATAGCTCCGTGGCTCCTAGGACAGACTGTAGTGATGGTTCGAGTCGTGTCAAGCCAACCTGAGTTTTAGTTGGTGGCTTGAGTGTGTACGGGTACTGGAGCACACCCTGCAGGGATGAATCTTCTCGAGAAGCCGTGTTGTCCGCGGTTATGTGACGACTTGGTGAAAGTACTGGCTAACAAGTACTCAGACGACTTACACCTAACTAATGATAATTTGACTAGTAATAGGTTTATTGACACAACAACCTGAACCATCATTAAACCAATTGTGTGAGTTATCCTCGGATTGCCTCTTTGGATAAGGGGCGAGATCCAGGATGGGTTTGTTTGGAGGTAGTTGCAGTTGGTTACGATACGCTATCTTATCTCCTTTTCTGTTAGCCGGAAGTTATAGTATGTTTCTGTAGTTGGTTAGTGCAGCCCGCTGCCGCATCTTTTATATCACCATTTCTTCCGTTGAACCCAAAGCATCTGTGCTTGGTGTTGACGGGTTACACTTTGGTGAACTGTGAGTCTTGCTTGCCAGTACGTTTATGTACTGACCCCTTTGGGGCTGTGGTTTCCGCAGACTACGATTCCGAGGATCCCCATGGAGGCTGCTACGTGGAGCATGACGAAGCTGTTGACGAGTAGATAGCGGACCCGGGCAGGATCCGAGACTTCGTGGATGGGCTCCGTTTTCCTTTCATTCCCGGCTTCTTAAGCCTATTTGGTTTTGTCTGTACTCAGACCTGTTGAATGCTTCCGCTGTGATGTAATGATGTTATGTTGGGACATGTGTCCTCTGGATGATTGTATTTGCTATCTCTGCTCTAGTGAGAGCTATTTGCAACTTATTTCCATCTTTTGTGTCTTAGAGATATGTTGTGTTATCATTCTGTTAAACGCCGTTGACGTACCATGTGTGTATGGTATGAAGTACGTCAATGGTAGTATCCTGATTTCTATGGGATAGTTTACGTCGACGCTGAACAGATAAGTTGGTTGTCACACATACGTGTGTTGGCCTACTCGTAAGAGGACGGGGGTGCCGGTAAGCCCCGTAATCCAATCTACTACTGTTCAACGGAACGGCGAGTATCCTTTAGAAGTCCGGGTGCGACAGCTGGCCAGAGAGTATGGAGCAATTGATCATGTACTGTTCAATGCCCGACGGCACAGATGAAACCCCCGGAGTAGGCCCGCTGCGACAATGGAGCTCCGAAACGGGAGAAGACGATGCAATCGATCCCTTGGAGGCATCTAGCACGGGAGTAGGCCGAGAGGATCTACGAACAAGGTTTCGGGCATGGTCCCGATCCCCCATCGATCGGCACTCCTCTATGGGGCTCTTGTCGCCATCATCTTCGTCAGCTTCGTTGTTGTCATGGTCATCTGGACGCGGAGGGGAAGGAGGTAGTGGTGGGCAACGAGTAGGCTGCTCCACCTTGACCCCGATGTTGAACCCTTCGTTGCGGTGAAAGAGCTAGACCAGCCCATGTAGCACCGTTGGGTTGCTGCATGCGATGAGCATCCACACCGGCCCCACACACACCGGGCGCGCCGGCCCTCTCTCCTGCCCATGGGGTTTCTAACTTCGAACCCTTTGCTAGTTGTCCGGGCCGCCCCTTATATAACCGCATCGTCCCTCTTTCCAGCCAAATGTCGGAGGTTTGTCCCAAGGAGTAGTCTCGTAAAGTCAGGTACGACATGGGGCTGAACACGAAGCTGAATGAAGCTACAATAATCTCGGCGAGAAACCATGGAAGGAGCATGACAGAGAGCGACACAACAGTTTACCCATGTTCGGTCCCTCTTGGCGAGGTAAAGACCTACTCTGGATTGCACTGCTCCACGAGGTTTACAGTATAATGGTGGTCTAGGGTTTCCAACTATAAGCTTCACCCTTGATCTTAGCAACATCAGCGGTTGGCATGGTTAAAACATGCCGGAAAACTTTCGAATTTCCCACGAAGTTAGCATGACTAGGAGGCTATCACGTTCGTTTGGTTGTTGTAATGATGCAGCATAAACCACTGACCGAAGTACGGTTCACACATGATTTGATATACAAGTGCGTAAGTCGGAATAAAAGAATAAGGTTTTTGCTAATTCTCAGCTATCTCGGATTTAATTTAGCGCTCAGTCCAATCCTACACGGTCTGACATGCATCGTGATTCTTGCAACTATGAGTTAGTATAAGTTGGATTGCAACTAGGATTTTTTCAGTTGTAAATGGAGATGCAATTGAGAAAAAATATTCTGGACTATTAGTTTTGCTTCCTGTGAGTTGCAACATAGGTTGCAACCGAGACTTGACAATTTTTATCTGAGAAATAACTTAATTATCATTCACACCCAAAAGAATAAGATGCATCGGTGCCTTCAGTCCCCCCGTGCAAGATCGGCAAAGGTTGCACGTCGGAGGAGCCCTGGTGTTCCATATACATCCACATCCTTGTTTGATATATTCTTTCGAATGGGCAGCGCTAGGCGTAGGTCGTCCTACGCCAGCCAACTTTAGGTCCCCTCCCCTACCGTTAGATCTCCATCCGGTGGCTACAAATCAACAAATCGCAATTTTTCATTTTAGTCCCTGACGTTTTTGAAACTGAACCCGCACTCCACAATGGACTCAGTTAAGCGAAGAGGTATATCGCGTTGCCCCCGGTCATCTTGATAATTACAACAAAAATGCCATTGCAATAAATCCGTAGGTATCGCAACAAAATTTATTGTTCTGTGTACAAAAATAAAGTATTGCAACAAATTATTCCAAAAAAATTTGAAACATAAGTAATGTTACAAATAATAGTTAAACAATATGTTATTGCGTTGCAACAAACAAAGTTACAACAATTCAACAAAAATCACAACCTATTGCAAAAAAAAAAAAATTGCATCAATTAAAAAGTTGGTAAGCAACAAAATAATTTGTCACTGTTTTGCAACAAAAATCATCACCTATTTCAACAAAAAGGTAAAAAGATAGTAACAAAAAGGTTACATGTTTACAACATGCAAAGGAGCCCATAAACATGTCATTCCAAATGAATTCTAATAAATATATAAACATTTTCTAGAAAATCATCCATAAAACATTGCAACATCTCATTTGTGGTTTCTCAACAAAAACGTGCGAAATTGTAACAAATTTTACAGACGTACGCAACATTGTCCGAAATGGCGAAGAACACTTAGCATATAAAAGGCTGCACGTGGTTTGTATGTTGGGCTGGTAAAAAATGCCCAGACACGAAAACTGGGCCCAAAAATACTAACTTGATGTTAATTGGGTCTATATACGCTAAATGAGCCGGCCAAAGCAGCGCTCGCTCGCTCGCAGGCTGAGGGGACCTAGCGTAGCAAGTCTTAGGTCCCCCTAAGATAAGCATTTTCCCTTTCGAATTGTGCCGTGTATGCTGAGGTGGTTCAATACAGGACGTTAAAAGTGGAAACTAGAGCTTCTCGACACACTTATCAGATTTAGAAGTGGTTCTTCTTTATTCAGTAATGAAATTGGATATGAAAATCATACTGCAGTAAGCACAATGGTTGGTGCTACGAACTGGAGTAATCTATGTTGACGGTAAAAACGGTATAATCTCCAGGTCACAAACCTCAGTCTGAAAAACAAGGACTGAAGGACATCGGCAATCGACAGATCATGGATGTGCTTCATCCGGAAGAGCATCATCAGTTGAAGGGATTGGCGTTTGACAAACCGCACACCTTTCCTTGGGACTAGCGAATTTATGGATAGACAAGCAGATCATAACAGTTGTAGATGTCCATCGCCATTGCTCCAGTAATGACAACCCATTGACGATGAAGTTGGCCAGGCAAAAAGTGTGCGCCCTAATATCATCTGTATGAACCTACGGTTCCAAATTCACCAATAACACGTGCACACGTAGAACATATATGCCCAAAATTCAGACGTGTTGATGTCAAAGAAGCATCATATGTAACTCAGGGGTCAAACAAAGTAAGAGAAATTATCTTGCAAAATTCACTGGAGTAACAATACACATAGAACTCTTTAAACAGAGAAGCATTAACCAACCAAGAACAGAAATCTATCACATACCACGACTTTGTCAATAACCCACACATACTTATGTTCCGAACAGATAGATTTATCGACTCTATCCGCTGATCCTCCAGGCACATGTATCACTATCTCTAGAAGTGAATCAAGGATGATTCCATTAGTCATAGGACTCTCCAGTAAGCGATACAGACAATCCAAAGAGCAACAAGGATTCTGAAAATTAAAAATAAGTCCAGCATTAGAGCAGAGTACATCATTTGTAGAAAAAAGACAATGAGCTGAATGCAACATTACCCCACAAAAAAGATAATTGTGTGGAGTAGAGAAATTTACCATCAAGGGATATGTGAAGATTAGAAGCAGCTTCTTTATACCGTTCCCTTTCCTCAGGAGATGCAGCAAGCTTGGCTCGAAGGCATGTTTCAACAATGAGGATGATACCGACAAGATCTAACACTTAGGAAGATTTCTCATGTCATCCAAGAATGTCATGTAGCCATCTTTTGCCCGGCAAACCAACCAAGAGTACAAAAGAATTAACCATGGATTAAATAATCGGCATATGTAAAACGATTCAGTTACATGAATTGATCAAGAAAACTTATGTCAATCCATGAATCACACTTTGGGTGTTTGAAGCAGCAGATTGTAGACTGAATCGAACTGCCGCATCAGCGGTGCCATCACAGAGTACCATCTGATGTTTAACTGCTGGAGATGGCGCCCGGTGTCAGCAAAGACAACCTGGGAGAGAATGTAGCTCAAGGCGACCTCGGCCAGGTTTGGTGCAGCGATGTGGGCATTGGTGAGGTGGGATGCATCCAGAGTTTCGAGCATAGGAGCAGCAATGTCAAGTCGGTGGGTTTTACGGGCATAGAAACACAAACGCCAAAGTGAGGCGTAGCCCCAACCACTGTCTACTGCAGTATGTTTTTCACCTCTCCTCAGGAATAACAAATGGTGGGATCGCCAAACAGAGCAGAACAGCTGTAGACGTACATAGCCATTGCTCCAGTAATGACAACCCATTGATATCGTTTGTATCAACCCACGGTTCCAAATTCACCAGTAATGCACACCATCCACGTGCACGCGTAGAACATTTCTGCCCTAAATCCAGACGTGTTGATGTCAAAGAGAGTATCATATGCAACTCGGGGGTCAAAAAAATAAGAGAAATGATCTTGCAATATTCACTGGAGTAACAGTACAACATAGAACTTTTTAAAGAGACACCCATTAACCGTCCAAGAACAGAAATCTATCACATACCACGACTTTCTCAATAACCCACACATATTTATGTTCCGGACATGGTCCAGCCTCACATGCACAGGGCTCCTACAGGACTAGTTTCTAATCCTGGGCGAACCCATTGGGAAACACATTTGATATGACTCTGATATTTGGAGGACACATCCCACGGATCTTCTTGCACAGCTCGTCGCTTAGGGTAGAATCATGGCAAAACATGTTTATTTCAACACTTCTAAGCTTTGTTAGCTTTGTTGTCTTCCATATATTGGACAGCAGCTGCTTTGGCAATTCCATAGATATATCCACTCTATCTGCTGATCCTCCTGGCACATGTATCTCTATCTCTTGAAGTGAATCAAGGATGATTTTATTAGTCATGGGACTCTCGGGTAAGCGACACGGACAACCATAGGAACAACAAGGATTCTGAAAATTGAAAGTAAGTCCAGCTTTAGAACTGAAGCAGAGTACATCATTTTTTAGACAACAGACAATGGGATGAATGCAACGTTACCCCACAAAAAACATAATTGTGTGGAATAATAAATAAACTTAGAAATTTACCATCGAGGGATATGAGAAGATTAGAAGCAGCTTCCTTATACCATTCCCTCTCCTCAAGAGATGCAGCAAGCTTGGTTCAACGGCATGATTCAACAATGCGGATGTTACCGACAAGATCTCACACTTGGGAAGATTGTTCATGTCATCCAAGAATGTCCTGTAGTCCTCTTTTGCCTAACAAACCAACCAAGAGTACAAAAGAATTAGCCCTGGATAAAATTGATCAGCTTATGTAGAACGATTCAGTTACATATATCGATCGAAAAACTGATATCAATCCATGAATCACACATTTGGGGCTTGAAGTTGCAAATTGTAGACTGAGTCGAACCGTCGCATCAGCGGCGCCATCACAGAGCACCGTTTGACGTTTAACCGCCGGAGATGGCGCCCGGTGTCAGCAAAGACGACCTCAGAGAGAATGTAGCTCAAGACGACCTCGGCCAGGTTCGGTGCGGCAATGTGGGCATCAGTGACTTCAAAAACTTCCAGAATTTCGAGCATTGGAGCAGCAATGTCAAGCCGGCGGGTTTTACGGGCACAGAAACACAAACGCCGAAGCGAGGTGGAGCGCACGGAGACGTCCGAAGCGGCCACTAGGGTGACACCCAGGCCCAGGGTGAGATTCCGCAGCACAGGGCAATGCGAGGACAGGATGACCCCCAGCTCCCGGCCCTCCATGGTGGCTTTGTGTATTTTCAAGTCGGTCAGAGCAGGGAACATGCCGGCTGGCGGAATTCGGAGGAGGAATCGTGACCCGAGGAGGAGAACCAACTTCGTCGCTCCCTCGCACGGGGGCAGCTCGAGCTCGTCGTCCTTGGCCCTCTGACATGACTTCGGCTCATAAGGCAGGGAGAGGTAGAACGCGCCCGTGAGGCGTCGCGAAGCGAAACGCAGCCACGACGCGACGCGGTGGGCGGGGACGTTCTTCCCCCATCTGCAGGGGACGTTGATCTCGAGGCCACCGAGGTGGATGGCACGGTCGTCAGAGTAAGCGGCGAGGGCACCGTCGACGGCGTTGAGGAACGAGTCCCCGCCCCGCTCCGCGCCACGAATTAGGTCGTCCCCAAAGACAAGATCGGGGATGTGGGCCCAGACGTAACGCCAGCGGCGGGAAAGCGCGCTCGTGCGCCCGGCGGCGGGGGCAGAGCGGAGGCGGCGGAGGATGTCGTGCAGCAGCTCGTCGGGGAGGCCGCTGATGCAGTCCTCCCCACCCACAGGTCGCCGGCGGCCGTCCTCCATATCTGAATAGTTGTTCTCGACAGGATTGTGCGCGACTCTATTTAGTCCAGTTTTTCCCCCTTTTTCTTCTTGTTACTCCACTCGCTGCATGCACCTCTTTCGCGTTCTTATCTTTTTTTTTTTTTTTGGTAAGCTTGGTTGCTACGTTTTCTTCTCTTATTGATATAGCCAAAAAAAAAAAAAAACTCCTTCATAAATCTTGATCCCTACTTCTCCGTCCTATCCATTGCTAGCCTTGGCTGCCAAGTTTTCTTATTTTCGATTTTACTCTTTCCTCTCGCAAAGTTCTGTTCTTACATTACCTTCTCCTATTTATATGTTCCTAGAGACTATTACACCTCCGCGGCTTTACCGATCCGTCGCTATTTCAGACTTTAGATTTACCTCGGATCTTCCACCGAAAAACGCTCATCCAGTATCTCATTCCCACCAACGCTCACCTCCACGGAGCCGGAACGGATGCGCGGTCGGCTTCTATTGGGTGTCGGAGATCGGCGATGGAGCTGGGCACAACTCTTGGTCAGCTCCGACACAACATGCTACACCGCCATGGCGCCTTTCGGCTTTTGACAAGGTCCTGCTGAATCCCCAAGTGCGAGACACATACCGCTCGACATATCCTACATCGGCGCACTCGTGAAGCTTGCACTTATGGAGGGCACGGTTTAGGATATATCCCGCGCCGGCCTCCACACACATGTGATGTGCCTTCGTAAGCCTCTCTGCGGTTTCAAAGCAACCTCTTGTAGATGGAGGCGATTCAGGAGGTCCAGCCTCCTCATCTTCGACGTGGGTGCACAAGGCCTACTGGAAGTACAACAAGCTCGGCAAGTTCGGACGTGGCGTTGGTCATGGCCAGGCCGACAGAACACTAGCAACCCGTTCTAGCACCTCTACCTCCTATTCTCCACGGCTTTCTCGGAGAGGGACACTGTCAGGTTCAGCTGGGCCTGCAACAATGCAACATTATTTTAGCGTACAATTTTTTGAAATTTTCAATACTTTGGCTAAGCTAATCTTTTTTTTTCAATAGTGGGAAGAACAGGATGATTACCTTGTTGGATTCAAGAAGACTGGGATTGAGAATCAAAATGCTAAAAGTATGTCGATTATGAATATGCATATAGACACACAATAGGTTACAAATCTCTAATGGCATCAAAGAATAACTTCATGTCAGTTAGATTAGGAAAAACTCCTGAATTTTTTATTTAATGATTTGTGTTTCTTAGATTTACTACTGCCATTATGTGGGTTTTTTTACTGTGTCAACTTATTTAATACTATTATAATGGGAATATTCTCGACTTGGGTGGAAGCAAAGAGTTAGTCAAGAATTCCCGGTGGTATTGATTCCCTTCCATTTTCTGACATGAGGTAACAGCCTCTATTGGCAAAATTGCAAATATTCAGAAAAAATAGGTAGGACAGAAAGGCATATAATGTTTTTTTTTACTTAAATATATAACAACTTTTTAAAAACTTAAATACTTAACGGATTTGAGAATGCTTAATAGAACTTGCTGTTCTATAGAAAGGCATATAATTTTGATTTCACATGCATGCTTAATGAACTAATGTCATATTTTTTGCCCCATATAACTTTCATGTTCTGCTTACAAAATCCACACAGAAACTCATGAATAATTAGCTAAGAATACTTTACACAAAAAAATCTAAGAAAAAATAGCAAATTTGATGCGACATATTTGCATACCAACGTATTGATCAATTACAGTAAGTTTCTGCTTTCCCTTAAATGGCCTTGAAGAAGGATATGAAGAACAATTTTACTCGGTTAAACACAAAATGCACACACTTTAAATTATTTGACACTGTTACCTTAAATCGACAAAAAAAAACTCACTTAAGATAATCTAGAACAAATAATGATTATAGAACCAAAGTATGATTGTAACGAACTATATTATAGGTTGGACAGAAAATGCACACACCTCAAATTATTTGACACTATTACCTTGAATCCATAAAAACCCCAGTTAAGATTATCTAGAACAGAGTATGATTATAGAACTAGAGTGTGATCACAACTATCAAATTTATGATGGGAAGAATGTGGTTCGGTGATGCCACCATATGCGCATAAGCTCCCGTCAGGCTATACTAAGGGCCTCTGTGTTTGGTCTGTGGCTGGATGGCTGGCTGTGATGTTGTGCAGAGAAACCTGTTGTGCAATGGTTGGGCACGTCCAGCTCCTCTTCCTCTAGCACCGGCGCCACTTTTTGCCACTATGACCTTGTATCCCACCTCTTGCTATTGCGTGCAATGGCACCACATCACGTCTCCCCTCCAGCGGGGCATGGGACGGCCTTCGCATTCGACGACGACTGGCCACATGGCACGGTACACTCTCTTTGCCATTGGCAGAAGCTCATTGCCCCTTAGCTCTACGCACGCGCGAGCCACCGAAGCATGTTGGCCCCATGACTGCCCACTCCCCAACACAGCGGGGCGCACAACACAGTCTCCGAGCACATGGTCGGCCACCGCGACCGACTACTATCTGCTTGGCTCGCCTCTCCAACAACACAATGCTATCACAACAACAACGGGTTTAGGCGGCCACGTCGGTAAGAGTCAGTCTCAGAGAGAGGAGAACGGGGATAAGGATAGAATGACAACTAGATCCATGGACGGAGACAAACAAAGATGAGTCGACATAGTCGTCGTAGAGGCACACTTGCTGCATCCATGCTCCGAAGGGCCGAGGCCGATGGCGTGTGCGTAAAAGGTGTTGTGGTAACACTTAGAAGGCACCTTCAATTTGTGATATGAACTAGAGCATTACCATGTACAGTTGCATTAGAGCATGTGTTCCATTTTTTTCTTCCTATCACAAGCAATTAATACAACAAACATAGTTGAAAATAACATTAACCATGTTAACATATTCATCTTTGCCTCCACTATTAGTATCAGCTATTTATTAAACTTCCCAAAATATGTATTCATGATTTTTTTAAACAAAAGTGTTCCTTCATAGGTTGATGTACAATCCAATACTTTTTCCAACCTAATAGTTTGAAATATGCTAAGAAAACTTAATTGTCTGGAAAATACAGTACTGAGATTTGATTCTATTAATAAGTCATTTACAAATATTCATTGGTATTCTCCAAAAACAAATACACATATACTTCTAATTCAATATTCAATGGTAAAAATGGATGTACTTTACGTTATGTGCTAGTTTATTTTAAGGGCAATGTTGAGCGTCCCCTAGGGGTTCAAAAATTTGACCCCGGGTCCTCTTGCTGACAGTGTCCAAAAAACTGGATCAAATTCCGTTTTTGCTCCTATGAAGCAAAAAAAAGTTCACTGAAGCAAGAATTTTATAGTATTGTATAAGTTTTCAAAAACTGCTCCAAAATCCTGCTTTTGCTCCAAAGAAGCAAAAATGGTTCGATTGAGACAAGAATTGTATGCTACTGTAGCAAAAAAAAAGTGTTCGGCCCTAAAAAAAATTCACGTCGGACATAGAACTCACCGGAGATGAGGTAGCAAAAATCATGTTCTGTCGGAGAAAAAAATAACTTGTTGAATTGTAACAAACCCGATCGCGTTGGAGACCTTGATGAAGATCTCATCGGAGACCTCGTAGCAAAAGCTTTCTATAATTATAGCAAAATCATAATACTACTATAGCAAAACATTTGAGCTATTGTAGTGACGTCCGCAGCCAAATCAGCCAAGCTCCGCTCCATGGTAGCATCGGCATCCAGTCACAGTAGCATCGGCCATAACCCTTTGGCAGTACCTCGCGACAACGCTGGTAGCATCTGACATAGCTAGTCGAAGAAGCAGCACCACCATTGCCTCCTCCCATGACGGCGACCTTGGACGAGTGTGCCGATGGTAGCATCAACATCGACATACGGTAACGTAGCCGGTCTTCATAAGAAGCATCGGTGGCGGTCGTCCGTAGCTCTGCGCTGGCTTCTTGTAACTAAGTGGCTTCTTCCATCGCTTTATAAGAAGTATAGATAGATATTTTTGTATCTAACAATATATTAGTATGTCCAATTTTAGCATCCCAGAAGCTCAATTCGGAAAAAACATGTCTTTTCATATATCGACGAGTGAGTAATGATTTACTCGAACTTGACTTCTTATCGCTGCCATTTTCTATGATAGGGAAAATGACTCTGCCAGCGATCTTCTTCCCTCCATTTTGCCTTTAAACCGTAATGCTACCTTCCACAGCCGGCAATCTTCTTGCCGATGTCTATCAAGTGTACGACTACCCTCAAGCAGCCTCCCATCAATTCCTTATATGTCTTTATAATTTTTATTTCTCTTAAGCCTAGGAAGAACAAGAATTAGAAAAGGCATTGGGTGTGGACAGTCATTGAGCGAGTCCTATCAGGTGCTCCTCTCCCAAACCGAGCTGCTTATCGCACCAAAACCAAGGGAGACCAAGGAAATCGAGCAACAAATACAAGAACTACTCAAAAAGGTTTTATTCGAGAATCCATTAGCCATTGTGCCGTTCCGGTTATCCTAGATACTAAACAAGATGATACAATTAGAATGTGCATGGATTTTCATCACATAAATGCCATTACCATGAGATATAGGCATCCAATACCCAGGCTTGATGACATACTAGATGAATTAAGTGGAGCTACTGTCTTTTCATAAATTTATCTTAAAAATGGTTACCATAAAATTAGCATGAGCATTGGAGATGAATGGGAAACTTCTTTCAAAAAAAAACTTGGCTTATATGAATGGCTTGTCATTTATTTTGGACTTTCGAACGCTTCTTTAACTTTTATGCATCCCGTGAATGAAGTTTTTGTGATTTTATCAGAAAATTTGTAGTTGTCTATTTCGATGACATCATTATCTATAGAAAATCTTTGGAGGATCACTTTCATAATATTTCACAAGTCTTTTTTGGATCACCTTGATAATATTTCAGAAGTCCTTCAACTTTTTGGCTCTTCGCAAAGCAAATCTTTCCAAATGCAATTTTTGTACCAATAAGTTTATATTTTTGGATTTTTTTGGTTTCCTTCAATGGAATTGAAGTTGATGACAAGAAATTAGAAGCAATTAGGAATTGGCCTAACCCGACCTCCGTGGGTGAAATAAGGCGTTTTCATGGCCTTGTCGATCTCTATCGCCGTTTTGTAAATGATTTTTTGACCATTGCTTGCCCTTTAAATGAACTTAAAAAATAAAATTTGCCTTTTCTTTGGGTCAAAGCACAACTAAAGCATTTGATGAGCTAAAGAAGTGCCTAACCGAAGCTCCTTTGCTTCTTTTATCAGATTTTGAGAAAACATTTGAAATTGAGTGTGACGCTAGTGGAATAAGCGTTGGTGGCATTCTAATGCAAAATGGACGTCCTCTTACCTACCATAGTGAAAAACTTGATGGTGCTATACTTAACTATCCCATTTACACAAAGAGCTTTTTTTGCATTGGTCTGAGTTTTGGAAGTTTGGCAACACTATCTTTGGTCAAAGAGTTTATCATTCATTCGGATGATGAATCTTTAAAATATTTGAAAATTCAAGAAATTTAAACAAAATACATGATAAGTGGGTAGAATTTATCGAGTCTTTACCTTAAGTTATAAAATACAAAAAGGGCAAAGAAAATGTGATCGCAAATGCATTATCCTGCAAGGAATGCATTCTTACATGTCTTGAAATTAATGTGATTGGTTTGAATGAGATTAAACATTTATACTCTTTCGATGGTTTCTTTGGATCTATATTTGAGAGGTACTTACCAAATCGAGGATTGGAACAATTCTATTTGCATAAAGGATTCTTTTTTAAAGCTAACGAATTATGCATCCCCGAGTCCTCTCTTCGTCTCTTGTTGTTGAAGGAATCGCGTGAAGGAGGCCTCATGGGACAGTTTGTAAGAGATAAAACTTACGCCACTATCTCCACCAACTATTATTGGCTTAAGATGAAACACCATGTGGAACGACTTGTCAAACAATGTCCAACATGTTTCCGAGCTAAGTTCACATCCCAATCTCATGCTATTTATTTTCCATTGCCTACATCGCACCTTCCTTGGAGTGATATTAGCATGGACTTTGTGTTAGGATTAACACGCACAAAAACACACATGGATTCTTTCTTTGTCGTTGTTGATTTCTTTTCCAAGATGACACATTTTGTATGCAATAGAACAGATGATGCTTCACATATCGCAAATCATTTTTCGGGAAATTGTTCGTCTACATGGTTTTCCAAAGATAATTGTGTCGGATCGAGATATCAAGTTCACATCATACTTTTGGAAGACATTGATGGACAAGCTCGGTGTCAAGCTACTATTCTCCACCTCCTACCACCCTCAAACCGATGGCCAAAGAAAAGTGGTGAATCGAACACTATATTCACTCTTCCACGCATTGATCAGCCCAAACTAAAGAATTGGGAAGTTTTCATTCCCAACGCAGACTTTGCCTACAATCGAGCACCTGATACGTCTCCAACGTATCTATAATTTCTGATGCTACATGATCATATTATGCCAATTGCTACATGTTTTATCCCTTATTGATATCATTTTTATACGTTTTCCGGGACTAACCTATTAACAAGATGCCAAGTGTCAGTTCCCCGTTTTCTGCTGTTTTTGGGTTCAGAAAAGTTGTTCTGGAAACATTCTCGGAATTGGACCCCACAAAGCCCGAAGTGACTATTTTCCTCGGAAGCATCCAGAACACCGAAGGAGAGTCGAAGACGGGCACCAGGGGGGCCACACCATAGGGTGGCGCGGCCTCCCCCTGGCCATGTGATGTCTATGCACGCTTCTATTCTTCTAGACAATGTTGGGTCTCCAAGTGCAAAGGTTTGTAGAACAGCAGCAAGTTTCCCTTAAATGGATCACCCAAGATTTATCGAACTCGGGGAGGTAGGGGTCAAAGATATCCCTCTCAAGCAACCCTGCAATGAAGATACAAGAAGTCTCTTGTGTCCCCAACACACCCAATATACTTGTCAGGTATATAGGTGTCGCACCCTGGGTTTCTAGAGGATACTCTCCGCACGAACTGGAAGTCAGGTGCTTGGATTATGGGGCATACATGCTCCCACGTCCCAGCTTCCTGGTAGGCCTGCGCTTATGCGCGACAACTCAAGCCCTGCTTCCACCGTCGAAGTAAACTATCCGCTAGGAACCTAAAGGCACTACTGTCGACGTACTTCATAATCAAACACGCACGGTACGTCAACAGTTTGGTACGAATGATAGCACAGAATGTCTCTAAGACACAAAAGAATGAAATAAGTGCAACTGGCCTTCACTAAGGCAGAAAATATCGAATACAGTCATCCAGAGGACACATGTCCCAACATATCATCCATTACAACAGCGGAAGCAATCAAAGGGGTCTGAGTACAGACAAATCCATGGCTTAAGAAGCCGGAGAAAATAAATAAAAGCGAAGCCCATCCACGTAGGTCTGGATCCTGCCCTGGTCCAGCTAACTACTCGTCTGCAGCGTCATCGAACTCCACAAAGTAGCCATCCTGGGAAGCATCGTAGTCGTAGTCGTACTCTGCGTAAACCACAGCCCCAACGGGGTCAGTACATCCAAGTACTGGCAAGCAAGACTCACAGTTCATCAAGGAGTTACCCGTCAACACAAGCATTGATGCTTGGGATCAACGGAAGAAAGGGGTGATATAAAAGTTGCTGCTGGCTGCTCTAACCAACTACAGAAAAATAACTACAACTTCCGGCTAATAGAATAAGATAAGATCGAGGATTGTAACCAACTGAAAGATAACTTCAACCAAACCCATCCTGGATCTCGCCCCTTATCCAAAGAAGCAATCCGAGGATAACTCACACAGTTGTAAGTAAGGTGAATCAAGTTATTGTGTGAATAACCTATTACTAGTCAGATTATTAATCATTGGGTGAACATGATTGATCATTATGTTGAAGTTGTCCTGAGTACTTGTTAGCCAGTACTTTCACCAAGTAATCCATAACCGCGGAAAACACGGCTTCTCGAGAAGATTATCCCTGCAGGGTTGCACCAATTTGGCCGTACACTCATGAATATCCCGCCAGATGGGATGCCTCCCACCAAGCGGGGCACTCAACACAACCAACCATTCCTCGCATCAAGCCCAAAGAACCTTGGGCGCACGGCTAATCAAGCCCAGAAGAAAATGGACCATCATAGCACTCTAAGACCGTGTCCCCCTATATGCCGACTACGAAAGTTCCACCCTGCGCTGGGCTCGCAAAAACATGCATGCGGCAAATGGAAAACACGAACTAAATGAGGCGATTTGGACGAGATGCGAATCAGGTCAAGTTGAGGGGGGCGCCCATACTCGCTTCCCAAATGCGGGTAGTGCGCTCATCATGGATCAGTAGACAAGACCCTTTTCCTATTAGGGTCGACACTAGCAGGCTCCAAAACCACTCATGGGCCTCCTGCCGGTGCCTTATCATCAAGTTATTATTATAACATTAGCAATTAACAGGATTGATTGATTAACAACGAGCCCCGGTACATGATAATAAGATAGTAACAGTAGTAACCGACAACAGACTCGAGTAAAAGCAACCCTAAGCATGCTAGATAAGAACAGGCACAAGCAATGGCTGTAGGTATGGAGGTGGTGGCAATATCATGGCTCAAGGTATCATGTGATGGGTTCGGAGAACAAGCAACGATACATAGGGCTAGCAATAGTAGACAAAAAGATAGTATCGACAACAAGTGTGGAAAGGAACTCGATGATTCATGTGAGTGATAACTTGCCTGGCAGCTCAGCCTCGTACTGGGCTAGGTCCTGAGTAGTGGTGTCGTAAGGCTCGTCGGTACCAACGTCGTCGTCTAATCGAGAAGAAGCAAAACAACAACGAAGGAAGACGGGCAATCAATACATGGCATAAGTGCACAAACATTGGATGATGCATGTCATGTTTAATAGATGCACCAAAATAACTTGCTTGACATGAAACACAAATTTAAATGGATTCCATATGCAAAGGGGTGCATATGGAAGTCCATGCTTGGAGTTGGATTAATTGTTCTATCACTAAGCATTAGGTGTAGTTGAATTAGTATGATGCATGCATGATGAGGAACAATAAGATAACAAAATTAAAGGCAATTGGAATGATAGTTAACAATTTAGAAAAGCATTTATCAAATTTGGAATTTTGTTACTTAAACATGGCACACAAGTAAATGTTGTTATCATCAAGTTAAAGTGTGCAAAACAATTTACAAATTTTATATTTGAAAAGTTTGTCAAATTTTAGTTGGATTACATGTTTCACAATTTGAAATTGGACTTTGGATTAATTAGTTATGAATTAAACAATATTAAACAATTTTTAATTCAATTAAACAAGATTTAAATAGTTTAGGCAATTTAAATTATTCAAACCAGAAAACAAATTTTATATTTGAATAGAACATTCAAAAAGGTGTGAAAAACATATTTTATTTGAATTATTTGAAAACAGTATGAATTAGTTATGAATTATTTCAATTTGCATTTGAATTATTCAAATTTGAAATTTAAATGAATTTTGAAAATTCAAAACAGAACACAAGTTGAAAATTTGGAAAGATTATAAAATTTGGATCAGATTACATATATAACTTTCATTTATCAGATGCATAGATTAAAAGTTATTGCATTTTATAGTTTTTAGGTTATTCTGCCCATTTAAAAGAATTGGAAAAAATAACAGATTTGCGTTTTTTTTTCTTTTGTTACCGTGAGGGGCAATACCCGCTGCCACTGCTCTGCGGGTCCAGGCCAGCGTGGCAGCCACGCAGGCGCCAGCGTGGACAGGGAAGAAAAACCAGCAAAAAGGGGCTTGCGTCTCCGGGGGTTCGACCCCGAGACCTCCTGGCCCGCGCGCAAGGATCGCGCCAACTGCGCTGCGATCGAATCGTGACAGGGTACAGGTGCGCGGAAGGTTAAGATTCAGAGTTCGTTAACTGAATTTCTAACGCTGTTCGCTAACTGAACCTGACGGGACAGAGCTCGACGCCGGCGAGTCAGCGGCTGTTCGCCGCGGCTGAACACTGCGATGACGGGCGCGGGTGCTTGGGCTACTGGTGGATGGCCTAGGCGCGCTCGGTGCGCGACCGTGCAGAGAAGAAGAGGGGCGAGGAGATCGCCGGGATGCTCACCGTGGGACTGCAGATGCTCGTCGGAGAAACGCGGACGGCGGCGTGGTTCTGGATCCCCTCAAGCCCCGCTGCGGTGTTGACGACGAAGAGGGCACCGTGGCCGATCCATTCCAGCCGCTAGCGCACGGCGTAAGCCACCGGAGACCGCGATCGGCGGCGGGTTTCAGAAGGGTGGCGTCGGGGTTTCAGAGATTCAGAGGGAAGGCAGGAGCTTTGGGGGAGATGATGGAAGGTTGGCGGCGCCGGGATTAGGGTGGAGCTAGGGTTGAGTGGCCGGAGGGGGGCGCCGCGGTGTTTTATGGGCTCGAGGGAGCTGTACGGCGGCGCATCGGGAGGCTCTGGAGGGTGATCGACGATGGAGCTGAGATCGTACGCGTGACGTCAGAAAAAGGGAGAGGAAGACAGCGACGTTGGGGAAGGTTATCGGGCCAGAGGGGAAAAAAAAATAAACGGGCTGGGCCTAGTTGCTGCTCTCCTCCCTCTCCTGCTTTGCAATCTATTTTTTTTGTACTGTTTTTGTTTTTGTAAATAAGCAAAATGGAAACAAGCAAAAGGCTTTGTTAAAAGAGAGTTTTGGAATAAAAATAGGATGAACTTCCTAGTGGAAAGCAACCTTTTGGTAGATTTTGTTTTCCAAAAATTTATGTTTTGTTTGTTGTTTTAAAATTAACCAATTTAATTGGAAAATGCAATATTAATTAATATTGGTAAAACAAAACATTTTCCATAGGGTTTTTCCCCTAGGGTTTTTAAAGGGGTTTAAGAATTTCAATTAGTGGTGAATTGTTATGTTTTCAAAAGAGTGCTGATTTGAAACTTGGTTTGAAATGGAAAATGATTTAGGAGTTAATGATTTAATTAATTTGTTAATTGGTTTGATTAAAGCAACAATTTGAGAAGTGGAAAACAAGGAATAAAAGGGTTGTTTTAATTTGAAATGACTTAGAAAATAATGATTGAAATGGTTTGATTAAATTAAGCAACAATTTAAGAGTTGATCCAATATGAAACTAATTGGAAGCAATTGATGTTTTTTGGAATTGCAATTCTTTATTTGAGAGATTGTAACAGACAAGTGTGAAAACAAGATTGATTCATTATGAAAACAATGCAAACAGAAATAAATATGAGGATGATGATATGATGCATTGCATAAATTAAACAAATAAGTAAAAACAACTAAGGTTTTCATACTTGGATGTTACAAAACGCCCCCCCTTGAAGGAATCGCGCCCCGAGATTCCCTACTGAGATGTGAAAAGGTCCGGATACTTCTTGCGAAGATCCTCTTCGGTCTCCCACGTTGCCTCTTTATCAGAATGATGCGACCATTGGACTTTCAAGAACTTGGTGCTCTTGTTGCGAGTCTTACGCTCGGTCTCATCGAGAATTTTGATAGGGTGCTCCTCATAAGATAGATCATCTTGCAGCTCAATGGAATCATGATCAACTGCACGATCTGGATCTTTGAAACACTTCTTGAGTTGTGACACGTGGAACACATCGTGCACTTTGGAAAGTTTTTCTGGAAGTTCAAGACGATAAGCATTCTCTGCACGTCTTGAGAGGATGTTGAAAGGGCCAATGTATCTTGGTGCAAGCTTTCCTTTCACACCAAAACGATGAGTGCCTCTGAGGGGAGTTACACGGAGATATGCCTTATCACCAGGTGCATAGACCATATCCCTGTGCTTGCTATCATAATAGCTCTTCTGACGAGACTGAGCAATCCTGAGATTGTCACGAATGATACGAACTTTCTCCTCGGCTTCCTTAACAATGTCAGGGCCTAAAAGTGAACGTTCACCAGCTCCAGACCAATTGATTGGACTCCTGCATCTGCGACCATACAGTGCCTCAAATGGTGCCATACCTAGGCTTGCCTGGTAGCTGTTGTTGTAGGAGAATTCAGCATATGGAAGGCAATCCACCCATTTCATGCCAAAGGAGAGACCACATGCTCTGAGCATATCCTCGAGAATCTGATTGACTCTTTCGACTTGCCCCTGAGACTGAGGGTGGTAAGCTGTGCTGAACAGAAGTTTAGTGCCCAATGCTTCTTGAAAGCTTTTCCAGAAATGAGAAGTGAAAATACTTCCACGGTCTGAGCTTATTTCCAATGGAACACCATGAAGGGGAACAACCTTTGCTGTGTAGAGCTCTGCTAACTGGCTAGCTGAGATAGTTTCCTTTACAGCATAGAAGTGAGCAACCTTAGTGAGACGATCAATAACAACGAAGATTGCATCGTTGCCCTTTCTGGACTTTGGAAACCCAGTAACGAAGTCCATTTCAATCATGTCCCACTTCCACTCAGGAATTTTCAGAGGTTGGAGTAGACCTGCTGTCTTCTGATGGACTGCCTTAACACGTTGACAAACGTCGCATTCAGAAACGTATTGAGCGATTTCACGTTTCATGCCAGGCCACCAAAACAGAGTCTTGAGATCCTGGTACATCTTTGTACTTCCAGGGTGAATGGATAGAGGAGTTTCATGAGCCTCCTTGAGAATGATATCCTTGAGACTTTGAATCTGAGGGACTGCAATGCGTCCTTCGAAGAACACAGTTCCCTTGTCATCAATTGAGAAGGACTTGAACTTATCATTGCCCTCCTTGATGTGATCCACAATCTTCTTGATCTCATTATCACGAAGTTGTTCAGAACGAATCTTGTCCTCGAGAGTTGGACTGGCTGTCAAGCTAGCAAGGTATCCTTCAGGGACAAGACCAAGGTTCAGCTTCTGGAATTCTTCATGAAGTGGAGGTTGGCTTTCCATGATCATGAGATTATTGCAATAGGATTTGCGACTGAGAGCATCGGCCATAACATTAGCCTTGCCTGGAGTGTAAGAAATGGTGAGATCAAAGTCTTTAATCTTCTCAATCCATCTCCTTTGCCTGAGGTTCAGATCTGGCTGAGTGAAGATGTATTTCAGACTCTTGTGATCGGAAAAGATTTCAGTTTTGTTACCCAACAAGTATTGTCTCCATTTCTTGAGGGCAAACACAACTGCTGCAAGTTCAAGATCATGAGTGGGATAGTTTTGCTCATGTGGGTTCAACTGACGTGAAGCATAAGCCACAACTTGACGTTCTTGCATAAGAACTGCTCCTAGGCCTTGGAGAGATGCATCACAGAATATCTGGAAAGGTTTGGTAGTGTCGGGGCCAACTAAAACAGGTGTGGAAGTGAGTTTAGTCTTCAGGAGGTTGAAACTCTCATCACATTGTGGAGTCCAAATGAACTTTTTGTCCTTCTTTGTGAGATCAGTGAGAGGTTTAGCAATCTTGGAAAAGTTTTGGACGAAACGACGGCAATAGCTAGCCAAGCCAAGAAAGCTTCTAACTTGTTTCACCGTCTTAGGGGGTTTCCAATCAACAATTGCCTTAACCTTTTCAGGATCAATGGCAATGCCTTTGGCAGAGATGATATGACCAAGATATGCAACTTCTGGAATCCAGAACTCACATTTGGAAAACTTGGCATACAGACGATGCTCGCGAAGTTTCATGAGAGTGAGACGAAGGTGTTCTCCATGCTCTTCCTCGGATTTTGAGTAGACTAGAATGTCATCAAGATATACGACAACGAACTTGTCGAGGTATTCATGGAAGACAGAATTCATGAGTCTTGAGAACGTTGCCGGTGCATTGGTGAGACCAAAGGACATGACGGTGTATTCATATAGACCGTACCGAGTGGTGAAAGCTGTCTTAGGAATATCTTCCTTTCTGATCTTTATCTGATGGTACCCCATCCTCAAGTCCAACTTTGAGAATATTGAGGCTCCAGCAAGTTGATCAAAAAGATCATCGATACGAGGAAGTGGATACTTGTTCTTGATGGTTTTCTCGTTGAGAGGACGATAGTCAACCACGAGTCTTTTTGTTTGATCCTTCTTGGCAACAAACAGAGTTGGGCAACCCCAAGCGGAGGAACTAGGCTGAATGAAACCTTTGTCCATATACATATCGATTTGCTCCTTCAACAATTTCAGTTCAGGAGGAGCTATCTTATATGGATGCTTAGAGATTGGAGCAGTACCTGGCTCAAGCTCGATCACGAACTCAACTGCTCTGTCCGGAGGCATCCCTGGCAACTCTTCTGGAAAGACGTCAGGGAATTCACAAACCACCGGAACATTTTCAATTGCAGGAAGGGGTTTGGCATCGAGGCTGAACAGCTGAACAGGAGTTGATCCATATGGAGAATAGACTATCTGGCCTGAAGTGTGGGAGAGAGTTATTGACTTTTGAGCACAGTCAATTTTAGCTTTGTGGGTCTTCAACCAATCCAAACCCAGAATGACATCAATGTCAGAATTTCCCAGCAACATGAGTGAAGCAAGGAATACACGACCTCCAATTAGGATCTGATTGTCCATGCTTATCTTGGAAGTAATCATTTTATTTCCCGGAGAGTGCACATAGATTTGATTGCTTAGCGGAACCAGAGCTAAATTGTACGTTGTAGCAAAGATCTTTGACACAAACGAATGCGATGCTCCAGTATCAAACAACACTTTAGCTGGAATAGAGTTTACGGGTAATATACCGAGAACGACGTCAGCAGCTTCCTCGGCTTTGTCGGCCTTGATATGGTTCACCCTCGCGTTCCTCCCGACAGGCCTATTGTTGGAGTTGAAGGCTTTAGCCGGGGGAGCACGAACCATAGCCTGGTTGGTGTTGGGGCGAGGAGGTAGGGGTAGCTGCTTCTGAGTGCACTTATCAGCATAATGTCCAGTATCCTTGCACTTGTAGCAAGTGACGATACGAGAAGGACCCGGCCTTGGCTGCCCCATCGGGAACCTCTGACCCTGCATCTGAGATGGGTTGGGTGGGCGGGGACCAAAGCCTGGAGAAGCTTGGGCATTTGGAGCCCGAGTGACAGCACCATTTGGCACCCAGATGCGGCGCTTCTGCGGAGGGGTGGTCATGTTGGAGGAGGAACCACCCTCACACGAGTGCTTGCGCGACTCTTCGAACGCCTTGCGCCCATTCTCCTCATTGAGCGCGGTGTTCACAAGCTCGACGAAGTCCTTGCACTTGATGTTGGTGAGAGCGTACTTCAGTTCCGGGTTAAAACCTCGGCGGAACCTTGCCATCTTCTTGGCTTCAGTGGACACTTCGTCACCAGCGTACCGAGCGAGACGATTGAACTCGTTCTGGTAGCCGAGAACGTCCAGCTTGCCCTGTCTGAGAGAGCAGAATTCCTCACGCATCTTTTCCATGAGACCATCCGGGATGTGGTGCTTCAGGAAGGCATCCTTGAAACATCCCCAGTTGATAGGAAAGCCAGCCCTCATGGCCTGGTAGTTCTCCCACCAAGTAGCTGCCTGACCCTTCAGTAGGTAGGTGGCGTACTTGACCTTATCCTCTTCAGCAACATGAGCTATCTCCAGAGCTCTTGCTACGTCACGGATCCAGTCATCAGCATCCAGGGGCTCACGTGTTGTCACGAAAGCTTTTGGGCCCAAGCTGAGGAAGTCCTTGATGGTGACCCTTGGAGCATTCTGGTTGTGTTGCTGGTTAGCCTGGATCTGGGCCATCTGTGTCACCACTTGGGTCATCTGAGCCAACAGCTCCCCCATTGGTGGTGGCGGAGGCGGGTTGTTCCTGGTTGGAGGCATCCTGAACAGAAATTCATTTTAGCACAACAACAGAAAAGGATAGACTTGGTAACCGAAAGATAGATTATTCCGACGCATGAATAGATAACCAACAGGTACATCATCACATGTTCAAATACATCAGAATATCCAACAGACCAATACATGGTTCGAAAACGAAAGGATAGACTAGACACAGCTAGTAATGGATACAACGGTACTCCCATGCTCATCACGCAGGACGGCGGTGAGTAGTACGACGAGAGATACGGTGAGGAGGAATCCCACGGAAGTAGGTATCACGACGATCCATGTAGATAGGAACTGCTCTGAGAGCAACTCTCGGTGTGGTGAAGTGGAAAGCGTCGTATCCCTGTGCTCCAAAGCGGGGAATCCCTGTGTAACCAGCTCCGAGGTCGAGAAGTGGGCCTCTGATCGGCTCGTACCCTCCAGCATCTGGCAACGGAAGACCAGCTGGCTGAACGACACGTGCAAAGCGCTCGTCTCCAACAAAGTCTGTGGTGTACGTCGCCAGACGAGTGAGAGCAAGGTGGAGCTGCTCCCTGACTGAGGCTAACTCCTGAGAAAGTGCGGAAGCAACGGCATCACTGTGACTAGCGAACTGGGCAGTGACCTGGAGCCTGGAGCTATCAGTCTCGTAGGTATCCATGTCGCGGTGGATAGTGAAGTGAGCTCCCGCTGCCGTGATGTAACCACGGGGGATGTGACGAAAACTGGACTTATCAAACCCCCAGTAGTCAGCACGGAGAACGGTGACACTCACGTACGCTGCCTGCTGCACGGCCATATCCACTGTGGACCCTACTGCCTCGTACTGGTGTGCAATGCTCCTGCCATCATCCGACAGAATGTAGACGATAGCCCGGTAGCAAGTCTGGTCAAACTCTCGCTGGTGCTCGTAGACCTGGTACTCTGGTGCCCAACGGAACCCCAGAAAGGTAACCATGTCTCTCAGCAACTCCGGAAAACCGGCGGTGCTCTCACAGCGAGTCATGCGAACCACCTGCGGATAGTAGTTGAGACCCATCTGCAGATTATTTGGAAGGTTTTGATTAGACTCCGGTAGAAGGAAAAGGACGTGGAAAACAACAACAAGGTTCAATGGACGAAAAGGATGTTGAAAAGAACATGATATTGAAGCAACATCGGGAAAACGAGACCAAAAATCCTGAGGAACCACAGAGAACCCAAAACACGTGAAATCCTAACTTGAAAGTTTAGGTGAGAACAGAAAACAACGTTACACTTCCTTACCAGAAAAGGGTGGGTGGGTGGGGAAAGAAGAAAAATGGCAGAATTCCTACTCTCACGTTTCATTTTTCCTATATAGCTACAAAATAGTTTCTAGACTCAACTGCGACCAGTAAAAAGGGATCCTACAGGCAGACAGGCTCTGATACCATTTGTCGCACCCTGGGTTTCTAGAGGATACTCTCCGCACGAACTGGAAGTCAGGTGCTTGGATTATGGGGCATACATGCTCCCACGTCCCAGCTTCCTGGTAGGCCTGCGCTTATGCGCGACAACTCAAGCCCTGCTTCCACCGTCGAAGTAAACTATCCGCTAGGAACCTAAAGGCACTACTGTCGACGTACTTCATAATCAAACACGCACGGTACGTCAACAGTTTGGTACGAATGATAGCACAGAATGTCTCTAAGACACAAAAGAATGAAATAAGTGCAACTGGCCTTCACTAAGGCAGAAAATATCGAATACAGTCATCCAGAGGACACATGTCCCAACATATCATCCATTACAACAGCGGAAGCAATCAAAGGGGTCTGAGTACAGACAAATCCATGGCTTAAGAAGCCGGAGAAAATAAATAAAAGCGAAGCCCATCCACGTAGGTCTGGATCCTGCCCTGGTCCAGCTAACTACTCGTCTGCAGCGTCATCGAACTCCACAAAGTAGCCATCCTGGGAAGCATCGTAGTCGTAGTCGTACTCTGCGTAAACCACAGCCCCAACGGGGTCAGTACATCCAAGTACTGGCAAGCAAGACTCACAGTTCATCAAGGAGTTACCCGTCAACACAAGCATTGATGCTTGGGATCAACGGAAGAAAGGGGTGATATAAAAGTTGCTGCTGGCTGCTCTAACCAACTACAGAAAAATAACTACAACTTCCGGCTAATAGAATAAGATAAGATCGAGGATTGTAACCAACTGAAAGATAACTTCAACCAAACCCATCCTGGATCTCGCCCCTTATCCAAAGAAGCAATCCGAGGATAACTCACACAGTTGTAAGTAAGGTGAATCAAGTTATTGTGTGAATAACCTATTACTAGTCAGATTATTAATCATTGGGTGAACATGATTGATCATTATGTTGAAGTTGTCCTGAGTACTTGTTAGCCAGTACTTTCACCAAGTAATCCATAACCGCGGAAAACACGGCTTCTCGAGAAGATTATCCCTGCAGGGTTGCACCAATTTGGCCGTACACTCATGAATATCCCGCCAGATGGGATGCCTCCCACCAAGCGGGGCACTCAACACAACCAACCATTCCTCGCATCAAGCCCAAAGAACCTTGGGCGCACGGCTAATCAAGCCCAGAAGAAAATGGACCATCATAGCACTCTAAGACCGTGTCCCCCTATATGCCGACTACGAAAGTTCCACCCTGCGCTGGGCTCGCAAAAACATGCATGCGGCAAATGGAAAACACGAACTAAATGAGGCGATTTGGACGAGATGCGAATCAGGTCAAGTTGAGGGGGGGCGCCCATACTCGCTTCCCAAATGCGGGTAGTGCGCTCATCATGGATCAGTAGACAAGACCCTTTTCCTATTAGGGTCGACACTAGCAGGCTCCAAAACCACTCATGGGCCTCCTGCCGGTGCCTTATCATCAAGTTATTATTATAACATTAGCAATTAACAGGATTGATTGATTAACAACGAGCCCCGGTACATGATAATAAGATAGTAACAGTAGTAACCGACAACAGACTCGAGTAAAAGCAACCCTAAGCATGCTAGATAAGAACAGGCACAAGCAATGGCTGTAGGTATGGAGGTGGTGGCAATATCATGGCTCAAGGTATCATGTGATGGGTTCGGAGAACAAGCAACGATACATAGGGCTAGCAATAGTAGACAAAAAGATAGTATCGACAACAAGTGTGGAAAGGAACTCGATGATTCATGTGAGTGATAACTTGCCTGGCAGCTCAGCCTCGTACTGGGCTAGGTCCTGAGTAGTGGTGTCGTAAGGCTCGTCGGTACCAACGTCGTCGTCTAATCGAGAAGAAGCAAAACAACAACGAAGGAAGACGGGCAATCAATACATGGCATAAGTGCACAAACATTGGATGATGCATGTCATGTTTAATAGATGCACCAAAATAACTTGCTTGACATGAAACACAAATTTAAATGGATTCCATATGCAAAGGGGTGCATATGGAAGTCCATGCTTGGAGTTGGATTAATTGTTCTATCACTAAGCATTAGGTGTAGTTGAATTAGTATGATGCATGCATGATGAGGAACAATAAGATAACAAAATTAAAGGCAATTGGAATGATAGTTAACAATTTAGAAAAGCATTTATCAAATTTGGAATTTTGTTACTTAAACATGGCACACAAGTAAATGTTGTTATCATCAAGTTAAAGTGTGCAAAACAATTTACAAATTTTATATTTGAAAAGTTTGTCAAATTTTAGTTGGATTACATGTTTCACAATTTGAAATTGGACTTTGGATTAATTAGTTATGAATTAAACAATATTAAACAATTTTTAATTCAATTAAACAAGATTTAAATAGTTTAGGCAATTTAAATTATTCAAACCAGAAAACAAATTTTATATTTGAATAGAACATTCAAAAAGGTGTGAAAAACATATTTTATTTGAATTATTTGAAAACAGTATGAATTAGTTATGAATTATTTCAATTTGCATTTGAATTATTCAAATTTGAAATTTAAATGAATTTTGAAAATTCAAAACAGAACACAAGTTGAAAATTTGGAAAGATTATAAAATTTGGATCAGATTACATATATAACTTTCATTTATCAGATGCATAGATTAAAAGTTATTGCATTTTATAGTTTTTAGGTTATTCTGCCCATTTAAAAGAATTGGAAAAAATAACAGATTTGCGTTTTTTTTTCTTTTGTTACCGTGAGGGGCAATACCCGCTGCCACTGCTCTGCGGGTCCAGGCCAGCGTGGCAGCCACGCAGGCGCCAGCGTGGACAGGGAAGAAAAACCAGCAAAAAGGGGCTTGCGTCTCCGGGGGTTCGACCCCGAGACCTCCTGGCCCGCGCGCAAGGATCGCGCCAACTGCGCTGCGATCGAATCGTGACAGGGTACAGGTGCGCGGAAGGTTAAGATTCAGAGTTCGTTAACTGAATTTCTAACGCTGTTCGCTAACTGAACCTGACGGGACAGAGCTCGACGCCGGCGAGTCAGCGGCTGTTCGCCGCGGCTGAACACTGCGATGACGGGCGCGGGTGCTTGGGCTACTGGTGGATGGCCTAGGCGCGCTCGGTGCGCGACCATGCAGAGAAGAAGAGGGGCGAGGAGATCGCCGGGATGCTCACCGTGGGACTGCAGATGCTCGTCGGAGAAACGCGGACGGCGGCGTGGTTCTGGATCCCCTCAAGCCCCGCTGCGGTGTTGACGACGAAGAGGGCACCGTGGCCGATCCATTCCAGCCGCTAGCGCACGGCGTAAGCCACCGGAGACCGCGATCGGCGGCGGGTTTCAGAAGGGTGGCGTCGGGGTTTCAGAGATTCAGAGGGAAGGCAGGAGCTTTGGGGGAGATGATGGAAGGTTGGCGGCGCCGGGATTAGGGTGGAGCTAGGGTTGAGTGGCCGGAGGGGGGCGCCGCGGTGTTTTATGGGCTCGAGGGAGCTGTACGGCGGCGCATCGGGAGGCTCTGGAGGGTGATCGACGATGGAGCTGAGATCGTACGCGTGACGTCAGAAAAAGGGAGAGGAAGACAGCGACGTTGGGGAAGGTTATCGGGCCAGAGGGGAAAAAAAAATAAACGGGCTGGGCCTAGTTGCTGCTCTCCTCCCTCTCCTGCTTTGCAATCTATTTTTTTTGTACTGTTTTTGTTTTTGTAAATAAGCAAAATGGAAACAAGCAAAAGGCTTTGTTAAAAGAGAGTTTTGGAATAAAAATAGGATGAACTTCCTAGTGGAAAGCAACCTTTTGGTAGATTTTGTTTTCCAAAAATTTATGTTTTGTTTGTTGTTTTAAAATTAACCAATTTAATTGGAAAATGCAATATTAATTAATATTGGTAAAACAAAACATTTTCCATAGGGTTTTTCCCCTAGGGTTTTTAAAGGGGTTTAAGAATTTCAATTAGTGGTGAATTGTTATGTTTTCAAAAGAGTGCTGATTTGAAACTTGGTTTGAAATGGAAAATGATTTAGGAGTTAATGATTTAATTAATTTGTTAATTGGTTTGATTAAAGCAACAATTTGAGAAGTGGAAAACAAGGAATAAAAGGGTTGTTTTAATTTGAAATGACTTAGAAAATAATGATTGAAATGGTTTGATTAAATTAAGCAACAATTTAAGAGTTGATCCAATATGAAACTAATTGGAAGCAATTGATGTTTTTTGGAATTGCAATTCTTTATTTGAGAGATTGTAACAGACAAGTGTGAAAACAAGATTGATTCATTATGAAAACAATGCAAACAGAAATAAATATGAGGATGATGATATGATGCATTGCATAAATTAAACAAATAAGTAAAAACAACTAAGGTTTTCATACTTGGATGTTACAATAGGTGCACTAGTTCGGCGAAGAGAGAGTAAAATACAAGTAGTATGGATGATTATAAGTGATTATAACAATCTGAAATAAAAATGGCAGCAAGCAAACATGTAGCAGAACATGCGGAAAATGGTGTTTCAGTGCTTTGAAATAAGGCCTAGGGATCCTTCTTTCACTAGAGGACACTCTCAACAATGAAAACATAATTGAATGCATAAATATCATTTCTTCACTATGCTACTCAAAACCACTCTCCAGTCGAATAACGAACACTAATCATTGCGTAGGGCTTTAACATCACTCCTCAAGTCTATATTCCCTCTCTAGGGCACCCAATGTCACTACGAGCGCCATAAATTAGTACTAAACAAACGCCACAATTTCATAGGTTCATCTTCCAACACAAGATATAAATATCATGCTAAACCACACGGTGCACACAATATCACCTTTACCCCTTGATCAAAGTGTTTATGGAGATAACAAAACAACTTGAGTAGCATAACACATTAAGATCAATCTACATATTCAACTAGAGTACAAAGCTCATGATCACATAAAGATCGCACCATGGGAGAGAGAGATGAACCACATAGCTACCAGTAGAGCCCTCAGCCCCCGGGGAGAACTACTCCCTCCTCGTCATAGGATGCAGCAACGACGATGGAGATGACGATGGAGTCGATGGAGATGGCTTCCGGGGGCACTTCCCCGTCCCGGCAGGGTGCCAGAACAGAGATCTGTCCCCCAAAACTTGTCGGCGGCGGCGGAGCTACGGATGTATTTTGCGAAAGAGGTCGATGTGTTTAGGGTTTTCCATCCGGGGGGATTAAATAGGCGAAAGGGAAGAGGCAGTGGAGGTCCATGGGCCCCACACCACCCCCTGGCGCGGCCAAGGGGGGCCGCGCCACCCCATGGTGTGGGCTCCCTGATGCCCCTCTTCGTCTCCTCTTCGGTCTTCTGGATGCTTCCGGGGAAAATAGAACTTCCGGGCTTCGAACTTTCAAATTTCGAGAACATTTCCAGAACAACTTTTCTGAAACTAAAAGCAGCAGAAAACAAGGAACTGGCTCTGTGGCATCTTGTCAATAGGTTAGTCCAGAAAATCGATAAAAATGACATAAAGAAGGGAGAAAACATGTAGCAATTGGCATAATATCATCATGGAGCATCAGAAATTAGGGATACGTTTATGACATATCACCGCGCCAGCTATAGGTGTGGGGACCCCAGGCCTCCACCGCCTCTTCCCTTTCGCCTATTTATTCCCCCCGGATGGAAAACACTAAACACCTGATCAAAAATCCCCGAAAAGTTTGGCAGCCGCCGTCGTCGTCAACCCTAGATCAGGGGGTTCTGGAGCTATCTCCGGGCACCCTGCCAGAGAGGAAATCATCACCGGAGGCTTCTACATCACCGTGCCTGCCTCCGGAGTGATGCGTGAGTAGTTCATCCCAGGACTACGGGTCCATAGTTGTAGCTAGATGGTTGTCTCCTCCTCATATGCCTCCATGTTTAGATCTCGTGAGCTGCCTATCATAATCGAGATTGATCTTATGTAATTCTATATGCTGTGTTTGCTGGGATCTGATGAATACTGAACTTATGCCAAGTTCATTATAGTCTTTATTGCATATGTTATTTGTGATCTTGCATGCTTTCCGTTGCTAGTGGTTGCTCTGGCCAAGTAGTTGCTAGTGACTCCAAGAGGGAGTATTTATTCTAGTTAGTGGGTTCATGCCTCCTTTTCACCTGTGCTCGAGTTATAGAAACGTGACGGGGGGAGGATGTGCTGTTGCCACTAGGGAGAAAACAGCGGTGTGAGTGCCCGCGTGCACAAGCATTGCTTACATTACACACATTGTTTAATGCAGTTGTCTGTTGCTTGCAAATTAATACCTAAGGGGGTTCGGATGATAACCTGGGGGTGGATTATTAGTCATAGATGCAGATGGATTTTGGTCTATGTATTTTGTTGTAATGCCCGCACTAAATATCATAGTAGTCATCATGTTATAATGTGCACTATGGTTCAACCTCTATTTGTCAATTGCCCAGCTGTAATTTGTTCACCCATCATGTTATCTTTATGGAGAGACACCAATAGTGAACCTATGAACCCCAGTCTATTTTCCACACTGTTAAACAAACCACAACAATTTCCTGCTTTCTTTACTTACTGCAAGCATACACTGTTTTCTACACTATACGTCTAATCTTTGTTTTCAGCAAGACCGGTGAGATTCACAACCTCAATGTACCGTTGGGACAAAGTATTTTGGTTATGTTGTGTGCAGGCTCCACGTTGTTGCTGACACCGGTGAAGCGCCATCACCACCGTTAGTGGCATCAACCTTCCGAAGGTCCTCTTTATCCTACTGGATTGACAACCTTGGTTCTTAACTAAGGGAAAACTCCTACCGCTGTGCTCATCACACCCTCCTCTTCGGGTATCCCGACGAGTGCATGATCTACACCATCAAGGACTTTTCTGGTGCCGTTGCCCAGGAGAAGGAAGTCTTCTGGAAAGTGGAGTCGCTCACTCTCAACCTCTTTATTTTGTTTATTGTCTTGTTTTCATTTTTGTCTTGTTTTTCTTCTCTATATTAAAAACACACACAAAATTAGTTTACTTTATAGTAGTTATTTATTTTCTTGCTATTATTCTGCTAAAATGAGCCCCTCTGAGAATACTAAGTTGTGTGACTTCACTAGCACAAACAACAATGATTTTATTTGCACACCTATTACTCCACCTTCTCCTACTACTGCTTTCTATGAGATTAAACCTTCTTTACTAAATCTTGTTATGAAAGAGAAATTTTCTGGTATTACTACTGATGATGCTGATGCCCACCTTAATAATTTTGTTGAACTATGTGAGATGCAAAAATATAAAAATGTGGATGAAGATATTATTAAACTGAAATTATTCCTTTCTCTTTGAGAGGAAGAGCTAAAGAATGGTTGCTATCTTTGCCTAGAAATAGTATTGATTCATGGACTAAGTGTAAAGATGCTTTCATTGGAAAATATTATCCTCCTGCTAAGATTATATCCATGAGAAGTGACATAATGAATTTTAAACAATTTGATAATGAACATGTTGCTAAAGCTTGGGAAAGAATGAAAACTATGGTGAAGAATTGTCCCACTCATGGACTGACTACGTGGATGATTATACAAACATTTTATGCAAGACTGAATTTCTCCTCAAGGAACCTATTTGATTCAGCTAATGGAGCTACCTTTATGTCCATCACTTTGGTCAGTGCAACAAATCTTCTTGATGATATTCAGAGTGGCACACTGAGAGAGCTCCACAAGGTAAGAAGGTAAATTTTGTTGAGGAAACCTCCTAATTGAGTGAAAGGCTTGATGCTATTATGTCTATGCTTGTTAATGGTAAAGCTCAAGTTGATCCAAATAATGTTCATTTAGCCTCTTTGGTTGCTCAAGAAGAGCATGTTGATGTAAACTTTATTAGAAATAATAAGTTTAACAACAATGCTTATAGAAATGATTTTGGTGGAAACAATTATAAGCCTTATCCTCCTAATAATGGTTATGGTAATTCTTATGGAAACTCCTACAATAAAATAAAGGCTCTACCTCTGATCTTGAAAACATGCTTAGATAATTTATTAGCACACAAACTTCTTTTAATAAATCTGTTGAGGAAAAGCTTGGTAAAATAGATGTTCTTGCCTCTAAAGTAGATAGCCTAGATATTGATGTTGATTTTGTAAAACTAAAGGTTTTGCCACAAGATGTTAAACAAAGTAAAACTTTGAATGCCATCCAAGTTCAAATAGATAATAATGTTAGGTTGATGGCTGAATTACGTGCTAGGTGGGAAAGAGAAGATGAATTGGCTAGAAAGAATAATATTACTAGAGTTTGCACTATCAGAACCAGTAGTAAAACTGAAGCTCCAAGTTCTATTAAACCTCCCACAATCAATGGTAAAGTAGCTGGTGTTAATAAAGTCCCTACTCCTTCGGTGAAACGTGCTAAATTGCCTCAAATTGTTGAAACTGCTTCTAATAAAAGTGCTGAAATTTTTAGAGATGTAGGAGATAATGGTCCCATTACTTTTGATGATAATAATTTTAATTTTTATGATTGCAATAAAAATCTCTAAAGTTATTATGTTTCTAGAAAAGCTTGCTAGAATTCCCAATGCTACTGCCATGAACATGGCCTTTACTGAACATATTACCAATGCTCTCATGAAAGTTAGAGAAGAAAAGTTGAAACTTAAAACATCTATCCCTAGGAAATTAGATGATGGTTGGGAGCCTGTCATTAAGATAAAAGTAAATGATTTTTATTTCAATGATTTGTGTTATCTTGGTGCTAGTATCTCTGTTATGCCTCAAAAGCTTTATGATATGCTTGATCTACCACCGTTGGAACACTGTTATTTGGATGTTCATCTTGCTGATAATGCTAAGAAGAAACCTCTTGGTAGAATTGATGATGTTCTTATTATTGTTAACAATAACCTTGTCCCTGTTGATTTTGTTGTTATGAACATTGAATGCAATGCTTCTTTTCCTATTGTTTTGGGAAGACCTTTTCTTAGAACTGTTGGTGTTGTTATTGATATGAAAGAGGGGAGTATAAAAATACCAATTCCCCCTCAACAAAGGTATGGAACACTTTCCTAGAAATAGGATGAAGCTAAATTTTGACTCTATTATTAGAGCAAGTTATGATGTTGATGCTTCTTCACTTGAAAATACTTGAGTTGCTATTTATGGCTAGCTGAAAGGCGTTATAGAAAAATGGTACCGGGAGACAACCTGTTTTATTTCTCTATTTTCATTCAGTTTTCCTTTTTTTTGTGCTTTGGACCTGGGTGTTTTATATTTCCTTAGAAACCCCTCTTTATATTTTATTTTGTGTTTTTGTTGAGCCAAGTAAAGCCTCTAGTGGAAAGTTGAGACTATATTTCGGATTTCTTCGCATGAAACAAATTTCTGCTGTCCACTGTTAAATTCGTATAAAATCAAAGAAAAATTAAAATGACCTGAGCTTTTTGTGCGTAATCCTGGTCTGTATACGCAACTTTTCTTAGTTTACCACTTTTTTATTTGAGAAACATAAGATTTTTGAAAAAAATCATCTTTACCTGCTGTCCTGTTTTGACAGATTTCTGCCAATAATTGCATTTGCATCTTAACCTCTTTCTTTTGGTGTTCTTTTGAGAAAAAGAGTTTTAAAAGAAGTTGTAACAGTAGCTAATGTGTTTTTGAGTGTTAGGCTGTTGGAACGTGTAGAGATAAACGAAAACTTTTTCCTACGCGGTGCTTTCAAGATCTAGCCGAGGTAGAAGGCCACGAGTATTACCACTAGACGCGCAGGTGCGGATTATTGATGCAACGCGTCGGGGCAGTGTAGTCTCACGATCCGATCCAGCCGATCCAATCCCGCGATCGTCGAAGTGCTGAATGTACAGCACCTCTACCGGTATCCACACGTACGAGGAGGAGCAACGACGGCAGACTGCTAGGTCTGGTGCGACGGCTGGACTGAGTGGGGCTAGGGTTCCCAACGCATCAGATGGATTAACGTGCCCGCTAGGCAACCTGCACCCCTCTTTATATAGCGTATGGTAGTGGGCTGCACAACACTTGTGGCCCATTCACTCTGTGAGTCCGACTCACAAACTCAGTCCATTTCCGGTTCGGGTCCAACCCGAACAACACCTTGCTCCCGCTCTTAAGTGTGCGACCCTGCAGGCTCATGGCGATTTGGACACGACTGGAGTCCGACTCTCAATCGATCAATCGGTAGCGGCTCCTAGCAGAACGTGCCGACTCCCAAGTCCCATTGAGTCATGACGACATACCTTTCAATGTGATATCATCTTAGTCCTTTTTGCCTCACGATATACCTTGTCAAACTATAGGCGATTTATTGTCATCCCTTAAATAGTTCAACTCTCTTCTCGGTCCGTGATATATGATTCATCGGACTAACTCTTAGTCAACAGACACAGTTAACACTTAACTGAATCGCGCATGGCCATGCTTATTGAATCATATCACTCGAGAGGCCCCAGAGAATATCTCTCCATTCGGAGGGGCAAAATCCCATCTTGATTATCCACATCACGCAGCTTGCTTCTCATTCGACCCGAACTCTGCTTTTATAACTGTCTTGTCACATAACAGTGTTTTGACAGAAACTAAGTTAGTGATCCACAACTCGGATTGTGCAACAACCTCAGGTCTAAGGATTACATTGATTGAGACATGCAAATGACGACTTGCTCGTTGCATCTCAATGTGGGTCAGTCCGACTTGCTAAACTCTTTAGCCAAGTCTGCGAACGTTGGAATAGCATCACCATTCCCATGACAAGTGGAACCGTGTCATCAGCCAACACTCACATTAGTCTAGGGTGTGTCCAGCACAACCTTAATGACCGAGGACAATTTACTATGAACAACATGAATACATAGTTTCACAATCGAATCACATGTTCAATGACATGTATGAGATGTTCAAAGCAAGGACAACTTAATATCTTTATGAATACATTGGGAATCACATCATACATGACTGCCTCTAGGGAATATTCCCAACATAGGCTTGTGTTGAAACGGAACCATGTGAATTTATTATTTCGATTGCACTAACGTTGCTAATGAAGATTGTGAGAAGTTTGGTGTGAAGCAAGTTTTCAAGGGTGAAGAGAAGAGCATGATATGATGTGATCAAGAAGAGTGAAGAGTCTAAGCTTGGGGATGCCCCGGTGGTACATCCCATAAAATTCCAAGAAGACTCAAGCGTCTAAGCTTGGGGATTCCCAAAGCATCCCCATCTTCATCAACAAATTATCATGTCACTTCTAGTGAAACTATATGTTTACTCGGTCACACCTTATGTGCATTACTTGGAGCGTCTTTTATTTGTGCTTTCAGTTTATTTTTATTTTTACAATAAGCTTGGTTGGACCCATCATTATTTTATTGGAGAGTGACATGCTTCTCTTTTTCATGAGAATACATTGTATTCTTAATAACTGTCTGGCTGCTGCATTTATTTAGCTACTGTTTTGCATGTATCTCTTATCAGAGCTGTTAGTTTTAGTAGTATTATATGAGTACTATCATGTTTTCTTGCTGTATCATAAAGTGTATTTTTGTTAAAACATATCTTGTATGGTGCTTGTTGGGAAAACAAAATTGCTGCTTGATGTAGAATTTATAACAGTGCTAGTAGAAGCCTGTATAGACTATGGCTAGAACTTTTTCATGCCATGCTAAATAGTATTTTAGTTTTAAAGCCTTGTGGTTATTGAGTAGCATGAATAGCCTTAAATAGCTGAGAGCGTTTAATATGTCTTGAAAGATTCGTGAGTTGTTCTTGTCATAGTAAAGTATCAATATATGGTATTCTCTTTCGAATGTTTTATTTGGTTGACTTGGCGCATGCTCACACCATGTTTATGACTACAAACCAGTCACGAATAGCCTACATGACCACTTAGTTTTGAACTTGTGATACCTCTTATGCTTTAATTAATGATGCTTATGTCGTTGTGCATGATTATGGCTCTTATGCTCTCTTGATTTGTCGCTCCCAGTCTTTTCCTAGCCTCCACCTGTACTGAGTATAAAATTCTACTCGTGCATGCAAACTCCTTAAACCAAAGTTTTCCCATTGTGTACACCATACCTACCTACATGTGGTATTTAACTTCCACTCCAAGTAAATTTCTCATGTGTTACCTTTAAAACCTTCAAAATTATTCCTGTTTTGTGTTCTTATTTTTGCTCATGAGGACGTCAATAGAGAATCTTTATCTCACTTGTTGATTGGATTTCACACCCTGGACTAGTGGCTTCATCCGCTTATCCAAATGATAGAAGAGCTGGCAGCGGGGTGCCCAGCCCCAAATTCATACAAACAAATTATCTTCACTATTTTTGCCCCTTATTTACCAGTCAAAGCATAATTGTGTAAACAAAAGAGAAAGAGGGATGACCTTCTACACCAGTTGCGTCCTTCACCATGGGAGCCGCTCTTGTGGACCTAGTTGGATTGTGACGTACTGTATTGTCTGTTTACCATTCGTTGACATTAACATACACCTCTCCTAAAAAATAGACACTCCTCCATGCTGTCAAACTTCTAATACCTCTGCTTAATAAAATAAAAAGCTCTAGCACATGAGTGATCCCTGCTTACCTCTGTGAAGGTCCTTTCTTTTAATTTTATGTTGAGCCTCCATCTTCTAACTTTATGCACAGTTGAGAGAGCATTTTTGCCATTCCGAGTTCTATGTGCATTTGTCCCATAAACTTCAATAATTACTTCATGATGTGATATTATTTATTCTTAAATTATCTGTTCTAGTCTTCCTCTTGAACTTTGAAAGTGTCCTGGCATTTATGTTTTGTCCCACTCTTAAGGACTAGCAATATAACACTTTGTCATGCTTTCTCTATACCCGAAACAAACATTTATCTTTCTTTGCATTATATCCATGATCCTTTATTTAAGATACTCTTCATGATGCAAAGTGATTGCTATGCTTTATTATTAAAGTTCTATTTATCATGTTTGTGCTTGAAGTTCTATGATCTCAGTGTACATATGCTTTTACATTATAATGATCAAGTTTACGATAGTAGCATGTCACCTAAAAAATTATTGTTTTATCGTTTACCTACTCGAGGACGAGTAGGAACTAAGCTTGCGGATGCTTGATACGTCTCCAACATATCTATAATTTCTGATGCTCTATGATAATATTATGCCAATTGATACATGTTTTCTCCCTTATTTATAGCATTTCTATACGTTTTCCAGGACTAACCTATAAACAAGAAGCCAAGTGCCAGTTCCCTGTTTTCCGCTATTTTTGGTTTCAAAAAATTTGTTCTGGAAACATTCTCGGAATTGGACCCCACAAAGCCCGAAATGCCTATTTTACCCGGAAGCATCCAGAACACCAAAGGAGAGTCGAAGACGGGCACCAGGGGGCCACACCATAGGGTGGCGCGGCATCCCCCTGGCCGCGCCAGCTATATGTGTGGGGGCCCCATGCCTCCACCGCCTCTACCCTTTCGCCTATTTATTCCCCCCAGATGGAAAACCCTAGACACCTGATAAAAAATCCCCGAAAAGTTCTGCAGCCGCCGTCGTCGTCAACCCTAGATCAGGGGGGTTTTGGAGCTGTCTCCCGGCACCCTGTCGGAGAGGAAATCATCACCGGAGGCTTCTACATCACCATGCCTGCCTTGAGAGTGATGCGTGAGTAGTTCATCCCTGGACTACGGGTCCATAGCAGTAGCTAGATGGTTGTCTCCTCCTCATATGCCTCCATGTTTAGATCTCGTGAGCTGCCTATCATGATCGAGATTGATCTTATGTAATTCTATTTTGCTGGGATCCGATGAATATTGAACTTATGCCAAGTTGATTATAGTCTTTATTGCATATGTTATTTGTGATCTTGCATGATTTTCGTTGCTAGTGGTTTCTCTGGCCAAGTAGTTGCTAGTGACTCCAAGAGGGAGTATTTATTCTAGATAGTGGGTTCATGCCTCCTTTTCGCATGTGCTCGAGTGAGAGAAATGTGACGAGGGAGGATGTGCAGTTGCCACTAGGGAGAAAACAACGGTGTGAGTGCCCGCGTGCACAAGCATTGCTTAAATTACACACATTGTTTAATGCAGTTATCTGTTGCTGGCAACATAATACCTAAGGGGGTTTGGATGATAACCTGAGGGTGGATTATTAGTCATAGATGTATATGGATTTTGGTATATGTATTTTGTTGTAATGCCCGCACTATATAATATCATAGTAGTCATTATGTTATAATGTGCACTACGGTGCAACCTCTCTTTGTCAATTGCCCATCTGTAATTTGTTAACCTAGCATGTTATATTTATGGAGAGACACCACTAGTGAACCTATGAACCCCGGTCCATTTTCCACACTGTTAAACAAACCACAACAATTTTCTGCTTTCTTTACTTACTACAAGCATACACTATTTTCTACACTATACGTCTAATCTTTGTTTTCAGCAAGACCGGTGAGATTGACAACCTCACTGTACCGTTGGGACAAAGTATTTGGCTGTGTTGTGTGCAGGCTTCACATTGTTGCTAACACCGGTGAAGCGCCACCACCACCGTTAGTGGAATCAACCTTCCAAAGGTCCTCTTTCTCCTACTGGATTGATAACATTGGTTCTTAACTAAGGGGAAAACTCCTACCGTTGTGCTCATCACACGCTCCTCTTGGGGTCTCCCAACGAGTGCACGATCTGCACCATCAGCACCTCATCAAGCTACAAAGAAAATGGCATTCGAGATCATCTACGGCTTCAACCCCAACACCGCTCTTGATATCCTACCATTGCCCCTCCGAGAGCGATTCAACATGGATTTCGATAAGCGCATCGCCTACATAAGGAAACTTCATGAGTCCACAAAAGATACACTTGAGAAGCACGACCTGAAGGAGTTCGTAGCAGAATAACAAAAAATCCTACTAACAAAACACCAAAACTTGACATGATCTATCTATTAGTTATGCGGTAACGGTTAGGTTTTGGTAACATACCCTTATAGACCAAAACACGGGGATTACGCTCCCCCACAAGCGTTGCTGGGGAAGACGGCCTAGCCTACCTCAAGGTCGTGTAGAACTTTGTGTGTAGGTGACGACCTTGGTGCAATGAAGATGGTCCTAGTTCTGCAAGTGTCGCGTCTCTGAGTACTCGCACATGTATGGTGCTTGACGATGATTCCAGGTTCCTTTGATCCAACAACGTTGCGGAAGTATATCTGCTAGGAGGAATTAAGAAATCACTACGGTGTACCGGGGTGAAGTGATCACTCACGTGTGCATCCCTAACTTGGGTCTGCACACTCCGGGAGAGAGGGAGGTGGAAGTGGAGGAGCTGGGAGAGGTCTCACAATTTTCTTGTGAATTTCTGGATATTAAACCAATTAATATGCCTCTATTTATATAGGAGGAAGGGGAACCCTTCCCTTTATCTCCCCCATGTGGGACTAAACAAAGGAGGAGGAGGGGGGAGTGGTGCGGCCAGCAGTATGGTTTAGCCGCACCTCCGTAGCCGCATGTGCCCTAGGCCCATCAAGGGGGGATTCCCCCTCCATGGGCTTCTCCTTTTGGAGCCCCCCCCCCAAATAGGTGGGCTTCTCTCCCCTTTTATTTTCTCCTTTATTATTATTAAATTCACAAATAAATATATTTAAATCATAATCAACCATACTTACATATTATTTAATTCTCGTGGCTCCGGAACTCCTTCCGGACCATTCCAAACTTCCTTCGGTCTTTCCTGGAACCCTTTCGGTCTCTCACGGAACTCTTCTGGCTTTCCTTTCTCTTCACTAACATAATTCCTATGTTCCCAGAAACGATCTCCGAGCGTCATGAAGACCTTAAGTATGTTACCCTACGGTTTAGGAGCACTACTGAAATGATCGAGACACCTCTCCAACTAATGATCATCAACGGGACCTGGATGCCCATAATGACCCCTGTGCATTCCACGAATAAATGGTCCTGAACCATAAAGACATACACCTATTCCTTTTTTTCTCTTTAATGCATATCTTTTCCGAGATCTGATCGTTGAAATCTCCATGTCATGTTCAATCTCGTTACCTATAAGATCTGATTAACTCGTCACCGTGATATTCCATCCCCATGACCTTGTCATACGCTGCATAGCTTTGTGGATGTAATCTCACCGAGTCGGCCCGGAGTATCTCTTTGTCACACGGATAAACAAATCCTGCTCTTGATAAATAAGACTCTACATATCCCTTTGGAAACCTGATAGACACCTTTATGATTACCCTGTTATGGTGTGACGGTTGATGCAGTCAAGGCAACCTTGAAGACACTGATTAAATATGACATCATAGTCTAAGGATTAGGATATTATATTTCTAAATAGTGCAATGGTAGACTTCGTGACACGACCTTGTTGCAATACTTATGTTGGGTAGGTCCATCATCTCATTCACCCAATGAAATGACCTCATTGTCAACTAACATAAATGTCACATGACCGTGAAACCCTCAATCATCAATTTTCCAGTGAGCTAGTTAGTATAGAGGTTTACTAGGAACTCTGTTTGTTTACATACCACATGTGTATTAACATTTCCTATTAATACAATTATAGCATGGTATAAAACTTATTATAAACTTAATGATATATTACAAATAAAAATTCATCATTTATCTGCCTCTAGGGCATATCTCCAACACTACATGCATCATGCACAAAGATAAAAAAGAACAAGAAGCACATGGTGTTCAAGGAGGGTGACCTTGTTTGACTACATTTTCGTAAGGAGCGCTTTCCACAAGATCGCAACTCCAAACTCAAGCAACAAGGTGATGGACTGACGTGGGGATGACTCCAGGACCTGTCGAGCGAGCCTACCTGGTCCAAGGACCACTAAAGCCCAACGCAAGGCGCTACCCCGCAGCTCTAGAAGGCCAGTGGAGGCCCACCCGCAAGACTTGTGGATCAAGATGGAAAGTCTCCACCGCCTAGAGTTAGGGTTTGTAACCCCCCCCCCCCCGGGTACGGTTTGAGACCTAGCCATCTATTTAAAGGTTGGGAGAACCACCGGGCGGGGGCATCCAAACCAATATTCACCACCATAGCCATAGATTGAGATGCAATCTCTCAGCTTGCGCACACTCCATTGTAATCGATCTCACCATAATACAGATCAGACAAGCAGGAGTAAGGGTATTACCTCTACGAGGGCCCCGAACCTGGGTAAAATCATGTCCTCCTGTTAGGCGACGTAATCCGCCAGCGCCTAATCATTCTCTTACTTGAAACCCCACCGGTTCATCCGAGGGATTTGTCGACATTACTCATTGACAATTGGCACCGTCTGTGGGAACAGCAGGCGCTAGATCCACGACATCTTCGGCCTCATATTCATCGAGCTTCAGCTGGAGCCCGGAATCTCGCCCGGCGTTCAGCGAACTCCAGGAGGGCGTCAACATGACGTTCGGCAATCTCCACTTCCGCACCAGCAAAGAGGGAATTCTACGCTTCCCCGAGCAGATTGAGCTCGGAGAATCAGACTCTAAGTCCGTCTCGAGCCTGACGACCCTCGAGCCGCAATCCGGCGACGCTAGTCGCGACTTAGCGCTCAGCAGTGGCTCCATCCTCTGCAACACTCGCAAATTACATGCGATCGCGGCTGAAGAACCCTCAAAATCCGGCGAGGACCGCTGGCCTACACATAAGACTAACGAGCCATATCTAACCCAACTCTACATGGCAGACTCAGCCAAAGAACCTGACGAAACGGAGGAAAGCCTAGCAGCAGATCAAGGTATCGTGGCTAGCTTGGCTCAAAGAGAAAGCAGCGGTGCAGTCAGGACACCCGATGGAAACCGGGTCCTCTCAAGAAGATCTGACCGCATACCACTACCACTTGTTGCTGAAAATTCGACAGTTAGCGGAAGCCCGCAAAGATCTAGAATTGCGCAAGCAAGCGGCAGAAGTCTCGAGTGCGCGCCGTGCGGCGCTCTCCAAAACCCATTCGACGGGAAACCATCCCATAAAGAAGGGAAACTACGCCTCAAAGACTGCTCGCATGGATCAAGGGTCCATCACCGAAGTCAGAAAAACTCCAGAGACCTCCTCATGCACGTTGACGATGAGGGAAACGTACACCCGACGACTCCTGCCACCGCGGTCCTGGTCGCTGCTACCTACCTACACGCAAACCAGCCGCCAGAAAATGACCCTCGCGCGGAGCAGCATCGCCAAGTCCAAAGGGGACTGTGCATGGCCGGTGCGACAATCACCGCCCAAAACCGGAAAAACGCGGTGACTCCTGAAGCTGATAAAACACCTCGGCTGGACAGAACACCTCGCGGACGCGAGAGTACGTCACCAAAAAGAGGGGACAAGGGATCACTTCGCCGCCCCAGAGGCAAATAGGCCAGGCACTCTGGTGATGGCCCACGCAGCGATGATGACAGCCCGCGAAACCGTGACAGCAACCCACGACACCACGAAAGCCGCTCGCGACATCGCAGCAGGGAACCACGGCAGGAAGATAATCGCGACTGAGCCTATTACGACGCACGTGGGGATATCGTGCAGAGAAAATTCGACAAGGCCCGTGCGCACAGGAACCGTGCCCGATCACTATCCACCTCCTCTGACGAGGAAGCCTGCGGCGTGATGCGCTTCAGCAGGAGCATACGTGAAGCGCCGATGCCCAAGAGATTCAAGCTCACAACAGAAGTCCCAAAATACGACGGCTCGCAGGAACCATGACCTGGCTCTCGGACTACTTGACCGCGGTAAAGTGCCAGCGCGGGAACAAGATCACAACCATGCAGTACCTGAACCTGCACCTCGTAGGCGCAGCCCGAAGCTGGCTCGAAAGGAAGACCGCGCGCGTATTACAGATCCTGGAAGGATCTCACCCGCGACTTCGAGAAGAACTTCCAGGCGACATACAAGCGGCCAACATCTATCGAGGAACTGAGAGCCTGCAGGAAGAAAAGCGGGGAATCTACCCGCGAGTACATCCAGAGATGGACTACACTCAAAACACAGTGGGGAACATATAAGAGGAAATAGCAGTCGAAGCTTTCACCAAGGGTGCTCGACACGCCACATTCGAGAGGAATTGGGGCGATCCGCACCTAAGTCAATCGAAGAATTAATGGTGATAGCAGACAGATGGACGAATGGCGAAGAGTCCCTGCACAACGAGAAAGCTTCCTCGCCCGCGCATGACGAGGATCGCAACGGCGACCGCCGGAAGAGAAAGAGACGACACTACGACCAAGAGGATCAATCGAAACTGGTAGCGTCTGAGTTCATAAGAAATCGCGACACCGGATCCCGAGGAAATTGCGACTCGGAACCAAAACCAGATGACAAAACCCCCGAGGAGGACCTTGATGGATACTGCTCCATGCATCTGTTAATAGATAAGCGAACGGGCAAAACCAAGGCTACTCACCTCCTCAATGATTGCCAAAAGTTCCAAGACATCCACAAGGCGTACACAAAGAAGGAAAAATCAGCCATTAACCAAGGATACCCGCAACTGCCGGGAGGAAACATCGTACACCAACCACCACCCCTGCCACCACCCGCAGGTCACCACAACATGGCGCTAGCCGCACTCCCGGCGCCAGCTGCAACAAACCAAGGAGCTAACGGATACCCGAACCCCCAAGGGCTCCTAGGCATGATAGAGAAGGTCTGCCCGTCCCGAGGAGTCCAGAAAAACGAACACTCGCCACGTTATCATGGCAGTACAGGCTCCACCGTCCAAGAATGAGTACCTGAAGATGTCAGAGCAGCCGATAACTTTCTCTAGACAGGAACACCCTCCACGGATGTATCGACCAGGGAATGCCGTGCTCATCATCCAATCACAAATATGCAATTACGACCTAGCCATGGTGTTTATGGACGGTGGCAGCGGAGTTAACATCATATATGCGGACACACTTCGCAAGATGAACAGGAATTTGGAGGGACTCGCGGAATCGGACCACTCGGGATAGTACCAGGGAAAGCCGTCCGACCACTCGGAGGTGATACTCGGAAATCCAAGCAACTACAAGAGAGAGTTCCTCGACTTCAAGGTAGTCGACTGGCCAGCACAGTACCATGCCATTCTCGGCCGAACAGCGTTCGCGAGATTCATGGAAGTACCTCAATATGCCCACCTCAAGCTAAAACTCCGAGGAGAATACGGTACAATCACCGTGAACGGTGACTTTCAGAAATCAGACAAGTGCGACAACGAATTCCATGAGATCGCGAAATCATTAGGGATGCAAAAGGAACTAGAAGAATTGGCAAAAACCATGGACAACTCCGTGATGCCACTAACCAAAAAGAACGCCCCAGAACTCGAGTTCAGCCCGAGCAGCGACACTCGAAAGCATCAAGTGCACCCGACAGAATCTGCAAAGACAGCGATGGTGTCCACCATCCTATCATCCGCATAGGAAAGCGTGTTCGTTGAACTCCTCCGTGAGTACTGGGAGATTTTTGCCTGGCAGCCCTCAGATATGCCAGGAATACCCAGGGAGTTTGCCGAGCACTCATTAGAAGTGTTTAAAGATGCAAAGCAAGTCAAACAGACCACTCGACGCTTTTTTGAGCCAAAACAGAAAGCACTCGGAGAAGAACTGAATAGATTTCTAGCCACCAAGTTCATCAGGGAAATCAAGATATCCACCTGGTTAGCAAACCCGGTGTTGGTCCCGAAGAAAAACACGGAATCCTCCGCGTGTGCATCGACTAGACGTTGTTGAACAAACACTGCCCCAAGGATAACTTCCCGCTACCGCGGATCGATCAGATCGTGGACTCTACAGAAGGCTGTCAACGCCTCTCCTTCCTGGACGCCTAATCGGGCTAAAACTAGACCAGGATGAGGAGAAGACAACATTCATCACACCACACGGTGTATACTGCTACACGACAATGCCTTTCGGGCTAAAAACGCATGCGCAACATATGAGCGTTGCATGCAAAAATGTCTCGCCAAGCTCATTGGCAAGAACGTACAAGTGTACGTTGACGATATCATCATAATGACTCGAGTGGAGGATACACTCCTCGAGGACATTAGGGAGACATTCGACGCCCTCAACGCATACAAAATCAAGCTAACCCGACAAAATGCGTCTTCGGCGTTCCTGTTAGCCAACTCCTCGGCTATCTGGTCTCTACCCAAGGAATTGAGGCCAACCCGGAGAAAATTCAGGAGATCTTGACTATGAAAGAACCGACAAATCTCCGCGGCGTGCAGCAGCTCGCAGGATGACTAGCATCCCTCCGTAGATTCATCGCAAGATTGGGTGAGAAAGCGCTCCCCTTCTAAAAATTGTTGTAGGAAACTAATAAGTTTGAGTGGACACCCGAAGCAAAGAAAGCGTTCATCGACCTGAAAAAGGTACTCCATAGCAAGAAAATATTGGCCACACCTCAGGAAAGGGAGCTCCTGTACCTATACCTAGCCGCAACAAATCAGGTGGTCAGTACGATACTCGTGGTCGAGCGACCAAAGGAGGGAAAAGCACATGGCGTACATATACCAATATAATACCTCAACGAGGTACTCTCACCGTGCAAACAGCGATACCCCCACTACCAGAAGCTCGCGTATGGAGTGGTCTTCACATACCGCAAGCTCAAGCATTACTTCAGGAGCATACCGTCACGGTGCTAAACGACACATCACTCGGTACAATCATGAACAATCCTATGGCATCCAGAAGAATTGCAAAATGGAGCATCAAGCTAGGCGCCTGGGACATCATATACACAGGGCGCAACGCCCTAAAATCCCAGTTGGTTGCAGATTTCCTTTCGAGTGGACGGAGCTGCAAACCGCTGGGCCGCCAGAATATTCGAGCTCCTGGATCATGTACTTCGATGGGTCGAAAAGAAACGAGAGGGCTGGAGCCGGAGTAATCCTCATATTGCCAAGGGGCGACAAATTCCACTACGTCCTATGACTCGATTTTCCACCTGACGATCCAGCATCCAATAACGATGCGGAGTATGAGGCGCTCCTACACGGCATGAAGATGGTGATTGCCTGCGGAGCCACTCGACTAATGATCTACGAAGATTCTAACCTCATCATGCAATAGACGATGAAGGAATGCGACGCCGTCGCTCACAACATGATCGCCTATCGCGACATGTACAACCTACTTGAAGGAAGTTTCAAAGGGTGTGAACTGAAGCACATTGCGCAATCAAGCAATAAAGAAGCAGACAGACTGGCGAACATACGGTCAACAAACGTCCCAGTTCCACCAAGAATCCACTTCGGGAAAATAATTAAAAGACCAGTCAAGCTCAAAAAGCAAACAGAGGCACCAGCAGGAACAGAAACGAAGGCCAGCCAGCAAATCTCCTTCATCAAACTCATCCATAACATCTCGAGGCATGTCTTCCTGGTCGAGCCAGTTTGGACAAAGAATTATCTCGATTACTTGACAAATAAGAAACTCCCAGAAGACATTTGCGAAGCACGACAGATAGTTCAACGCAACAAATCCTTTCGGGTGATAAAAGGATAATGGACAAGAAAAGCATATCAGGAGTGCTCTAGAGGTGCATCGCATCCGAAGATGGAAAGGAACTGCTTCGTGACATACACCAAGGCGTTGTGGGAACCACGCAAGATGGAGAGCCATCGTAGGGAACACTTTCTGGACAGGTTTTTACTGGCTCACGGCAGCCAGAGACGCCAAAAACCTAGTCGAAAGGTGCAACGCCTGCCTGAAGTTTGCACCCAAGCCACACGTACCGTCTACAGAGATCCACATGATCCCCATCTCCTTTCCCTTCTCTCAATGGGGGCTAGACATGGTGGAACCGCTGCAGAAATCAACACCCGGAGGATACACCTTCCGGTTGGTAGCAGTCGACAAATTCACAAAATGGATAAAGGTCGTCCCAGTTACGTTGCAGCACGCAGAGTGCGCCGTAAGATTCCCCGACTCCATTGTGTGCAGGTTTGGTGTTCCCCACAATATTATCACGGATAATGGTACCAATTTCACGGCCAAGGAAATCCAGGCTTTCTGTAAAGAAAAAGGGATAACTCTTAGCTTCTCATCGGTGGCACACCCCCAACAAATGCCAAGTCAAACGATCCAACATATTAGTTTCGGTTGGCCTGAAGAAGCGGATGTTCACCCGATTACACACAACAGCAAGGCATTGGGATGAAGAACTGCCATCGACATTGTGGAGCCTACGAACAACACCAAAAGATCAACAAACTACACACCATTCTTCATGGTTTACGGAGCTGAAGTTGTATTACCCGAGGACGTCAAGTTCAGCGCTCCATGAGTCATTGCATATAGCAAAGACGCCTCCAATAAAGCACCCGCAGAAGATATGGATGCATTGTACGAGATCAAGGACGTCGCACTTGCAAGATCCACCGTCTACCAGCAATCACTACGCAATCAACGCAGTCGCTGCATACGCCATAGATCCTTCGTGGTAGGTGACCTGGTGCTACGGCTCAAGCATGAAAAGGGACACAAACTAGAGCCACCATGGGAGGGACCCTTCATCATACACGAAGTTATCCTAGGAGGCGCCTATCGCTTGAAGAACCCAAGACATGCGACATCTACTCCAACCCATGGAACGTGGCACACCTTCGCAAATTCTATCCTTGGGATTTTTTCTTTACTCGCAAGAAATAAGGTTGTTCCAGCCAGATTGTAACCCAAGAAAAACACATGACTTCTCAGTCATTGCAATACAAAACATGATTTCTCAACCATAGTTACAACGACTGCTCAGTATTATTTCCTTTTTCTTTTTTCCTTACATCCTAACAAACGGTAACACCCCAACACACGGGGGCCATACCGAACTAGCATAAATAATCTTCGAGTGCCCATGCACAAACATTTTACAAGGTTACAAGGTACATACCTTAAACAAGCAACACACAAGTTATATATATATACAACTTAAAACTAGACAGAACTATCGTCGCACGGCTGCCTCTCGAAGCAGCCGCTCCGTCTCTACAGCAGTTAGCCGCACGATCCGCTTAGCTGCAGGTTGCACAACCTCATAGTGAGGAACAGAGTCAACATGTGTTCATCAGGTCTCAGGAAGTTGCGCCACAGAGTTAGAGTTGACGTTAGGGTGCCATAGCCGCACAAAGGCAAGCACCACTTGAGCGCCGCAAATGAGCTGCTGACGCACACACTCGCGAACATCTTCCACCCGATGAAACATCCTTAGCAGGACACTCAGTTTATCGGGAACAACGTCGAAAGGGTAAAATGCCCGATGAACGGAAGAAAGGGCCTCCCGACAAGATTCAACAAAGAGTTGCGCCTGGCTCACCCGACGCTGCAGCGTAGCCAGGACAAAACCCCTTGCCGCGGTCAGACCAGAAGTTGCACGCATGGAGGTTGGAGCCGCTAGACTCACAAGCCACGTGATTATCCACCCAGTGACCTTCACACGCTTCATCAGGCTCAACAACTGCATAGACGAGATACATGCTAAAACCGCAAGTAAGAGAAACACCGAAAAACACCCGAGGGCTTGCAGGACTTACAAATCATGCTCTTTGCAACGCTCGCGAGCTCCGCCATTACAAACTGCTCGCGGTCCGCAGCAAGCTTCTGCTTGGACTTGGCAACATCCGCCACACCCTGAAGAGCCTTGACTTTACGCTCGCCATCCGTGATGTGGCCACGAAGTGAAGCAAGCATAATTTGCATCCGTAATCAACGGCTCAGTCGAAGGAGCAGCACCGCTCGACGAGCCTCCGCCAGAATCTCCCACCTGGAAAGAACAAAGGAGACGCGACAGTTTCAGCGACAAAGTCACACCCCACTCGACGATTTACAAGAAATATATTTTCGACTGCTCGGGGGCTATTCCCATCGGGAGAACACAAAGTAAGGCACGATAACAAAATGCTGACACTTTCAAAACATCTCAATTGGAAAGAAATGCACGGGATGCTTCCCAAGGTTCATTAAACATAGGCATACAAAAGAAGAAACATCGTTCATCCTAAGGAACTATGGACTTTCCAGAGGTACCTCCACTCGCAGCAGGCTTCGCACCACGGCCACGAGAAACTACCTCGAAGAGCATCTTTGCTAGCTTCCCTGCACAATCGCCAAAAGGTCGGAGCCCTACCTTTTTGCACAACGCATCTCGAGGAAGCTCTGAATACACCTTCTCCAGGTCCCCGAGACGTTGTGCGCCAGGGCAAACTGGATAGCCGTCTTGGATCCACACTCGGTCTGTGCGAGGGAGTACTCCTGAAGGGGATCAACTTCGCCAAGGAAGACTTGCAGGAGGCCACCAAGAGTTGGCGGAACCGGAACTCCCACAAGCAATCGCTGGTGCAGCTGCGACAACACTGGGGCAGCATCACGCAGAGCGAAGCAGGCCTTGTTTCCGTGCTTTTGCAGCTGAGTGCACACGTCCATCAGAGCGTCGACTCGGACCCCTCCGGGTAGTGCTAGGTCAACTCCAATTGCATCTAAACAGAAACAAAGCAAATTAATATAGGGAGGTGGAAGGAGCAAGTCGCAGTCGAAAGAAATTCGCGGATAACTTATCAGCCAAAGCCTGGCCCATGGGGCGGAGGATGCCAACCAAATCATTGTCGTGCGCTGCGCCCTCTTCCTCCAGCTGCTTCAAGGCCTCGTGAGTTTATGCAAGACGGTCGGTTGCGTTCTTGCGAGGGGACTCTAACTCCTTTCGGGTAGACTCAACTCCTTCTCAAGATCTTTAACTCAAGAATTAGCCTCGACCTTCTCGGACCTCAAGCAGGTAACCTCGTCTGCAACATGGAGTGTGCACGTCAAATAACAATCGCGGTCAGAAAAAACGGAGCCAAAGTAAGAAGCATATGTTAACTCACCCAGTAGAAGGCGGGCATCTTGAACGAGCTGGTCGCGCTCCCCCCCAAGAGAAGTGCACTCCTCCTCAGCTGTGACTAGGCGGCGCCCAAAAGCAGCTAGGGAATCAAGGACAGCCTGCAAAAATCCCTTGTGGGTTAGAAAGATATTACTTGAGCCTATACACGACTGTACACAATCAAGTATAGCCTCGGGGGCTACTCCCATCGGGAGCACTGTCGTGCACCTGATAAAAGCCAAAACCAAGAAACAGACAAGAAAGCAAAAGTCTCGACTTGAGTCTATAGCCAACTGCAAGCAGTCGACCGTAGACTCGGGGGGCTAATCCCATCAGGAGCACTTCCGTGCACCCGATATATAAAAAAGAGAGGAAGATAAGCTGCAGAAAGATAAGAAGACTTCACCTTGCCCTGAGCGGTTGACAAGGGGCCAGCCGAGCTAGCCAAAACTTCCACGCCCTAGGATCTCCAGGCTTCCCACCCGCCAAAACGGGAATCACGTACTCCAAAGTGTCGAACGCCTTCGCAGGGCTTGGGGGTCGTCGAGTGGGGCTTGGAGCTGGAGCAGGATTCACGATGGCCTCATTCTGCTTCATGGATGGAGCCGAGGATGTGAACTGATCCGCGCTGATGGCCACAAGGCTAAAACAAAAGTTAAAATTAGAAGAGAAAAGAGCAACTCTACGTCAAAGGAAAAAAACACAGGACTCACTCATCCTCATCGTCATCGTCGAGGTTGTCCGGGTACCAGGAAGTGGAGATCTTTGATTGGTAGATGGTGGGAGGAAGTACGTTGAGAGGAGTCGCCCGGATGGGCCTAATCTCGTCGACATGGTCGTCACTCAAGGAATTATCCTCGGAAGTGACCTCAGCCTCCTCCGCCCTACGATGCTTGCGGTGGCGAAGTAGGGGTTCCTCTTCCTCCGGAAACTCCTCGCTTGACTCCACGTTCGCAACGCTGGTGTCAAGAGGAGCCTCGAGGTTGCTCGCAAGAAGATCCGACGTGCTGTCATCCGCAGAAACTGGCGGGTAATACGTCGCCTCGTCCTGGTTCTACAAAGGAAAAGGAAGAAGAAACAACGGCTGAATCGATGAAAACCCAGAACAGAAAGAAGAAACATAGGGAAAAGAAGGACAAGAAATTTACCTCAGTCGGAGGATGCTGAGCATCAAGAGGAGTGAGAGGGCACGACGGATGGCTCTCCCCTTTCTTCAAGAAAGTTATGGTGGTGATCTTCTTCTCGAATTCAGCATTCGAAAGAATGTCATTGCACGTCCTTCTTGGATCATTGGCACCCGTAAACTCCCATAATGGGGTCGGTCTGTCTTGGAGCGGCTAGACCCTCCGGCACAGGAACACACTCGCAAAGTGTATCCCGTTCAGCGGTGTCCCCTGCTTTCGCGAGCAGGGGAGAAACCACCTTGGACTCCTCGGCTGACACCGCGTGCGACCAGGATTTCCTCCGCTTCAAGACCGCAAATGGGTGGAATTCTGGAACACCACCCGTGTCATTGTCTTCAACGTAGAACCATCTCCGGCGCCACTCTTGCGCCGACTCGACGAAGCTAATCTCGAGGTACATGAAGTCCTTGTTTGCCTAGATCCCGAAGCCACCGGTCGCCAGCGGCTCTCCAATCTTCTCGCCTGGCAGAAGCTTCTCCCGAAAGCTTCGCACCTGAAAGATTTCCTTCCAGAGCCGCCAATGCGGGCGAATGCCGAGAAAGCACTCGCACGGCACGATAAAACACGATATGTGTTGTATCGCGGTGGGGGGGGGAGGTCCTGCAACTGTATGCCATAGACATACATCAGCCCGATGAGGAAGGGACGGAGGGGGAATGACAGACCTGAGGTGAAGTGCTCCGTGAATGCCACGCACTCGTTAGCGTGCAGATTGGGCATTTCGTCCCCCTTCGCCGACATGCAGACGCGCTTGGAGTCATTGGGAGGAAGCAGTCCCTCCCTCTACATCTCGGCGACGCTTTTCTTCATCGCGTTGGACGAGCTCCATTCGTCCGTCCTCTTCACCGGGGCCGCCGTGGAGGCGCTGGCTGCCTCCTTGCCAGAAGCCGCGGCTACGCCGCGTTTCTTGCCGCCTGCAATTGGAGCTCGGTTCGTTCTCGCAGAAAGAGAGGGGCGCGTTAGAGGAAGAAGAAGGAGAATGGAAGTCGGGAAAGCTATATTTTCCCTAAGGCCTATTATTTATACCAGTGCCGAGCCACTGTGAGCCGTTGATCCACAAACGTGGCACTCATCCCCGCCGCCACGTGTGGAGCGGAAACAAGGAGACGGGGGCAGTTACCCCCGCACGATCTTTACGAAAGATCGTGCGTAATTACTCCACGACCAGCGGATAAACTGGCACGCGACAACTCATTTTAGGTCAAAAAGCTGACAAGGTGGGCCCTACGCGCTCTGCCCCACTGCGCCACGTCCCATCGGAGCAGGCGAGTGCGCGGTGGCGTCATTGCACACCTCATGATACGAAATATCTTTCGTATGGACCTCATGACACGAACATTTCTTTCGTATGGAACTTGTGACACGAAATCTCTTTCGTATGGACCTCATGACACGGAATTTCTTTTGTATAAATCTCTTGAAGATCGCAGAATGATAACGGTGGCACTAACTACTATTCAGGGACAGAAGAAAGCACCCGCTGCGCATCTAAAAGAAAATCGCGACCACACGGCTCCCGAAACTCCGTGTCACGATGTAATAACACATCATTTTAATCCCGGGGTCGTTCGGCCGACTAGGCACATCCTGGATGCCGTATTTTTTTCGAATACAAAGGTAAGACCCAAGGATCTCTCGTGTGGTCCTGGAATCGCACTCAAGCTGCGTCCTCCAGTAAACTTTCTGTGTCAACAACACGAAGAAAAATCCTAGCGGACGAGCCGGGTACCCCATTAAGGTTAAGTTCGACTCGATTAGACCTCCACAGCCCAGTCGTAATGATCACCTCGCTGAGTTCGAGTCGGAGGTCTCTAATTCGTGTAGGCCAGAACTGTTTTTGCCCAAGATGCAATTAATTGGCCCTGATCTTTCGGAAGAGCCAAGCAACTGAGCCGTATCCTTCTGCAAAAATCCAACACAAGGTGCATTTACCACTCGATACTCGAGTACATCCCATACAGGGTACACACCCTTCAGATCAGGTGTTTGACTACTCAGTCGCAAGATCCAGAAACAAACTTTGAGTGCTTACTCGACTATTCTCAGTCGAACAAACACTGGGGGGGAGGGGGGCTACTGATGTGGGGATGACTCCAGGACCTGTCGAGTGAGCCTACCTGGTCCAAGGCCCAAGACTAAAGCCCAACGCAAGGATCTACCCCGCAGCTCTAGAAGGCCTAGTGAGGCCCACCCGCAAGACTTGTGGATCAAGATGGAAAGTCTCCACCACCTAGAGTTAGGGTTTGTAACCCCCCGTGGTACGGTTTGAGACCTAGCCATCTATTTAAAGGCTGAGAGAACCACCGGGCGGGGGATCGAATCCAATATTCACCACCATAGCCATAGCTTGAGATCCAATCTCTCAGCTTGCGCACCCGCCATTGTAATCGATCTCACCATAATACAGACCAGACAAGCAGGAGTAAGGGTATTACCTCTACGAGGGCCCCGGACCTGGGTAAAATCGTGCCACCCTGTTAGCCGATGTAATCCGCCAGCGCCTAATCTTTCTTTTACTCGAAACCCCACTGGTTCATCCGAGCGATTTGTCGACATGACTCATCGACATGGACCCTTCAAGATACTCAAGCGCATCAAGGACAATGCTTACAAGCTCGACATGCCCCAATCCAAGTACCTCGTACACAACACCTTCAACGTGAAAGACCTATCTCCCTTCCATGGATGTCGAAGTGACGACGATGATCACGAGCTGTGGACGACTCTTTCGCAAGGGGGGGGGGGTGGGGAAGATGATGTAGGCCAAACCATTCGACCAAGCTCTCCTACAACACCCAATGGACCAACGACGACATCATACGCTAAGGATACGAAAGACAAGGTGAACTAGATATTGTCTCTATGATTTTCATGACTTGGTGAATGGTGCGCTACCTCACACAAACACTGTATGTGTGCTCAGCTATGTCTCCCAATGGAGCGCCAAGAGGGTGTCAAGAATGGCCAAGAAAATCGCCAAGTAGTTGTGCAAGACGAAGATGAGAAGAAGGAAAGATCAGCTCCTGGAGCCACCGTATCGTCCGGCGTCTGACGCAGATGCCATTCGTGGAGGCCATCGCCAGTCCAACCGGCGCCCGCACGCCAGATTGTCCGGCACCTCCCAGGTCGCCAGATGCCTGCCCGCACATACCGGCATGGGTGCGGCCCCCCTCGGGTCGATCGCCCCCTCGACCACCGGTCCGTCCGGCGCAGTCCTAACGGTTCGCCAGGAGCCCTCGCCGGTCCGTCCGACGCCTCGTGCCAGATTGTCCGACGCCTGGAATTCCTATGCACCGTCAACGTAAGCCAGCAACGCTCCAGCCGTCGCCGGATCGTACGACGCCCTGCCTGTGCAGGGAAACTAGCCCCTGAGCCGTGTAACTCACCTGCCGCTTACCCCTTCGCCCCACCTACTATAAATAGGACCCGAACACCTAGATTTAGGGTTAGAGATGATGAATTGAGATTTGCAAGCTTGTGCTCTTTCCCCCTCGAGTGATGCTACTTCTAGGTATCTAGAACCGTATCAAGACTACTCCAAATACTTTGTATCTTGAATTCTATCAAGTCTATCGCGGGATTTCCATCCTTTCCCCTTGAGATTATGTTGGTGTCTTTCCAATCTATCTCAACTGACCCTTGAGGTTCTATTGGTGCAGGTGGACCAGATCTAGGTGTTGAATTGGTTTCAATTAAGGTGACTCCGAGTTGATTGAGTTCCGGAGGTGACCGCTAGGTTTAGTTGCCGGGATCAAACCTCCTAGTTCCCACTAGTTATCGTTACTTTGCTTTTGATCTCTTTTGCGTTCTTCATGTTTGTCGTCTCTCATTAGGTCGATTCATGAGATCGGGCCACACATGAGTGGTTAACCCACACCATTGTGTCGAGCACTGCCGGTGATGGTTGGAGAAGTACTATCTAAATGGAAAAATATCTTAACAACAGGGCGGCACTATCATCGTGGTTTGGAAAAGGATCTTGGAGACAAGAGGACATGATGAGTGTGACGATAGTCGCTACAGGTCTTCTGCCCTTAGCAAGAGGCCCAAGTCGCCAATTTAGATTCAGTTCTATCTAAGAGAATGTGGCATAGCGCTAAGTAAACTTTCACATGTTGCTACACTTGTTATTTTTTCGATACGCTAACTCACCATCTTAGTGGTTCATAGCAAAGAACGAGCACTATACTAGTTTACAGAGCAAGTTCTTGCAAATGTCGCCGCTGCTAACTAAGAAGGAGCTAAATAGTGATATGGTTCAATTAAAAAAGTATGCCATATGTGTAAATTGGCCTACAAAGAGCATCTCGCTAGCGTACAACAAATAGACAACTTGAATAAACAATGAGAAACTAGATAATATGAACAATAGGTGGCATGTGCTCCTTTTGACAAACATCTTCGTTGATATGATAGGCAATGATTATTAATTGGATAATATACATACTCCGTACCAATTTTCATTGCATTATACCTCATTTATGGTACACAAAATTATTAACCTGTCATGACTCTACTGGGACCATCTATAGATGGTATCCTATGATCTCTAAATCCCTATAAAAATATCGCCATATTTTTTTTTACCCTTTTGCACTCTCTGTTTACTCACCGGAACAGTGAAGAGTGACACATCTTTTGGACTCTAAGCACACACTCTAGGTTGCATTGTCAACATCACGCTGCTAGTGGGGCCAGCTACCAGAGACTATCGTCACTCCCGGCTGTTGAGTAGGCCCAACGAACCCGAGCTCGCTCGGGCCTGGACCTGGGCTTGTGTTTGGACCGGTCTAGTGAGAGCCATCAGTTTGGTCGACGAGACGGGCTTCTTTGGATCGGCCCGCTTTGTGGGCCTCCGTCTCACTTCCGGCTCCGTTGTTCCCCGTCTTCCGCGCGTCTGTGCCGTCCTCGTGACGGATGCCGCGTAGCAGCGCCGCCACGTCCTTGATGGTCGGCCGGTCCTCGGGCCGCGGGCTGGCACACAGCAGCGCGATGCCGAGGGCTTGCAGCATCTCTTGGACCTGCGTGTCCGGCCGGCCCTGCAGCCTCGCGTCGACGATCTCCGCCGGGTCACGCTTCCGGCACAGGTGGTCGCGCACCCACTGTACCACGCTCTGCCCCTCGCCGAACGCCGGGTCCAGCGTGCGCCGCCCGGTGATCATCTCCAGCAGCACCACCCCGAAGCTGTAGACGTCGCTCTTGGTTGTGATCTTGGTCATACATCCGTACTCTGCATAAACCTCAGGCGTCAGTCAATCTGGTAGAAATTCTCGTACATCAATGTTGAATTCTGACCAATATAGTTCGAATGCTTACCGGGAGCGATGTAGCCGTAGGATCCGGCGAACGGCGGAGGCGAGGAGTTGGCGCCGTCGTCGGCGACTCGGGCAAGGCCGAAGTCGGCAAGGCAAGCCTCGTACCGGTCGCCCAGGAGGATGTTGTCGGCCTTGACGTCACGGTGGATGATCCCTGGCACGCAGTCGTGGTGGAGGTAGGCGAGGCCCTCGGCAACGCCCACCGCGATCGCGAGCCGCACCTCCCACTCCACCACCGCGGCCCCGTGCAGCAGGCCGCCAAGGGTGCCGTTCGGGAGGTAGTCGTAGAAGAGGAGGCGCGTCCGGCGGTTGGACGCCCATCCCAGCAGCCGGACGATGTTGCGGTGGCGGACACGCGGGAGCACGCTGACCTCGCACGCGAACGCCTCGACGGACGCCTCGTCGCACGACTGGAACTTCTTCACGGCGATTGTGACCCCCGTCGATGAGATGTTCGCGCGGTACACCTCACCGGACCACCCGTGGCCGATGACGTTCGCAGGGGTGAGGCTGCGAACGACGTCAGCGACGCCGATGTCCAGCTTCTGGTACAGCGTGACGTCCCACGGCGGCGACATCTCGGCGTCCTTCTCGTTGCCGCCAGCGCGCGCACCGCGCCGGCGCCACCCGAACATGACGAGCGCCGCGGCCAATAGAAGGACGACGAGGGCGGAGAGCAGCACAGCCACCGCGACACGAGCAGCGTGGCGCGCCTGCAGCTCGCGGTCGCTAGCGTCGCCGGAGCACCGCGAGAGGCAGAGCTCCTGGTTGCCCTCGACGTCGCTCGTCGGCAGCTTCGCGAAGAACGCCGTCTCCGGCAGCCGCCCGGAGAAACCGTTGAAAGAGACGTTGAGCGCCACGAGGTTCTGAAGCGACGACAGCGGCTGGAGATCGCCGGAGAGCTGGTTGTGAGAAACGTCGAGCACCCCGAGCCTCACGAGCCCGGCGAACTCTTGCGGCATCGCGCCGGAGAAGCTGTTGCAACTGACGTTAAGGGCGATCTCCAGTCCCGGAATCTTGCCGATGCTCCCCGGAATGTGTCCGGACAGCGAGTTGCCGCCGACGTCCAAGAGCTGGAGGCGGGAGCACGAGCCGATCTCCTGCGGAATCGGCCCGGACAGCCGGTTGCTGCTGAGAACGAGCTTTGTCAGCGATGTGAGCATGCCGATGTCTGAAGGGATTGCCCCGCTGATAGAATTATAGGAGAGATCGAGGTACTGGAGCGAGAGTAACTCCTTGAAGAGTACCGCCGGCAGAACGCCGGTGATGGCGTTGTCGTGGAGGTCGACGAACGTCAGGTTCCGGCACCCAGATATCTCTGCAGGAAGGTTGCCAGACAGCCGGTTTGAGCCGAGGTCCAGGAAGCTGAGTTTCCCAAGCATGCCGATTTCCGGCGGTATCGCCCCAGCGATGTGGTTGCCGCTTGCCCGGAACCGGTCGAGGGACGTGCAATTGCCAATCTCCGGCGGCAACTCGCCGGAGAGTTCGTTGTTGATGACCAGCAGCTTGGATAGCCGTGGAAGCCGGAAGAGGGGCGGCGGAATCGGCCCGGTCAGAGCGTTGGTGGATAGGTCGAGCGCCTCAAGGCTGGTGCACTGGCCGAGCTCCGGAGGAATGGTTCCGGTCAGCTGGTTGGCCCACAGGTACAGCATGCGCAATGCCTGGAGGCCGCCGAGCTGGGCGGGGATGGCGCCGGTGATCTGGTTATTGTCGAGCTCGAGGTCAGTGAGGTTGGTGCACCGAGCGAGCTCAGGCGGCACCGTGCCGGAGAGCTTGTTCACGCTGAGCTGCAGCTCCTGCAGCAAGGAGAGGCTCCCGAGCGACGCCGGGATGCGGCCGGTGAGCCCGTTGAGCGACAGGTCGATCACGGTGAGCTCGCGGCACGACCCGAGCTCCGGCGGGATGATGCCGACGAGCTGGTTCTGCCACAGCAGCAGGTTCTTGAGCTTCTTGAGCCCACCGAGCTGCGACGGTATGGACCCGGACAGCGCGTTCTCGTAGAGGTAGATGTTCTCCAGGCTACTGCACCGGCCGAGCTCTGGCGGTATCGGGCCGGAGAGCAGCGACGTGTATATTGCCAGCGTGGTGAGGTTCTTGAGCCGGCCGAGGCTCGCCGGGAGTGGGCCGGTGATGCTGGTCTCAGCGAGGCCGAGCATGGTGAGGCTGGAGCAGTCGCCGATCTCCGGGGGCAGCGCGCCGTGGAGGTTCTTGTTGCCGCCTCCACGGAACACCTCGAGGCTGGCCATCCGGCCGATGGCCGCCGGAATCCTTCCGGCGAGCTGGTTGTCGTAGACGATGAGCTCCTGGAGCGACGTGAGGTTGCCGATGGCGTCCGGAATGGCACCCTCCAGGCGGTTGGCGTTGAGGTACAGCGTCTCGAGCTTGCTGGCCGCCCGGCACAGCCCGGACGGTATCGGCCCCGTGAGCGCATTGTTGCTGAGGTCGAGGTGCGCAAGCGCCGTTAGCGCGCCGAGCTCCGGTGGTATCGGCCCTGTCAGGTTCGTTCCGGTGAGGACGAGCCGGCTCAGCGTGCCGCCCACGGCGCCCGCCAGGTTGGCCGGAACGCCGCCGAGCAGGTCCACGAACTGCAGGTTCAGCTCGGTGACGCCGCCGTCGGCATTGCACGACACGCCTGTCCAACGACACGGCGACGCGTCCCCGGCCTTCCAGTCCGCCAGCGCGCCAACACCGTTCTGCAGCGTGGCCTTCCACGCGAGCAGCGCCGCGCCCTGCTCGTCCACGGCGCTGCCCACAAAACACAGCAGCGCAAGCGCGCAGCACCTGACGAGCGCCGCCATGGACGACGGTGGCGCCGTCCTCCATTTGCTTCTTCTACTCATAGCACCAAGAAGACGCATTGCGCGCGCATATACAGTAACAGCAAGCACACTTCCTCTCCGTAGTTGTACCAACTACCAAAGTACAATTATGTGCAAGAACATCAGTACTGCAGCAAGTGAAGCTAGCTACTTAATTCTATAGAGCTGTGCTAATGGTCTCCCAAATCCTGGTCTTGCTTATGTCGCAAGCCTAGTAGTAACTAAATAATGGAGTGGTGAAGAGGTTTAGCATAAGCAGAAAGAAAGAGGTTAAAGTGGGAGTATTTGAGGGAGGTTGCTGAGATGATGAAGCAATAGAGGGAGGCGGCTACCTTTGTACCTGCAGAATCTCTGGATCCAAGGCAACAGTGCACACTACCACGCCCTGTCCCTCCTAGGAAATTGTTCAGAAGTACCCTCTGCTGGCCCCTCCTGAATTATTTTTTCACTGCTTTCGAAAATGTAATCAGCATTATTGGGATCCATTGGAGATTAAGTATTTGAATTCTGGACAGGCGTCACCATCACCAACGTCTAATTGCTTTGCAGTGCCCAACTTGGGCAGTTTTTTTTTAACAGCAGTAACAGCTTTCCTAGCTGCTAAGGTGGCATCAGGGTGAGCAGCTTCATCATGGAAAGGGTGTGTCTCAAGGGGGATAAGATTAAATAACACGCACGTCACAGCCAGTAAGTTAGATCAGTTGGTGCTTAACAGCCTGTAGTTAGATACCTTGCTGTAATTTTGGACTTTGCAGGGTGAGAATTGGAGTGCTAGTCAGAACTGAGAGGTAATAGTTTTCAAAGTTCAAACTTGAAAAGAAATGGAATTTCTCTGTAAAATTTCTATCCCTCTAAAAGAATGAAAACCAAATTCTATCCCTGTAAAATTTCTCCAAAACCCCTTCTTCTACAAACAAGATGGGAGATTAAGTATAAAAGTAGACAACTCTGGTGCAGTACAGAAAAAGATCCTGAATAATGATTTGTATGTGGAATATATATTTAGCAAACTGACAACTCAGTAGCTCACAAGCTATAGATGTCAGAGTAAACAGACAGATGGCGATGATGAAGAAATGTACTCTTGATGTTGATAGACCATTCTCCTCTATTGTCGGACTATTCATTCCGTAATCACCCGGTAAGCCCTGCAATATAATTATGGGCATTGCAGGGTGACAATTGAACTACTGAGGTAGGAAGAAGTTATCTCCTCTCCGCAGAGTTGAAAAGGTCGAAACAAGAACAAAAATGAGACATCACAGCTGGTTACTCAGTGGTAACACATGACACAGAGGTTGAGGAAACAGTTCATTCCATGCAGTAACAATTCTTTAAACCCTGATGGCAGAGGCTGTTTCTTGGCAGGAATGGATTGGATCTGAAGCTAACAACACATCAATGGAGAGGAGGCTGTCACATGCTCCCGGTTAGATCTAATCTTGCCTTTCACACTGCCAACGACTTAGTTAATTACTGCCCCTTTGTACTTTGTGTCAAGCGGGTGGATTATACTAGTAAAAGTACAGCAAATTTTGCAGGCACGCAGATCTAGATCTACCTTCCACATCCAAAATTCCCATTGGTAAATGGGCAGTTCAGAACTTCAGATTAGCCAGAGCAGAACTACTGATCCCAGAGAAGATGATGGAACTTGCAGAGTATTTACATCGGAATCACAACTTTCTATCTGCGGTGTTGGTTGTTTTACCAAAGAGGTATGGTACATGCTGCTGTTTTTTACAGTAAAGAACATAGTTACTGATATAAATATGGCCAATGATCAGAAATAAAAGTAGAACTTGCAAGTAGAGTCCTTTGGTGAAATCAGTGAAAACGAACCGGCCGTGATTAGTGATCGAATTGAAGAATGCCTGACAAAATGGTAAGCACATCTCAGACATCACATGCCGTCGAAACAACAAAGTCTACAATAGATCGATGACTCTGCTACCTCTGGCTCTCCACAACCTTGCTTCGTCGCTGATCCGTTATATCACTTTGTGTTCTTATGCTCGTTGTTGAAGACTGTTGCTACGCTCCTTTCAGACCACCTATTTATCACCGGACACTTTTTTATTCATGAATTATGAGTAACATAGCAAATCCGCCACAAACTGCAAAGGCCTAACAACTTACATGGATGCAAAGGGGTGGAGGCCACAAGCTATACATGTTGCATATGGATAGAAGAATGCGTAAAAAGAGAATACCTTCACTAGCACAATTAACAGTTTTCAAGTTTTTTACCCACACTATCACCAAGATCTATCAGCCTTAGCATGTTTACTAACTCCAACTGGTATCTTTTGATGCCTATGGCATCATCAGTTCTGCTGGCAAGTTCTTGAATGGGTCTATTGTCTTGATGCTTATTCATGTAATTCATAACTGTGTGTAGATCGACCTGTAGTTGAAACTTGAAAAGCATCTCAGTGTGTTAATTTCCTATTATATTAAGCAAAAGTGATTAGCATGTCACGTGAGGCAGTGGACTCTAAGGATACGTTGCCGCGTGACTGTCGACCCACACGTCAATATTCCATTTGCTTGTAGGTCCCCATAGACATGGTGTGCCTATTGGTGGTGCTCATGTGTTTCATCTCTTGCCCAAGAGGGTAAATTACAAACTAAAAAGAAAGATATGTGAGTTTAAAGGCCAGGATCAGAAGCAAAAGGTGGGCAGAATTCAAACAGAAACGGTAAGAGGAGAAAGGGGCTCAACAACAGAAATATTTGAAAGCCGCCTTGCCAGTAACACCAATAGGAGCAAAGATTGCAATGTCTAAGAATTGAAATAGTGCTAGTGAGAGAAATGAGGAAGGGGAGAATCTAGGCATGAGGGATAGGGAGGTGGTAGGGCACATGGAGGGGTAAAAAGACCATGAAGACTACAATAACACAAGGACAAGCATGATAGGAATCATGTGAGAAGGAGATGGTGGAACAGATATGCGTAGGTGATAGGTATCATTGAGAAGAGGTGGCCATTAGTTTAACTTCAAGCAATTAATAGCAGGCAAGATATGTATTAGCAATAAACAAGTGATGTTGGTGCCTTAATTGATAGTGATGAATGAACCCCCCCAAAAAAAACTTCCCGTGTGGGGGTGGGCACTTGTGTGCAAACTATTGTGTTTTCAAAAGGGAATTATAATCTGGCATATCTCAAGAAAGATAAAGCATACTCTAAACAGTAAAAAGTGCTGATGCACATAAGCTAATTTTCTGGTTCATTTCCAAATGGTGACCTGCTGAAATCTTTCTGACCCTGCCTCGGCGGTGCACAGCCACTGCAATAGAACTGCTTCAATTATACGATATCATTCAGTGTAATTTGTGCCCAAACAATGAAGGAAATATGTACCTGCTAGTTGCTACAGAAAGTAGATGGATTGTATATAGCTTTCTTCTTCAAGTTCAAGGCCTAGCCAGCTCAACGATCAATGATTCAGGTATTAGGGGACAGTTGAGCTTTACAAAAACCTATGAAGAAATACCAATTTCTTTATATCCTTACAGAACTTCTATGCATTTCATCACAAGCTCAAAATTTATTAATGTAATTATATGAGTACATCTTGGATATGAAAAAACAACAAACAGAAGTCTTTTCAGCACCATCCAACAGTTTACGGAGTACGCAGATTTAATTGTACTCATATACTATGTGTAACCGTGAGTTCCATAAACAGGCTTGTGAATAGAACTGTGCATTTTTGTATTTACCAATCACACTTATCATTCTTTCCAATGATAACTGGTTAGTCAAACAATACAAAGCACCCTAGTGATGGAGTTGTAGACCAAGAAAATTAGAAGTTCCTTAGTGCACACAGTGGAATGATAAGAGATTCAAATATAGAATTGGTGGGCGGTCGATTCACACTCGAGCTATACATCTTTATCTACTAGTAGTTTATTAAACAAGATAATTGTTGTTTAGAGAGCCATCTCGGGAGCAGTGCCCGGGTTCTGAGCATAGTGGAATTGAGCCCTTTGATCTCTTTCCGCTCCAAACAGCAATTAAGTTAAAAGTACTCATATAGGAACTAGTATAGCCGCAGCCACCTCCCTCTACATGGTGTCTTGGTGACCTCATCACCTTTCATCATATGCACTTAATTACGCGGTATATTCGTTACTTGTTCACCATCAGCTCCAACCTTCTCCTGAAATTTCATATTGTTAATGGTTCCCAAGAAAGTCTAGTCTTACTTTTTAGTGAACTTCTATTCCATTGGAAAGAGGTTACCTGTGAAATGAAGGTGCTAATTAGAAAAGACATTATTTGGAAACTTCAAATTTTCAGCTAGAGTGGCTAATCATTATGGTTCTCAATATCACTTCCACTATGTTCTGTCAAATCAAAGATGTCAGTGATTCGCCGATATAGTCTTAGTCTCCATAATAACAATGTTCATTTCATTTCCAATACAAATAGTGAGGTTCCACGGTCAAATGAGATGACATCAACGTACAAGACAAACGGACCTAAAATTCTTAAGTATAATACTTCCAAAACAGATGAAAGCATCTTTGCATTGAAATTAATAAAAGAGGTTCGGTCTACAGTAAAACGCACCTACTGTAAGAAGAATTCGAGATTATGGACCAACCAGCTGGAAAGAGTCCCCTTCCAATCACAGGACACATGATACAAGTATAGAGAGTAAAAGACAACACAGCAAACAATATTTGATTTTCTATGTTACCATTCAGAAAAAAAACAGAGCAGTGTGTACGGGGTGGGAGGGGGCAAAAATAGGTCACTATTTTCGCGAACTTATGTGAAGCATCGCAGTCACCAAATGTGATGTTAACCATTTGTACAAGCTTCAAAACTTTATGGAGAGGATTGCATCATCTCATAGTGGATCGTTCCTCAATTTAGGGGGCCTGCCGCACTGTATTAATGATGAACAACAAAAAGCGAACAAAGAAACAATGAAAGGTACAGAGCACTTACAATTTGACAGTGTCAAAAGACCGAACTATGACATTGTGCTATGATCCAAGAAACCAGACAGGAATGAAGTCATGTTAGCCGTTTGCAATTCCAAGATATGTCTTGCAGTATGTCATGGCCCCCGAAAAGAAGGCAATACTGATGTCATGTTTTTTTTTCTTCTCCCCTACATTAATTGTGAAGGAAGCGGTTTCCTTTCCAGCTGACAGTATGTGACTTTGTAGAGAGTTGTTCACTAACTTCTGCGTTCCAAATAACTTTATTTATAATTCATATGTGTTCTTCCTGTCGTACAGAGACATGCTTATCAAATATTTCTCTAACACAGAAGTGCCAAATTCTTCAAACTACACCACTCGACAACAAAATAATGCTCACGCATTATGTAAGAAAAGATTGGCGCATGGTACAACATACATATTTTTCTACATTAATTGGCAAAAAGGATACAGACAGCCACCATCAAGTTGATTAAAAAATTCATGGCTACCAATGAGCATATAGTTTTTTTTTCCCACTTTGTAGGCTGTACCACGTAGCATCAGGGTTTGACAAACCCAGAACTACCTCGATCATCATTGTGAGTGGGTTATCTAACCTTGCAGCCCACTGAACCCAGAGTGCCCATACCTCACTGTTCTTCAGTTCAAATAGTCTGTGTGTTTCTTTGTATTTTATTCAATTAATACTTTTTCACGGATTATTTTGTAACTTGGAAGATTATACATGCTCCATGTTTTAGGTATTCAAGGATAACAGTAGCATAAGTAGCGAAAAATAAAATAAAATAATGCTTTCACACAGGATCATCATGTAAAAGTCATAACAGTAGCAGTCTAGCAGAAGACATATTTCTATGAGCTTCTTCTACTCTGTGGTTGAGTGTTTTGTGTTGGGTTGACCATCTCTTACTGCAGCTTCGGAGTTTGTGTGGGGTTGACAATCTCTTGATCCATCTGGGTCCTCTGCTTGCTCCGCCGTTGCCATCAGATCACCTGAGTGGCCGGAAAAGCTTTAGTCTGCAGAAAGAGTGTCCACTTGGATCATCATCAGCAGCAATGGCAAGAAGGGATCAGATCCTTGCTATGAACAATTCCAAATGGCCGAATGTATAGGAAATCTAGGGCAAAGCGTTAACCCCGTTGGGGGTCACGGTTCCATGTTACATGAAGTCGTATGCGGGTCGGAGTACTACTTAGTACCCGTATACGTGTAGGAATAGGAAATACATTTATTCAACATCCCCCCTTAATCTAAACCTGAGAAAGGTTGAGATTACGCTTAAACTCATCTAACATCTTGACCGGTAGAGCTTTAGTGAATCCATCTGCAACTTGGTCTTTGTTGGAAATAAACTTGATAGCTAACTGATCATTTGCAACACGTTCACGAACAAAGTGAAAATCTATCTCAATATGTTTAGTACGGGCATGAAGCACTGCGTTTGCTGATAAATAAGTGGCTCCCAAGTTGTCACACCATAAACATGGTTTTTCTCGAAGGGTAACACCAAGTTCATGAAGAAGTGCCTCAACCAAAATTAATTCTGATGTAGCATTGGCTGGTGCTTTATATTCAGCCTTAGTACTAGAGCGTGATACTATGGGTTGTTTCCGAGCACTCCAAGAAACCAAGTTAGGACCAACAAATATCGCAAAACCTACTGTAGAACGTCAATCATCAATATCACCTGCCCAATCGTAACCAGAAAAAAGCACTAAGGAACATAGATGAAGACTGAGTAAAAGTGATACCAAGGGCCAAAGTATCCTTAATATATCTGATAATGCGTTTGACTGCTGTCCAATGTGCTGTTGTAGGAGCATGAAGGTATTGACATACTTTATTCACTAAGAAAGCCAGATCAGGACGAGTCAAAGTCAAATATTATAGTGCCCCAACAATACTTCTATAGTTTGTGCTATCTTCAGGACCAAGAGACGTGCCATGGTGTAAAGTTAACTGTTCGGTGGATGACAAAGGTGTGGGGGAAGATTTACATTCTCTCATACCGACTTTATAAATAATTCAGCAACATATTTCTCTTGTGTCAACAACAAGCCATTGTGTGTATGTTTGACCTCAATACCTAAGAAGAAGTGGAGATCACCCAAATCTTTAATAGCAAAGTGAGTATTGAGATCACGAACTAGAACAACAATAGCATCATCAGAAGAACTTGTAACTGGGATATCATCAACATAAACCAGAACAAACATAATTATACCTGACTTGTTGTAGAGAAATAGAGATGTATCTGCTCTAGAGGGGCAAAAACCAAAATCACATAGTTTGGAGCTTAACCTGGAAAACCAAGCTCTGGGCGCTTGTTTTAGTCCATATAATGCCTTATCAAGTCTACAGAGATAATGTGGAGCGTGAGGATTCTCAAATCCTGGAGGTTGTTTCATGTAAACTTCCTCTTCCAGAACACCATGCAGAAACGCGTTCTTGACATCTAGCTGCCTCATACTCTAATTTCGAGAAATAGATAATGCTAGCATAGTTCTGATAGTAGCTATTTTAACAACTGGGCTAAAAGTTTCCTCATAATCAATGCCATATCTCTGTTTAAAACCCTTTGCAACCAATCTTACTTTGTATCTGTCTATTATTCCATCAGCCCTTCTTTTGATGCGATAAACCCATTTGCAATCAATAATATTTTTGCGCATATTTGGGGGGAACCAAGTGCCAAGTGTTATTCTCCATCAGTTCATCATACTCTTCTTGCATTGCTTTCCTCCAATTAGAATCATCAAGTGCTTCTACAAGTGAGCTAGGTTCCCCTGTGGAGGTAAGCAAGCCATGTCGAGTATGAGTAGGAGAATAAATTTTGGGCTGGCGACCATATTTTACCGTGCCATCTTTGTACTATGTTGGTTTGCAGATTCCTTTTTAAAGATGAGTGCGAGCAGCTGGTTGGGGCTCAGGCAGAGGCACAGACAATCCACTGGCCGCAGATCCATCGTTAGGAGAATCCGCTGCAGCATCAGAATCCGTGTGGGCACTGACCGCAGAAGATCTAGCAGGCGTGTGTCCAGCCTAAGACTGCGAAGCAACGGGCAAAGCAGCCGCAGAAGATCCGCATGGGGAGGCATGTGCATGCGCTTCATTATCGGGTTCCCCAGGGTCATGCGCAGAGCTGGCAGGGGAGACATGATCCTTCTCAGGATCCACATCGGCGGCGCTGCTAGCTGAGGAGGCAGGATCTTCCTCGGGATCAGTTGCGTCCGGAGAATGTTCAGAGAGATCAGCATCAATGTTAGTGCCAGTCTCGTCATTTTGTGACAAATCTTCAATATCATTTTATGTTGCATTTTCTTCTCCGATTTCAACAAAACTTGAACCTACATTGCCTCATTCCTGCGACACATTAGTAATAGGCACAATAGTTTGCATATGGCCATTATTTTGTGCATCCACAGAAGAGAGAGACAATGGAAGGAGCAATATTTCTTGTTTCAAACGAGAGCCAATATTGGGATTTAAGAAGGCAAAAGGAAAGATATTCTCATCAAATACGACGTCACGAGAAACATAAACACGCCTAGTAGAGACATAAAGACATTTGACCCCTTTATGAAGGGGACGATAGCTAAGAAAAACACACTTCTTTGAACGAAAAGCAAGCTTTTGCTTATTATAAGGACGAAGATTGGGCCAACAAGCACACCCAAAAGTTCTCAAGGCATCATAATTTGGTTTGAAATTAAGAAGAAGTTTAGTGGGCGCCTCAAAATTTAGAACTCTACTAGAGAGTAAATTGATGAGGAATGTAGTTGTAAGAAAAGCTTCATCCCAAAATTTGAGAGGCATGGATGCACTTGCTAACAATGCAAAACCAACTTCAACTATATGGCGATGTTTCCTTTCAGCTAAGCCATTTTGTTGATGGGCATGAGGGCAAGAGACATGATGTGTAATCCTAACTTTTCGAAAGAACAATGTAATTTCTCATACTCTCTTCCCCAATCTGTTTGCATGGTAATGATTTTTCTATCAAATTTGTGCTCAACAAATTGTTAAAAATTAAGAAACACTTGATAGACATCAGAACGCTTTTTAAGCAAATAAATCCAAGTTAATTTGCTAAAGTCATCAATAAAGCTTACATAATATGCATGTTTTCCAACAGAAAGAGGTGCATGACCTCATACATCAGAAAATACTTGTTCCAAAGGAATAGTAGAGACACTGGTGGATATGGGATATGGTAACCGATGACTCTTGGCTAATTGACATGAATCACACATAGAGATTTATTTCGAGAGTATATGTGAGTTTATTCTTTCTAAGAATTTGTTAAACTGTAAATGAAAATGGATGTCCTAAGCGCCAAAGCCAAGTAGAGGATGACGGCTTTATTGTAATGAAAGCATGCTTGGATGACTTGGTGGAGACAGGCACCAGTGGATAGAGACCATCATGACAGGGGTCCTTAAACAGAATTTTTCTTGTGGCCTGGTCCTTTATCAAGAATAAAAAAGGGTGAAATTCAAGAAACACATCATTGTCTAAAGTGAGTTTATGAACAGATATGAGATTCTTTGAGGCATTAGGGACACGAAGGACATTATTGAGATGTAATGGACTATGTGGAGTGTACAAAGTAGAATGACAAATATGACAAATAGACATGCCCTTACCATCTTCCGTGTGTACTTGATCACGCCCCTTGTATTTATCCGAGGTGGAAAGCTTGTTTAATTGTCCAGTGATATGATCTGTGGACCCTGTGTCAGAATACCAATTAGTGTCAACTCCATATGAAGCTATGTGAGCTCTTTTCTCTCCATGGTCATCATGATCACCATCATCATCACTATCCTCGCGGCGCCACCAGCAATCACTAGCGGAGTGGCCATGTATTTTGCAGATTTGGAATGTTACATCAACATATGGGGCAGTAGCATGGCTATGGTACTGTCTGGGACGATCTCGTCCCTTGTCATCACAACGTCCCTCACGGATATCACCACGATCGTCCTTCTTTTCCATCACTGTGTTTCTCATATCGACCACTGTCACTATCTCGGCGCCAATCACCATCGCGATCATCTCAGGCCACGATTACGGTCTCGGCGCCAATCACCGTCACTGCGTCGTCCATCTCTATCATCACAATGTTCTCTGTGATCACGACGTGAATAGTGCCCATCATCACATGAGTACCGACCATCATTACGGTTACCTCCACCGTCACGGCGACTACGCTGGCCACCTCTACCATGATAGCCACGTCAGGCTACATTCACCAAGGATGTGAATGCATTAGGAGGGTCACTAGAGTGATCGTTGCGCATGTCATAAGAAGACATCAGACTAAAAAGATCATCCACGGTTGTGTGAGGATTGCTGTCAACAGATGTAACAAGTTCATTGTATGATCCATCGATTCCATGCAACAAGTATCCCATAATCTCATCTTCTTTGAGAGCTTTTCCGGCTACAGCTAGCTCCGAGGCAAGAACCTTAACTTTGGTGAAGTAATCTACAACTATCATGTTCCCTTTTCGTGTGTCATTGAGTGTGGCCCAGAGATGTGAACCTTGGATCGTGATGCAGATGAAAACATTGTATTGATGGTGGCCCAGGTTGCAGCAGTAGAGTCCATACCAAGCACCCAGAAAGTATGTCCGGTCTCGTTTAGCAGAAACCATAAAACCTACCAATCCCTAGCGATCCAAGCAATGTAGGAAGGATTATCAGCGGTTGTCTTCTCCCCATTTGCTTCAACCTCTATAGTTGGAGGCGGAGCATGATCTGTGCCATCTAGTAGACCCATAACATTGGCTCCACTAAACACGGGAAGAACTAGAGGTTTCCATAAGAGGAAATTGCCTCTTGTCAGTTGTTGCGCCAGAGGTGCTCCAAGAGAGGTAGCCAGAGTGGCGATTGACGATGAAGAACTCATGGTCGAGGAGGATCTAGAGTTTTGGGTTATTGGAGTATTTGGTTTTGATGTGGCAGCGGTTTCAGAGAACGGCGGTGACATAAGGTTTTTGGGTATGGGTTTTGTGCGGCAGCAGTTTCAGAGAACGGCGGCGACAGAAGGTTTTTGTAGGTATGCGTATTGGGTATTTGATTGTGGTTGTCTAGCGGCGACGACCTACAAAGCGGCGGAGGCAATGTGATGTTTGAAGCGGCGGATCAAGTCGGCGGCGGATCAAGTCGGCGGCAGCAGCTAGTTATTGTGGAAGAGGTGCTCTGATACCATAGAGGAAATCTAGGGCAAAGCGTTAACCCTGTTGGGGTTCACGGTACTATGTTAAATAGGCGATGGAAGAGCCCCATCGATGGCTTGTACATGAAGTCATATACGGGTCGGAGTTCTACTCCGTACCCATATACGTGTAGGAATAGGAAATACATTTATTCAACAGAATGGACGGCCCAATGCTATATGTCCGATCGTTCAGGAACACACCCCATTCCCATGGAAGATTTGCTCGGTTTTCGATAAAAGAAAGATACAAATATCAAGATGATGCTAATTACACCATGTATCCGCACCAACATGATAGCAAGAATTAGTTGAGACCTCAAGAACGCGGAAATTTAATTTACTCCCTCTGATCTGAATTAAGTGTCGCACTGACACTTAAAAATGATTGGAGGGTGTATTACAAAAAAGGGTCAACGAAACTGCAACAAACTTCGGCATTAACCACCAATAATATCAATCTACATGATGCTCCAACAAGAACGCCTCCGGAAAGAGAGCGGTGCACTACATTGCCAACCACCAAGGCTAGATTGTGGATTTTCATCCAAATAGATGTTTGAGAAAACTCCAGTAAGTGCATTCAACAAGTGAGCACCGTTGTTGCCATATTCAACCAATCAAGTCGAAACCTATAGTTTTGACCCCTAAAACTCGAGACCAGGTACTCAAAGAGCGTCGCCTAGCCTAACCGAAGTCAACACGTATGTGCTACTACCATATGTTAATTCATCATCACACAACCCCACATGTACTGCCATGCAACCAACACCATGCCCACGCAACCAAAGTGGATTTTCCACTCGTAGGTACTTGTGTACATTGCAGAATTTTAAAATTTCGCCCAATCTAACTGCCAAAATCATTTATGAAAAAATAGAGCATGCCCATACATGCAATTATCTAGCACTGCGATTACTGGCAACGGAAGAACAGTGTAGTCGTAGTAGATTCTGAATAATCGTAGATCCTCACAACTAGACCTAATTGGTAGGATGTCGCTAAACTTGGCTCGTCAAGGATCACACGTGTAATCCCTCTTATAGTATCCACACATCCACTTACGTCAACCCGCCAACGCTCCGTCGTCCAGGACTCGCCGCCAACGAAGAGAGAACAACCTTTCGACGTAGCTATAGTGGTAGATCTAATCAAATTGATTAGAGCTACATGAGACTGGTATTCTCAACACATGAGAGGGAGTTACAGATAGAGAACTCTCTAATCGAGAGAGGACACCTAAAAAATTCAATTAGAAAAGGCTGTAATTCTACTATATAGAGAGAGAGACTGTAACGTCCGGGGTTTCCCCAATTAGTTTTGTTGCATGTTTTTCTCTTGTGCGTCTCATGGCATCATGCATCATTGGAATTGCATTTTTCTTTTAAAAAATTAGTTTGTAAATCCTGTTTTGTTTTGCTCAAATTGTCCTAGAAGGTTTATAAAATTATTATTCTCTCTTCTCATGTTTAAACAAATTTCCCTTTTCTAAATTTCAATTGTCAAATGGTTTTGTAAAATAAAAATGAAAAAAAATGTTTTGGGTGGCATGCCAGTCCACCATCAAGCCCACCCCACCTCCACTCCGGACCATGACCCTCCTCCATCTTCCTCCGTACATGTCACACTAGAGGCGTGAGCCTGTCGCTTTCCACGCCAAAACCACCACCACCAGCGTGTCACTCCTTTTTCCTCCTCCTTATCAACACGGGAGAGAGACCTAGCCTTCGTATTTCTTCCTCCTACCCTGCCGCGAGCTCTCTTCCTCTCCTACCTTATCTTTTCTTCTCCCCAAAAACCACCGAAGCACCCCACCACCAACTCGTTGACGAGGCCCTGCTCTGGCCGTTCCCCAGCGCAATCGAGCACGGTAATGGCACCGCCTCGCTGCTCTCCGTCGTAGGAAACCAGGAGCCAGCCCCAGGAAGGACCAACCATGGCGCGCCATCCTCGCCAAGGTCATTGTCCATCCGTGTGGAGCTCCACAGGGACGCCGTCACCTTCGTCTTCGATCGGTCCACGTCATCATCGCCAAACCGCACCCTCACGGCATCGACCTTCTCGAGGTGAGCCTCACCTTCGGGACATCTTCCTCTTCCCCCTCATTATCTGTGTGTTCGCCGTCGTGCGATGACGTCCGCCATGAACGATCATGAGCTCCACCCATCTCTCCACCTGTGCACGCGCACACACACACATGCGCGAGCCTGCACGCGCTTCACCTCACAACATCCCCACCCTTCTGGGCACAACCCTACATCCCCACGTGCCTAATGCTACCCGCTTTTGTTCGTCATCACTGTCTCCGCTCGGTTGTGGCACCGTCGGGTTGTAGTCTGAATTATGTCTGAGAATTCAGTTAACAGCGTTGTGTTGCTTCTTATATTGGTTAGATCCGTAACTAATCACAAACACGTAGCTATGCACCCGTGACGCACCATGTGAGACCCGAGTTCGAATCACGGTTGATATAAACACATCCCTTTTTGTGTTTTTCACCTTGCATTCAGGCCCCTGGCCTTCCTAGTTTTGCCCTGGAACCCTTCCACTATCTGTTTCCAACGTGCATAGGTCCCTGCCTTTTTTCCAGAAATCACCCTATAAATTAAAATGCTCATAACTCTTGTTTTATTAATCCAAATAACTCAAAATTTATGTCTATAATTATCAAAAAAAAATGTATAGAATATTAATATGCCATCCATTCTCATGTTTGCATCTTTCACCTTACATTTTATTAGTGTTATACATGTCAACCTAAATAACAAAAATAGAATGTGTTGGGGTAATTAATTCAAATTGTGCCATGTTCCATTTAATTTGGTTTATCTCACCTATTAACTGGTGCCGAGGATGTGAACTCAACAATCCACATGGAAGAGGGCGCTGGTGGACTACTAGATTTGACGGGTTACTGCCCGCCGGAATTATTTCGATGGTGTAAAAAGGTGTCGATTACAGGGGGTGCTCTCCGGAGATTAGATCTCGGCTAGCTCTGAATCTAGAGTTGTATGTCCCGTTCGTGTCCCTCTCCTGTGATTTATAAAGGTAGCAGGGGTCTCAACGATTGTACATGAGATGGACTTCGCCTCCAAGTCGGTAACTATTCTTTCCTAATCTTGTTGATATAGACTTTCCTTCTGTTGCGGCTTGTATTTTCGTGGGCTTCTGTATACATCACTTGAGGAATCTTACGGAACTCCTTAATGGGCCGCACCTGGGTACCCTCCTAAGGGAGGATCTCTCGGGTACCCCCACAACACTAGCCCGCGAGTGCCTGATGGAGTTGAAGACTCGATCCAAGGACTCAATCTTCACGAGCAGTATACTTTTAGGTAATTTTCCTCCAGATAACCTTTCTGAGAGGAGAACGATTGTACGGGTTTGAGTTAATCGACGGATCAAGGTCAATTAATATCACTCGGGAAAATACACCGAATAATCTACTCAGGGTTTGAGTCCTCTAGCTTGATCCTGGAAAATCCTGGTGTAACCCAACTCGAGCTGTTGAAGTCTTACCGAGTCGAATTCCAGTTATCAGTTAGTTTTACCCGATGCGTCCATCAGGATTTCATCATACCTGCTGGTTGAGAAATACTAGGTAGTGCAACGATGGTGCAACTCCTAGGCCGTTAGAAATGTTCCGCGGGTCTTACCTTCATGCTTATGTGCATGGCAATCAGAGTTTTGGCGTAGCTGTACGCCTCTGGGGTACTCGAGGCTCGGTTTACTAGATACAATCAAACGAACGATGAAGGAGTAAAACCTCGACTTACATGCTCACTCGAGTAAAATTTTCTTTTATGAAAGGCTATTCATGCCTCGAGTACACTTTTTGGTTACTCGAGGGCTTTGTTATTCGAGTAGTAATCGTTAGCAGTGACGTGATATCCTGTTTTTCTATCACAGGATGAGACATTTGCTGTGACGTGGACTTATCCTGTCAGGCGTGGCTTTCTTGAGTGGATATTGACCGCTTTTTGACCATTCGGCGCGCTATAATTTAGGGATCGTTAGTAATTGCCTAGATTATTGCGCGTAGTGGGCGGCGTGGAGGCGGAGCGGTTGGGCTCCTTCCGCCACGTGTAGGGAAGATCTACCCCGAGGGGAAACCAACGGCGAGGATGTTTTTACCTGGCTATATATACTGCGGGGAGAAGGGTAAATTTCCCCTTCTTCTTCCTTGCGCCCACATCCGCCTCAGACTCTCACGCTAGAGCCATTACTGTGCTCCGCAAGCCTTTCCAATATTCGCACCATGGTGTTCATTCGGAAGAGTGGATCTTCCTCGGTGGCTGGCGGCACGGAAGGCCGACAGAAGAAAAGCAAAAAGTGGACCAAATCTGTCAGCACTGCCAAGCTCCTCGCTGCCACCGAACGCGAGGGACTACTTCAAGCCGACGCGTGGAGGCGCCCAGGCTCAGAGGTACGCCCATTCCGAGGGGCCAATGAACGAGTGGCCTTTGTGGACCATATTTCTCGGGTGTATCCTTTCCTCTGCACCCCTTCTTCCTTGCGCTCATGGCGGTGTACGGCGTGCAATTGCACGACGTCCCGCCAATCTCGGTGCACCATGCCGCATGCTTCATCGCGTTGTGCGAGTGTTATCTCGGGGTAGCACCGCACTGGACGCTTTTCAAGAAATTTTTTAACGTTAAGGCACAACCTAGCGACAGCGACCCGCACGAAGTTGGGGGTTGTGACATCCAAATTAGCCCGAAATCGGGTTATTTCTTGATGGGCTTCGTCGAATCCATAACTAGCTGGAGGATTCGATGGTTCTATGCAAAGGACTCCCCCAACTCGGATGGCTCTCCCCTGGTGGATTTGGATAGACTAGTGATTCCCAGGAGTTCATGGAAGAACCATCTCTCCACCGAGGAAGTTGCACAGATCGAAGATCTAGTGTCCCAGGTGGTCACACTAAAGGTTGAAGGGCTCACTGGGACTCACCTAGCTGCTGTATTTCTCCACCGTCGAGTTCAGCCACTTAATGCTCGGGTAATCCCTATGTGGGCCTATTCGAGTGCTGACTCGTCTCACCGACTATGCCTCAAAGAACTCTCGAGTAATAAACTCGAACAATGTCTTCGTCGATTACTCGAGTGAAAGAGAATGAAGCGGTTGACTCGACTCCAGCTCTTCCCCCATTCTGCTCTTCGACTGAACGGACCAAGGTAATTTTCTCTTCTATCTCCTGATTCCTACTTCTGTTGTTTTTGTGTAATCTTTCCTTCTATCTGATCGGCTTCCTCTTTTTCTTTTTAGAACCTGGATGTTCTTCCCAGTGAGCCACCCAGGTCTGGTACCATTTTGTTTTTGGAGGGCTTGACCGAGACTGATACGGTAGATCTGTACCTTATTCCCTCATTCGCCACAATGAATTATTCTCGTGAAGTGGACGACCTTGAAGATTTTCAGGAGGAGACCGCTTGAGTGCCTTCCACGCGTACTCGAGGGGAAATATAGGCTGAAGGAGCTACCTCGGGGTATTCGAGTCCTACGAGTGCGACCCGGGGAGAAGAGTTGAGGGACCCGGTGCCTACTACTCAGCAATCAACGTCTCCTTCAGCTAAGAAGGTTTGCCGAGTGTTTGGCTTGGGTTCCTTGGGCAGGTGAACTTTTACTCTTTTCTTTATTCTCGTCTTGTTCAGCCAAACTTTCAATTCTTGACTATTACTATCTTTTAGGGCTCCAATTCCTCCAAGGGCACCGACTCCTCCTCTTGTGGCGAATCCTTCTACTAATCCAATTCCACTCACTACTTCTACTACTACATCTCCTCTTTCTATTCAAGGAAAGACCAATTCTGGTACAGTTCCTGAAGTTAATATTCCCACAACTTCGGGTTCTCCACATCGGATTCAAGATAAAGGAGTCGTGGAGGAAGGCGTTCACAGGCATTCCGCTGTTCCAGAGGCAGAAGTGAGGCCTATGGGTCCGGGAGCTTGGATGGTGGACCTGACGGAGAATGATACCCTAGCCCCTGAATTCCAGGTTAGAGACCACGTGAGTTTCTCCTAGTTTTTCCACCACATTTTTTGTTCAATCTGTCGGGTGCACTATCAGCGCTCCCGATGGGAGTAGCCCCCGAGTCTGGGTTTGGCTGCTTGCAGGCAAGCGCAAACTCAAGTAACTTGATGATCCATTCTTATACTGCTCCAACCTTTCTTGGAAAGTATGAAGGACCTGGGTATCCGCTTCATTAGCATTGGGAGGCAGAGGGATTCTGCTCTGGCTAACCTCTCAAAGACTAAAGGTAATATTTTGATGATTTTCTGTCACCTTTTCCTTTATTATCCTTGTGCTCTACCAAATGAGCTTTTCTCTCTCTCTTCTTTAGAACTCCGGGCCTCGACCACTGCTGAGAAAAAAACTGCTAAGGCTCGAGTGAAGGAGCTCGAAGCGCAAAATGCCGCTCTTCGGTTGTAAACTACCATTGCACAAAAAAGGACCAAGAATGCTCTTCAGATGGTCAGTGATTCGAAGCAAAAGGAGAAAGAGTCCGTTAAACAACTCTCTGATCTGGAGGAGACACTCGTCCCTTGATTCAACTTGTTGATAGACAGCCTAACGGGAACTCGTTCTTCCTTTTTCTTAAAGTTAAATCCTTCTTCTATTCCAGCGCTTTAACTGATGGTAAATTTGCTATGTTATAGTCGTTGTCGGGAGTCCTCCTTCTTTAATTCGTCGACTATGAGAGGGTCCGTTATTGGACGATGTAACTTCTTCTGAGCAACACGTGGAGAAGGCTACGAGTCTGTTGGAAAAACTCCGGGGAGTACTCGTGTCCTTCCATGAGTGCTTGTTCCCCAAGGAAGAGGTTCCTGCCAACCTAGATGTGTTGCTGGAGGTGTTTCATAATACCAATGTCCTGGCTGACTTCAGTCGGGAACAAACTCTATCTGGCGCGGAGACGGTGTTGATGCACGCTCGAGCACACGACATTGAGGGGAATTTTGAATCAGCATTGGGTGGACCACCTCTGGACTCGGATGGGAAAGAGATAGATCCGAATCCTTTCACCCAGGAGTCTATTAGGCTGGCAGATGGTCTTATAAATATGCTCGAAGCTCGAGCTAAAGCCGTTGAAGCTGCCGAAGCTGTTGAAGCTGTCGCGACTGCTCAGGATACTCAGGGGACATCTGCCGAGTCCTAGCTATATTTTTCTATCGAGTAGTTGTAAGGGTGCCCTAGCGCAGTAAATACGCTCCCTCTTTCTGTATTGTAATGAATCTTGTGCACTGCTTTGATGAAGAGCTTTTTGACTTCTCTGCTATAAATCTAAATTTTCTCTTCTTTATACTCGTGCCTTCTCCCGACGGGAGTAGGCCCCGAGTATGAGGCGTGATGTGTCTGCCGAGTACTCGAATGAAATAGTAATCGAGTATGTCTTTGCTGTTTTCTTAGGCACCTAAGGGTTCTGTTTTTGCACAACCTTCGACTTCTATTCCTTTGACTTCTTGTTTGTCTACTTTAGTGCAACTACTGAGCGCCAAGCTTTTAAGGAAAGAGGAGGAAGTAAAGGCTTTGAAGACTCAGCTCGGCGCTGTGAAAGAAAAAGAACAAACTGCTGCTGATCGTGAAGACTTCCTTTTGTTTGAATTAGCAGTGATAACAAACGATTTATCATGTAAGCTTTCGAGTATCCATTTCCTGTTTTGTCTTCGAGTAATATTTAGATTTTACTAAGCTATTCTGTCTGCAGGTGTTCAATAAAATATTGTTGAGGAGACTCAATATGTCGAAGAGGAACGATTGAAGCTTTATTCATATAGTTCATCATCTTTCTGGGTTGATCCGTAAAAATCTCGAGTGCTTTTGACTCTAACATCTCGAGCTCAACAAGTTGGTGGAGTGATTGGGTCTTGCCATGCAGCTTTCTGTAATATTTATGGGGCCCTCTTTCCACTCAACAGACTATCCAAAGGATTTTTCAATCTGATGAAAAAAATCAGTAGCTTCGATCATGCGAAAGCATTGGTTCACCGGCAATTGGTCGGTGGGGAAAAAGTCGCCTTAGCTGTTGCCAAAACCTACTACCCGCATATGAATATGCTGAAGATCTGATAGTGGTGCACCCGATACTACTGTAATCGGGTGTTCCTGGAAGTAATGCCTCAACTTTTTTGCTGTCATGTATACCTCGTATGCTAGTTTCTAATAATGTGGGTACCATCGTTTGGATATTGAGAGCACCTCACTGAGGTAATATACCGGTCGTTGCATCCTGTAAATTGACCCTTCCTGGGGTTGTTCGACTACTAACACGGTACTAACCACCTGTCGTGTTGCTGAGATGTATAATTGCATTGGCTCCTAATCCTGAGGTGCCACCAAGACAGGTGGAGTTGACAAGGTTCGCTTGAGGGAGTGGAAAGTTTGCTGTGTTTTGGGTGTCTACTCGAACTTGTCTGACTTTTTGAGTAATTTGTAGAAGGGGAGTGCTTTCTCTCCGAGCTTTGCTATGAATCTTCCGAGTCCTTCTATTCTTCCTTCCAATTGCTGCACTCCCTTGATGTTTGTAGGTTCCTTCATTGACAATATTGCCTTTATTTTTACTTGGTTGGCTTCGATGCCTCTAGCAAATAAGAGGTACCCTAGAAGATCTCCTTGATGAACTCCGAATGCACACTTTTTCGGGTTCAACTTGATTAGGTATACGTCGAGTGCCGCAAAAGTTTCACGTAGATCGTCGATAAGGGAATCTGCCTTATTTGATTTGACCACAATGTCGTCAACGTAAACCTGTGTGTTCCTACCAATCTATGCTTTGAGGCAATTCTGCATCATACGCTGATACTGAAAGTAAAGTATGGGCACCTAGAGGGGGGTGAATAGGTGCTACGACCAATTTTAATTTTAACAAGGTTTAGGCTTGACGCAAAGGTAAATTCTCTAGATAGTGCAACTAATGGTGAATTTACCTATATGACAAGGCTAGCAATTAATGCAACTAGGACAACACTTAATACAACAAGTACTACAATAAATGCTACAAGTACGAGTAAGTAAAGAGTGAGGAACGAGGTAACCGATGGAAGCACAAGGAGACACGATGTATTCCCGAGTTCCTCCTTGTTAGGGGAGTACGTCTCATTGGAGGGGTGTGAGCTCGCCACGAAGGCCTACTTAACGCCACAAAGGCCTCACCCTATTCTCCAATGAACTTGCGCCACGAAGGCCTAGTACACCTCTCACTATTGAACACCTTTGAGGCGGGGATCGAATCCTTTACAAACACTTGGGGAACACACCCACAACTTAATTGGGGGCTCCCAACTCTTCTTGACTCACCACTAGTAACAAGAAGCCTAGGTTCTCCACATGAGGAAACCCTAGGCAAAGATCTCTCAAGTAAATGAGAGGGGAAATGAAATCCGGTTGGTGAAGATGTAGATCCGGTGGTCCTCCTCCAATCTTTAAAGTTTCAAAAAGTTTGGGTGGAGGAGGAGGAGATCTAGCTTGGTGGGTGAGCTCAATCAATGGTGTCTTCAATGCTGGTGGAGCTAACCCTTGGGGAAGAAAGGGAGGCCCTATTTATAGGCCCCACCAAACTAGCCGTTTTTCTGCCCAAAATGCGACCAGGCCGGATTGGTCCGGAATATTCCGGACCCCGGAATAATCCGGAGCATTCCGGATTGCAACAGAGACTTTTCCCCTTATGGCCGGAATGGCCCCGGAATATTCCGGATGCAAACAGAGCATTTTCCCGTTGAGTCTGGAATGGCCCCGGAATATTCCAGATCCCGGAATCATCCGAAAAAATCCGGATTGTAACAGAACAATTCTCTGTTGAGGCCGGATTGTTCCGGACTGATTCCGGAACCCGGATTGGCCCGGAATATTCCGGGCTGCACTTTGTAGCTCTGTTTCAGGCCATAAAAAATCTGTTGATCTTCGATTTCTTCACCATTTCTTCGACACCGTATACGTGCTGATTTAAGACCAAATCCTTTGACAAAGTAGCACATACGGTTAGTAACTTATTTATGTTGTTAAAAAACACACAAAACATCGAGATATCGAGAATGCACTTTCAATCTCCCCGTTTTTGGTGTTTGATGACAATATATAGATTTCACGGGGATTAACAATATGAACTAAAGAAATGGTGTCCAAAAAATAGACGGAGTTCTTCCTCGATGTGTGTCGTGAGGCACACACTTCATAGGCTTTGCTCCCCCTATGTTTTAGACACCAAGCCTGTCTAAACAAGTTCATACAACATGCATAGATAATGATAGAGATAATAGCACGCATGATAATAGTAGCATAACCACGGGTAGGGTGACACAATTATGTCACGAGGTTCCACACAAATAAAACGAAGTTTGAAACGAAGAAAACGAACTAAGATAACGGAGCACAAGCCTATAAGATCGAAATCAAAAGGCAAAAGACTCGTGCTCCCACCCTTGCAAATCCCGTGGAATCCTAATATGGGGACTCCTTCTCCCCCTTTGGCATCAAGACGCCAAAAAGGGAAAAAACAAGTCCAACTAACGCCCCAAGGGATCACTCCATGTCGTCGTCTTCACGGTGCTCATCATCATTCTCCTCTTCCTCAGCTTCAGGATCACGACCTCCAAGCCTAGTAGCATCGAAGTAGTCCCCATCATCAGAATACTCCTCATCATCAACATCAGCTGGAGGCACCCCGAAGTAGAAGTCATCATCATGGATCTCAGGCATCTCAATGGGGACAAGATCAGCAGCAGCAAGAGAGGAAGGATCAACAGGCACTTGAATCCCAGCAGCCCTGCGGTCGGCGTTCTGAATACGCCTATACTCCTTGGCCAACTCCCTAGCCTCATGGGCAATCGCCCTAGTGTCCTTGCACATGTTGAACATTGCCTTGAAGAACTTAGCAATGCCACTAGAGGGACGCTCAGAAGTACCACTCGTGGAGGCAGAAGGAGTGGCCATGGGTGATTTGGACTTAGCCTGAGCATACTCCAGAATCTCATCACCATTAATCATGGTAGGAACTAACTTCTTTCCCTTGACCACTGCATATTGGTCCATGATCTCAACCCCCACTTTGTGATTTATGAACTTCTGAATAAGTGGGCCATATGCGGGCTTCCTCTTCTCCATGACCCCGATGCAAATCTCACGGTAAATGAAGTCCATCACATCAATCCTCCTTTGGTTCTTAGGCCTAGTGAGGAACATGAGGTTCACCATGAACGCCCTAATAGCAGAGTAATCACCAGCCTTGATCACTATGGTGGCACGGAAGATCTTGGATAGCAAGTTGTAGAAGGGGTACATGTTGGAGTTGAAAGGCTTAGTTTTGCCTTTAACATTGGGAGGATAGCAAAAGTCGAGGCTTGAGATGTCATATTCTGGTCCTTCATGAATTTTGTAGCCATGATCAGCATAGGTGGTGTGACGCCCCGGGATCGGGCACTATGCAGATTTCAGCATTCCCGCCAAAATCCACATAATAACCGATTCCAGGTTGCCATGTCTGATAACATTACAACAGTTCACGAATAATCCACAACAACAACAGAAAAGATATATACAGGATGACTCAAACGAGTCAGGGATACAACTGATACAATACAAAGATCCAAATAACAGCGGAAGAAACAACATATCGTCCGTCTACGGACAAGATACAAATTGGACTAAGAGTCCTGAAGATAACCGAGAGCGTCCAATCCCTGCCCAGGCCAAGCCGGAGGGATTCCCAAGCTAACGGCGTCAGACTTCAAACCTGTTGACTGCAATGTTGAATATGCAGCCACGAAAATGAATTCGTGGGTCAGTACGGTTAAGTACTGGCAAGTGGATAAACCATACTCACAAGATACCGGCGTAACCAGTCATCACAAGATACAAATACTTTGGGTTCAACGGAAAGGAAGGGATTATTGCAAATAAGCGGCAGCGGGCTGCACTAACCAACTACAGAGACTCACCACAACATCCGGCTAAAAGAGGGGGATAAGATAGCGTATCAGAACCAACTACAACTACTCACCAAACAATACCCATCCAATGTCACCCCCTACTAAGGAAGCAACCCAAGGAAACTCACATTGTTGATTAGGGTGACATCATTCTTATGGTGGAGGTAATCTATATTACTAGTCAAGTTATTATCGTTAGGTGTAAGTTGTCTGAGTACTTGTTAGCCAGCACTTTCACCAAGTCGTCACATAACCGCGGACAACACGGCTTCTCGAGAAGATTTATCCCTGCAGGGTGTGCTCCAGTACCCGTACACACTCAAGCCACAAACTAAAACTCAGGTTGGCTTGACACGACCCAAACCATCTCTACAACCCATCCTAGGAGCCACGGAGCTATAAGGTCCCAGCCACGCAGCCGAATACTCAGCACAGGTGTGCAAAACTCCCGCAGGACGCAACACCCCAGCACTACAGGCCTCGTCCTATATGCATCATCATCATCATCACAGTAACCATGGGGGATCAACCCATTATGCAAAGGAGCAAATGGAACACCCGAACTAAGTGTGGCTCTTCGGACAAGCTGCAAATCAGGTCTAAGTCGAGGGGGGTCCCATACTACCACCCAGATGCGGTGAGCACGCTCATCATGGATCAGTAGACAAGACTCTTTTCCTAATTAGGGTCGACACTAGCAGGCTTCAAAACCCTAACCCGGGCCTCCTGCCGGTGCCTTAACATCAAATTATTATTACCCAAAACATTAACAGGTTGTTGATTGAATTGAAACCCAGCTATCAACTAAACAGGTGATACGACAAAGGATAACAAGACTCGAGCACAAACAAATCTAAGCATGCAACTACGACACGGGGGCCAACAAGGTAAACAAGCAACAGTTCATAGGAAGTGGAAGGAAGGCTATATCATGGCTGCAAGGTGAACATATAATAGGATCGAGACACAAGCATCGAATCAAAAGGCTAGCATAAGAGCAACGGAAAGAATCTGTAACAAGTGATGAAAGGCAGCCATGTGGCAGCAAGTGAGTATACTTGCCTGAGATCCAGCAAGTAGAGGTACATCCGAAGAACTTGTCGTTGCTCACATCATCTCAACGTCCTATCCGCGAAGAAGCAACAAACCTCGAACAAACACCGGATGCAACAATTACTACTACGGCAAAAGATCCAGCATGATCAAGATATGGATGCATGACAAGTTTAAGGATGCATCAAAGATAAACTAGTTGACATGGTAACATAGTTAAATGGACCCATATGCAATTTGGGTTGCATATGGAAAGCCCATGAATTAAGGTTGAGATAATTGTTTTACAACTAACCAACAGGTGAAGGTGGATTAGCATGATGCATGGATGATGAAAACAATAAGAAAACAACAATAGCATCAATTTGAAATGAAGTTTACCAAGTTTGGAAATTTATTTATTAAGTGTTGGAATTTTGGTTTCTTAAAGGTGTTACACAAGCATTTGTTGTTTTCACCAATTTTAATTGTTGAAAACAGATAACAAAATTTATATTTGGAAAGAACACCAAATTTTAGATGGAAAACATATTTCATTTGTTGAAAAAGGAAATAAAATGAATTAGTTATTAATTTGACAATTTTAAATGCATTAAATAAGAAACAGTTGTTTTCAGCAATTTAAATTATTCAAAACAGCAAACAAAGTTTATATTTGCAAAGTTCATGAAAAATGGGATGGAAAACATATTTTACATGTTGGAATTAGATTTGAATTGCCCAAGTTATGAATTTTGCAATTTAAAAGGGTTTAATTAAAGCATTGGATTATTGCACCACTTTTAATTAGGGAAAACAATAAACAAATTGCATTGAAAAGGTTTAAAACATGTAGCAAATGTTTCACTGAACATTTTGAGCAATTAAACATAATTTTTGGGTGATTATTGAATTTATTATGCAACTTTTCATAATCATTCTTATTCTGCCCTTTTTAGTAAACAGAGGGAAACATGTTCAAATTTAACTCAATTGTGGCCAAATAAAATACCAATGTGTAGAGTTTGTTAAGACAAATTTTTGGAGCCCAAGTTTGCTTAAATTGGATGAGCAGAACTAAAGTTATGAAATTCCAAAGTTTCCAATTTTTATTGCATTTTCAGTAATTAATTATTTAGTGCAAAAAATTAATACAGAAACATGTTGCAAACTTGACATTAATAGAAAGAGCACAAAATTTTGAATCCACAGTAATTTGAATCATTCAAATTGGAGCAAAATTCAATTTTATATTGATTTTACAAGTAATGTTTCAGATCTGGGTTTCTGAAATTCGAGGAGAAAACAGCAAAAAGAGGGAAAAAGTCGGTTGGCTTTCTGCCTTGGGGGGGAATCGAACCCAGGACTACTGGGGCGCGCGCAAGGGGTCCTAACCACTGTGGTAAGTTTGTGCTCGTGATGGAATAGCAGGCCAACGAAACATCTAGTGTTCTGCGCGGGTTCTAATGACTATAACTGAACTTTCCTTCAGTTACCAACGATGGCACCTGAGAGAACTGCAACGCAGCGGTGGTGATCTCCGGCTGCTCGTCGAGGCCCTGGTGCGTGATGGGAAACGAGGTGAGCGGGAATGGAATCGGGGGCTCACCGGGAGGGTGCTCGACGTCGCCGTTCGGCTCCGGGAAGACGGAGGGCGGCGGCAGAGGTCCTTCGAACGCCGGCCATGGTGGTCTCCGATGGGAGGGAACCGGTCCGCAGCGAGGGCTCGGAGGGGTGGGAGAGGATGGCGGCGGCGGCAGGAGATGGAGAGGGAGAAGGGGGCGGCTAGGGTTAGGGAAGGAGGGGGGAGAGGGGCTTTGTAGGGGAGGGGCAGGTGGGAGCAGGTGGGATCGGTTGGGGAAAGGTGAGAGCGACCTCCCCCCTGTACGGACAGAGGTAGGGGACGAAGATTGGTGGGCTGAGGGAGGTGGGCTGAGGTGGTGGGCTTTGGCCTGCCTCCTCCTAGCTCACCTTTCTTTTTATTTTTCCTCTGTTTTTTTTGTAAGAGTTGAAAGAGAGAGAGAGAGATAAAAAAGGATAGGGATTTGGGTTTTTATTTTATGAATGAATTTTATTAGTTTGCAAAACAACAATTCAAAGCAATTTAACATTATGTGCAAATATTTGAAATATTAATTTGAGTTTTAAGTTGCTATTTGAATTTCCATTAGTATTTCATAAGGAGTTGATTTTTAACCAATTTTATTCAATGAACTCAACAATTATGAAAAACATTTATTGAATTTAATTGTTTGCAAGAATTTATTTTTTAAACCTCAATTGGATCATGCCAATTATGATTGGTTTGATTTGAATTTGAATTTACCATTAGGGTTTTAACAAAAGGGAATTTTTTCTATTAGTAAGCAATTTGAATAGATCAACTTCAAACTATTTGAAAACAAGTTGAGTTGTTTAGGTTGCAATTTTTAAATTGGAAATTATGGACATGTGTGAAAGTTTAAAGTGGTTTGAATTTTTGAGTTGTTTTGAAAACATGGTGCAATGCATATGATGCATGTGATGCAAAGCAAAAAGAAAGCAAACAACTCTACTTAGGGTAACACCCCAGGTGTTACAGGTGGCAGTCCAAGTGTAACCAATCGCCTCAGCAAACTCAGTCAAGTTGCTAGTAATCTTCTGCTCCCCACATATCCAGGTCATAGTGCGCCGGGCATCACCCGTGGCATGGAGAGTGCAGTAGAACTGAGCAACCAATTCAGGGCAATACTCACACTCAGTATCCAGAAGAGGTATCAAACCAAGCTTCTCCAGGCAGGCATGCACATGGAGGAGATCATCATTCTTGTGCCTATTATAGAAGTCCAAATCAATCTGAGCCTGCACACAGACAAGGGGCTGCTGGCCAGAATAGAACTCCTCCCAACACTTGAGCTGCAGATTAGTCCAGAAGCGAGGATCCTCACAGGTGGACTCAACAAAGCGGTACGGGTTCTTCTGCTTGATGTGCTTCCACTTAGGAATAGAGAATTCCTTCAGATCTTCTTCGGGCACCCTCTCAGTCTGATCATCATCATGAGATCCCCCACGAGAACCGGAAGTGCGACCCCTATTAGGGCGAGCACCCCTCCCGCCAGTAGCCTTCCTTTTCAGACCAGTACGAGCTCCAGGACCTGTGAATAGAGGACATAGGAATAGCAAAAGGTAAGTGCATATGCCATACGGGTCAAAGGAACTCCAAAGGGTTTGGTTTAGTGCAAAATCTCAAATTTCTGGCAGCATCCGGAAAATTCCGGTTGAGCCCGGAATCATTCCAACTGGGCCGGAATGGTCCAGAATATTCCGGGCTCCTCGATCTAACTCGAGAAAATGCTCAAAAACTCGAAATCTTGACTCAAAAACTAAACCAAACAACAAGGGGTACCATAGAGATGATCCTAAAGTAGATATACGTGCTGGAAATCGTGGGAGTGACACAAACTAAGATTTGGATCTAAGTCTAGATTGGTGAGTGGTTAGACTAGATCTAAGAAACCATGGCATGTAGGTAGGGATTGGCACGAAGAAAACATTGATAGAACTTGGAACTAGATCAAACCCTAGGTGAGATTTCATCTAGAACCAAAATCAACCAATCAACACGAAAAACATGAGATGCCAAACACAATACCTTCCATGGGGGAGTCCTTGTCCAAAGGAGGGATCCAACAATCCTCCCTAGGGGCAACGAGGACGAAATCGGCGAACTTTGGTGGCTAGGGCACGGGAGGAGAGAAAGAAGTGGAAGAAAACTGTCCACCCGTGCGTGCGGGAGTATTTATAAGGAAAAACTGTCCATCCGGAATAGCCCGGAAAAATCCGGCGTCCGGAATATTCCGGCCCAATCCGACCACCCGGAAAATTCCAGGCTGGCCGGAAAATTTCGGACAGAGCAGCAAAAGGCTCCAAACTTTTCCGGAAAAGACAGTTTTGAAAGGCTAGGAAAGGTGTGGCTTTGTGTGGAGTAAGGCATATGCATAGATGAACATAGGAGGGACAAAATAGAGCAAGACACAAGGGGTTAGATTTCCTAGTCTTACTTCTCGGGGGAAAAGCAAATAAGATCGAAATAGCAACGGGAAGTAGTATTCGGAAGGATAACACAATAACCCAAAATATATCCAACTAAGAACCAACTCGGTTGGTGGCCTAAGCCACCATGTAAGAGTTCATGGTATGAAACCGCGAAGATATATCTTGGGGGCATTGCCATTACTCGACATTGAAGCTCACAATTCAACATTAGAAAAAGAGAGATAACAATGAAATTTTGCTTTGGGCATAATGGGGGGAGGGAGAACCCAATGTGTTAGGATAACACTTCCCCTATGTCCATGCCTACACCTAAACTCGAACATGTTTCATCTATAGGGGTGTGTGCAAGATCTTCAAGTCAAACTCCTAGAATCAATCACATTTAGTTCATTTCTCAAGAACAAGAATCTTGCATCGTCAAGTGGCTTCGTGAAAATATCCACAAGATTGTCCTTGGTGGGCACATAAGATAGTGCAATATCCCCTCTTGCCACATGGTCTCGCATGAAGTGATGGCGAATCTCAATGTGTTTGGTCCTTGTGTGTTGCACGAGATTGTATGAAATCTTGATGGCATTTTCATTGTCACACAAAAGAGGCACCTTATCCAAATGAACTCCATACTCCTTGAGAGTTTGCCTCATCCATAGCAATTGAGTGCAAGCACTTGCGGCGGCTACATACTCGGCTTCAGCGGTGGAGAGAGATATGCAATTTTGCTTCTTGGAAGACCAACTCACCAAGGACCTACCAAGAAATTGGCAAGCCCCGGAAGTGGACTTCCTATCATCTTGATCACCCGCCCAAACGGAATCCGTGTAGCCCTTGAGAGAAAATTGTGCCCCCTTTGGGTACCACAAACCAAATCTTGGGGTATGAACCAAATAACGAAAGATCCTATGGACCGCCATCAAATGGCTATTCTTAGGAGCCTCTTGATACCTTGCACACACACCTACACTCAAAACGATATCGGGCCTAGATGCACAAAGATAGAGCAAAGAACCAATCATAGAACGATACAACTTTTGATCCACATCCTTACTCCCTTTTGGATTACGAGATAGGTGGCACTTGACTTGCATAGGAGATGTCTTGATCTTAGCATCTTGGAAATTAAACCTCTTGATCATATCTTGGGTATACTTGGCTTGAGAAATGAAGGTCCCACGAGCCAATTGCTTGATCTCAAAGCCAAGGAAGAATTTAAGCTCACCCATCATAGACATCTCGAACCTGTCAGTCATAAGCTTAGAGAAGTCATTATTGAAAGCTTGGTTAGTTGAGCCAAATATGATATCATCCACATATAGTTGGCATATGAAAAGCTCTCCCTTTACTCTCTTGGTGAAGAGAGTGGGATCAATCTTCCCAACTTCGAAACCACGATCATCTAACAACTCCCTAAGGTGCTCATACAAAGCACGAGGTGCTTGTTTGAGACCATAGAGAGCCTTGTCAAGTTTGTAAACGTGGTTAGGAAAGTTGAGATTCTCGAACCCCGGAGGTTGCTTAACATATACCTCCTCTTTTAGTGGACCATTCAAGAAAGCACTTTTCACATCCATTTGTTGCAATTTGAAATTATGAGAGGATGCATAAGCAAGGAGGATACGGATGGACTCAAGGCGAGCCACGGGTGCGTAGGTTTCATCAAAGTCAATGCCTTCAACTTGAGTGTAACCTTGAGCAACCAATCTTGCCTTGTTCCTAATGACAATGCCATGCTCATCTTGCTTGTTCTTGAAAATCCACTTAGTGCCAATAACATTGTGGCAATCTTTGGGCTTCTCAACCAATCTCCAAACTTTGTTGCGCTCAAAGTTATTGAGCTCATCATGCATAGCTTCAACCCAATCGGAGTCCTCGAGAGTTTCATACACTTTCTTAGGCTCCACCATAGAGATATGAGCTTGATGCTCACTAAAATGTGCCAATTGCCTTCTTGTGGATCTTCGAGCTTGAATATCCTCCAAGACCTTGTTGTCTTGGGCATCAATTTTCTTCAAAGCTCTTCTTATCCTTCTGATACGACGGGCTTCGATATCCTCATTATTGCGAGGAGGGATCACTTGATCATCTTGATCATTTGGGTCTCCATCTTGACCAACTTGTCCTTGATCATCATCATCATCATCAACAACAACAATATCTTCAACACTTGCTTCAACTTGAGGAGAGGATGAAGAGGATGGAAGATCTTGGCCTTGACCTTGACTCGCATTAGTGAGAGGAGTGGGTACGACTTGCGGAGTCACTTGATCAATGAGACGAGGGTCTTGAACATGTTCTTGGTTAGGTGTAACAATTGGCTCCTTGGCTTGTTCTTATATTGTAGAGGAGGGCTCCACTTGAGTAGAGCATAGTCCTTCTCGAGTCGCCATAAGGTGTCCCTCAATGGGGCGGAAAAATCCCACACCCATCCTTCCTATGGCTTCTTGAGGTATTTCAACATCTACATTACAAACATGAAATTGCGCCACTTGGGAGTCATCATTTTCCTCGAAAGCCACACTACAAGATTCTATGACAATCCGTGAGGCTTTGTCAAAGACTCTATAAGTGTGGGATTCGGCACCGTAACCAACAAAAATACCCTCAATAGTTTTGGATTGAAATTTAGACAACCTAACACCCTTGATTAAATAAAAGCACTTACAACCGAATACACGGAAGTAGGAGACGTTGGGCTTGTTGCCGGTGAGGATCTCATAAGGGGTCTTGTCCAAGCCTTTGCGGATGTAGAGGCGGTTGGAGGAGTGACATGCGGTGGATATGGCCTCGGCCCATAAATATTGGGGAGAAGAGTACTCCGCCAACATGGTCCTTTCCATATCCAAGAGGGTGCGATTCTTCCTTTCGGCAACACCATTTTGTTGAGGAGTGTAAGTGGCGGAGTATTGATGACGAATGCCTTCTTCACTAAGAAATTCATTCAAAGTATAGTTCTTGAACTCCGAGCCATTATCACTCCTAATAGCCATGATTTGTACATTGTGTTGACGTTGCACTTCGTTGGAGAAGTCGATGATGGTTTGTTGAGTTTCACTCTTGCACTTGAAGAAATAAACCCAAGTGTATCTTGAATAATCATCGACAATCACCAAGCAATACTTCTTGCCACCAAGACTTGCCTCGGGCACGGCACCAAAGAGATCAACATGGAGAAGCTCCAAGATCCTCTTTGATGAGATAATAGTCTTGGCCTTGTGCACCTTGTCATGCATCTTCCCTTCAACACACGACCTACAAACGCGATCCTTTGCAAAGGAAACATTTTCTTTTAGTCTGACAATAAGACCACCTTTGTGAAGACTTTGCAAAGTTCTCATGTTGACATGGGACAGGCGGCGATGCCACAACCATCCCAAGTCCGCCTTTCCAAAAAGACACATTGCTTGATTGTTGGTAGACTTCGAAAAGTCCACCACAAACAACTCATTTTCAACATGTCCCACGTAAGCGACGTCAAGAGTCTTGCTCCTCAAAAGGACCACAATATCAACATCAAAGAAGACGGAGAAACCCATCTTCCCAAGAGAGCGGACGGAAAGTAAATTGTAACCAAGGGATTCGACAAGCATGACGTTCACGATAGTGGTATCGGGAGCGACCACAACCTTGCCGAATCTAGATACCTTAGACGAGGACGAGTCTCCATAGGTGACGGTTGCTTGTATGTCATTTGGGCGCAACTCCGTCACAAGTTCTTTGCTTCCGGTCATATGGCTAGTGCATCCACTATCAATTATCCATTTAGTCCCACCGGAAGCATAGTCCTGCAAGAGATCATTGACTAGAGTTAGGACCCGAGGAGGGTCCCTTCATGTTAGCAACAAGGGTCTTTGGAACCAAAATAGTATAGTCAACGAAACCCTCAATAGGACCAACATATTTAGCTTGCACAACACCATAATCTACATATAAGAAATGGTGTGGATTATTAGTTCCTGCGGATGTGCTACGAGTAGTGTTGTCCCTTATGACACTACTACTCGAGGCAATGTTGTTTGCTTGAGTGGGTGTACTAAGAGTAGTGTTGTCCCTAACGATAACACCACTCGAAGCACCATGGTTGGTCTTCTTCTTGCTCTTCTTTTCTTGTTCTTCTTCTTGGCAACATAGACTAGACCTTGCTTGCCCACTTGTTGCCTTGGTGCACTCAATTGTGGTCTAGCAATGACCACATTAGAGTTAGGGGCAACCACTTGTGGGGAAGGGGTCACAACCTTCTCAACTTGAGGTCCTTTACCCTTGAGCCTTGCTAGCTCATCCTTCAACCTAGCATTTTCCTCAATAATATTTGCATGATCACAAGAAGAAGTAGAGGTGATAGCATTGTTAGTTTGATTAAGTTGAGTTTGAAGTTGTTCATGCAACTCTTTGAGGGATGAGTGTTGGATTTCCAAAGCTTTGTGAGCCTCGGTTAGCTTTTCAAACTCCTCGGTTAGTTTACCATGACCAACCCCAAACTTGACCTTATCCTTTTTAGCCTTTTTATATTTAGCAATAGCAAGATCACGTTCCTTAGTGATGTTTGAGACAAGTTCATTATGAGTTAATTCAATAGATTCAAGTTCATCCTCTAGAGAAACTCTACCATCATGCTCTTCCTCGAGAGTCATAGAGAGAGATGCAATTTCATCCGCATCCCTTCTCTCAACCTCACCTTTCTTCTCAAGAGCATCTTGGGCCTCTCCCAATTGCCTCATGAGATACTCAACGTACTTCTTGGTCTCCCCTTGCATGTTAGACATACAACGGTCCAAGGAGACCCTTTCTTCTTCTTCTTCTCTAAGACTAGCAAGATGTTCAAGTTCACTAGGGGTCTTAGAGTTGGGGAAAGGTGATACCTCCGTGGCCTTAGCCATGAAGCACTTGGCATTACGTTGAGGAAGATCGTCATTGGGGATTCAAAAAGGGATGAAGATGATGGAGTAGAAGCAATAGCTAGAGCGGCCACTTCACTTGTGGTTTCTTCTTCTTCATCACTCCCGGAATCATACTCCTCTTGAGTCAAGAGCACAAACTTGGTGGGAGACTTCTTGTTGAAAGGCTTCTTCTTGAAGTGAGGTATCTTGTACTCAACCTTGGACTTGTCCTGTCGAATGAGCTTTCCACTATGGAGCTCTCTATTCTCATAAGGGCACTCTGCAATGAAGTGATGCTTATCTTGACAATTGAAGCAAGACCTCACTTTTTGAGCCCCATCATTTCCATAGCGAGACCTTGCCTTCTCCTCAACAAATCTCTTTCCCTTGGGAGGATTGCTCCAAAACTTTTGCACGGTGAGAGCAATGAGGTCCTTTAGAACGGGATCATAGTCTTGTTCCTTCAAAGGAGGGAATGCCTCTTCTCCTTCTTCTTCATTCTCAACCTCTCTTGACAACACCTTGTCCTTCAAAGCAACGGATGCTCCTTGGTGCATTCCAATGGCCCTAGCACGGTTGTCAAGTGCATTCTTGGTTTGCACTTTGTAGGAGCACATCTCTTGCATCACTTGAGTTGAGGTCATGGAGGAGAAATCATGTCTCCCTTGAATGCTCTTCATGTCCACGCCCTCAAATGTCATAATGGTAATCATGTACTTCCTCTTGATCCAAGCATCATCAATGTACGTGGCACCAACATTTGAGAAGGCGGTGGCAAGAGTCTTGGGTCTTCGGTACATGTCCACATGATCCTCTCCATCATGCATATAGAACCCTTCGGCCTCATTGGTCAAGGCATCATATCTATTCCTTTGCATGCTCTCATTGTCCACAAACATGATGAAAAGAGCGTCCCATGTTTCCTTGGCGATGGAATATTCTTGAAGATGCGGCATGTGGTTAGGACCCACGGCTTGTTGAAGAATGGACAAGGCGTGTCGCACCCGAACTTCTAGAGGATACTCGCAGTTCCGTTGAACAGTAGTTGATTGGATTACGGGGCTTACCGGCACCCGCATCTCTTACGAGTAGGCCAACACACGTATGTGTGACAACCAACCCCTACTGTTCATCGTCTACGTAAACCATCCCATAGAAATCAGGATACTACCATTGACGTACTTCATACCATACACACATGGTACGTCAACGGCGTTTAACAAGATGATAACACAACATATCTCTAAGACACAAATAAATAGAAATAAGTTGCAAATAGCTCCCACTAGAGCAGAGATAGCAAATACAATCATCCAGAGGACACATGTCCCAACATAACATCATTACATCTCAGCGGAAGCATTCTAAAGGTCTGAGTACAGACAAATCCAAATAGGCTTAAGAAGCCGGGAACAAAAAAAGACGGAGCCCATCCACGTAGTCTCGGATCCTGCCCGGGTCCGCTATCTACTCGTCAGCAGCCTCGTCAAACTCCACGTAGTAGCCGTCACGGGGATCCTCGTAAGCGTAGTCTGCGGAAACCACAGCCCCAAAGGGGTCAGTATATAAACGTACTGGCAAGCAAGACTCACAGTTCACCAAAGTGTAACCCGTCAACACCAAGCACAGATGGTTTGGGTTCAACGGAAGAAGGGGATATAAAAGATGCTACAACTGGCTGCTCTAACCAACTATAGAACATGATATACCTGCCGGCTAACAGAGAGGAGATAAGATAGCGTATCGTAACCAACTATAACTAACCACCAAACAAACCCTTCCTGGATTTCGCCCCTTATCCAAAGAAGCAATCCGAGGATAACTCACACAGTTGGATTAATGATGGTTCAAGTTATTGTGTCAATAAGCCTATTACTAGTCAAGTTATCATTAGTTAGGTGTAAGTTGTTCTGAGTACTTGTTAGCCAGTACTTTCACCAAGTTAACCATAACCGCGGAAAACACGGCTTCCCGATAAGATTTATCCCTGCAGGGGTGCACCAATTTGGCCGTACACGTAAGAATATCCCGCCAGACGGGAATCAAACCCACCAAGCGAGGCACTCTACACAACTCAACTCTTCTTCGCATCAAGCCCAAAGAACCACGTGTTGTGCGTGCGCGGCTAATCGAGCCCCACGAAGAAAAGGGGACCCTCATAGCACTCTAAGACCACGCCGCCCTAAATGCCGACTACAAAAGTTCCACCCTGGCCTCGGGTTCGTACCTGCATATGAGTGCATCAAATGGAAAGCCCGAACTAAGTGTGGCGATTTGGACGAGATGCGAATCGAATCAAATTGAGGGGGGCGCCCATACACGCTTCCCGCATGCGGTCAGTGCGCTCATCATGGATCAGTAGACAAGACCCTTTTCCTAATTAGGGTCGACACTAGCAGGCCTCAAAACCACGCGGGCCTCCTGCCGGTGCCTTATCAGCAAATTATTATTACCTCAAAATTAACAGGTTGTTGTTTAACATCGAGCCCCAGAACATAATAAAAATATAGTAACAGAAAGTAACGGGTAACAGACTCGAGCAAAACAACCCTAAGCAGGCTAGTAAGACGCGGGCAACAAGCAATGGGGTTATAGGTGTGGAGGTGAGGCTATATCAGGGTTAAAGGATAACATGTGATAGGATCGAACAGAAGCAACGATTCATAGGGCTAGCAGAATAGACAACGGAAAGTATCGGTATCCAATGTTGAAAGGAACACAATGGTTCATGTGAGTGAATACTTGCCTGCAAACTCAGCAGCCTGGTACTGAGCTAGATCCTCAGAAGGGGTGTCGTAAGGCTCATCTGTCTCAACGTCGTCGTCTATTCGAGAAGAAGCAAACAAACAACGCAAAGAGACAAACAATCAATAACATGGCATAGTGCACAATCATGGGATGATGCATGACCATTTAATTGATGCATCAGAATAAACTAGTTGACATGGTAACAACATGATTAAATGGACCCACATGCAATTTGAGTTGCATCTGAAAAGCCCATCAAATAAGGTTGAAATATTTGTTTTACAACTAATCAACAGGTGAAAGTGGTTTAGTATGATGCATGGATGAAGAAAACAAAAAAATAACAACAATAGAACCAATTGGAAATAAGGTTTACCAATTTTGGAATTTTATTTATTAAGTTATGAAATTTTGGTTCCTTAAAGGTGTTACACAAGCATTTGTTATTTTCAGCAAGTTAAATTGTTCAAAACAGATAACAAATTTCATATTTGGAAAGAACATAAAATTTTGGGTGGATTACATGTTTCAATTATTGAAAAAGGAATTACAATGATTTAATTATGAATTAAACAAGTTTTAAATGAATTTAAAACAAGTTTGAATATTATTTGAATTTTACATGTTCAAAACATAAATTCAAATTCATATTTGAAAAGGTTATACTTTTCTAGTTTGAAAACATATTTTACATGTTCAAAAATAATTTAATTTGAGCAAGTTATGAATTTAGCAAATTTAAATGATTTAAACAAGGTTTAAATTATTTAAGCAATTTTAATTATTCAAAACATGAAACAAAATTTATATTTGGATAGATGGTTCAAAATAGCATGGAAAACATATTTTATTTATGTTATTTGGATTAAGTATGAATTAGTTATGCAATTATTCAAATTTAAAATGAGTGGTTTGAATTTGAAATTTGAATGCATTTGAATTATTCAAAATAGAAAACAAATGTTATAAACAGGTAGAGAATTAAATTTGGGTCAACAAACATATTTTATTTATATTATTTGGAGTTGTAAATTAAAAGTTATTAGCAATTTAAATTGAGGGACCAATCTGTAAAAGAAATAAGATTTTAATTTGAAACAGAAAAGGTTGAAAAACGTTTGTTACTCCGCCGTGGCTAGCCACTGCCACTGACAGAGGGCCCCTGGCTGCGTGGCGCTCACGTGGCAGGAGTGGTCACTTACAGGTGGGCCACGCCTATCAGCAGCCCAGCGAGAAAAAGGTTGGATTTTATTGCGAGCGCCAGGGCTCGAACCTGCGCCCCGCTGCGCGCGCGCAAGTGCTGCAACCAGTGCGGTAAGCGATTCGTTCTTGTCAGTAAGGCATGCGCAACGAGGTTGTAGTTCAGTTTCGTTAACTGAATTTTAACTGCGCGCGGTTGTCTGAACTTTGACAGGGATCGTTGCCGGCGGCGAGCTGCCGTGGTTGCAGTCGTGCTTGGTGCGCGTGGGTGTGGGAGTGGTGCTGCGGTGTGCATCGTGCGTGTGCTCGCGCCAGAGAGGAAGGAGGAGAGGATGGCGTGCTCACTGTCGTGGTGGAGGTAGCAGCGGCTCGGGGTGGTGGTCGTCGCCGGTGGCAACAACACGGGCGGCGGCGGCGTTGTGGACTCCCTCCGTGCACGCTGGGGTGTCGACGACGACGAGGAAGCTGCGGCGGTGCGATTCCTGCGGCTAAGTTGGAAGGTGGAGCACGGCAACGGCGGCGGTCATGGTGGATTCAGACGACGGCGACGGTGAGGTACAGAGAGATGGGTGGTTGCAGCGATGGAGGAAACGGAGGGGAAAATGGCGGCGAGAGGGAAATAGGGTAGGCCTAGGTGGTCTAGGGCTAGCAGGGCTCGGGGTAGGGTTCTTATAGGGGCGGCAGGGCGCTGCTGGCCGTCTGCTCCGCCGTACGCCAACGTGGCTGCGGCGGATGCACGCCGTACGCAGAGAAGAAACCCCGAAGGGGTACCGGGCCGAGGGGGAAGGTAAGGTGGGCTGGGCCGTGCTGCTCCCCCCCCCCTCTATGAGCGTTTTTCTCTTCTTCTTTTTTCATTTGTTCTGTTAGTTTTTTTTTTGCAGAAATAGAAATAGGAAGAAAATGATAAGTTTTAGGGTTAGGAAAAATCTAGAAAAAAATTTGGTTAAGTTAGTTATTACAATAGCAACTAATTGCCAACTTTGTTTTCCAAAAGTTTCAAAATAAAAGTGCTGTTTGTAATTTAATTCAAATTTGAAAGAATTTGATTATTAAGTGCAATATTGAAACAAGATTTAAAATGGTTTGAACCTTTAGTTTAAATGGAAACAATTGCTTAGAATTGTTTTGGTAATTTTCATAATTTCAAATTGGGTGCTGTTTGTGATGTGATTTGAATTTTGAATGCAAATTGGAATTAAGTGGATTATTAAAGAACAAATTAATAGTTGAGCTTTTTATTTTTCATGGAAACAAATGGGAGTTTTATTTGAACCTTTTATTTGGAAAGTTGTAACATAACAAGTATGAACAAGCATTTGAATAATGTTTGAATTTTCAATTGTGAAAACAAATGAAAACAGATGCAACCAAAAGGAAAACAGATGCAAAACAAATGCAAACAAGTGCAAAGAAAGGAATGAATATGATGACATGATGCAAAACTTTAATAGAACAAGAAACAAACATGCTAGGGTGGTTTTCATACTTGGGATGTTACAAAACGCCCCCCCCCCCTTGAAGGAATCGCGCCCCGAGATTCCTTACTGAGAAGAAAAAAGGTCCGGATACTTCTTGAGAAGATCCTCTTCGGTCTCCCACGTTGCCTCTTTATCGGAATGATGCGACCACTGCACTTTCAAGAACTTGGTGCTCTTGTTGCGAGTCTTACGCTCGGTCTCATCGAGAATACGAACAGGGTGCTCCTCATAAGATAGATCATCTTGCAGTTCAATGGAATCATGATCAACTGCACGATCTGGATCTTTGAAACACCTCTTGAGCTGTGACACGTGAAACACATCGTGCACCTTGGATAGTTTTTCTGGAAGTTCAAGACGATAGGCATTTTCCGCACGCCTTGAGAGAATGTTGAAAGGACCAATGTATCTTGGTGCAAGCTTTCCTTTCACACCAAAACGATGAGTGCCTCTGAGGGGAGTTACACGGAGATATGCTTTGTCACCAGGTGCATAGATCATATCCCTGTGCTTGCTGTCATAGTAGCTTTTCTGACGAGACTGAGCAATCTTGAGATTGTCATGGATGATGCGAACTTTCTCTTCGGCTTCCTTAACAATGTCAGGGCCTAAGATTGAACATTCACCAGCTCCAGACCAATTGATTGGACTCCTGCATCTACGGCCATAGAGAGCTTCAAATGGTGACATGCCTAGGCTTGCCTGGAAGCTGTTGTTGTAGGAGAATTCAGCATATGGAAGGCATTCCTCCCATTTCATGCCAAAGGAGAGACCACATGCTCTGAGCATATCCTCGAGAATCTGATTGACTCTTTCGACCTGCCCTTGAGACTGAGGGTGATAAGCTGTGCTGAACAGAAGTTTGGTGCCCAAAGCTTCTTGAAAGCTTTTCCAGAAATGAGAAGTGAATATGCTTCCACGGTCTGAGCTTATTTCCAATGGAACACCATGAAGAGGAACAATCTTTGCTGTGTAGAGCTCTGCTAACTGGCTAGCTGAGGTTGTTTCTTTGACAGCAAAGAAGTGAGCTACCTTAGTGAGACGATCAATGACAACGAAGATTGCATGCCCTTCTTGGACTTTGGAAAACCAGTGACGAAGTCCATTTCAATCATGTCCCACTTCCACTCAGGGATTTTCAGAGGTTGGAGTAGACCGGCTGTTTTCTGATGGACTGCCTTAACACGTTGACAAACGTCGCATTCAGAAACGTATTGAGCAATTTCACGTTTCATGCCAGGCCACCAATACAGTGTCTTAAGATCCTGGTACATCTTTGTACTTCCAGGGTGAATGGAAAGAGGAGTTTCATGAGCCTCCTTGAGAATGACATCTTTTAGACTTTGAACTTGAGGAACTGCAATGCGTCCTTCGAAGAACACAGTTCCTTTGTCATCAATTGAGAAGGACTTAAATTTCTCCTTGCCTTCTATGATGTGTTCTACCATCTTCTTGATTTCAGCATCACGAAGTTGTTCAGAACGAATCTTGTCCTCGAGAGTTGGGCTGGCTATCAAGTTTGCAAGATAGCCTTGAGGAACAAGACCAAGGTTCAGCTTCTGGAATTCTTCATGAAGTGGAGGTTGGCTTTCCATGATCATGAGATTATTGCAATATGACTTGCGACTGAGAGCATCGGCCATAACATTAGCCTTGCCTGGAGTGTAAGAAATGGTGAGATCAAAGTCTTTAATCTTTTCAATCCATCTCCTTTGCCTGAGGTTTAGATCCGGTTGAGTGAAGATGTATTTCAGACTCTTATGATCGGAAAAGCTTTCAGTGCGATTACCCAACAAGTATTGCCTCCATTTCTTGAGGGCAAACACAACTACTGCAAGTTCAAGATCATGTGTGGGATAATTTTGCTCATGGGCATTCAACTGACGTGAAGCATAAGCCACAACTTGACGTTCTTGCATAAGAACTGCACCTAGACCTTGGAGAGATGCATCGCAGAATATCTGGAAAGGTTTGGTAGTATCTGGGCCAACCAGAACTGGGGTGGAAGTGAGTTTAGTCTTCAGGAGATTGAAACTTTCATCACATTGTGGAGACCAAACGAACTTCTTGTCCTTCTTTGTGAGATCAGTGAGAGGTTTGGCAATCTTGGAAAAGTTTTGGACGAAACGACGGCAATAGCTAGCCAAGCCAAGAAAACTTCTAACTTGCTTCACCGTCTTAGGAGGTTTCCAATCAACAATTGCTTTATCCTTTTCTGGATCAATGGCTATGCCCTTGGCAGAAATGACATGACCAAGGTAAGCAACTTCTGGAATCCAGAACTCACATTTGGAGAACTTGGCATACAGACGATGCTCGCGAAGCTTCATGAGAGTGAGACGAAGATGTTCTTCATGCTCTTCCTCGGATTTGGAGTAGACCAGAATGTCATCAAGATATACCACAACTAACTTGTCGAGGTATTCATGGAAGACAGAATTCATGAGTCGAGAGAATGTCTCCGGTGCATTGGTGAGACCAAAGGACATGACGGTGTATTCATATAGACCGTACCGAGTGGTGAAAGCTGTTTTTGGAATATCTTCCTTTCTGATCTTTATTTGATGGTAACCCATTCTCAAGTCCAACTTGGAGAATATTGAGGCTCCAGCAAGTTGATCAAAAAGATCATCGATACGAGGAATTGGATACTTGTTTTTTATGGTTTTCTCGTTAAGAGGACGATAGTCAACAACGAGTCTCTTTGTTTGATCCTTCTTAGCAACGAACAGAGTTGGGCAACCCCAAGCCGAGGAACTAGGTTGAATGTAACCTTTTTCCATGTACATATCGATTTGCTCCTTCAACAATTTCAGTTCAGGAGGAGCTATCTTGTATGGATGCTTAGAGATTGGAGCAGTACCTGGTTCAAGCTCGATCACGAACTCAACTGCTCTGTCCGGAGGCATCCCTGGCAACTCTTCTGGAAAGACGTCAGGGAATTCACAAACCACCGGAACATTTTCAATTGCAGGAAGAGGTTTTGCATCGAGGTTGTACAGCTGAACAGAACTTGATTCATTTGGAGAATAGACTATCTGGCCAGAAGGGTGGAACAGAGTTATTGACTTCCGAGCACAGTCAATCGTAGCTTTATTGGCCTTCAACCAATCCATGCCCAGAATGACATCAATGTCAAAATTTCCCAGCAGCATGAGAGAAGCAAGGAATATGTGGCCTCCAATTAGGATTTGATTATCCTTACTTATCTTGGAAGTCAACATTTGAGATCCCGGAGAGTGAACGGTGATTTGATTGCTTAGCGGAACCACACTTAAGTTGTTTGTTGCGGCAAAAGTCTTTGACACGAAAGAATGTGACGCTCCGGTATCAAACAACACTTTAGCTGGAATAAAGTTTACGGGGAATATACCGAGAACGACGTCAGCAGCTTCCTCAGCTTTGTCGGCCTTGATATGATTCACCCTCGTGGTCCTCCCGACAGGCCTGTTGTTGGAGTTGAAGGCTTTAGCCGGGGGAGCACGCACCATTGCCTGGTTGGTGTTGGGACGAGGTGGTGGTGGAGGTAGCTGCCTCTGAGTGCACTTGTCAGCGTAGTGCCCCGTATGCTTGCACTTGTAGCAAGTGACGACACGAGGAGTATCTGGCCTTGGCTGCCCCATTGAAAACCTCTGACCTTGCATGTGAGCTGGGTTGGGTGGGCGGGGAGCGAAGCCTGGAGAAGCTTGGGCATATGGAGCCCTAGTGACAGCACCATTTGGCACCCAGATGCGGCGCTTCTGCGGAGGGGTGGTCATGTTGGAGGAGGAACCACCCTCACGCGAGTGCTTCCGAGACTCCTCGAACGCCTTGCGCCCATTCTCTTCATTGAGCGCGGTGTTAACGAGCTCCTCGAAGTCTTTGGCCTTGATGTTGGTGAGGGCGTACTTGAGTTCCGGGTTAAAACCTCTGCAGAACCTTGCCATCTTCTTAGCCTCAGTGGACACTTCATCACCAGCGTAACGAGCGAGGTGATTGAACTCACTCTGATAGCCAATGACGTCCAGCTTATCCTGCTTGAGAGAGCAAAACTCTTCACGCATCCTTTCCATGAGACCATCTGGAATGTGGTGCTTCAGGAAAGCTTCCTTGAAACAACCCCAGGTGATTGGGTAGCCATCTCTCATGGTCTGGTAGTTTTCCCACCAAGTAGTTGCCTGACCCTTCAGTAGGTAGGAGGCATACTTGACCTTGTCTTCCTCAGCAACGTGAGCAATCTCCAGAGCCCTACCTATCTCACGGATCCAGTCATCAGCATCCAGAGGCTCGCGTGTTGCCACGAAAGCTCTCGGGCCCAGACTCAGAAACTCCTTGATACTGACTCGTGGAGCATTCTGGTTGTTGTGCTGGTTAGTCTGGAACTGGGCCATCTGTGCCATGACTTGGGTCATCTGAGTCAACAGCTCCGTGATTGGCGGTGGCTCAGGCGGGTTGTTCCTTGTTGGCGGCATCCTGAATGGAAATGCATTTTAGCACAACAACAGCAAAGGATAGCCTTGGTAACCGAAAAGAGAGATTATTCCGATGCATGAATAGATAACCAACAGGTACATCATCACATGTTCAAATACATCAGAATATCCAACACACCATAAATGGTTCGAAAGCCAAAGGATAACTAAACATAGCTAAGAATGGATACATCGGTACTCCCATGCTCATCACGCAGGATGGCGGTGAGGAGTACGGCGAGAGGTACGGTGAGGAGCACGCCCACGAAAGTAGGTAGAACAACGATCCACATAGATCTGACGTGGTCTGAGAGCGACTCTCGGTGTGGTGAAGTACATAGCATCGGCTCCCTGTGCTCCAAAGCGGGGAATCCCAGTGTAACCAGCACCAAGGTTGAGAAGTGGACCTCTGATCGGCTCGTAACCTCCAGCATCTGGCAGATGACGACCAACTGGCTGATCGAAACGTGCAAAGCGCTCATCTCCAACAAAGTCTGTGGTGTACGTCGCCAGACGAGTCAAAGCAAGGTAGAGCTGCTCTCTGACTGAAGCCAACTCCTGAGATAGTGTGCTGGCAACTGCGTCACTGTGCCTCACAAACTGAGCGGTGGTGTGCAGCCTGGAGTTATCATGCTCGTAGACATCCAGGTTGTCATAGAGAGTGAAGTGAGCTCCCTCCAAAGTGATGTAACCACGGGGGATGTGGCGATAGATGGAATCGTCAAACCCCCAGTAGTCAGCACGAAGGACGGTGAGACTCACATAAGCTGCCTGCTGCACGGCCATATCCACTGTGGAACCTACTGCCTCGTAGCGGTGGACGACGCTCATGCCATCATCTGACAGAATGTAGACAATAGCCTGGTAGTAGGTCTGGTCAAACTCTCGCTGCTGCTCGTAGACCTGGTACTCTGGTGCCCAACGGAACCCCAGATAAGTGACCATGTCTCTCAGCATCTCCGGATAACCGGCAGTGCTCTCGCAACGAGTCATCCGAACCACCTGCGGGTAGAACCTGAGATCCATCTGCAGATGATCGGGGAAGTTTTGATTAGACGCCGGTAGAAGAACTGGAGTGGAAAGCAACAACAAGGTTTCAACGGACGAAAAGGATGTTGAGAAGAACAGGATATCGAAGCAACAACGGGAAACACGAGACCAAAAACTCCTGAGGTACTACGGAAAACCCATCCGGGCTTCTAAAGGATCAATATCTACTGCTTAAGGAATAGAGGATTTGCTTCCGGGGCTTACACGCCTCCGTTCTCAATCATGAGTAGGCAACATGATAAATCATGTCACAACCACCTCCATTCCTATGGTCTAGTAGATATAACTATCCTAGAGAAACCAGGATTCGTGAAAACCTAACTTGAAAGTTTAGGTGAGAAGAGAAAACAACATTGCACTTCCTTAACAGAAAAGGGAGGGTGGGTGGGGAAAGAAATAAAATGGCAGAATTCCTACTCTCACGTTTCATTTTTCCTATATATCTACAAAATAGTTTCTAGACTCAACTGCGACCAGTAAAAGGGATCCTACAGGCAGACAGGCTCTGATACCATTTGTCGCACCCGGACTTCTAGAGGATACTCGCAGTTCCGTTGAACAGTAGTTGATTGGATTACGGGGCTTACCGGCACCCGCATCTCTTACGAGTAGGCCAACACACGTATGTGTGACAACCAACCCCTACGGTTCATCGTCTACGTAAACCATCCCATAGAAATCAGGATACTACCATTGACGTACTTCATACCATACACACATGGTACGTCAACGGCGTTTAACAAGATGATAACACAACATATCTCTAAGACACAAATAAATAGAAATAAGTTGCAAATAGCTCTCACTAGAGCAGAGATAGCAAATACAATCATCCAGAGGACACATTGTCGCACCCTGATTTCTAGGGGATACTCATCGGGCCGAACTGGATAGCAGGTGCTTGGATTATGGGGCATAACTGCTCCCACGTCCCAGCTTCCTGGTAGGCCTGCGCTTATGCGCGACAACACAAGCCCTGCTATTCCATCGTCGATGTAAACTATCCACTAGAGATCAAAGGCACTTCCGTCGACGTACTTCAAACCATACACACATGGTACGTCAACGGCGTTGAACAACTGATATCACAACAGATCTCTACGACACAAAAGATTGAAATAACTTGCAAATGGCTCTCATTAGAGCAGAGATAGAAAATACAATCATTCAGAGGGCACATGCCCCAACAATACATCATTACAATACAGCGGAAGCATCCAACATGTCTGAGTACAGACAAGAACCAAATAGGCCTAAGAGGCCGGAAACAAACAGACGGAGCCCATCCACGAAGTCTCGGATCCTGCCCGGGTCCTCTATCTACTCGTCAGCAGTCTCGTCATACTCCACGTAGTTGCCACCATGTAGATCCTCGGAAACGTAGGTCTGCGGAAACCACAGCCCCAAAGGGGTCAGTACATAAACGTACTGGCAAGCAAGACTCACAATTCACCAAAGTGTAGCCCGTCAACACCAAGCACAGATGCTTTGGGTTCAACGGAAGAGAGGGGATATAAAAGATGCGGTAACTGGCTGCGCTAACCAACTACAGAGATTCTACCACTTCCAGCTAACAGAAAGGAGATAAGATCGAGGATTGTAACCAACTGAAAGATAACTTCAAACAAACCCATCCTGGATCTCGCCCCTTATCCAAAGAAGCAATCCGAGGATAACCCACACAGTTGAAATAATGATGGTTCAAATTATTGTGTCAATAAGCCTATTACTAGTCAAGTTATTAATCATGGGGTGTAACATGTTTGATCATTATGTTTAAGTTGTCCTGAGTACTTGTTAGCCAGTACTTTCACCAAGTAATCCATAACCGCGGAAAACACGGCTTCTCGAGAAGATTATCCCTGCAGGGTTGCACCAATTTGGCCGTACACGCAAGAATATCCCGCCAGACGGGAATCAAACCCACCAAGCGAGGTACTCTACACAACTCGACTCTTCTTCGCATCAAGCCCAAAGAACCTTGGGCGCACGGCTAATCGAGCCCAGAAGAAAATGGACCCTCATAGCACTCTAAGAACGTGTCCCCCTATATGCCGACTACAAAAGTTCCACCCTGGCCTGGGCTCGCAAAAACATGCATGCGACAAATGGAAAACACGAACTAAATGAGGCGATTTGGACGAGATGCGAATCGAATAAAATTGAGGGGGGCGCCCATACTCGCTTCCCACATGCGGTTAGTGCGCTCATCATGGATCAGTAGAAAAGACCCTTTTCCTATTAGGGTCGACACTAGCAGGCCTCAAAACCACAAAGGGCCTCCTGCCGGTGCCTTATCATCAAATTTATTATTAATAGCAACATTAGCATGATTGATTGATTAAACATCGAGCCCCCACAATGTAATAGAAATAGTAACAGTAAGTAACGGGTAACAGACTCGAGCAAAAGCAACCTAAGCATGCTAGTAAGACACGGGCTCAAACAATGGGTTGTAGGAAGGGAGATGAGGCAATATCAGGTTTAAGGGATTCATGTGATAGGTTCGTAACAGAAACAACTACTATTAAGGCTAGCAGAAAAGAACAACGGAAAGTATCGGTAACCAATGTTGAAAGGAACACAGTGGTTCATGTGAGTGATAACTTGCCTGCAAAACCCAGTAGCCTGGTACTGAGCTAACTCCTTAGAAGGGGTGTAGTAGGTATCGTCGGTCTCAACGTCGTCGTATATCCGGGAAGAAGCAAACAAACGAGGCAGAAAGGTAAACAATCATTATCATGGCATTGTGCACAATCAAGGATGATGCATGACATGTTAATAGATGCATCAAAATAAACTACTTGACAAGATAACACAATTTAAATGGACCCATATGCAATTGGATTGCATATGGCAAGAGTCCATGAATTAAGTGGAAACAAATGATCTACAATTTAATTACCATGTGAAAGTGGATTACCATGATGCATGCATGATGATAACAACAAAATAACAACAATAGATGCAAGTGGAAAAGAAGTTTAACAAGGTTTGGAAATCATTTATTAAGTTTGGAAAATTTGGTTACTTAAAGATGTCACACAAGCATTTGTTGTTTTCAGCAAGTTAAATTGTTCAAAATAGATAACAAAGTTCATATTTGATAAGAACACACAATTTTAGGTGGATTGCATGTTTCACTTGTTGAAAAAGGATTCCAAATGATTTATTTATGAATTAAACAAGGTTAAGCAAGAATTAAAGGAATTTAATTCAAACATGAACTTAGTTGAGGTTTTATTTGTTCAAAACATTAAGTGAGATTCATATTTGAAAAGTTTATGCTTTTATGGTTTGAAAACATATTTTATATGTCCCAAAGAATTTGTTTTGAGCAAGTTATAAATTTAACAATATTAAATGACTTAAACAAGATTTAAATCATTTAACCAATTTTAATTATTCAAAACATGAAACAAATTTTATATTTGAAAAGGTGGTTTAATTTTGCATGGAAAACATATTTCATTTGTTGAAATTGGATTTAAAATGAGCAAGTTATTATTTTGGCAATTTTAAATGCAATAAACAAGAAACAGTTGTTTTCAGCAATTTAAATTATTCAAAACAGCAAACAAAATTTATATTTGGAAAGTACATGAAAAGTTGATTGGAAAACATATTTTATTTGCATTAATTGGATTAATAATGAATTAGTTATTGATTTTAGCAAATTGCAATTGATTTATTTGAATTCAAATTTGAATTGCATTTGGAAAATTGAAAACAGGAAACAAATGGTACCAATAGGTAGATAATTGAATTTAGGTCAGTGTACATATTTTATTTTTGTTATTTGGAATTATAAAACAAAAGTTATTAGCTTTTTAGTTTCAGGGGCCAATCTGTAAAATAAAAGGACTTAAATTAAAGAAAAAGGGCGGGTTTAGCTAGGTGCACCGCGCAGTGGCCAGCACCAGGCACTGACAGTGGGGCCATCGCCACTGTGGCGCTGAGGTGGAGCGGCTAGAGGGTGACATGGCCTCCAGGGCCAATGACAAGCGGGCCCCGCGGGGGTTGCGCGCAAGGAAAAAAGGGGAGGCAAATGCCTCCCGCGGGGAATCGATCCCGCAACCTCCAGCTTGCGCGCACGGCGCTGAACCAGATGGGCTGTGATCCGTTTGATGTTAGGCAGCCGCAGTGACGCAGTTTAACATGTCCTTCGCGCTAACTGAACTAACTGAACTTATTCAGTTCGTGCAGGTTCCAGAGCGAGCGGACAGAGGCGTTGCCCGCCGGCGGCCGGCGACTCGTGGGCGCTCCGCGCGGTGAGGCGTGCGTGCTGTCGCGGAGATGGACAGGAGAGGGGAATGATGGATACGTGGGCGCTCAGCTCGTTTGCTCGATGCAGTAGCAGGAGGCGAGGACGGTGTCTGACGGATGTGGTCGCCGGTGGCGGACATCGGACGGCGGCGGCGATCTGGCCCTCCTCGGGCTCAACGGAGGGCTGGAACGTGGACTAGGAACCACGGCGGTTCCATTCCAAGGGACAGCAACCCCTCGAGGTGCCCGTGGAGATGGGGAGGTGGCGGCAATGGTGCTCGGGGTGGTGAGGTGCGGGTGGTTCAGTGATGTTCAGAGAAAGAATCGGGGGGAAGAGGAAGAGGAGCTGGCGGCGATGGAGGGTGGTGCTAGGGTTAGAGGATGGGCTAGGGTTGCAGAGGGATACTTAAGGGGGAGAGGCATGGTACGGAGAAGCATCGAGGAGGGGAGAGCTGATCGGGTGGTTGAGAGGGAGACGTACAGAGGTGACATCAGCCAGAGGAGGAAGACAGCGACAGGTTGAGGGGTACTGGGCCAAGGTGAGGTGGGCTTGGGGTAGGAAAGAAAAGGATGGGCCATGCCCCTCTCCCTTGTGGTTTTAATTATTTGTTCTTATTTTTTTTTTTGCATAGAACCAAATGGAAGAAAAGGAGGCTTTTTAGGTTAATAGAAATTTTATAAAAATTTAGTGTTAGCTAGTTAGGTTAGAAGAAAACAAATGCCAAGTTTGGTTTTGCAGAAGATTAATTTTTTTATTACTGTTTTGCAATTTAAGTCAATATTTAAAAGAATGCTTCTTATTTGGTTTTTATTAAAAATCAACATGTTTATTAGGGGAACCCCAATGATTAAAATAGAACAATTGGTTTGGTTATAATGCTGATTTTATAAATTGCATTTGGGTGCTGTTTGAAAAACACTTGGTTGAATTGGAATATTTGCAAATTAATGGGTTAATGATTGAAAACAACAAGTTTAATAGGGTGAGCCCTATTATTAAAATGATTAAAATGATTAGAATAGTTTGTTAGCTTTCATGAGTTGGAACTTGGTGTTGTTTGAACTTGAGTTTTGAGTTTGAAAGCAAATTGGGAATTATTTAATTGAAATGAAAGCACCATTTTATTTGTTGATCAATGTGGAAAACATGACAACAAATGGTTGGTTTTATTTGAGATTTTTATCTCCAAAGTTGTAACAGAACAAGTATGAAAACAAAGCATTTGAAATTGTTTGAGTTTTATTGTGAAAACAAAGAATAACAGATGCAAAACAAAAGGAACAAATGCAACAACATGATGACATGATGCAATACTTTAATTAAACAGGAAATCAAACATTCTAAAGGGATGGTTTTTTTTTTCATACTTGGGCTGTTACAAAACGCCCCCCCCTTGAAGGAATCGCGCCCCGAGATTCCTACTGAGAAAAGAAAAGGTCCGGATACTTCTTGGGAAGATCCTCTTGAGCTGTGACACGTGAAACACATCGTGCACATTGGATAGACGTCAGGGAATTTGGAAACCACCGAAACATTTTCAAGTAAAGGGAGAGGTTTTTGTATCAAGGGTGTATAGCTGGATAGAATTTGATTCATTTGGAGAATAGATTATCTGGCTAAAATGGTGGAACAGAGTTATTGACATCAATGCAACACCAAGAATGACATCAATGTCAGAATCAGCAACATGAGAGTAACGAGGAATATGTGGCCTCCCATTAGGATTTGGTATCTTGGAGTCAATATTTGAGATCTTGGGGAGTGAATAGTAATTTAGTGGAACCACAATTAGATTGTTTGTTGTGGCAAAGATTTTTGACAAAAAGGGATGTGATGCTCCGGTATGAAACAACACTTTAGCTGAAATAGAGTTTTGCAGATGAACGGGGAAACTTTGATTAGACGCCGGTAGAAGAATTGAAGTGGAAACAACAACAAGATTTCAACGGACGAAATGGAAATGTTTAGGAGGACAGGATATTGAAACAACACCGGGAAAAACGAGAACAAAACTCCTGAGGTACTACGGAGAACCCAAAACACGTGAAATCCTAACTTGAAAGTTTAGATGAGAAGGGAGAAAATTAACGTTGCACTTCCTTACCAGAAAAGGGAGGGAGGGTGGGGAAAAGAAGAAAAAGAACAGAATTCCTACTCTCACGTTTCATTTTTTCTATATAGCTACAAAATAGTTTCTAGACTCAACTGCGACCAGTAAAAAGGGATCCTACAGGCAGACAGGCTCTGATACCATTTGTCGCACCCTGATTTCTAGGGGATACTCATCGGGCCGAACTGGATAGCAGGTGCTTGGATTATGGGGCATAACTGCTCCCACGTCCCAGCTTCCTGGTAGGCCTGCGCTTATGCGCGACAACACAAGCCCTGCTATTCCATCGTCGATGTAAACTATCCACTAGAGATCAAAGGCACTTCCGTCGACGTACTTCAAACCATACACACATGGTACGTCAACGGCGTTGAACAACTGATATCACAACAGATCTCTACGACACAAAAGATTGAAATAACTTGCAAATGGCTCTCATTAGAGCACAGATAGCAAATACAATCATTCAGAGGGCACATGACCCAACAATACATCATTACAATACAGCGGAAGCATCCAACATGTCTGAGTACAGACAAGAACCAAATAGGCCTAAGAGGCCGGAAACAAACAGACGGAGCCCATCCACGAAGTCTCGGATCCTGCCCGGGTCCGCTATCTACTCGTCAGCAGTCTCGTCATACTCCACGTAGTTGCCACCATGTAGATCCTCGGAAACGTAGGTCTGCGGAAACCACAGCCCCAAAGGGGTCAGTACATAAACGTACTGGCAAGCAAGACTCACAATTCACCAAAGTGTAGCCCGTCAACACCAAGCACAGATGCTTTGGGTTCAACGGAAGAGAGGGGATATAAAAGATGCGGTAACTGGCTGCGCTAACCAACTACAGAGATTCTACCACTTCCGGCTAACAGAAAGGAGATAAGATCGAGGATTGTAACCAACTGAAAGATAACTTCAAACAAACCCATCCTGGATCTCGCCCCTTATCCAAAGAAGCAATCCGAGGATAACCCACACAGTTGAAATAATGATGGTTCAAATTATTGTGTCAATAAGCCTATTACTAGTCAAGTTATTAATCATGGGGTGTAACATGTTTGATCATTATGTTTAAGTTGTCCTGAGTACTTGTTAGCCAGTACTTTCACCAAGTAATCCATAACCGCGGAAAACACGGCTTCTCGAGAAGATTATCCCTGCAGGGTTGCACCAATTTGGCCGTACACGCAAGAATATCCCGCCAGACGGGAATCAAACCCACCAAGCGAGGTACTCTACACAACTCGACTCTTCTTCGCATCAAGCCCAAAGAACCTTGGGCGCACGGCTAATCGAGCCCAGAAGAAAATGGACCCTCATAGCACTCTAAGAACGTGTCCCCCTATATGCCGACTACAAAAGTTCCACCCTGGCCTGGGCTCGCAAAAACATGCATGCGGCAAATGGAAAACACGAACTAAATGAGGCGATTTGGACGAGATGCGAATCGAATCAAATTGAGGGGGGCGCCCATACTCTCTTCCCACATGCGGTTAGTGCGCTCATCATGGATCAGTAGACAAGACCCTTTTCCTATTAGGGTCGACACTAGCAGGCCTCAAAACCACAAAGGGCCTCCTGCCGGTGCCTTATCATCAAATTTATTATTAATAGCAACATTAGCATGATTGATTGATTAAACATCGAGCCCCCACAACGTAATAGAAATAGTAACAGTAAGTAACGGGTAACAGACTCGAGCAAAAGCAACCTAAGCATGCTAGTAAGACACGGGCTCAAACAATGGGTTGTAGGAAGGGAGATGAGGCAATATCAGGTTTAAGGGATTCATGTGATAGGTTCGTAACAGAAACAACTACTATTAAGGCTAGCAGAAAAGAACAACGGAAAGTATCGGTAACCAATGTTGAAAGGAACACAGTGGTTCATGTGAGTGATAACTTGCCTGCAAAACCCAGTAGCCTGGTACTGAGCTAACTCCTTAGAAGGGGTGTAGTAGGTATCGTCGGTCTCAACGTCGTCGTATATCCGGGAAGAAGCAAACAAACAAGGCAGAAAGGTAAACAATCATTATCATGGCATTGTGCACAATCAAGGATGATGCATGACATGTTAATAGATGCATCAAAATAAACTACTTGACAAGATAACACAATTTAAATGGACCCATATGCAATTGGATTGCATATGGCAAGAGTCCATGAATTAAGTGGAAACAAATGATCTACAATTTAATTACCATGTGAAAGTGGATTACCATGATGCATGCATGATGATAACAACAAAATAACAACAATAGATGCAAGTGGAAAAGAAGTTTAACAAGGTTTGGAAATCATTTATTAAGTTTGGAAAATTTGGTTACTTAAAGATGTCACACAAGCATTTGTTGTTTTCAGCAAGTTAAATTGTTCAAAATAGATAACAAAGTTCATATTTGATAAGAACACACAATTTTAGGTGGATTGCATGTTTCACTTGTTGAAAAAGGATTCCAAATGATTTATTTATGAATTAAACAAGGTTAAGCAAGAATTAAAGGAATTTGCTCGATGGACAGGAGAGGGGAATGATGGATACGTGGGCGCTCAGCTCGTTTGCTCGATGCAGTAGCAGGAGGCGAGGACGGTGTCTGACGGATGTGGTCGCCGGTGGCGGACATCGGACGGCGGCGGCGATCTGGCCCTCCTCGGGCTCAACGGAGGGCTGGAACGTGGACTAGGAACCACGGCGGTTCCATTCCAAGGGACAACAACCCCTCGAGGTGCCCGTGGAGATGGGGAGGTGGCGGCAATGGTGCTCGGGGTGGTGAGGTGCGGGTGGTTCAGTGATGTTCATAGAAAGAATCGGGGGGAAGAGGAAGAGGAGCTGGCGGCGATGGAGGGTGGTGCTAGGGTTAGAGGATGGGCTAGGGTTGCAGAGGGATACTTAAGGGGGGAGAGGCATGGTACGGAGAAGCATCGAGGAGGGGAGAGCTGATCGGGTGGTTGAGAGGGAGACGTACAGAGGTGACATCAGCCAGAGGAGGAAGACAGCGACAGGTTGAGGGGTACTGGGCCAAGGTGAGGTGGGCTTGGGGTAGGAAAGAAAAGGATGGGCCATGCCCCTCTCCCTTGTGGTTTTAATTATTTGTTCTTATTTATTTTTTTGCATAGAACCAAATGGAAGAAAAGGAGGCTTTTTAGGTTAATAGAAATTTTATAAAAATTTAGTGTTAGCTAGTTAGGTTAGAAGAAAACAAATGCCAAGTTTGGTTTTGCAGAAGATTAATTTTTTTATTACTGTTTTGCAATTTAAGTCAATATTTAAAAGAATGCTTCTTATTTGGTTTTTATTAAAAATCAACATGTTTATTAGGGGAACCCCAATGATTAAAATAGAACAATTGGTTTGGTTATAATGCTGATTTTATAAATTGCATTTGGGTGCTGTTTGAAAAACACTTGGTTGAATTGGAATATTTGCAAATTAATGGGTTAATGATTGAAAACAACAAGTTTAATAGGGTGAGCCCTATTATTAAAATGATTAAAATGATTAGAATAGTTTGTTAGCTTTCATGAGTTGGAACTTGGTGTTGTTTGAACTTGAGTTTTGAGTTTGAAAGCAAATTGGGAATTATTTAATTGAAATGAAAGCACCATTTTATTTGTTGATCAATGTGGAAAACATGACAACAAATGGTTGGTTTTATTTGAGATTTTTATCTCCAAAGTTGTAACAGAACAAGTATGAAAACAAAGCATTTGAAATTGTTTGAGTTTTATTGTGAAAACAAAGAATAACAGATGCAAAACAAAAGGAACAAATGCAACAACATGATGACATGATGCAATACTTTAATTAAACAGGAAATCAAACATTCTAAAGGGATGGTTTTTTTTTCATACTTGGGATGTTACAAACATGTCCCAACATAACATCATTACATCTCAGCGGAAGCATTCTAAAGGTCTGAGTACAGACAAATCCAAATAGGCTTAAGAAGCCGGGAACAAAAAAAGACGGAGCCCATCCACGTAGTCTCGGATCCTGCCCGCGTCCGCTATCTACTCGTCAGCAGCCTCGTCAAACTCCACGTAGTAGCCGTCACGGGGATCCTCGTAAGCGTAGTCTGCAGAAACCACAACCCCAAAGGGGTCAGTACATAAACGTACTGGCAAGCAAGACTCACAGTTCACCAAAGTGTAACCCGTCAACACCAAGCACAGATGCTTTGGGTTCAACGGAAGAAGGGGATATAAAAGATGCTTCAACTGGCTGCTCTAACCAACTATGGAACATGATATACCTGCCGGCTAACAAAAAGGAGATAAGATAGCGTATCGTAACCAACTATAACTAACCACCAAACAAACCCTTCCTGGATTTCGCCCCTTATCCAAAGAAGCAATCCGAGGATAACTCACACAGTTGGATTAATGATGGTTCAAGTTATTGTGTCAATAAGCCTATTACTAGTCAAGTTATCATTAGTTAGGTGTAAGTTGTTCTGAGTACTTGTTAGCCAGTACTTTCACCAAGTTAACCATAACCGCGGAAAACACGGCTTCCCGAGAAGATTTATCCCTGCAGGGGTGCACCAATTTGGCCATACACGTAAGAATATCCCGCCAGACGGGAATCAAACCCACCAAGCGAGGCACTCTACACAACTCAACTCTTCTTCGCATCAAGCCCAAAGAACCACGTGTTGTGCGTGCGCGGCTAATCGAGCCCCATGAAGAAAAGGGGACCCTCATAGCACTCTAAGACCACGCCGCCCTAAATGCCGACTACAAAAGTTCCACCCTGGCCTCGGGTTCGTACCTGCATATGAGTGCATCAAATGGAAAGCCCGAACTAAGTGTGGCGATTTGGACGAGATGCGAATCGAATCAAATTGAGGGGGGCGCCCATACACGCTTCCCACATGCGGTTAGTGCGCTCATCATGGATCAGTAGACAAGACCCTTTTCCTAATTAGGGTCGACACTAGCAGGCCTCAAAACCACGCCGGGCCTCCTGCCGGTGCCTTATCAGCAAATTATTATTACCTCAAAATTAACAGGTTGTTGTTTAACATCGAGCCCCAGAACATAATAGAAATATAGTAACAGAAAGTAACGGGTAACAGACTCGAGCAAAACAACCCTAAGCAGGCTAGTAAGACGCGGGCAACAAGCAATGGGGTTATAGGTGTGGAGGTGAGGCTATATCAGGGTTAAAGGATAACATGTGATAGGATCGAACAGAAGCAACGATTCATAGGGCTAGCAGAATAGACAACGGAAAGTATCGGTATCCAATGTTGAAAGGAACACAATGGTTCATGTGAGTGAATACTTGCCTGCAAACTCAGCAGCCTGGTACTGAGCTAGATCCTCAGAAGGGTTGTCGTAAGGCTCGTCTGTCTCAACGTCGTCGTCTATTCGAGAAGAAGAAAACAAACAACGCAAAGAGACAAACAATCAATAACATGGCATAGTGCACAATCATGGGATGATGCATGACCATTTAATTGATGCATCAGAATAAACTAGTTGACATGGTAACAACATGATTAAATGGACCCACATGCAATTTGAGTTGCATCTGAAAAGCCCATCAAATAAGGTTGAAATATTTGTTTTACAACTAATCAACAGGTGAAAGTGGTTTAGTATGATGCATGGATGAAGAAAACAACAAAATAACAATAATAGAACCAATTAGAAATAAGGTTTACCAATTTTGGAATTTTATTTATTAAGTTATGAAATTTTGGTTCCTTAAAGGTGTTACACAAGCATTTGTTATTTTCAGCAAGTTAAATTGTTCAAAACAGATAACAAAGTTCATATTTGAAAAGAACATAAAATTTTGGGTGGATTACATGTTTCAATTATTGAAAAAGGAATTACAATGATTTAATTATGAATTAAACAAGATTAAACAAGTTTTAAATGAATTTAAAACAAGTTTGAATATTATTTGAATTTTATTTGTTCCAAACATAAATTCAAATTCATATTTGAAAAGGTTATACTTTTCTAGTTTGAAAACATATTTTACATGTTCAAAAATAATTTAATTTTAGCAAGTTATGAATTTAGCAAATTTAAATGATTTAAACAAGGTTTAAATTATTTAAGCAATTTTAATTATTGAAAACATGAAACAAAATTTATATTTGGATAGATGGTTCAAAATAGCATGGAAAACATATTTTATTTATGTTATTTGGATTAAGTATGAAATAGTTATGCAATTATTCAAATTTAAAATGAGTGGTTTGAATTTGAAATTTGAATGCATTTGAATTATTCAAAATAGAAAACAAATGTTATAAACAGGTAGAGAATTAAATTTGGGTCAACAAACATATTTTATTTATATTATTTGGAGTTGTAAATTAAAAGTTATTAGCAATTTAAATTGAGGGACCAATCTGTAAAAGAAATAAGATTTTAATTTGAAACAGAAAAGGTTGAAAAATGTTTGTTACTCCGCAGTGGCTAGCCACTGCCACTGACAGAGGGCCCCTGGCTGCGTGGCGCTCACGTGGCAGGAGTGGTCACTTACAGGTGGGCCACGCCTATCAGCAGCCCAGCGAGAAAAAGGTTGGATTTTATTGCGAGCGCCAGGGCTCGAACCTGCGCCCCGCTGCGCGCGCGCAAGTGCTGCAACCAGTGCGGTAAGCGATTCGTTCTTGTCAGTAAGGCATGCGCAACGAGGTTGTAGTTCAGTTTCGTTAACTGAATTTTAACTGCGCGCGGTTGTCTGAACTTTGACAGGGATCGTTGCCGGCGGCGAGCTGCCGTGGTTGCTGTCGTGCTTGGTGCGCGTGGGTGTGGGAGTGGTGCTGCGGTGTGCATCGTGCGTGTGCTCGCGCCAGAGAGGAAGGAGGAGAGGGATGGCGTGCTCACTGTCGTGGTGGAGGTAGCAGCGGCTCGGGGTGGTGGTCGTCTCCGGCGGCAACAACACGGACGGCGGCGGCGCTGTGGACTCCCTCCGTGCACGCTGGGGTGTCGACGACGACGAGGAAGCTGCGGCGGTGCGATTCCCGTGGCTAAGTTGGAAGGTGGAGCACGGCAACGGCGGCGGTCATGGTGGATTCAGACGACGGCGACGGTGAGGTACAGAGAGATGGGTGGTTGCAGCGATGGAGGAAACGGACGGGAAAACGGCGGCGAGAGGGAAATAGGGTAGGCCTAGGTGGTCTAGGGCTAGCAGGGCTCGGGGTAGGGTTCTTATAGGGGCGGCAGGGCGCTGCTGGCCGTCTGCTCCGCCGTACGCCAACGTGGCTGCGGAGGATGCGCGCCGTACGCAGAGAAGAAACCCCGAAGGGGTACCGGGCCGAGGGGGAGGTAAGGTGGGCTGGGCCGTGCTGCTCCCCCCCTCTGTGAGCGTTTTTCTCTTTTTTTTTCATTTGTTCTGTTAGGTTTTTTTTGCAGAAATAGAAATAGGAAGAAAATGATAAGTTTTAGGGTTAGGAAAAATTTAGAAAAAAATTTGGTTAAGTTAGTTATTACAATAGCAACTAATTGCCCACTTTGTTCTCCAAAAGTTTCAAAATAAAAGTGCTGTTTGTAATTTAATTCAAATTTGAAAGAATTTGATTATTAAGTGCAATATTGAAACAAGATTTAAAATGGTTTGAACCTTTAGTTTAAATGGAAACAATTGCTTAGAATTGTTTTGGTAATTTTCATAATTTCAAATTGGGTGCTGTTTGTGATGTGATTTGAATTTTGAATGCAAATTGGAATTAAGTGGATTATTAAAGAACAAATTAATAGTTGAGCTTTTTATTTTTCATGGAAACAAATGGGAGTTTTATTTGAACCTTTTATTTGGAAAGTTGTAACATAACAAGTATGAACAAGCATTTGAATAATGTTTGAATTTTCAATTGTGAAAACAAATGAAAATAGATGCAACCAAAAGAAAAACAGATGCAAAACAAATGCAAACGAGTGCAAAAAAAGGAATGAATATGATGACATGATGCAAAACTTTAATAGAACAAGAAACAAACATGCTAGGGTGGTTTTCATACTTGGGATGTTACAAGGCGGTGTAGTTGAGTTGGCAATCTACGACTTCTCTTCTTGTGATATTCTTGGGATCAAATGGCTTGTATCCGTCACGAGTTATCCTCCAAAGATCTATACAAGAAGAGTTCAAGTGAGTCTCCATGTAGTATTGCCATTCACGAAAAGAAAAAGCATCAATTTTAGGTGGATCTCCCCTAGGGATTATATGAGGATGAGGGACGGGGGGATCGGGAGAATATCGTCCTTCAACGGAGTTATATCCTTCCTCTCCACCCGCGCCTTTCTTAGTGGATTGTTCGGCGGAAGCATTTTTAAGTGGATCACCATCTACCCCTTTCTTGGCACCCTCCGGAGGAATTTCCGGAATAGAGGATTTGACTACCTCCGGACCTTTGGCTTTGAGGAGTTGTGCCATGAGTTGACGCAACTCATCAAATTTGGTGTCTATGGATGAGGTCAATGAATTTTTCAAAGCATTGAGATCCTCCATGGTCACCTTGCCACCGGCCGTTTCGGTATCCAAATCGTCTCCCATACTAAAACTCTTAGGCGGTTAATCCCGATAGAAGAGCCGAGGCTCTGATACCAATTGAAAGTAAAGTATGGGCACCTAGAGGGGGGGTGAATAGGTGCTACGACCAATTTTAATTTTTAACAAGGTTTAGGCTTGACACAAAGGTAAATTCTCTAGATAGTGCAACTAATGGTGAATTTACCTATATGACAAGGCTAGCAATTAATGCAACTAGGACAACACTTAATACAACAAGTACTACAATAAATGCTACAAGTACGAGTAAGTAAAGAGTGAGGAACGAGGTAACCGATGGAAGCACAAGGAGACACGATGTATTCCCGAGTTCCTCCTTGTTAGGGGAGTACGTCTCGTTGGAGGGGTGTGAGCTCGCCACGAAGGCCTACTCAACGCCACAAAGGCCTCACCCTATTCTCCGATGAACTTGCGCCACGAAGGCCTAGTTCACCTCTCACTATTGAACCCCTTTGAGGCGGGGATTGAATCCTTTACAAACACTTGGGGCACACACCCACAACTTAATTGGGGGCTCCCAACTCTTCTTGAATCACCACTAGTAACAAGAAGCCTAGGTTCTCCACATGAGGAAACCCTAGGCAAAGATCTCTCAAGTAAATGAGAGGGGAAATGAAATCCGGTTGGTGAAGATGTAGATCCGGTGGTCCTCCTCCAATCTTCAAAGTTTTAACAAGTTTGGGTGGAGGAGGCGGGAGATCTAGCTTGGTGGGTGAGCTCAATCAATGGTGTCTTCAATGCTGGTGGAGCTAACCCTTGGGGAAGAAAGGGAGGCCCTATTTATAGGCTCCACCAAACTAGTCGTTTTTCTGCCGAAAATGCGACCATGCCGGATTCGTCCGGAATATTCCGGACCCCGGAATAATCCGGAGCATTCCGGCTTGCAACAGAGACTTTTCCCCTTATGGCCGGAATGGCCCCGGAATATTCCGAATGCAAACAAAGCATTTTCCCGTTGAGGCCGGAATGGCCCCGGAATATTCCGGATCCCGGAAGCATCCGGAAAAATCCGGATTGTAACAGAACAATTCCCCGTTGAGGCCGGATTGTTCCGGACTGATTCCGGCATCCGGATTGGCCCGAAATATTCTGGGCTGCACTTTGTAGCTCTGTTTCAGGCCATAAAAAATCCGGTGATCTTCGATTTCTTCACCATTTCTTCGACACCGTATACGTGCTGATTTAAGACCAAATCCTTTGACAAAGTAGCACATATGGTTAGTAACTTATTTATGTTGTTAACAAACACACAAAATATCGAGATATCGAGAATGCACTTTCAGATACGTGGCGCCAACTTTTTTTAACCCGAAAGGCATCTGGTGTACCAGTACACGCCAAACGGGGTAATAAACGTTGTTTTCTCCTTGTCCTCTTTTTCGTGAAGATTTGGTTGTAGCCCGAGAACGCGTCGAGGAAGGAGAGCCTCTCGCAGCCAGTAGTTGAGTCGATGATCTGATCAATGCGAGGTAGAGAAAACCAATCCTTAGGACAGTGCTTATTCAATGATGTATAGTCTATGCACATCGGGTGGATCTCTGTATTTTTCTTGGCTACCAGAACTAGGTTTGCGGGCCATGTTGCTATCTTGATCGCTCGGATGAATTTTGCGGGGAGTAACCTGTTCAATTCTTCTCCTATTGCTTGTTGCTTCGGCTCCGAAAAACAGCGAGTAGATTGCTGTATTGGCTTTGCATCTTTGTATATTTCCAAAGAGTGCTCAGCGAATTCCCTGGGTACTCTAGGCATGTCCTCTGGTGCCCATGCGAAGATTTTCCAGTTCTCTCGGAGGAATTTGACAAGTGTGCTTACCTGTTCGATAGGAAGCGTTTTTTGACACAAGTACTATCTTTGCTGGATCAGTAGGGTGAACTTGATGTTCTATTGTGTCTTCTTTCACGTAAAACTCCATCTCAGGTGTCGTGTTCTTTGTCAAAGGGAGGATCGAGCGATCGGTCATGGCGGCAATTTCTGCGACTTCCTGCTGCATTCCGAGCGACTGTGAAATTTTATTGAATTCGATGTCACAGCTGTCTGATTTTTTTGTAGTTTCCTAGCACTTTGATTACTCCCTTGGGTCCTAGCATTTTAATCATCAAGTATGCATAGTGGGGTACTGCCATGAACTTCACAAACATTGTTCTTTTGAGTATTGCATTGTATTAGGATGGCCAGTCGACTACCTCGAAGTCAAGCTTTTCTTTTTTGTAGTTGCTGCTTTCCCCAAAGACTACCTCGACTATTATTGAACCCAATGGCGTTGCCGTTTTTCTTGGCACGATCCCATGGAATGTGTTCTCCGATTTATTTAGACCTCTTAAAGGTGTATTCATTTCCTTCAGAGTGTCTGCATAGATGATATTGATTCCACTTCCTCCATCCATGAATACTTGACTCAGATCATAACCTCCAATTTGTGCCTCGAGTACTAATGCTACCTTTCCGGGGAAAGGGACTCGAAGCGGGTGATCAGCTCTAGAAAAGGTGATGCTTTCATAGGACCAATCCAAGAACTCGGGTGTTGTAGGGGGTGAGGTTTCTACTAGGTTCACCTGCCTAGTTATGAGCTTTTGACTTTGTTTGGAAAGGGCACCTTTTTGAATCATGTAAATTTTCCCTATTGGTTTCGGGTATTTGTCTTCCTCCGGATAACCCACTCTATACCGCTGGTGTATTTCTATGGTTTGATGTGTTCTAGGTACTCCTTGGACTGGAGATTGTGGCTAAAGTTGGGTGACTGCTGGTCCTAGGGGAGGTGGTGGCGCCCCTATAGTTAGCGCTCCTGGGATTGCTGGAAACCCTGCTTGCTGTGCTTCCCTCTGCTTCCTATAAAATGCATCCATGAGCAAGTTGAATCTTCGATAGTCCTTCAACTTGTGGTTGGATTTGGGCATTCCGTTGTCGTCGGTATAGGGGTGGTTTGGGCATAGTCCCTCGAGTTGCTGCTCGATTGACATGGGAGGTAGCCCATCCGCTCCAATCTTCTGTGGTTGCCACACTTGTTTCTGTTCTTGCCAGTGGTCGCGTTTTTGCTCGCGCGGCTGGTCGCGCCTTTGCCGGCGGTAGTCGTTACTACTGGTACCTAGGAATTCAGCTACAACTAACTTGGGTTTCTCTTACTAGTCGTTACTGCGAGTACCTAGGAATTCAGAAATCTCCTATACACCGGATTCTTCCACTTTCCCTTTCTGTTACTATCGTTGTTGTATCTTTTGTTTTCTTCATGAGCATAGGAGATTTTATCCTCCATGGGTGAGGGTGGGCGGGTGTTGCGAGCTGACTTTTCTTCTTCCACGAAACTATTCGCTTCCTCCATGAACTTACTCGTTGTTCGAGTTCGGCTAATGTACTCTTTTAGGTACATTCGGCGGAGTCTTTCTTTGAAACTCTCGATAGCCGTTTTGAAGGATGTCAGGTATGTTTGGCCTTGTGGAGGCCTTTTCTGAGGCGTTCCGGGTGCCAATTTTCTGCACCTTCGGGTTCTTCTGAAACATGTTGGAGGTTAAGCACCTTTCGATTACTTTGCGTATGGTCACTCGGCATATCTTTGAGTCTCGAATGCTGTTTGGTAGTGGTTGATTTCTGCTCCCCACCACCCAAAGCTTCTACCGTGTGTATTTCTGGGGTAACATTGTCGTTGTTTTTGGGTGAGTTATCCTTCCCGCTACTATCTTTGCTCTCGGATGGTGACCGTTCAGCGCACCTAGCCATAGCGACGAAGTGCACATAAGGGTTGGTTGGGTAAAAGTACTCGAATCTCTCCTTGTTGAGCGATCGTTGCAAGAATTCTGACGCGGCTGTTTTTTCTAATTGATGTTGGTCGGAGTCCTCCAGATGTATCACTCCTGCACGCCCAGTGCGTAAGTTTATGCTCCCAATATTCAGATCGATTCTCTTGTTGAGGAGGTCGAACACCGGGTGTGAAGCCGATGAGTACCTGGTGAAGTCGATTGACCCAAAACAGATTGAATCCTCCCCGATCGCCTAGTCGTAGATCAATGATGGAATCGACGGAAACACAGATCCAGCGCTCGAAATTCCCACAGACGGCGCCAATGTCGAGGATGTGAACTCAACAATTCCATGGTTAGGGACCCTGGGCATTTTAAAGGAAGAGGGCACTGGTGGACTACTCGATTTGACGGTTTACTGCCCGTCGAAATTATTTCGATGGTGCAAAAGGTGTCGATTATAGGGGGTGCTCTTCGGAGATTAGATCTCGGCTAGCTCTAAATCTAGGGTTGTCTTTCCCGTTCGTGTCCCCCTCCCTTGATTTATATAGGTAGCAGGGGTCTTAGGGCGTGTACATGAGGTGGACTTCAACTCCAAGTCGGTAACTATTCTTTCCTAATCTTTTTTATATACACTTTCCTTCTGTTCCGGCTTGTATTTTTGCAAGCTTCTGTATACATCACTTGAGGAGTCTTACGACACCCCTTAATGGGACGCACCGGGTACCCTCCTAAGGGAGGGTCCCTCGGGTACCCCCCCCTAAGGGAGGGTCCCTCGGGTACCCCCAGAACAACTGGTATCCATGTTAATCAAAACTTAATTTTATGGTTCGATAAATAACTTGAAATTTTTAATTAAATTGTTGAGACTTCGGTTCAACTTAAATTGGTTAAGTTTCCTCTCGACATGTCATACATGTAAAATTAGGTCATGCCGAATCTTTTGCCGAGAAGTAGTTGTTGCATCTGTTGTTTCTTTTAGTGTTTTTGTTCTTTGTAGATAGGACGTTGAGATGATGTGAACACCGACAAGTTTTGCTTCCTCTACTGAGCTAGCTTCCACGCAAGCTTTACTTACTTGCTATCGACGTTTGAAGATTCCTCATTTGCTACCTATGCTTCTCGTTGTCTTTTATGCTAGCCTTGTATTACAATTCTTTGTTATGATCCTATCCACATACTAACCTTGCAGCCATGATATAGCCCCAACCCACGACCTCGTATTGCATGTTGTTTTACAACCTGGAAGCTCAGTGGATGAAAAAGAGGAGGAGAGTGATGATCAAAAGGAGTAAGAATGGAGTAGCTACCCATGCATACCTTCTATTGACAGTAACTCTTTAACTCATACATTAATTTATTGCCCTCCATACTTACCAATGGAGGATGAACGCTATATTGATAAATGTGATGATACTATCGATTATTATGAAATACCCATGTTTGATGAACTTGATACTTTCTACAGAGGCAACAACCTCCAAGACTCAGTAGAAAACAAAGAGAAACAACTTTATACATTGCCTACTGTTATTTATGATAATCTTGCTATTTTGATAAGTCTTATGATAATACTCTATTTGTGCCTACTATTGTTATTCATGATATTGAGGAAGTTTGCTTAGAAAATTTATATGATACTGCTTTAGATGATGGTCCTATGTTTCTTGATGATATAAATTATAATTCTACTAAAATTGGGACTGAAGAGGTCTTGTATTTAGCTAGAAGGAGTCCCATACCATTGGAGAGTGATCAATCATCTTGTTACAATATTGTCAAAAGTGGGTTTGGAGAGGTCAAGATTTTAGTTAATTTTGATCCCACTATTTTGGAGCTTTATATGAATTATTTGCTTGTAGATCATGAAAAGCATGCTTTGTGTGATAGTTATATTGTTGAATTTGTTCATGATGGTGCTGAAAATTATTATGAGACAGGAAAATATGGTTGTAGGAATTTTTATGTTACTAAAACACCTCTCTCTATGTTGAAAGTTTTGAAGGTATTCTTGTTTCTCCCACCTATGCTTGTTGCTTTGGGCTTTCGTGATTTATTTGTTTAGAATATGCATAGGAAGTGGGTTAGACTCAACTGTGTTTCTCATTTTCTCCTTGATTCTCTCTTTTAATTCAAATCTTATTTCTTATGTGAGAATCTTTGAAAAAAAAATACTGAGCCTATCTTAACGGCTATAAAGAAAGAGCTTTTGGGAGACAACAGTTGCTTCTGTTGGCGTCTTGACGGGGACACTTCTTGATGATGATGAATTTAAGTCCCCGGGTCACGGCGCCAGAAATCCTTTGCTATGGATGGTGTGTTGGGAACCCCAAGAGGAGGGTGTGATGACTCCAGCCGTAAGAATTTCCTCAGTTAAGAACCAAGGTTATCAATCCACTAGGAGAAAGAGGATCTTCGGAAGGTTGATGCCACTAACGGTGGTGATGGAGCCTCACCGGTGTCAGCAACAACACGGAACCTGCACACAACACAACCAAAATACTTTGTCCCAACGGTAAAGTGAGGTTGTCAATCTCACCGGTCTTGCTGAAAACAAAGATTAGACGTATAGTGTGAAATGGTGTATGCTTGCAGTAAGTAAACAAAACAGGAAATTGTAGTGGTTTGTTTAATAGTGTAGGAAAATGGACCGGGGTTCATACGTTCACTAGTGGTGTCTTTCCATAAAAGATATCATATTGGGTGAACAAATTACAGCTAGGAATTTGACAAATAGAGGTTGCACCGTAGTGCACATTCATGGCATGATTACTACTATTAGATTTAGTGCGGGCATTACAACAATATACATAGACCGCAATCCAACTGCATCTATGACTAATAAACCACCCTCTGGTTATCATCCGAACCCCCTTAGGTATTAAGTTGCAAACAACAGATAATCGCATTAAGCAATGTGTGTAATGTAAGCAATGATTGTGAACGCGGGAACTCACACCGTTGTTTTCTCCCTAGTGGCAACAACACATCCTCCCCCGTCATGTTTCTATCACTCGAGCACAGGCGAAAAGGAGGCATGAACCCAACTATCGAGCATAAATACTCCCTCTTGGAGTCACTAGCAACTACTTGGCCAGAGCAACCACTAGCAACGGAAAGAATGCAAGATAAAAAATAACCTATGCAATAAAGACTATAATCAACTTGGCATAATTTCAATATTCATCGGATCCCAGCAAACAGAACACATAGAATTACATAAGAACAATCTCGATCATGTTAGGCAGCTCACGAGATCTAAACATTGAGGCAAATGAGGATAAGACAACCATCTAGCTACTGCTATGGACCCGTACTCCAAGGATGAACTACTCACGCATCACTCTACAGGCAGGCATGGTGATGAAGAGGCCTCCGGTGATGATCTCCTCTCCGTAAGGGTGCCGGGAGACAGCTTCAGAACCCCGCTGATATAGGGTCGACGACGGTGCGGCTGTGGAACTTTTCGGGGATTTTTGATCAGGTGCCTAGGGTTTTTCTTCGGAGGGGAATAAATAGGCGAAAGGGCAAAGGCGGTGGAGCCCTGGGGGCCCCACACCACCCCCCGGCGCTGCCAAGGGCGGGCGCCACCCTATGGTGTGGGCCCCCAGAGGCCCCTCTTCGGGTCTCTTCAGGACTCCGTGGAACCTTCTGGAATTCTAAGACTTCCGGGCCTCGAATTTTCCAATTCCGAGAATATATCCAGAACAACTTTTCTGAAACTAAAAATTGCAGAAAACAGGGAACTGGCTCTGTGTCATCTTGTCAATAGGTTAGTCCGGAAAATCCATAAAAATGATATAAAGAAGGGAGAAAACATGTAGCAATTGGCATAATATCATCATGGAACACCAGAAATTATAGATATGTTGGAGACGTATCAAGCATCCCCAAGCTTAGTTCCTACTCGTCCTCGAGTAGGTAAACGATAAACAAAATAATTTCTGGGGTGACATGCTACCACACAATCTTGATCATAAAAATGTAAAAGCATATGTAAGCTGAGATCATATAACTTTTAACACAAACATGATAAATAGAACTTTAATAATAAAGCATAGCAATCACTTTGCATCATGAGAAGTATCTCAAATACAAGATCATGAATAACAATACAAAGAAAGATATACGTTTGTTTCAAGTATAGAGAAAGCATGGAAAAGTGGTATTTCGCTAGTCCTTAAGAGTAGGGCAAAACATAAATGCCAGGACACCTTCAAAGTTCATGAGGAAGACTAGAGGAAATAATTTGAGAACAAGCAATAACACATCATGAATCAATTAATAATGTTTCTAGGACAAATTCACATAAAACTCAGAATCGCAAAAATCCTCTCTCAACTGTGCATAAAGTTAGAAGATGGAGACTCAACATAAAAGTAAAAGAAAGGCCCTTCACAGAGGGAAGCAGGGATCACTCATGTGCTAGAGCTTTTTATTTTATTAAACAGAGGTATTAAAAGTTTGACACCGAGTGTCAATATTTTGGGATATGTATGCTAATGTCAACGAATGGTAAACAGAAAACACAGTACGTCACAAGCCAACTAGATTTCACAAGAGCGGATCCCATATGAAGGACGCAACTGGTATAGAATGTCATCCCTCTTTCTCTTTTGTTTACACAATTATGCTTTGACTCATAAATCCGGGGCAAAAATAGTGAAGATATTTTGTGTGTATTAATTTGGGGCTGGGCACCCCAGCGCCAGCTCTTCTATCATTTGGATAAGTGGATGAAGTCACTAGTCCAGGGTGTGAAATCCAATCAACAAGTGAGATAAAGATTCTCTATTTACGTCCTCATGAGCAAAAACAGGAACACAAAGTAGGAGAAATTTTGAAGGTTTTAAAGGTAACACATGAGCAATTTAGTTGGAGTGGCAGTTAAATATCACATGTAGGTAGGTATGGTGGACACAATGGGAAAACTTGGTTTTAGGGAGTTGGATGCACAAGTAGAATTCCATACTCAGTACAGGTGGAGGCTAGCAAAAGACTGGAAGCGACAAATCAAGAGAGCATAAGAGCCATAATCATGCATAGCGACATAAACATCATTAATCTAAGCATAAGCGGTATCACAAGTTCAAAAACTAAATGATCATAGAGGCTATTAGTGACTGGTTCATAGTCATAAACATGGTGTGAGTATCCGTAAAGTCAACCAAAAAAACATACGAAAGAGAATACCATAAATTTATGCTTCAACGTGACAAGAACAACTCATGAATCTTTCAATGACACATTAAACACTCTCAGCTATTTAAGACTAATCATGCTATAACCACAAGGCTTTAAAACTAAAATAACGTTTAGCATGATATGAAAAATTTCTAGCCACAGTCTATACAAGCTTCTACTTGCACCATTAAAAATTCTACTTCAAGCAGCAGTTTCTTTTCCCAACAAGCACCATACAAGATATGTTTTAACAAAAATACTCTTCATGATACAAAAAGCAAAAATGAGATTACTCACATAACACTACTAAAACTAACAGCTCTTAGATAAGATATGCATGCAAAACATGAGCTAAATAAATGCAGCATCCGGACAAAGATTAAGAATACAAAGTATTCCCATGAAAAAGCGGAGCGTGTCACTCTCCAATAAAAGAATGCTGGGTTCCAACCAAGCTTATTGCAAAAATAAAAACAAACTGAAAGCAAAAAATAAAAGACGGTCCAAGTAAAGCACATAAGATGTGACCGAATAAAAATATAGTTTCACTAGCAGTGACCTGATAATTTGTCGATGTAGAAGGGGATGCCTTGGGCATCCCCAAGCTTAGACGCTTGAGTCTTCTTGTAACAGCCCAATTTTTGGAAGACTGGAAAAAGTTGTTTTCAATAACCCAAAAATCAGGGTCACCAAAAACTTTTTATTATATTTGACTAATGCTTGTGTTTCTTTTCTATTTGCTTGTTGTATGTGTTTGTGTTTGTGTTTGTGTTTGTGTTTGTGTTTGTTAACAACTAACATTAAAACCCAGTGACCATAAATTTCCTTAAACACAACCCTTGTGATCAAGTCATGACAAGAAAGCTTATCATCTTCATCCATCACACTCTTTTGGCAAAAACCTTTTTGAAAATGTTTTGATTTTAGAAGAAACCCAAAGGCCAAGTTTTGAGAAGACAATAGATAATTTCCAAAACTATATGAAAAGTATTTTGGAGCTAATCATATCCAACCTGTTTTCAACCAAGATGTTTTTGCAAGTATTTCAAAAACTCCTTCTCACTTCCTTCTTTTGCAAAAACAATAAGAGGGGACTACTACCCCTGTGTTTTACCTAAATTATATTACTTTGGAAATAACAACTTTTGAACTGAACCTCTTTGTAAAATCCTCTTGTCATGATATGTCTTGATCACTACCTAAAATTAACACTTGAGAGAAACACCTGGAAATTAATTTGAAGAACTCAGTTGTTTGAGTGATCTTGTGTGTCTTGTTATTTTATCTGGATTGTTGTGTGATCTTATCTTGTGTTTGCTTGAAGTATTTATTTCTGTTTGTTGATTAATGTGTGTTGTTCTAATAGAATAAAACCTGTTAATAACAAGATCAAGCATCTATATCATATTCCATCACATGCTCATATCATCTTCTGTTTTCTTAAAATCTCCAACTTTGGAGACATGCCTTTAAGGCAAACCTTGAGCTATTCATCAATGCATCATCATACGTATCATTGTCTATATCTATGATATCTATACAAGTTGTTATTTTGGATAATGAAACCCTTTGGTATCATCCTTCAAAGTCCTTTTGAAGGCATCCCCAAAATAATGATCATATCTCCTGTATTATGAAGCACTTTGTCCATGTTACTCCAAATCACTCCTTATTGATTTCAGGCCCAATGAACCTACCCTTGTCATCTCCATGACCTATACATCATATCCATGCGGTCCAATTATTTTCCAAAGACCATTTAATTAGTTATCTCTCATGATTTTTAGCCTATTAAATAAACCACTTTTTTCACCCTTTTTCCACTTGGTGCCTCAAATATTTTCAAAAGAGTTGATTATTAAAAATTACTTTTGAGACCTATATTTTATACTATCTCATACCAACTAAAAAATATTTGTTTTACAAGCATTTTACTATTTATTATTTTCCATTTTCTAAAAGGCTATCAATGGATTTTAAATTTTTTTGTAAAGGAAAGTGTTTCCTAAAATCTTGGAAAATTTACCAAACATGCCTATGGTGATGTGGGACTTATTTATACAAAAACATTTGCAAGTTGTTATGAAAATTTTGAAGGAAACATTTAAAAACAGTTTCTGCCATTTTTGAAATTCCAAAAATTTGTGAAAAGAATGTTTTCAGAAAATTTTGAGACCACCGCTAATAAGCTCAGTTTTCCATCCTCTATCTTCTAGACATGTTTTATTACATGTGTTATATTCAAATTTTTGAAGAAATCCAGCACAAACACGTTTTGGTGAAAACCAAGAACTCGCCTCTTTTGAACTTCTCTCACTCCATTTTCTGCCCCCTTGCTTCCTGGCACTCCTTGGCACCTGGCCTCACATGTGAATCATCCCTGGCTCATCATTGTCCCTTTTTTCTTGGTTATCACAAGGTGGCAAGCCTTGCATGCCAATGTTGGCCGAGCTGGCCGATCAATGCCTCCATCTGTCAAGACCACGTTGTCTACTAGCTTCACAAGGTTCCCTAGAGCGCGTCCGTGAACTCCATTTCCTCCATCTCTCTCTCATTCCCCCTCATTTTCCTGTTGAACACCTTCGGAAGAGCCCCAAGAAAACTCGCCTCTCCTCCTCCATGGAACACCTCTCCCTCTATTTCCTCTTCCTCCGGGATCTCCTCATCGTACTCACACCCCTAGACATGCCCGAGCTCGAACTCTCTTGCTCGAACGAGCATCTCCATAGCCGCCATGGACGCCGCCCGCGGAACATCAAGGCTTGGTCATCCAGAGATTCCCATTCCCCGAAACCTTGTCAAGCCACCTCCTCTCCCTCCTAATCGAAGTCCTGCATCGAAAGCCCCCTTCCCAGCCCACTATATTGCTGGCATCGTGCGTGAACTCGCCGCGGATGAGCACCCCGTCGAGCCGCGGATTCGGGCTATCTCCGGTCGTGCCACTTCTCTCCCCACCTTTCTTGAGCTCCCGCAAGTCTTGTGCTCCTTCTAATTACTTCTTCTATGCATTGCAGGCGAGCCGCCATCAGCGACAAGATTCGCCGGCCGCCATGACCCGGTGCAGATGATGCTCTGGTCGTTTCCCGCAGCCGCTGATGGGGGCACCGGCTCCGCCTAGCCTCCTTGGAGTTCCTGGTGCTTTTCACACATCCAGGCGGCCACAGTAGACCCCGACGGCGAGCTCCACCCTCCGCAGTGGTGGCCAGATCGGACGCCGCCTCTACTTTTGGTCACCGGCCATTGGCCCGCCGTGATCTGTTCCTGGCCGTCGGATTGCATTCCTACATCACATCTCCTTCATGCCACTAACCAGCGGGCCGCGGTCAGCCGTTTGACCCTATTCCCGCGCGAGAAAGGCTCTTGTGCCGGCCCGTCGCAGCGCTTCTCTCTTCCCGCCTGGCCTGTCTCCGCCTGGCCACGTCCTTGCCAGATCTGGCCCGTTAACAATTTTTCTTTGCAGGTTAATTCCTTTTTCCTGTAGATCTGTTTCTGGATGTTTACTTTAAATCGAAATGAAAATGTAAATAAGCAAATCTGGCCAAACTAAAAATCACTGTGATAGATCTACTATTTCTTAACCATCTCCAACTTGCAGATCTAGTTTTTATGCTGTATTTTAGGAGAAATAAAATAAATGGCAGAGACACTCATTATTACCTTGTATTTAATAACTTGAGTTTTCTGTATCCAAAACATGCAAACTCAACTGTTCTGAGTAGCCCTTGAAAATTACTATCTGTGGTAGTTAACCTTGTGTTGACTTGAGTTGTGGTGTGAAAATGGCATGCATGTTAGTTTTAGGATAGAGATCAATTCTGTGATTTATTTAATTTTATTGGTGATTCTTTTTTAGGTGAATCTAATTGTGTTGGTTTGATAATGACTAGGAGCACTTTATAATAGATTTTCATGATTTTAGGAGTTACACAATAGGCTTGGTGCATTATTTAGTAAATACTCCTTTTCTGTCTATTATTGATATGACTTGATAAATTGTTGTGTTATTATGTTCTTGTTATAACTTTGATTCCTAGCATGTGTAGGGTATTAATACATGGTTGAGATGTGTTTTGAGTGATTCATTAGCATGATAGGGTTTGGGTGTGGAAAACCATGTTTGTTATAGTTTTATTTCTCATAGGGTGTTTTTCCTAGTAATAATAGGTTAAATTATTGTTATTCTTCTTACTACTATGATGACTTGAATAAATAATTTAGTATTTTTTTCCATAGCATAGCTACTATTATTCTAGCATATTATACTAGCTTGCATGCTTGAGTGAGCTCAAGATCAGATTGTCATGCTATGTTAGTTTTTAGATGATTCCCTTCCATAAGTTGTTATTTGCATGCTTAAATTTTGAGGCATTGATTAGATTGTTATTTTGATATTACTAGCATGTGTAGGTGTTTTTTCTCTGTTACTTGGATGCCATCTGACAGATCCATCATGTAAGAATAAATCTTGTTTGATGATCTCTTATGGTTATGCATGTATGCTTGTCTAAACAACCCTTTTTCATGTCTAGTTTTAACAGTTGTTTTGCTCCATGATTATTTTCATGTATTGAGTGATGCCATGATATGATTGGTATAGTTTTGTCTCTGTTATTAGGTTTCTTAACTAATGGTTATATTATTTATCCATGTTTAGAAAAGCATATGTTACTATAGGCTTGTAGTATTGCTTGTTACTATTTTCTTGTGCATGTGCAGTTGTTTCTAGTTTGTTTTCTTGCTATTTTGTTCATCCTCATGAATGACCAGAGAGTCATTGAACCTTATTTGGCCATGTTATGAGAGTGGTACACCCACTGAACTCATTCCATTTTGGTTGAGGATCCATAGCTTCTATTCTAGTGTTATTCATGTGTGTTGTCTGTGCATGATTTGCTTGTTGGTGTGCACCCTAGTAATATTGTTTGTGAGTGTACTTGTTTTATCAAATTCTTGCTGTATGTTTAATTTTTGCCAAGTTCTTTCCCTTGTTTGGTTCTGATTGGGTGTTTTCCTTTTTGAGGTTACGGCGTTAGATAACGAAGACAGTATTATTTCCCGAAGAGGTTTTTATTGCAACTCTTGTTTATTTCAAGAGCAAGACCAAGACCAGTGACAAGGCAAGCCACTCTAAATGCTTTCCGTTGTTTTACTTATCGTTATCTATCATGCATTTTTTACTTCTGAAGTTTTACAAAAGTTGATTCAAAAACTATTTCCTCAAGTGGACTACACCACTATCTATTTTTTTTATGTATCTAATATGCTATATCCGCTATACAATCTTGGTGTTACCAAGCCCTTTATATATTTTAATATCATCTCTTAATCAACTTAAGTCCCTTCGTGGACATTTTAACCTGAGGTTTTTGGAAAAACAAAAGCTTTGGAAAAACCCCGAGGCAAGGTGGGACCTTGTCCGAGGGAGGTATGTGGAGAAGGAAATGTTTTCGACATGTTTTCCAAAAAAAATGACACATAACCTAGTCTTCACCGGACAACCAAGCCGTGCTGCCACATTACCCCAATATGTGAATAGGGTCTAGATAATTGCTTGTCGGTGTTAGTCCGTGCCTACCTCAAAGTGCTATAGGGTTTAGAGTCCCCCGAACCGAATTGTCGCCCGGAGGGAGAAACGGGACATTCACAGTGTGGGATTAAGTTCACTACCGGTTGCAGCAATTGGGTCTCCTGCCATGGCGGTGTCTTATCGGGGGAAACCGGATCGATACGACTGATTCACTCGGTGCCAGGGAGAACAAACCCAGTTGAAGAGGTAGTCATTTACTAGCGCTGACATAGTGGATGGTTAGGACCAGTTATCCGATGTTTGCATACTGTCTCGAACAGTCCGAGGTTGTTCATGGCGGATGTACTGGATCTTGTGGATTGTGTACACCTCTACAGAGTAAAACTATTCAGAATAGCCGCGTCCTCGGATATGGACAGCTGAATGGCCATGTAGCTAGCATTGTGTCAATGTTTTCAAAAAGCTGGAAAGTGTTTTGGAATTGTACCTGGGAGGTACGTTGAAAGGGAATGATTGTACCTTTGAGGTACGGGTAAATGATGATCTTGAAGATGTGATCTTCCAAGAAATGTTGCAAAGAAAAACTTTATTTTATTTAGAATGCTTTATCAAAACCTTGTGGACATGCAATATCTACAAGAGAAATAAAATATCTTTTGAAGTATCTTCTTCAACAAAAACAACTGAAACTTGTGCAACTATGATGGGTCTTAAATTCATCATGGCCAGTTGAACCTTAATTACAGCCTTCCTACCACTTATATTATGCATACTTGCATGTTTAGCTTTCATTTGGGGTGTCTTGTGAGTACATTCCAATGTACTCACAATGGTTTCGTCCCTGGCTATTGTCTTAGCCAGACTTTGAGAGATACCCGGAGATGCTGAAGAAGATGGTGCCGCTGAAGGCTGTGCGAACTAGGAACGTCTCCGAGTTAGTAGCATGTAGGTAGTCAAGGCGTGACTCGGGTTTACCACGAGTGTGTTTTGTAGACTTTCGCTGTTTCTAGTGTGTGTTCCTGCCCTGCGTGGCAGTTGTTTTCAACTGAGTCATGTGACCAGTTGGGTAAGCTGTATATTCGTGTAGTGGATGTTGTAATCTATAATGCCAACTCGAGTATGTTGTTCACGACTAACTCATCATGGTATCGTGAATGTATGCATACTGGAGGTCTCGGACTGCTAGTCTGGGGTCCCCACAGAGTTGGTATCAGAGCCATCCTGACTTTAGGAGACCTTAGTTTAGCATGGACGTCAGATAGGAACCAAAACTAAACTATATTACTACCTAAAATGTTTTATCTAAGGAACCCTAAGCATGGTTTCCATTTTTCTCATATTTTCAAAAAAAAAAAATTATTGCCTGGTTTATAAAACTGAAGTTTTGAAGAAAAACAGAGAAAATAGTAAACATACCTTTTTGTCCTTTATTTTCATGGCTCAAAATAGTTTGTAAATTAATAAAAAAATGAGTTTATAAAACTTTTGTTTTCATTGAAAAGTCTACCAAAAAGTTTTCTTCTGTTATCTTTCGATTAAAAATCACCTACTTGACGATGTCCCGAGAAGACCTTAGTACTTAGCAACCCAAAGAAAAAGAAGCTTCCTTCCGAAGAACTCAACATCAAGATGAGATAAAGAAATCCTCTAGATCCGAATACTCTGCCATGTATCAAGATCAACAACAGCGTCAGCAACATGAAGATTTCAACAACCCCTGGTCGACCCAGCCCCATAGGAATCGATAGGTTTCGCTCAGTTGTTTTACTTGAGCTACCCATTCTTCAGCGGTAATAGACGTTTGCTGGTACTAAACGTACCTTGTTTGTCCTTTGCCTGTGTGCTAATTGTGTGTTTTTACTCTTGCGTAATGTTTTTACTTGCTCCCTTGTTGTGTGTGTTTTGGACTTGTTTTCATGTGTGTCTCACAAGCACGCCTTTTCGGCAAAACAAAGTCACCACACTTTTACCTCTTGCTTTCTTCCTGTTTGTTTGCAAAAACCCTTTTTGCCATGTCGGCTTTAGTTACACTTTTGGTAGCTCTTCAAAAGTCTGACTTAGCAAAACCCCCTTTTAAAAAGTTTTACCCCCCATCCCCTCATTAGAAGTGCAAGGTATGGAACGCTCTCTACTTCAACCTGAGAGCTCAAGATCTCTGAAATCTTATTCAAGACGGATAGTGGACTTCACACACCATTTTTGAGAAACTACATTAAGAGCCACCAAGAAGGACGACGAATTCAGATTCAAGCCTGAGTTGAAGCGAGATGTGTCTCGCAACTCTAACAGAAAATTTTTTAACAGTCTAACACTACTAACATAACTATCTAATTTTAGACTAACATCTAACCGAAGGTTTGCTTAAGGCACTAGCTAGTTTTCCCGAGGGAAAGCTAACTATGTGATCCTAAATCACCTATGAAGACGCCTGCAAAAGCTCCATGAAGATCAAGACACAATGAAGCCTTCCACGACCTGCCATCGCCACCAAGCAAAAATGAGACGAAGATGAAGATAATTCCCGACAACCTACGAAGACTAATCAAAGGGGGGAAGCATCCGCACTTCAACGCGGTCGACCATCCAAGATGCAAATAAGCATATAGGAGTTTCCTAATAGCTTTCATAGCAGTAATCGGAGAGACTCAAGTCTACGGACCTGATGCCATGTGAGACTCGATTGTGGTCATGGGTAATTACCCGTGAAACTCCTAAAAGAAAAAGAGATCAAGACAAAGACATGTGGTCTACAAAGCAGCAAAAATCAAGACCCTTCTTTATCTTGTGTCGTTCCACCAACATCAACATCAAGGACATGAAGTGTCAAGTGAACATATCCATCTCCTCGACAAGCAACTTTCTGACAACATCAACACCTCGAGTTCTTGGAAGACCACCTCGCCAAAGGATCTTCATTTACAAAAAAATTGAAGAAGCCCGAGACTCTTGTTTTTGGTTACACTCTAAAGTACCCACTTACGAATCTCGGGGACGAGATTCATTTTAAGGGGGGGAAGAGCTGTAACAACCCAATTTTTGGAAGACAGGAAAAACTTGTTTTCAATAACCCAAAAATCAGGGTCAACAAAAACTTTTTATTATATTTGACTAATGCTTGTGTTTCTTTTCTATTTGCTTGTTGTATGTGTTTGTGTTTGTGTTTGTTAACAACTAACATTAAAAACCAGTGACCATAACTTTCCTTAAACACAACCCTTGTGATCAAGTCGTGACAAGAAAGCTTATCATCTTCATCCATCACACTCTTTTGGCAAAAACCTTTTTGAAACTGTTTTGATTTTAGAAGAAACCCAAAGGCCAAGTTTTGAGAAGACAAAAGATAATTTCCAAAACTATATGAAAAGTATTTTGGAGCTAATCATATCCAACATATTTCAACCAAGATGTTTTTGAAAGTATTTCAAAAACTCCTTCTCACTTCCATCTTTTGCAAAAACAATAAGAGGGATTGTGTTACCCCTGTGTTTTACCTCAATTATATTCTTTTGGAAATAATTTTTTTTGAACTGAACCTCTTTGTAAAATCCTCTTGTCATGATATGTCTTTATCACTACCTAAAATTAACACTTGAGAGAAACATCTGGAAATTAATTTGAAGAACTCTGTTGTTTGAGTGATCTTGTGTGTCTTGTTATTTTATCTGCATTGTTGTGTGATCTTATCTTGTGTTTGCTTGAAGTATTTATTTCTGTTTGTTGATTAATGTGTGTTGTTCTAATAGAATAAAACCTATTAATAACAAGATCAAGCATATATATCATATTCCATCACATGCTCATATCATCTTCTGTTTTCTTAAAATCTCCAACTTTGGAGACATGCCTTTAAGGCAAACCTTGAGCTATTCATCAATGCATCATCATACATATCATTGTCTATATCTATGCTATCTAAACAAGTTGTTATTTTGGATAATGAAACCCTTTGGTATCATCTATCAAAGTCCTTTTGAAGGCATCCCCAAAATAATGATCATATCTCCTGTATTATGAAGCACTTTGTCCATGTTACTCCAAATCACTCCTTATTGTTTTCAGGCCCGATGAACCTACCCTTGTCATATCCATGACATATACATCATATCCATGTGGTCCAATTATTTTCCAAAGACCATTTAATTAGTTATCTCTCATGATTTTTAGCCTATTAAATAAACCATTGTTTTCACCCTTTTTCCACATGGTGCCTCAAATATTTTCAAAAGAGTTGATTATTAAAAATTACTTTTGAGACCTATCTATACTTCTTATAAAGCAAAACCCCACTAACTTGCATTTATGATTTTTCTATCTCAACATGCAAACTATCCACATCATCTATCCTTTCCACCAATCAATTGTCCACCTCATCCATCCTTCCAACCAACCAATTTTCCACCTCATCCCATTAATATGTACTAGCAACCATTATTGTATCCATCTAATTGTCCATATCATAGTTTGACTAACTCTCCATGCAATCTATCTCATCGTCAATTATATTAGCGTTTGGTCAATTGAACCAACAAAGAAAATGTTCTACCAATTTTTTCAACGATCAAAACACATATAACCATGAAGTGTTATTCTATATGTAAGATTTTAAGCAATTTCCAAAAGAAAACGTTGCAACATGCATAGCATAGCATACAATCATCCATGTTCATGTAGACAATTTTAGATTTCATGCGTCTTATCGTTTGTATTTGCACAATAGAGTTCATAAAAGGATACCCGCTGCAACGCACGGGGTATTCCTCTAGTATTTTATAATATCTCATACCAACTCAAAAATATTTGTTTTACAAGCATTTTACTATTTATTATTTTCCATTTTCCAAAAGGCCAGAAATGGATTTAAAATATTTTGTGAAGGAAAGTGTTTCCTAAAATCTTGGAAAATTTACCAAATATGCGTATGGTGACGTGGGACTTATTTATACAAACATTTGCAAGTTGTTATGAAAATTTTGAAGGAAACATTTAAAAATAGTTTCTGCCATTTTTGAAATTCCAAAAATTTGTGAAAAGAATGTTTTCAGAAACTTTTGAGAGCACCACTAATAAGCTCAGTTTTCCATCCTCTATCTTCTAGACATGTTTTATTACATGAGTTATATTCAAATTTTTGAAGAAATCCAGCACAAACACCTTCTGGTGAAAACCAAGAACTCACCTCTTTTGAACATCTCTCACTCCATTTTCTGTCCCCTTGCTTCCTGGCACTCCTTGGCACCTGGCCTCACATATGAATCACCCCTGGCTCATCATTGTCCCTTTATCCTTGGTTATCACAAGGTGGCAAGCCTTGCATGCCAATGCTGGCCGAGCTGGCCGATCAATGCCTCCATCTATCAAGACCATGCTGTCTACTAGCTTCACAAGGTTCCCTAGAGTGCGTCCGTGAACTCCATTTCCTCCATCTCTCTCTCATTCTCCCTCATTTGCCTATCGAACACCTTCGGGTGAGCCCCAAGAACACTCACCTATCCTCCTCCATGGACCACCTCTCCCTCTATTTCCTCTTCCTTCGGGATCTCCTCATCGTACTCACACCCCTAGACATGCCCGAGCTCGAACTCTCTTGCTCGAACGAGCATGTCCGTAGCTGCCATGGACGCCGCCCGCGGAGCATCGAGGCTTGGTCATACAGAGATTTCCCATTCCCCGAAACCTTGTCAAGCCACCTCCTCTCCCTCCTAATCGAAGTCCTGCATCGAAAGCCCCCTTCCCAGCCCACTATATTGCCAGCATCGTGCGTGAACTCGCCGCGGATGAGCACCCCGTCGAGTCGCGGATTCGGGCTATATCCTATCGTGCCACTTCTCTTCCCACCCTTCTTGAGCTCCCGCAAGTCTTGTGCTCCCTCTAATTACTCCTTCTATGCATTCCAGGGAAGCCAACATCAGCGACAAGATTCGCCGGCCGCCATGACCCGACGCAGATGATGCTCTGGTCGTTTCCTGCTGCCGCTGATGGGGGCACCGGCTCCGCCTCGCCTCCTTGGAGCTCCTGGTGCTTTTCGCACATCCAGGCAGCCACAGTAGACCCCGACGGCGAGCTCCACCCTCCGAAGTGGTGTCCGGAGCGTACGCCGCCTCTACTTTTGGTCATCGGCCGTTGGCCCGCCGCGATCTGTTCCTGGCCGTCGGATTGCAATCCTACAGCAGATCTCCTTCAGGCCACTGACCAGCGGGCCGCGGTCAGCCGTTTGACCCTATTCCCGCGCGGGAAAGGCTCTTAGGCCGGCCCGTCGCCGTGCTGCTCTCTTCCCGCCTGGCCTGTCTCCGCCTGGCCAGATCTGGCCCGTTTACAATTTTTCTTTGCATGTTAAATCCGTTTTCCTGTAGATCTGTTTCTGGATGTTTACTTTAAATCGAAATGAAAATGTAAATAAGATAATCTGGCCAAACTAAAAAATCACTGTGATAGATCTACTATTTTTTAACCATCTCCAACTTGCAGATCTAGTTTTTATGCTGTATTTTAGGAGAAATAAAATAAATGACAGAGACACTCATTATCAACTTTTATTTAATAACTTGAGTTTTCTGTATCCAAAATATGCAAATTCAACTGTTCTGAGTAGCCCTTGAAAATTTCTATCTGTGGCAGTTAACCTTGTGTTGACTTGAGTTGTGGTGTGAAAATGGCATGCATGTTAGTTTTAGGCTAGAGATCACTTCTGTGATTTATTTAATTTTATTGGTGATGCTTTTTGAGGTGAATCCAATTGTGTTGGTTTGATAATGACTAGGATCACTTTATAATAGATTTTCATGATTTTAGGAGTTACATAATAGGCTTGGTGCATTATTTAGTAAATAGTCCTTTTCTGTCTATTATTGATATGACTTGATAAATTGTTGTGTTATTATGTTCTTGTTATAACTTTGATTCCTAGCATGTGTAGGGTATTAATACATGGTTGAGATGTGTTTTGAGTGATTCATTAGCATGATAGGGTTTGGGTGTGGAAAACCATGTTTGTTATAGTTTTATTTCTCATAGGGTGTTTTTCCTAGTAATAATAGGTTAAATTATTGTTATTCTTCTTACTACTATGATGACTTGAATAAATACTTTAGTATTGATTTCCGTAGCATAGCTACTGTTATTCTAGCATATTATACTAGCTTGCATGCTTGAGTGAGCTCAATATCAGATTGTCATGCTATGTTAGTTTTTAGATGATTCCCTGCCATAAGTTGTTATTTGCATGCTTAAATTTTGAGGCATTGATTAGATTGTTATTTTTACATTACTAGCATGTGTAGGTGTTGTTTTCTCTGTTACTTGGATGCCATCTCACAGATACATCATGTTAGAATAAATCTTGTTTGATGATCTCTTATGGTTATGCATGTCTGCTTGTCTAAACAACCCTTTTTCATGTCTAGTTTTAACAGTTGTTTTGCTCCATGATTATTTTCATGTATTGAGTGATGCCATGATATGATTGGTATTTTTTTGTCTCTATTATTAGGTTGCTTAGCTACTGGTTATATTATTTATCCATGTTTATAAAAGCATCTATTACTATAGGCTTGTAGTATTACTTGTTACTATTTTCCTGTGCATGTGCAGTTGTTTCTAGTTTCTTTTCTTGATATTTTGTTCATCCTCATGAATGACCAGAGAGTCATTGAACCTTATTTGGCCAAGTTATGAGAGTGGCACACCCACAGAACTCATGCCATTTTGGTTGAGGATCCATAGCTTCTATTCTAGTGTTATTCATGTGTGGTGTCTGTGCATGTTTTCCTTGTTGGTGTGCACCCTAGTAATATTGTTTGTGAGTGTACTTGTTTTATGAAATGCTTGATGTATGTTTAATTTTTGTCAAGTTCTTGCCCTTGTTTGGTTATGATTGGGTGTTTTCCTTTTTGAGGTTACGACGTTAGATAACGAAGACGGTATTATTTCCCGAGAGGTTTTTATTGCAACTCTTGTTTATTTCAAGAGCAATACCAAGACCAGTGCCAAGGCAAGCCACTCTAAATGCTTGCTGTTGTTTTACTTATCAATATCTATCATGCATGTTTTACTTCTGAAGTTTTACAAAAGTTGATTCAAAAACTATTTCCTCAAGTGGACTACACCACTATCTATTTTTTTATGTATCTAATATGCTATATCCACTATATAATCTTGGTGTTACCAAGCCCTTTATATATTTTAGTATCATCTCTTAATCAACTTAAGTCCCTTAGTGGACATTTTAACTTGAGGTTTTTGGAAAAACAAAAGCTTTGGAAAAACCCCGAGGAACGGTGGGACCTTGTCCGAGGGAGGTATGTGGAGAAGGAAATGTTTTCGACATGTTTTCCAAAAAAAATGACACATAACCTAGTCTTCGCCGGACAACCAAGCCGTGCTGCCACATTACCCCAATAGGGGAACGGGGTCTAGCTAATTGCTTGTCGGTGTTAGTCCATGCCTACCTCAAAGTGCTATAGGGGTTAGAGTCCCCCGAATAGAATTGTCGCCCGGAGGGAGAAACGGGACATTCGCAGTGTGGGATTAAGTTCACTACCGGTTGCAGCAATTGGGTCTCCTGCCATGGCGGTGTGTTGTCAGGGGAAACCGGATCGATACGGCTGATTCACTCGGTGCCGGGGAGAACAAACCCAGTTGAAGAGGTAGTCATCTACTAGCGCTGACATAGTGGATTGTTAGGACCAGTTATCCGATGTTTGCATACTGTCTCGAACAGTCCGGGGTTGTTCACGGCGGATGTACTGGATCTTGTGGATTGTGTACACCTCTGCAGAGTAAAACTATTCAAAATAGCCGCGTCCTCGGATATGGACATCTGAATGGCCATGTAGCTAGCATTGTGTCAATGTTTTCAAAAAGCTGGAAAGTGTTTTGGAATTGTACCTGGGAGGTACGTTGAAAGGGAATGATTGTACCTTTGAGGTACGGGTAAATGATGATCTTGAAGATGTGATCTTCCAAGAAGTTTTGCAAAGAAAAACTTTCTTTTATTTAGAATGCTTTATCAAAACCTTGTGGACATGCAATATCTACAAAAGAAATAAAATATCTTTTCAAGTATCTTCTTCAACAAAAACAACTGAAACTTGTGCAACTATGATGGGTCTTAAATTCATCATGGCCAGTTGAACCTTAATTACAGCCTTCCTACCACTTATACTATGCATACTTGCATGTTTAGCTTTCATTTGGGGTGTCTTGCGAGTACATTCCAATGTACTCACAATGGTTTCGTCCCTGGCTATTGTCTTAGCCAGACTTTGGCAGATACCCGGAGAACCTGAAGAATATGGTGTCGCTGACGGCTGTGCGAACTAGGAACGTCTCTGAGTCAGTAGCCTGTAGGTAGTCAAGGCGTGACTCGGGTTTACCACGAGTGTGTTTTTTAGACTTCCGTTGTTTCTAGTGTGTGTTCCTGGCTTCCTGCTCTGCGTGGCAGTTGTTTTCAACTGAGTCATGTGACCAGTTGGGTAAGCCGTATATTCGTGTAGTGGATGTTGTAATCTGTAATGCCAACTCGAGTATGTTGTTCACGACTAACTGATCATGGGATCATGAATGTATGCATACTGGAGGTCTCGGACTGCTAGTCTGGGGTCCCCACAGAGTTGGTATCAGAGCCATCCTGACTTTAGGAGACCTTAGTATAGCATGGACGTCAGATAGGAAACAAAACTATTTTGGTAAAAACTATATTACTACCTAATTTTTTTTATCTAAGGAACCCTAAGCATGGTTTTCATTTTTCTCATATTTTCAAAAAAAAAATTGCCTGGTTTATAAAACTGAAGTTTTGAAGAAAAACAGAGAAAATAGTAAACATACCTTTTTGTCCTTTGTTTTCATGGCTCAAAGTATTTTGTAAATGAATAAAAAAATGAGTTTATAAAACTTTTGTTTTCATTGAAAAGTCTACCAAAAAGTTTCGATTAAAAATCACCTACTTGACGATGTCCCGAGAAGACCTTAGTACTTAGCAACCCGAAGAAAAAGAAGCTTCCTTCCAAAGAACTCAACATCAAGATGAGATAAAGACATCCTCTAGATCTGAAGACTCTGCCATGTATCAAGATCAACAACGACGTCGGCAACATGAAGATTTCAACAACCCCTGGTCGACCCAGCCCCATAGGAATCGATAGGTTTCGCTCAGTTGTTTTACTTGAGCTACCCGTTCTTTAGCGGTAATAGACGTTTGCTGGTACTAAAGGTACCTTGTTTGTCCTTTGCCTGTGTGCTAATTGTGTGTTTTTACTCTTGCGTAATGTTTTTTACTTGCTCCCTTGTTGTGTGTGTTTTGGACTTGTTTTCATGTGTGTCTCACAAGCACGCCTTTTCGGCAAAACAAAGTCACCACACTTTTACCTCTTGCTTTCTTCCTGTTTGTTTGCAAAAACCCTTTTTGCCATGTCAGCTTTAGTTAAAATTTTGGTACCTCTTCAAAAGTCTGACTTAGCAAAACCCCCTTTTAAAAAGTTTTATCCCCTATCCCCTCATGAGAAGTTCAAGGTATAGAACGCTCTCTACTTCAACCTGAGAGCTCAAGATCTCTGAAATCTTCTTCAAGACGGATAGTGGCCTTCACACACCATTTTTGAGCAACTACATTAAGAGCCACCAAGAAGGACGACGAATTTAGATTCAAGCCTGAGTTGAAGCGAGATGTGTCTCACAACTCTACAGAAATTTTTTACCAGTCTAACACTACTAACTTAACTATCTAATTTTAGACTAACATCTAACCGAAGGTTTGCTTAAGGCACTAGCTAGTTTTCCCGAGGGAAAGCTAACTATGTGATCCTAAATCACCTATGAAGACGCCTGCAAAAGCTCCGTGAAGATCAAGACATAATGAAGCCTTCCACGACCTGCCATCGCCACCAAGCAAAAATGAGACAAATATGAAGATAATTCCGGACAACCTACGAAGACTAATCAAAGGGGGGAAGCATCCGCACTTCAACGCTGTCGACCATCCAAGAAGCAAAGAAGCATATAGGAGTTTCCTAACAGCTTTCATAGCAGGAATCGGAGAGAGTCAAGTCTACGGACCTGACGCCATGTGAGACTCGATTGTGGTCATGGGTAATTACCCGTGAAACTCCTAAAAGAAAAAGAGATCAAGACAAAGACATGTGGTCTACAAAGCAGGAAAAATCAAGACCCTTCTTTATCTTGTGTCGTTCCACCAACATCAACATCAAGGACATGAAGTGTCAAGTGAACATATCCATCTCCTCGACAAGCAACTTTCTGACAACATCAACACCTCGAGTTCTTGGAAGACCACCTCGCCAACGGATCTTCATTTACAAAAAGAATTGAAGAAGCCCGAGACTCTTGTTTTTGGTTACACACTAAAGTACCCACTTACGAATCTCAGGGACGAGATTCATTTTAAGGGGGGGAAGAGATGTAACAACCCAATTTTTAGAAGACAGGAAAAACTTGTTTTCAATAACCCAAAAATTAGGGTCAACAAAAACTTTTTATTATATTTGACTAATGCTTGTGTTTCTTTTATATTTGCTTGTTGTATGTGTTTGTGTTTGTGTTTGTTAACAACTAACATTAAAAACCAGTGACCATAACTTTCCTTAAACACAACCCTTGTGATCAACTCATGACAAGAAAGCTTATCATCTTCATCCATCACACTCTTTTGGCAAAAACCTTTTTGAAAATGTTTTGATTTTAGAAGAAACCCAAAGACCAAGTTTTGAGAAGACAAAAGATAATTTCCAAAACTATATGAAAAGTATTTTGGAGCTAATCATATCCAACCTGTTTTCAACCAAGATGTTTTTGCAAGTATTTCAAAAACTCCTTCTCACTTCCTTCTTTTGCAAAAACAATGAGAGGGGACTATGTTACCCCTATGTTTTACCTCAATTATATTCTTTTGGAAATAAAAACTTTTGAACTGAACCTCTTTGTAAAATCCTCTTGTCATGATATGTCTTGATCACTATCTAAAATTAACACTTGAGAGAAACACTTGGAAATTAATTTGAAGAACTCAGTTGTTTGAGTGATCTTGTGTGTCTTGTTATTTTATCTGCATTGTTGTGTGATCTTATCTTGTGTTTGCTTGAAGTATTTATTTCTGTTTGTTGATTAATGTGTGCTGTTTTAATAGAATAAAACCTATTAATAACAAGATCAAGCATCTATACCATATTCCATCACATGCTCAAATCATCTTCTGTTTTCTTAAAATCTCCAACTTTGGAGACATGCCTTTAAGGCAAACCTTGATCTATTCATCAATGCATCATCATACGTATCATTGTCTATATCTATGATATCTATACAAGTTGTTATTTTGGATAATGAAACCCTTTGGTATCATCTATCAAAGTCCTTTTGAAGGCATCCCCAAAATAATGATCATATCTCCTGTATTATGAAGCACTTTGTCCATGTTACTCCAAATAACTCCTTATTGTTTTCAGGCCCAATGAACCTACCCTTGTCATCTCCATGACCTATACATCATATCCATGTGGTCCAATTATTTTCCAAAGACCATTTAATTAGCTATCTCTCATGATTTTTAGCCTATTAAATAAACCAATGTTTTCACCCTTTTTCCACTTGGTGCCTCAAATATTTTCAAAAGAGTTGATTATTAAAAATTACTTTTGAGACCTTTATTTTATACTCTCTCATGCCAACTCAAAAAGATTTGTTTTACAAGCATTTTACTATTTATTATTTTCCATTTTCCAAAAGGCCAGAAATGGATTTTAAAATATTTTGTGAAGGAAAGTGTTTCCTAAAATCTTGGAAAAATTACCCAACATGCCTATGGTGATGTGGGACTTATTTATAAAAAAAAAATGCAAGTTGTTATGAAAATTTTGAAGGAAACATTTAAAAACAGTTTCTGCCATTTTTGAAATTCCAAAAAATTTTGAAGAGAATGTTTTCAGAAAATTTTGAGACCACCACTAATAAGCTCAAGTTTCCATCCTCTATCTTCTAGAAATGTTTTATTACATGTTTTATATTCAAATTTTTGAAGAAATCCAGCACAAACACCTTCTGGTGAAAACCAAGAACTCACCTGTTTTGAACTTCTCTCACTCCATTTTCTGTCCCCTTGCTTCCTGGCACTCCTTGGCACCTGGCCTCACATGTGAATCACCCCTGGCTCATCATTGTCCCTTTCTCCTTGGTTATCACAAGGTGGCAAGCCTTGCATGCCAATGCTGGTTGAGCTGGCCGATCAATGCCTCCATCTGTCGAGACCACGTTGTCTACTAGCTTCACAAGGTTCCCTAGAGCGCGTCCGTGAACTCCATTTCCTCCATATCTCTCATTCTCCCTCATTTGCCTGTCGAACACCTTCGGGTGAGCCCCAAGAACACTCACCTCTCCTCCTCCATGGACCACCTCTCCCTCTATTTCCTCTTCCTCCGGGATCTCCTCATCATACTCACAACCCTAGACATGCCCGAGCTCGAACTCTCTTGCTCGAACGAGCATGTCCGTAGCCGCCATGGACGCCGCCCGCGGAGCATCGAGGCTTGGTCATCCAGAGATTTCCCGTTCCCCGAAACCTTGTCAATCCACCTCCTCTCCCTCCTAATTGAAGTCCTGCATCGAAAGCCCCCTTCCCAGCCCACTATATTGCCGTCATCGTGCGTGAACTCGCCGCGGATGAGCACCCTGTCGAGCCACGGGTTCGGTCTATCTCCGGTCGTGCCACTTCTCTCGCCACCCTTCTTGAGCTCCCACAAGTCTTGTGCTCCTTCTAATTACTCCTTCTATGCATTCCAGGGGAGCCGCCATCAGGGACAAGATTCGCCGGCCGCCATGACCCAGCGCAGATGATGCTCTGGTCATTTCCTGCAGCCGTTGATGGGGGCACCGGCTCCGCCTCGCCTCCTTGGAGCTCCTGGTGCTTTTCGCACATCCAGGCGGCCACGGTAGACCCCGACGGTGATCTCCACCTTCCGCAGCGGTGGACGGAGCGGACGCCGCCTCTAGTTTTGGTCACCGGCCGTTGGCCCGCCGCGATCTGTTCCTGGCCGTCGGATTGCAATCCTACAGCAGATCTCCTTCAGGCCACTGACCAGCGGGCCGCGGTCAGCCGTTTGACCCTATTACCGCACGGGAAAGGCTCTTGGGCCGGCCCGTCGCTGCGCTGCTCTCTTCCCGCCTGGCCTGTCTCCGCCTGGCCCAGGTCCTTGCCAGATCTGGCCCGTTAACAATTTTTCTTTGCAGGTTAATTCTTTTTTCCTGTAGATCTGTTTTTGGATGTTTACTTTAAATCGAAATGAAAATGTAAATAAGAAAATCTGGCAAAACTAAAAATCACTGTGATAGATCTACTATTTCTTAACCATCTCCAACTTGCAGATCTAGTTTTTATGCTGTATTTTAGGAGAAATAAAATAAATGGCAGAGACACTCATTATCACCTTTTATTTAGTAAATTGAGTTTTCTGTATCGAGAACATGCAAACTCAACTGTTCTGAGTAGCCCTTGAAAATGTCTATCTGTGGCAGTTAACCTTGTGTTGACTTGAGTTGTGGTGTGAAAATGGCATGCATGTTAGTTTTAGGCTAGAGATCACTTCTGTGATTTATTTAATTTTATTGGTGATGCTTTTTGAGGTTAATCCAATTGTGTTGGTTTGATAATGACTAGGAGCACTTTATAATAGATTTTCATGATTTTAGGAGTTACAGAATAGGCTTGGTGCATTATTTAGTAAATAGTCCTTTTCTGTCTATTATTGATATGACTTGATAAATTGTTGTGTTATTATGTTCTTGTTATAACTTTGATTCCTAGCATGTGTAGGGTATTAATACATGGTTGAGATGTGTTTTGAGTGATTCATTAGCATGATAGGGTTTGGGTGTGGAAAACCATGTTTGTTATAGTTTTATTTCTCATAGGGTGTTTTTCCTAGTAATAATAGGTTAAATTATTGTTATTCTTCTTACTACTATGATGACTTGAATAAATACTTTAGTATTGTTTTCCATAGCATAGATACTGTTATTATAGAATATTATACTAGCTTGCATGCTTGAGTGAGCTCAATATCAGATTGTCATGCTATGTTAGTTTTTAGATTATTCCCTACCATAAGTTGTTATTTGCATGCTTAAATTTTGAGGCATTGATTAGATTGTTATTTTGATATTACTAGCATGTGTAGGTGTTGTTTTCTCTTTTACTTTGATGCCATCTTACAGATCAATCATGTTAGAATAAATCTTGTTTGATGATCTCTTATGGTTATGCATGTCTGCTTGTCTAAACAACCCTTTTTCATGTCTAGTTTTAACAATTGTTTTGCTCCATGATTATTTTCATGTATTGAGTGATGCCATGATATGATTGATATTGTTTTGTATCTGTTATTAGGTTGCTTAGCTACTGGTTATATTATTTATCCATGTTTAGAAAAGCATCTATTACTATAGGCTTGTAGTATTGCTTGTTACTATTTTCCTATGCATGTGCAGTTGTTTCTAGTTTGTTTTCTTGCTATTTTGTTCATCCTCATGAATGACCAGAGAGTCATTGAACCTTATTTGGCCATGTTATGAGAGGGGCACACCCACTGAACTCATGCCATTTTGGTTGAGGATCCATAGCTTCTATTCTAGTGTTATTCATGTGTGTTGTCTATGCATGTTTTGCTTGTTGGTGTGCACCCTAGTAATATTGTTTGTGAGTGTACTTGTTTTATGAAATGCTTGCTGTATGTTTAATTTTTGCCAAGTGCTTGCCCTTGTTTGGTTATGATTGGGTGTTTTCCTTTTTGAGGTTACGACGTTAGATAACGAAGACGGTATTATTTCCCGGAGAGGTTTTTATTGCAACTCTTGTTTATTTCAAGAGCAAGACCAAGACCAGTGCCAAGGCAAGCCACTCTAAATGCTTGCTGTTGTTTTAATTATCGTTATCTATCATGCATGTTTTACTTCTGAAGCTTTACAAAAGTTGATTCAAAAACTATTTCCTCAAGTGGACTACACCACTATCTATTTTTTTTATGTATCTAATATGCTATATCCACTATATAATCTTGGTGTTACCAAGCCCTTTATATATTTTAGTATCATGTCTTAATCAACTTAAGTCCCTTAGTGGACATTTTAACTTGAGGTTTTTGGAAAAACAAAAGCTTTGGAAAAACCCCGAGGAAAGGTGAGACCTTGTCCGAGGGAGGTATGTGGAGAAGGAAATGTTTTTGACATGTTTTCCAAAAAAAATGACACATAACCTAGTCTTCGCCGGACAACCAAGCCGTGCTGCCACATTACCCCAATATGGGAACGGGGTCTAGGTAATTGCTTGTCGGTGTTAGTCCGTTCCTACCTCAAAATGCTATAGGGGTTAGAGTCCCCCGAACCGAATTGTCTCCCGGAGGGAGAAACGGGACATTCACAGTGTGGGATTAAGTTCACTACCGGTTGTAGAAATTGGGTCTCCTTACATCGCGGTGTGTTGTCAGGGGAAACCAGATCGATAATACTGATTCACTTGGTGCCGGGGAGAACAAACCCAGTTGAAGAGGTAGTCATTTACTAGCGCCGACATAGTGGATGGTTAGGACCAGTTATCCGATGTTTGTATACTGTCTCGGACAGTCCGTGGTTGTTCACGGCGGATGTACTGGATCTTGTGGATTGTGTACACCTCTGCAGAGTAAAACTATTCAGAATAGCCGCGTCCTCGGATATGGACAGTTGAATGGTCATGTAGCTAGCATTGTGTCAATGATTTCAAAAAGCTAGAAAGTGTTTTCGAATTGTACCTGGGAGGTACGTTGAAAGGGAATGATTGTACCTTTGAGGTACGGGTAAATGATATTTTGAAGTGTCTTCTTCAACAAAAACAACTGAAACTTGTGCAACTATGATGGGTCTTAAATTCATCATGGCCAGTTGAACCTTAATTACAGCCTTCCTACCACTTATATTATGCATACTTGCATGTTTAGCTTTCATTTGGGGTGTCTTGCGAGTACATTCCAATGTACTCACAATGGTTTCGTCCCTGGCTATTGTCTTAGCCATACTTTGAGCAGATACCCGGAGAACCTAAAGAAGATGGTGCCGTTGACGTCTGTGCGAACTAGGAACGTCTCTGAGTCAATAGCCTGTAGGTAGTTAAGGTGTGACTCGGGTTTACCACGAGTGTGTTTTGTAGACTTCCGTTGTTTCTAGGGTGTGTTCCTGCCCTGCGTGGCAGTTGTTTTTAACTGAGTCGTGTGACCAGTTGGGTAAGTCGTATATTCGTGTAGTGGATGTTGTAATCTGTAATGCCAACTCGAGTATGTTGTTCACGACTAACTGATCATGGGATCGTGAATGTATGCATACTCGAGGTCTCGGACTGCTAGTCTGGGGTCCCCACACTTCTTGAAATTCGTTGGGATGTACCATCGGGGCATCCCCGAGCTTAGGATTTTCACTCTTCTTGATCACATCATATCATCCTCTTCTCTTGACCCTTGAAAACTTTCTTCACACCAAACTTCTCACAATCTTCATTAACAACGTTAGTGCAATCGAAATAATAAATTGACATGGTTCAGTTTAAACACAAGCCTAACACTCATAAACACATTAGCTACTGTCACAAGTTCTTTTAAAACTCTTTTTCCCAAAAGAACACCAAAAGAAAGAGATTGAGATGCAAATGCAATTATTGGCAGAAATCTGTCAAAACAGGACGGCAGGTAAAGATGATTTTTTCAAAAATATTATGTTGGTCAAATAAAAAAGTGTTCAACTAAGAAAAGTTGCATATATAGCCCAGGATTACGCACAAAACAACTCAGGCCAGTTTGAATTTTCTGTGATTTTATAGAATTTAACAGTGGACAGCAGAAATCTGTTTCCTGGGGAGAAATCCGAAATATAGTCTCAACTTTCCACTAGAGGCTTTACTTGGCTCAATAAAGACACAAAAGAAAAGATACAACAGGGTTTCTAAGGACATAGAGAACACCCAGGTGCAAACAAAACAAAAGAAAACGACGGAAAACGGGTTGAAAACGGAGAAATAAAACGGGTTGTCTCCCCGTAGCGCTTTTCTTTAACGCCTTTCAGCTAGGCATAGAAAGCAACTCAAGTATTTTCAAGTGAAGAAGCATCAACATCATAACTTGCTCTAATAATAGAGTCAAAAGGTAGCTTCATTCTCTTTCTAGTAAAGTTTTCCATTCCTTTCTTGAGTGGGAATTGATATTTAATACTCCCCTCTTTCATATCAATAACAACACCAACAGTTCTAAGAAAAGGTCTTCCCAAAACAATAGGACAAGAAGCATTGTATTCAATGCTCATAACAACCAAATCAACAGGGACAAGGTGATTGTTAACCATAATAAGAACATCATCAATTCTACCAAAAGGTTTCTTCTTAGCATTATCAGCAAGATGAACATCCAAATAACAGTGTTCCAACGGTGGTAGATCAAGCATATCATAAAGCTTTTTAGGCATAACAGATATACTAGCACCAAGATCACACAAATAATTGCAATCAAAATCATTTACTTTTATCTTAATGATGGGATCCCAACCATCATCTAATTTCCTAGGGATAGATGTTTCAAGTTTCAGCTTTTCTTCTCTAACTTTCATGAGAGCATTGGTAATATGTTTAGTAAAGGCCATATTCATGGCACTAGCATTGGGACTTCTAGCAAGATTTTGTAGGAACATAATAACTTCAGAAATATTGCAATCATCAAAATCAAGATTATTATCATCAAAAGTAATGGGACCATTATCTCCCACATCTCTAAAAATTTCAGCACTTTTATCAGAAGCAATTTCAGCAATTTGAGGCAATTTAGCATGTTTCACCGAAGGGGTGGAGACTTTGTTAACAGCAACTACTTTACCATTGATAGTAGGATGTTTACTAGCACTTGGAGCTTCAGTTTTACTAATGGTGGTGATAGTGCAAACTCTAGCAATATTCTTCTTTTTAGCCAATTCATCTTCTCTTTCCCTCCTAGCACGTAATTCAGCCATCAACCTAACATTATTATCAATTTGAACTTGGATGGCATTCAAAGTTTTACTTTCTATAACATCATGTGGCAAAACCTTCAGTTTTAGAAAATCAACATCAATAGCTAGGCTATCTACTTTAGAGGCAAGAACAACTATTTTACCAAGCTTTTCCTCAACGGATTTATTAAAAGCAGTTTGTGTGCTAATAAATTCTCTAAGCATGTTTTCAAGATCAAAGGTAGAGATTTTATTATTATTGTAGGAATTGCCATAAGAATTACCATAACCATTATTAGGAGGATAGGGCTTATAATTGTTTCCACCAAAATTATTTCTATAAGCATTGCTGTTAAAATTATTATTTCTAATAAAGTTCACATCAACATGCTCTTCTTGAGCAACCAAAGAGGCTAAAGGAACATTATTTGGATCAACTTGAGCTTTACCATTAACAAGCATAGACATAATAGCATCAAGCCTTTCACTCAAAGAGGAGGTTTCCTCAACAGAATTTACCTTCTTACCTTGTGGAGCTCTCTTAGTATGCCACTCTGAATACTTTATCATCATATCATCAAGAAGCTTTGTTGCATTGCCCAAAGTGATGGACCTAAAGGTACCTCCAGCAGCTGAATCCAATAGGTTCCTTGAGGATAAATTCAGTCCTGCATAAATTTTTTGTATAATGATCCAAGTAGTAAATCCATGATGGGACAATTCTTCACCATAGTTTTCATTCTTTCCCAAGCTTTAGCAACATGTTCATTATAAAATTGTTTAAAATTCATTATGTCACTTCTCAGTCACTTCTCAGGGATATAATCTTAGCAGGAGGATAATATTTTCCAATGAAAACATCTTTACACTTAGTCCATGAATCAATACTATTTCTAGGCAAAGATAGCAACCATTCTTTAGCTCTTCCTCTCAAAGAGAAATGAAATAATTTCAGTTTAATAATATCTCCATCCACATATTTATATTTTTGCATCTCACATAGTTCAACAAAATTATTAAGGTGAGCAGCAGCAGCATCAGTACTAACACCAGAAAATTGCTCTTTCATAACAAGATTTAATAAAGCAGGTTTAATTTCATAGAAAGCAGCAGTAGGAGCAGGTGGAGCAATAGGTGTGCAAATAAAATCATTGTTGTTTGTGCTAGTGAAGTCACACAACTTAGTATTCTCAGAGGAACTCATTTTAGCAAAATAAAAGCAAGCAAATAAATAACAGCTATAAAGTAAACTTTTTTGTGTGTTTTTTATATAAAGAAGAAAAACAAGACAAAAAATAAAAAACAAGACAATAAACAAAATAAAGAGGTTGAGAGTGAGAGACTCCCCTTGCCATAAGACTTCTTTATCCCCGGCAACGGTGCCAGAAATTCCTTGCTGCTTGTGATGGCGTCTTGACGGGGAGACTTCTTGATGATGATGAATTTTAAGTCCCCGGGTCACGGCGCTAGAAATCCTTTGCTATGGATTGTGTGTTGGGAGCCCCAAGAGGAGGGTATGATGAGTGCAGCGGTAAGAATTTCTCTCGCTTAACAACCAAGGTTATCAATCCACTAGGAGAAAGAGGATGTTCGGAAGGTTGATGCCATTGACGGTGGTGATGGTGCCTCACCGGTGTTAGCAACAACGTGGAACCTACAGACAACACAACCAAAATACTTTGTCCCAACTATACAGTGAGGTTGTCAATCCCACCGGTCTTGCTGAAAACAAAGATTAGACGTATAGTGTGGAAAATGGTGTATGCTTGCAGTAAGTAAAGAAAACAGGAAATTGTAGTGGTTTGTTTAACGGTGTAAGAAAATGGACCTAGGTTCATAGGTTCACTAGTGGTGTCTCTCCATAAAGGATAGCATGTTGGGTGAACAAATTACAGCTAGGCAATTGACAAATAGAGGTTGCACCGTACTGCACATTCATGACATGATGACTACTATGATATTTAGTGTGGGCATTACAATAATATACATAAACTGTAATCCAACTGCATCTATGACTAATAATCCACCCTCGGGTTATCATCCGAACCCCCTTAGGTATTAAGTTGCAAACAACAGATAATCGCATTAAGCAATGTGTGTAATGTAAGCAATGATTGTGCATGCGGGCACTCACACCGCTGTTTTTTCTCTAGTGGCAACAACACATCCTCCCCCGTCACGTTTCTTTCACTCGAGCACAGGCGAAAAGGAGGCATGAACCCAACTATCGAGCATAAATACTCCCTCTTGGAGTCACTAGCAACTACTTGGCCAGAGAAACCACTAGCAACGGAAAGCATGCAAGATCACAAATAACATATGCAATAAAGACTACAATCAACTTGGCATAAGTTCAATATTCATCGGATTCCAGCAAACACAGCACATAGAATTACATAAGAACAATCTCAATCATGTTAGGTAGCTCACGAGATCTAAACATTGAGGCATAGGAGGAGAAGACAACCATCTGGCTACTGCTATGGACCCGTAGTCCAAGGATGAACTACTCACGCATCACTCCGGAGGCAGACATGGTGATTAAGAGGCCTCCGGTGATGATCTCCTCTCCGACAGGGTGCCGGGAGATAGCTTCAGAACCCCCCTGATCTAGGGTTGACGGCGGTGGCGGCTGCGGAACTTTTCGGGGATTTTTTGTCAGGTGCCTAGGGTTTTCCTTCAGAGGGGAATAAATAGGCAAAAGGGCAAAGCCGGTGGAGCCCTGGGGGGCCCACACCACCCCCCGGCGCGGCCAAGGGGGGCGCTACCCTATGGTGTGGGCCCCCTGAGGCCCCTCTCCGGGTCTCTTCGGGGCTCCGTGGAACCTTCGGGAATTCTAAGACTTCTGGGCTTCAAATTTTCCAATTCCGAGAATATTTCCATAACAACTTTTCTGAAACTAAAAACAACAGAAAACAGGGAACTGGCTCTGTGGCATCTTGTCAATAATTTAGTCCAGAAAATCGATAAAAATGACATAAAGAAGGGAGAAAACATGTAGCAATTGGCATAATATCATCATGGAACATCAAAAATTATAGATACGTTGGAGACTTACAACAACCCATTATATTTTTTCTCAGTTTTACCTTTTCTCTTGGAAGTTGTTACCTCTGTAACAACCGTTCCTTTCCTTTTTTTTTTGTGCCAAGAGTAACCTTTAATAGAGAGGTAGTGTGATTTTGGGAACTTGCTGTTTTCTGTCCAAATTTTTTTTGCTTCACCAAAAACCTCGGCTCTCTAAGCCAGAACGCGAGGAATTTTTTATATTTTATGGGAACATGCCCCAGGTTGTTATATAACTTCCATTATTTGACCACTTTTTTATTTGAGCAATAGAAGGTTTTCGAAAAATAATCATCTTTTACCTGTTGTTCTGTTTTGACAGATTTCTGCCAATATTTGCATTCGCCTCTTAATCTTTTTCTTTTGTATTCTTTCGGGGGGGAGAGACAGCCTTAAAATAAGTTTTAACAGTAGATAATGTTTTAAATGGATTGTTAGACTTGTGTTGAAACTTAACCAAGTGGATTTATTATTTTGATGCACTAACGTTGCTAATGAAGATTGTGAGAAGTTTTAGGTCAAGGAAGTTTTCAAGTGTAGGGAGAAAAGGATGATATGATAAGATGAAGGATGGAAAAAATCTCAAGATTGGGGATGCCCATGTCACCCGAAGACATATCCAATAAGTACAAGCGTTAAAGCTTGGGGATGCCCAAGGCATCCCCTTCTTCATCAATAAAATATTAGGTTTCTTTCAAAACACTATATTTTATTCCTTCACATGATATGTGTTATTCTCGGAGCGTCATTTTATTTTGATTTCAGTTTTGTTTTATTTTCTTGATGTAATAAATGGTTGTATCCTAGATTTTAGTTTGGAGAAAGACAGAACACTCTAGTTTTCACTCTTATTGTTCTGTGAGTGTCCAGCTTTTGCTAGTACTGCGTTTAGCTCTTGTTTTTCACTAAATTTTTTTTCCAGAGCTTGTTGGTTTGCTTCAGTTATATATGATTATATCTCTGGGCTTTAACGATTATTTGCTTTGAGATTTGTTTCAAATAAGTTGATTGGTGTTGGAGAATAGTAAAATATTCCATGCTTGTAGTGGTGGAATGGGAAGCTTGTTTTGACCGTGGCTTAGTATTTGGCATGTCATGTTAGATGTTGTTTTAATTGTGTTCTTAGTAGTATATGATATATCATGACTAGTCTCAAATTACCGAGAGTTCTTAATGTGCTACTGAAATTAAATCATGTGTTGTTTCCTCATACTGAAGCATGGTATTGTGGTATTATCCTTTGAGTGATTTATTTCGATCAACTTGGCGCATGCTCACACCATGTTATGACTATTAAACATTCACCTTTATCCTTGATGAGCATTTAGTTTTTGACTTGTAATATCACTTCATGCTTTGATTAACAATGTTTTGTCGCTATGCATGATTATGGTCGTTATTTCTCTCTTAGTTGGTTGCTCCCAGTCTCTTGCTAGCCTTTACTGAGTATGAGCTCTACTCGTGCATCCAACTCCCAAAAACCAAAGTTTTCCATTGTGTCCACTATACCTACCTATATGTGTTATTTAACTGCCCCTCCAAGTAAATTTCTTGTGGCTACCTTTAAATCTTAAAAATTATTAAACTTGGTTTGTGTTCCTATTTTAGCTCATGAGGAAGTAGTTTAAAATTTATCATGGTTTATGTCAAGCAAGATTCGTCTCCCTTATTTCACCCGATGAGTCTGGAATCTGTGCTCATCTAAATTTGCCAAGAGTTGGTGCCAAATAATATAATATAAAAAGGCACTTCCCCATGGATTGATGATTGTTGGTGGGCACCCGTGAATATGGCTAGCCATGGTCTGTGTAAGACAAGGTGGGGGGGAAGTGCCAACCATAAGGAAAAAAGTGCTAATGGAAACCGCTCTCAAAAGTCTAAACACTTTAATTGACATGTGTTATGATAAGTTTTTCATTACCATTCATTGACATAGACATACACTTCCCTCAAAATTATATTTTCAATCCCTCTGTTTTATTAAATAACAAGCTATAGCACATGAGTAATGTAAGGACCCCAGACCGGCAGTCTGAAACCCTACGTATGCATACATTCACGATCCCAGAAAGATCAGTCGTGAACAACATACACAGTTGGCACACAGAAATACATCATCCATTACACGAATACATAAAGGTATTACACAAATGATCACATGATCAAGTCTAGCACAACTGCCAAAAGGGCAGGCACTTAACAAACACAGCGGAAGACAAATAAAACACAACGTAGTTGAGCCCAAGTCACGCCTTAACCTACAGGCTGCTGACCCGGAGACGATCCTAGTTCGCAAAGCCGTCAACTCCGTACTTCTCTTCATGGATATCCTTTGGAGGCTCCTTCTCAAAGTCTGGCAAGTAGATACCAGGGGCGAAACCATAATGAGTACATTTGAATGTACTCAGCAAGACATCCATCATGTCACTTACCAACATGCAAGTATGCTTATATGGTGGAATAGGTAGGCTATAAATAGGGTTCACTATCAATGGTGTTCATATATGATGACACCACAGTTGCAGTCAGGTTAATCTGTATCTTCGTTGAAGAAGATACTTCAGAATAAAATAATATAGTTTTATTTCTCTTGTAGATATCACATGTACAAGAGGTTTGGTAAAGTTTTGTTTAAAGAATATTTTCTCTTTGCAAAACTTCTTGGAATCAGTTTCCAGAATTCTTGCGTAGAGTAGAAAAGGTTTTGTTTGCAAAACATTTTTTTGTTTTGTATAACATCATCTGGCTTTTCATCATCGACGATACCTCCACGGTATAAGTTTCCATTCTTTTCCGAACTTCACAAGTTCAACACTTCCTTTCCAAAGTTTCCCTTTCAAAAAATTCCTTTTTGAAAACATTGACACAATGCTAGCTACATGGCCATTCAACTGTCCATATCCGAGGACGCGGCTTCTTCGAAAAAGTTATACTCTGCAGAGGTGTACACATCCACCAGATCCAGTACACCTCCCGTGAAACAACCACGGACTGTAACAACAGTATGTAAACATCAGGTATATGATCATAACCATCCACTATGTTCAAGCTAGAATATGCCTATCTCTCGATTGAAGTTGTTCTCCCCGGCATCAAGTCCCACCCTGCCTAGCCAGGAGCCTCAATGAATGCATCCGGAGGGAAAATTAATCCCACACTTTATATGCCTCAACATTGGGAGTTTTGACGACATTCGGTTCGAGGGTACGACGCCCCTTATAGCAAGTGAGATAGCACACACTAATAAGAACAAACTTCAAGTTAAGCCCCGTGCCCATGTTGGGGTAGGGTGGCAGTACGGTAAAGGTTGTCCGGCGAAGACTAGGTTATGTGTCATTTTTGAAAACACCACTTTCTCAAAAATGACCACTTCCACATTCCTCCGGAGAACAAGGATCCGCCTTTTCTCCGGGTTTTTTCCGTAAAGCCTTTGTTTCATAGAATCACAATTTTAGGGTGTCCACTTAGGGACTAGTATATTTGATGGTAATAAATACCATAGGGTGGCTTATGGGCTTGGTATTACCAAGTTTAACTAATGGCATGATAGTAACCTATAATATAGTATAGTAGTAAATTCCACATCAAAAATAGTTTTGATAATCAAGTTTTTGTAAAACTTCAGAGGTAAAACATGCATGATATATAATGGTAAGTATTGTATCAGCAAGCAATCAGGATGCTTGCCTGGTATCTCTTTGTGTCCCTGGTTGTTGGAGTGACTGGAACTTGAAACAGAGCTTCACGACACTTCCTTCCTCTTCGTTTTCTAACGCCGTAAAAAGAGAATAAAGGACACACATTCAGAACCAAACAAGACAAACAAGGCTACAAGTAATACATACAGCAAGCAATCAAGAAGTACCACCCAAGTTCTCAATTTTTCCCTTAAGAAAAATTGGCATAAAAACTATAGTTGAAAAGTCTGCCTTTTTCCTAGTGTTTATGTGTGGCCAATTCAATGATTTTTAGTTAAGAACACCATGGATCAGTGGGGTAAAGCACATGTTACTAGACAGTAGGGTGTCACATAAAACACATTTTGATGTCTAAGAATTCCCACAACAATCTCTATGGCTAGCACACATAATTTGCTAAATTACTCAAGTGGTGAAATAAGCTCATGACAACAAGTCAAACCTATTTTTCCACCATGAGGCAAACATACCAGTGGGTGTCCCACTATTAAATATGCTCACCAAGAGGTTAATAAGCCTCTGGTCACTTTTATAAAAGTGCTCCAAACAAACAATCTAGCATCCAAAAACTCCTACTCATACTAGTAGAAAATTTAGGAAAAATACTAGACTAGTGTAGGCTACACTAGTTAATTTTATGCACAAGTGTGCAAGATAGCAGAGGAAAAATACTCCTCTAACCAGTACCATAAATTCTACTGGATTCCACAAAATAACATAAAAAACATAGCTAGGAAACAAGGAAAAACTATGCTTAAAATGCTACACATGTGAGGAGATTAATTCCTAGTCATCCAAGTGTTATTCATGCTTTTATGCTACTTAAGAGGAAACCTATCAGAGGTGAAAACCCTAAGATAATAATGCCACAAGGACATTCCATCCTCTGGTTTCCACACCAAAGATTCATATTTTTCCCTAAGGGAAAACAAGACAAAAAGCATACATGAATATCCTAGTGTGAAATCTAGTCCTTAAGCATTTCTATTTTAAACCTATTTCAAAAACAAGCACCAAGTATCTAGAGGTTCTATAACCAAAATAACAGTACCTAAATGGTACTAGTTTCATGAGAATTAATCTAGCAATAAGCCTAAAAAGCATTTAAAGATCTACTCAAAACATATATAAAAGAAACACATCTAGTGTGGGGGAAATAATGTTTCCACCAAAAATGCAATGAAACCAGTGGGTGTTCCACTAGCATATCAAAGCATTAAGAGGTCACAATGCCTCTGGTCCACTTGCTAAAAATTTAACAAAAGACTAAACAAGCTTCTAGTGCAATAACAATACTAGCAGAAGATAACAGGGTGCTAAAATAAGCAAGGTAATGATACTCATGCTATTGTTTTCACACATGTGAAAACTTTAGGTGTCAAGTACTCATAACAACCTTATCAAAATGCTACTGGACCTATGGATACAACCCAAAAATATGTGGTCACAAAACCACAAATGATTATGTCAAAATTCCACACATGAGGGACTTTTTCCATAACCATTCTCATAGTCATGACAAAGCTAATAATGCTTTTCTACCAATTCCAATGCAACATAGCAGAGGTGATAACAACACAAACTAAGTACCAACATGGTACTGGATACACTCAAAAAATCCAAGTGCTTTGCACATGAATTCATCACTCAAAAATGCTATGCAAATATTAACTAGAGAATAATCAAATGCTATTAACAAAAATTCTATTTCTTCTCAACTCAATTCCACACAATCTAACATGCTAAAATAGCTAAGTAATACTTAGAAAGCAAGTTCACACAACTTATACATGCTAGAAAACAATATTGTAACACAAAAATATCATCACACAAATTAATTAACTAAAATGCCAAAATGGCAGAAACATGCATTTTAAAGATCTGTCCACCAAATTTTGTAGGATGCTCTAAAAATTAAACCCTTCTAGGTTTTGATAGCCCTAAACATATACAAGACCATCCAGTTGAGTTTGCATCAAAAATCATTTTTAATAATTTTATAAAAATCACCAAAGTGCTCTCTGGTGTTTTACCAAAATGCATGCCATTTCAAAAATACAATGAATTTGGAAACGAGGTTAAATGCTCCTGTTAGGAAATTTCAAGGGCTTTCCAATGCAATTGGCCTCACTTCATTCTGAGTTGTGAAATTAAAATGGTGCTCATTTTGGTGTTTCTGGTACCTGTTGCCAAATCATTTTTCATTTCAAATCCATTCATCCAAAAGTAGATCTACCAATTGGAGATGGTTTAGAATTAGTTGAGGTACCACTGTGAATTTTAGTTTGGTCAGATTCATCCTTTAGGTAGCATTTTAGATCCAAAAGCAAACATGCAACATTCTGTGAGAAATAAAAAGGAAAAAGACTTAACTGGGCCAGATCTACTAACTGGGCCGGCCAGGATATTTCTCACCGCGGGTGGATCTACTCTAAGGGGCTGACCAGCGGGCCATGCTGCCACGGGGCTGCCACGCAGGCGATGCGCAGCCCCACCGGCCAGTTTGACTGCCCAGCGCGGGTCAAGGGGAGGGTGACGCGAGCATGACGTCGTGGGCGCGTCACACGCCGGCGGGAGGATCTCCGGTGAGCTTGCAACCGGCGATTTAGGCTACCGTTCGTCGATTCCAACCTATCTACACGATGCACACGATGTGAGGAACCACACGGGCGCATCCTCGTTTTCCTGGGAACAAGCGGAGGGCGGCCGGCGACGAGGACTACGCGGCGGCCGGACTCGACCACGGCGCCGCGGCGACTTAGGGCGTTAGAGAGGGGGGAAAAGGGCGTCGGGGGTTGCCTTGCTCACCGTGAGCACGCGGGGCTACTCGGTGACGGAGGAGGAAGCACGAGGGCACGGCAATGCCTCGCCGGAGTCCGTCGGGGCCAAAGAAGGGAACCGGACGGCGCGGCGTCTACGGCCCGTTTCGACTCGATTCGCTTGGCACCGAGGTCCTACTCGACGAGGCGGAGCTGATGGCGCCCACGGCTGCCGGCGGCGAGCTCACCACGGGCCGAATCGACGGTGAGGTCCTCGGGCTAGGGTTTCGGGTTGGCTATTTTTGAGAGAGAGAGAGAGTCTAGGGGAGAGAGAGGGGGCAGGTAAGAGGCACAGAGGTGCACATGGTGCTTTTATCCATCTAGCAAGACTTCCACTCGAAGCTAAGGAAGCATGGGCAGCCATGCCCTCTGCTGCGTCATCTACAGGAAGAAGAAGACCATGTGTGACTAGGATTTCAATTTAGTCCCTGGAGAATTACAATTAGGTCCTTTGCTCTCTGAAAATGGTTGTTTTCCCTAGGCAAACAAAGTTAAAATTTGAAATCCTTTTGCCCAAAATTCTAATTAGTTGAGATGCACCACATATATGAAAATTGGGTCAAAAGGTGAAACTTTATAATTCAAAGTTGTTTAAATTTGAATTCTTACATAAATGGACATTGAATTTATTAACCTACTTAGGAGCTTCCAAAAATGATAATTTTTGTCACACATTCCTCATTTGATGTGTTCCTTATGTGGTAGAAAATTCAAGTCATTTAGAGTTACTTCATAGAACAAACTTGTTCAAATTTCAAAAAGGTGCTGTGAAGAAAACAGGGGTTTTTGGAAACTTAAACAATTCAAAAACTTGTTTCCTTTTGGTTTTCATCCTTATTTATGATATAGAGCATGTGGTATTTATTTCATGGCATTTGGAAAAAGTTTGTAGAACAAACTTGTTCAAAATCCCAAATGTTGCTGTGGAGAAAATTCATGTTTTCAGGGCTTTAATGGATTCAATTCTTGGTCTCCTCTTGTGTGTGTTCCTTATTTGATATAAGGAAGCAATGGTATGAATTTCAAATCATTTGAGGAAAGTTTCCAATAGTAACTTGTTTTAGTTTTCTGTTTCTGGAAATATTGGAATTTCTATTTAATAAAGCACTAGGCTTTTCTTTATCAATGCTTTGCCAAAATATTTATATGACTAGAGATAGCAATTCAATGCTCTCTAATACTATTGTTTTTAATCTTGCAAGGTTGGAAAAACATTTGATAATATTTTGGTGAAGCATTTAAGAATGCCTCTTTTTCTGATAATCATCTATGGAAATTTATTAAGTGTTTCATCTTTCTTAATTTGGGTCTTGGAATAATATTCAACAAGTATGAGATTTATAAGATGTGTTTGGAAAACTCTTTGATCAATATTTACTTTAGAAAATATTGCCAAAGTCATTGGAACAATATGTTGAATATTTTTATCCCTGGAACAATATGTTGAATATTTTTAGTTCACTGCTTTGCTATCCTTTTAAGTTTGCAAGTTTATATAATTAGTTTGTTTGGTTGCACTTAAACAACCACAAACAAACACAACCAAGGTTTATTAGTCAAGCAATTAGCAAAACAACTATGTTAACATGTATTCCAAAATTGGGATGTGACAGGTCTTCCCCCCTTAAAAAGAATCTCGTCCCCGAGATTCACAAGCGAGGACTAAGGGAGGGCCAACAAATACAAAGTTAGTGTTGGAGTGCAGGTGCTTCCCCCCTTTGACTTTTCTTGGGAGGTGGGGTACATCCCTAAATTAGCAAATTTACTTTAAAAATTTCTCTAGCTATCACTTTACTCAACCACCAAATTTTAAAATTTTCTGATAACATCACTACTGCCAACTAGTTCCTTTTAGTGCAGAACTACCTGGAAATGTACCATAAATTTTTACATGAGTTCCTAGGTATATCCCACCTCTTACATAACCCATATGGAGTGGTGTACCACTCTCATAACAAGGTATATAAGAAGCTAAAAATATAGCTTGTGGGTGCAAAGGTTAGGTTGCTATGGTAAAATAAACAGACAGAATAATACCCATGGCAGTGGGTATTACTCACCACAAGCAACTATCACTTAATGTGTTCATGATTTTAGTTGAATGTTTTACTTTCATAAGATACTCTTAAGCACAATCATAACCCAAGTATAAACTCATGCTAAGGTAAAACATTTAAACAAAATCCAATAAGCAAGCAAACAACACCACAGATGAATAGACTATTTATTCACTAGGTTATTGTTTATTAGAGGTTTTGGAATCCATCAATCATGAACAATTAGCAAACAACCAGTAGCTAAAAACCAATGAATACAATCATAAAGATACTCTAAAACACCATCTTTACACAAGGTAAAACTTCTATTACACAGGCATATAAAAAGGTCTGCACAAATCACACACTAGTATGAAAAATCTACACCAGCATGCTATAAGAGATAATCATATCCTATAACCATAGAACATGAAACTAAATAATTCATGGCATGATAACAGAATTTAATAACTTCCTAAACATGCTATATCAACATATATACTTATAAAATAACAAGAGGGTAATACTAGAGCAAAAATCACCATTTTCTAGTGGTGAGACTAGTTTCACTCTAGAGAAGCAAACAATGCTATCATGATGTTTAAAACTAAACAAGCAAGTCATGAATATAAGTGTACCTAAATAACAGTACATAGAACTTACTCATGTTAGTAAGCACAAACAACAAAACAATCCCATGATACAACTATTAATCATGCAGAAATTTTCTTCTAGCAATTTCTGTTTTTAACCAATTACTAGCAAACAAGCAAGGTATAACTCACACAACCAGTAGCTATGCAAGTAATGAAAAGTTATCTAAACCTTCTCAAAAATCCATACACTCAATTTAAAATCATTCACAAACAATCTACCAATCACGAGGAATTTATTTTATTTGCGAACAATTTAATCTCAGCACACGATAGTGAGACATTTCTTAACATGATACCCCTAAGGAATATTATGCTAACAAAAGGATCACTCCTAAACATATTAGTATTTACTAATAAGAAATAAACTTCTCACTTGCATAAGTGAAAAGAAACAATTATATTTTCCATGGTGGAAAATAGAAATCAATCACATAGTGAAACATGCTATTTTCACACATGTGTATGGTTGGGGATTTTCATCCTCAAGCCAAAATGCAATGGGACCAGTGGGCTATGGCCCACTAATACCAAGTAAAAATAGGTACTAAACCACTGGTTACTCATGAAAAAAACTTTGCATACAAGATAGAAATATAAGGCTATTTAATCTATTGAAACAATACTAGTGCATACTGATAGTAATGCTTACACATGCTTTACTTATTAAGAGGCATGCAAGCTAAAATAGGTACAAGCATCAAATATCAGTACCTAAATGGTACTGGACTCCATTAAACCTAGCACAAAATCTACTAAAGCATTCACACAAAAATCTAGTTCTCACAATAATTCCAAAGAATAAACACTAGAAAAATAACAAATGGTACTCATGCTTTGCTATAAGATCACATGCAAGTTAATGAAGATAATAGCATATAAATCACAGTACCAAAATGGTACTGGACTCACCACAATCATAGCAAAAACTTAGGTAACAAGCACACAAATATTTGCTCACACAACTAGTGAAATAAGTACCAGAAACAAACAACAAATGTTACACATGCTTTGCTATAAAATAAGGTGTAAGCTAATAGAGATAATAACATAGAAATAACAGTACCAAAGTGGTACTTGATCTAACATAACCTCAACAAAAATCTAGGTACAACAAAGCTACAAGGATTTGCCCACACAACAATCCAAATAATAAAACTAGAAGGTAACAAATGTTATTTCATTTTTATTCGAGTTTTCAATCATGCACACACTTTCTAGGGTAGTTTTATTGTAATAAAACAATATAATAACTAGTCCTAACAACCCTATATAAGTTAGGAAGCAAGATTGAATACAATACAAATTTATTTCAATCAAGAGCACACAAAGAAACAAAAACAGGAAAACTGTTGTTTCCTAGATCTATCATAACTATTCCATTGTTCACTTATTTTATAAACCCCAAACTTAATAGTACTTACAATGTCTACTAAGATTTGGTTTCCAAAGTAGATACACATGATATCCTATTGACTAGTAAACGAATAGGTCATCATCTTATTTTCTCGTGACTTCTCCTTTTTACCAACTAGATTAAAAAGTGTCGTAAGTCACTTAATTCTTTGGTTTAGAAAGAGTTGTCAGTAGTTCACATGATTTGGTTAGGTGTCAACCTAAGATTAGACCAAGCATGTTAGTCTTGTTAGCTTTCTATTTAATCATGTTTGTCCGACAAGATACGACTAGCGTCATCGTACGTCGAATATTGAATTTTGCCTTTCGGATTGGCTTTTGAGAGGGTTGCGCATCATGGCATGTGAAAACTTCTTTTGCAAACAGACAAAACATAGAGGTTTAGGTCAGTATTGATTTGTTTTCTTCACGCCCTTTCTTCTTTGAGGATTGTCGTTGTTGGAGCTTTATTTGTTGGAGTGCATCACTGGTAGCAACGCTATCAGCTTGTGTGGCTTGATGGTCCTCTATTTAGGTCCAATGGTGCTTTCATTAATGGTGGGGAATTGGTGGTGGTTCACGACGGGTCGCATTATGAAGCGAAAACAAGTATAAGTCTAAGCAACAAATTCTTGTTTTTGAATACTATACAAACATTTTTGCTTGCAAAAATTTAACACGAGGCGATTCAAAAACAAGAGCGGGGCAAGCACAAATCTGCAAAATTTGAGCACCCTACAAACATATAGAAGCCTAGATGAACCAAATTCTACACCACACAATAGCACAAAGTCCTATGGACACACATAAGCAAGCCAAAACACACAAGCAAGACTCCATTGGGGCTACGTAGGGGGAATGATCCAAAATCCTAGAAGTGGCTGAAGAACTATATCTACTTCTGACCATCATCACTGTAGAGCTAGGCAATTATTTTGGTCTCTCGGGACATCGGCAAGTATAAAAGTTTTTGTATGGAAACAAGATAATAGAAGTAAAGTTTTGATAAAACTTTATGCAACAATCTGTTTTTGAAACCCCAACTATTTTCTGAACAGAAAACTTCAAAGACGGGAGATGTTTCAAAAACAGAGCGGAGCAGTTGTAAACAAGTAAGAAATAAACTCTTAACCGAGAGAGATACTAACTCTATAAGGCCCGCCCTTCGAACCACTGTTCAAGGACGCCCTTCATATGCATTTAGAATCTTTTGAAAAGATACAAAGGAGGGAAAATATACTAAAATTCCCGTAGATAAAAATAATGTAGATTGTAAATAGGTTTTTACTCAAAAATACTTTTCTTTCCTATCTGACGTCCATGCTAACTAAGGTCTCCTAAGGTCAGGATGGCTCTGATACCAACTCTGTAAGGACCCCAGACCGGCAGTCTGAAACCCTACGTATGCATACATTCACGATCCCAGAAAGATCAGTCGTGAACAACATACACAGTTGGCACACAGAAATACATCATCCATTACACGAATACATAAAGGTATTACACAAATGATCACATGATCAAGTCTAGCACAACTGCCAAAAGGGCAGGCACTTAACAAACACAGCGGAAGACAAATAAAACACAACGTAGTTGAGCCCAAGTCACGCCTTAACCTACAGGCTGCTGACCCGGAGACGATCCTAGTTCGCAAAGCCGTCAACTCCGTACTTCTCTTCATGGATATCCTTTGGAGGCTCCTTCTCAAAGTCTGGCAAGTAGATACCAGGGGCGAAACCATAATGAGTACATTTGAATGTACTCAGCAAGACATCCATCATGTCACTTACCAACATGCAAGTATGCTTATATGGTGGAATAGGTAGGCTATAAATAGGGTTCACTATCAATGGTGTTCATATATGATGACACCACAGTTGCAGTCAGGTTAATCTGTATCTTCGTTGAAGAAGATACTTCAGAATAAAATAATATAGTTTTATTTCTCTTGTAGATATCACATGTACAAGAGGTTTGGTAAAGTTTTGTTTAAAGAATATTTTCTCTTTGCAAAACTTCTTGGAATCAGTTTCCAGAATTCTTGCGTAGAGTAGAAAAGGTTTTGTTTGCAAAACATTTTTTTGTTTTGTATAACATCATCTGGCTTTTCATCATCGACGATACCTCCACGGTATAAGTTTCCATTCTTTTCCGAACTTCACAAGTTCAACACTTCCTTTCCAAAGTTTCCCTTTCAAAAAATTCCTTTTTGAAAACATTGACACAATGCTAGCTACATGGCCATTCAACTGTCCATATCCGAGGACGCGGCTTCTTCGAAAAAGTTATACTCTGCAGAGGTGTACACATCCACCAGATCCAGTACACCTCCCGTGAAACAACCACGGACTGTAACAACAGTATGTAAACATCAGGTATATGATCATAACCATCCACTATGTTCAAGCTAGAATATGCCTATCTCTCGATTGAAGTTGTTCTCCCCGGCATCAAGTCCCACCCTGCCTAGCCAGGAGCCTCAATGAATGCATCCGGAGGGAAAATTAATCCCACACTTTATATGCCTCAACATTGGGAGTTTTGACGACATTCGGTTCGAGGGTACGACGCCCCTTATAGCAAGTGAGATAGCACACACTAATAAGAACAAACTTCAAGTTAAGCCCCGTGCCCATGTTGGGGTAGGGTGGCAGTACGGTAAAGGTTGTCCGGCGAAGACTAGGTTATGTGTCATTTTTGAAAACACCACTTTCTCAAAAATGACCACTTCCACATTCCTCCGGAGAACAAGGATCCGCCTTTTCTCCGGGTTTTTTCCGTAAAGCCTTTGTTTCATAGAATCACAATTTTAGGGTGTCCACTTAGGGACTAGTATATTTGATGGTAATAAATACCATAGGGTGGCTTATGGGCTTGGTATTACCAAGTTTAACTAATGGCATGATAGTAACCTATAATATAGTATAGTAGTAAATTCCACATCAAAAATAGTTTTGATAATCAAGTTTTTGTAAAACTTCAGAGGTAAAACATGCATGATATATAATGGTAAGTATTGTATCAGCAAGCAATCAGGATGCTTGCCTGGTATCTCTTTGTGTCCCTGGTTGTTGGAGTGACTGGAACTTGAAACAGAGCTTCACGACACTTCCTTCCTCTTCGTTTTCTAACGCCGTAAAAAGAGAATAAAGGACACACATTCAGAACCAAACAAGACAAACAAGGCTACAAGTAATACATACAGCAAGCAATCAAGAAGTACCACCCAAGTTCTCAATTTTTCCCTTAAGAAAAATTGGCATAAAAACTATAGTTGAAAAGTCTGCCTTTTTCCTAGTGTTTATGTGTGGCCAATTCAATGATTTTTAGTTAAGAACACCATGGATCAGTGGGGTAAAGCACATGTTACTAGACAGTAGGGTGTCACATAAAACACATTTTGATGTCTAAGAATTCCCACAACAATCTCTATGGCTAGCACACATAATTTGCTAAATTACTCAAGTGGTGAAATAAGCTCATGACAACAAGTCAAACCTATTTTTCCACCATGAGGCAAACATACCAGTGGGTGTCCCACTATTAAATATGCTCACCAAGAGGTTAATAAGCCTCTGGTCACTTTTATAAAAGTGCTCCAAACAAACAATCTAGCATCCAAAAACTCCTACTCATACTAGTAGAAAATTTAGGAAAAATACTAGACTAGTGTAGGCTACACTAGTTAATTTTATGCACAAGTGTGCAAGATAGCAGAGGAAAAATACTCCTCTAACCAGTACCATAAATTCTACTGGATTCCACAAAATAACATAAAAAACATAGCTAGGAAACAAGGAAAAACTATGCTTAAAATGCTACACATGTGAGGAGATTAATTCCTAGTCATCCAAGTGTTATTCATGCTTTTATGCTACTTAAGAGGAAACCTATCAGAGGTGAAAACCCTAAGATAATAATGCCACAAGGACATTCCATCCTCTGGTTTCCACACCAAAGATTCATATTTTTCCCTAAGGGAAAACAAGACAAAAAGCATACATGAATATCCTAGTGTGAAATCTAGTCCTTAAGCATTTCTATTTTAAACCTATTTCAAAAACAAGCACCAAGTATCTAGAGGTTCTATAACCAAAATAACAGTACCTAAATGGTACTAGTTTCATGAGAATTAATCTAGCAATAAGCCTAAAAAGCATTTAAAGATCTACTCAAAACATATATAAAAGAAACACATCTAGTGTGGGGGAAATAATGTTTCCACCAAAAATGCAATGAAACCAGTGGGTGTTCCACTAGCATATCAAAGCATTAAGAGGTCACAATGCCTCTGGTCCACTTGCTAAAAATTTAACAAAAGACTAAACAAGCTTCTAGTGCAATAACAATACTAGCAGAAGATAACAGGGTGCTAAAATAAGCAAGGTAATGATACTCATGCTATTGTTTTCACACATGTGAAAACTTTAGGTGTCAAGTACTCATAACAACCTTATCAAAATGCTACTGGACCTATGGATACAACCCAAAAATATGTGGTCACAAAACCACAAATGATTATGTCAAAATTCCACACATGAGGGACTTTTTCCATAACCATTCTCATAGTCATGACAAAGCTAATAATGCTTTTCTACCAATTCCAATGCAACATAGCAGAGGTGATAACAACACAAACTAAGTACCAACATGGTACTGGATACACTCAAAAAATCCAAGTGCTTTGCACATGAATTCATCACTCAAAAATGCTATGCAAATATTAACTAGAGAATAATCAAATGCTATTAACAAAAATTCTATTTCTTCTCAACTCAATTCCACACAATCTAACATGCTAAAATAGCTAAGTAATACTTAGAAAGCAAGTTCACACAACTTATACATGCTAGAAAACAATATTGTAACACAAAAATATCATCACACAAATTAATTAACTAAAATGCCAAAATGGCAGAAACATGCATTTTAAAGATCTGTCCACCAAATTTTGTAGGATGCTCTAAAAATTAAACCCTTCTAGGTTTTGATAGCCCTAAACATATACAAGACCATCCAGTTGAGTTTGCATCAAAAATCATTTTTAATAATTTTATAAAAATCACCAAAGTGCTCTCTGGTGTTTTACCAAAATGCATGCCATTTCAAAAATACAATGAATTTGGAAACGAGGTTAAATGCTCCTGTTAGGAAATTTCAAGGGCTTTCCAATGCAATTGGCCTCACTTCATTCTGAGTTGTGAAATTAAAATGGTGCTCATTTTGGTGTTTCTGGTACCTGTTGCCAAATCATTTTTCATTTCAAATCCATTCATCCAAAAGTAGATCTACCAATTGGAGATGGTTTAGAATTAGTTGAGGTACCACTGTGAATTTTAGTTTGGTCAGATTCATCCTTTAGGTAGCATTTTAGATCCAAAAGCAAACATGCAACATTCTGTGAGAAATAAAAAGGAAAAAGACTTAACTGGGCCAGATCTACTAACTGGGCCGGCCAGGATATTTCTCACCGCGGGTGGATCTACTCTAAGGGGCTGACCAGCGGGCCATGCTGCCACGGGGCTGCCACGCAGGCGATGCGCAGCCCCACCGGCCAGTTTGACTGCCCAGCGCGGGTCAAGGGGAGGGTGACGCGAGCATGACGTCGTGGGCGCGTCACACGCCGGCGGGAGGATCTCCGGTGAGCTTGCAACCGGCGATTTAGGCTACCGTTCGTCGATTCCAACCTATCTACACGATGCACACGATGTGAGGAACCACACGGGCGCATCCTCGTTTCCTGGGAACAAGCGGAGGGCGGCCGGCGACGAGGACTACGCGGCGGCCGGACTCGACCACGGCGCCGCGGCGACTTAGGGCGTTAGAGAGGGGGGAAAAGGGCGTCGGGGGTTGCCTTGCTCACCGTGAGCACGCGGGGCTACTCGGTGACGGAGGAGGAAGCACGAGGGCACGGCAATGCCTCGCCGGAGTCCGTCGGGGCCAAAGAAGGGAACCGGACGGCGCGGCGTCTACGGCCCGTTTCGACTCGATTCGCTTGGCACCGAGGTCCTACTCGACGAGGCGGAGCTGATGGCGCCCACGGCTGCCGGCGGCGAGCTCACCACGGGCCGAATCGACGGTGAGGTCCTCGGGCTAGGGTTTCGGGTTGGCTATTTTTGAGAGAGAGAGAGAGTCTAGGGGAGAGAGAGGGGGCAGGTAAGAGGCACAGAGGTGCACATGGTGCTTTTATCCATCTAGCAAGACTTCCACTCGAAGCTAAGGAAGCATGGGCAGCCATGCCCTCTGCTGCGTCATCTACAGGAAGAAGAAGACCATGTGTGACTAGGATTTCAATTTAGTCCCTGGAGAATTACAATTAGGTCCTTTGCTCTCTGAAAATGGTTGTTTTCCCTAGGCAAACAAAGTTAAAATTTGAAATCCTTTTGCCCAAAATTCTAATTAGTTGAGATGCACCACATATATGAAAATTGGGTCAAAAGGTGAAACTTTATAATTCAAAGTTGTTTAAATTTGAATTCTTACATAAATGGACATTGAATTTATTAACCTACTTAGGAGCTTCCAAAAATGATAATTTTTGTCACACATTCCTCATTTGATGTGTTCCTTATGTGGTAGAAAATTCAAGTCATTTAGAGTTACTTCATAGAACAAACTTGTTCAAATTTCAAAAAGGTGCTGTGAAGAAAACAGGGGTTTTTGGAAACTTAAACAATTCAAAAACTTGTTTCCTTTTGGTTTTCATCCTTATTTATGATATAGAGCATGTGGTATTTATTTCATGGCATTTGGAAAAAGTTTGTAGAACAAACTTGTTCAAAATCCCAAATGTTGCTGTGGAGAAAATTCATGTTTTCAGGGCTTTAATGGATTCAATTCTTGGTCTCCTCTTGTGTGTGTTCCTTATTTGATATAAGGAAGCAATGGTATGAATTTCAAATCATTTGAGGAAAGTTTCCAATAGTAACTTGTTTTAGTTTTCTGTTTCTGGAAATATTGGAATTTCTATTTAATAAAGCACTAGGCTTTTCTTTATCAATGCTTTGCCAAAATATTTATATGACTAGAGATAGCAATTCAATGCTCTCTAATACTATTGTTTTTAATCTTGCAAGGTTGGAAAAACATTTGATAATATTTTGGTGAAGCATTTAAGAATGCCTCTTTTTCTGATAATCATCTATGGAAATTTATTAAGTGTTTCATCTTTCTTAATTTGGGTCTTGGAATAATATTCAACAAGTATGAGATTTATAAGATGTGTTTGGAAAACTCTTTGATCAATATTTACTTTAGAAAATATTGCCAAAGTCATTGGAACAATATGTTGAATATTTTTATCCCTGGAACAATATGTTGAATATTTTTAGTTCACTGCTTTGCTATCCTTTTAAGTTTGCAAGTTTATATAATTAGTTTGTTTGGTTGCACTTAAACAACCACAAACAAACACAACCAAGGTTTATTAGTCAAGCAATTAGCAAAACAACTATGTTAACATGTATTCCAAAATTGGGATGTGACAAGTAATCTTTGCTTCCCTCTGCGAAGGGCATTTCTTTTACGTTTATATTGAGTATTCACCTTCTTACTTTATACACCGGTTAAGAGAGTGTAGTTGTCATTCTGAGTATAACGTGCATATTCCTAAAATTTATTATTGATTTGATTCATGATTATGGTATTGCTTGCTCTCAAATTATTTTTATCTAGTCACCATTTGAACTTTGAAGATGTCCTAGCGTTTATTATGTTTTTATTTATGATTGAAACAAACGTATCACTTTCAATGGATTATTGCTCATTGTCAATTATTTGTGTTACTTTTCATGTACAACATAGTTGCTAATTTTACATTAGTTCAAATAATATTTATCATGCCTTTGTTAAAGTACTTTGATATCATCTTACAATGCTTTTACATAACTGAACGGACAACGATGTCGCCTAGAGGGGGGTGAATAGGCGATTAAAAAATTTCCGGTTTAAGGCTTGCTAAATGCAGAAATAAACTAGGTGTTTAAATTAACAAGCACACAACCTAAATATTCTAGGGTCAACTAGGTGCACCAACAACTTATGCTAAGCAAGACAAGTAACAAGGTGATAGCAAGATAAATAACTTCAAGCTCGAAGGCTATCACAATGTAAATTGCATAAGTAAAAAGCTCGGGTATAGAAATAACCGAGGCACACGGAGACGATGATGTATTCCCGAGTTCCTCGCACAAGGATAGTACGTCTCGTTGGAGGGGTGTGAGCTCGCCACAAGAGGCCTACTCAACGCCACAAGGCCTCACCCTATTCTCTGATGAACCCCGCCACAATGGCCTAGTTTACCTTCCACTATTGGCAACCTTCAAACCCGAGGCACGCATCCACAACTTAATTGGAGGCTCTCGGCGCCACCACAATCTTGGGGCACACATCCACAACTCAATTGGAGGCTCCCGAGAACACCACAAGTCGTCTAGGGTCCAAGACCCAAGAGTAACAAGCTCACAAACTTTCAACTTCCACGAATCCTCGTGGAGAGAGCCAACCGATGCAACCGATGCAAATGGCAAGAACACAAGTGCTCAAATCCTTCACTCTCAAATTCCAACAAAGCAACAAATGCTTATGGGGGAATAAGAGAGGAAGAACAAAGGAGGAGAAACACCAAGAACTCCAAGATCAAGATCTACTATGTTTCCCTCACTAAGAAGGAAGATGGATTGGTGGAAATGTAGATCTAGATCTCCTCTAAATTCTCCCTCAAAGATATGCAAGAATCATAGGAGGGATTGGGAGAGGGGCAAGCTATCCAAGGTCAACAATGGTTTGTAGAGAGGAAATTTCGTGCTTGGAGGCTTGGGGACCAATGGGGAATAAGATCCCCTTAAATAGGTCCCCACAAAATCTAGCCGTTTTGTGTGCAGAGTAAACAGGATATTCTAGTCCAAAGTTGGACCGAATATTCCGGTTCAACGGGAATATCCGATTGCTTTTGAATAATCCTGTACAAATAATCCGGTTGGGTTCTGTCCTGAACAGGCAACTGAATCGGATATTCCGGCTCCTCCGGAATAATCCGGTACAAATAATCCGGTTCACATCTGTCAGTTTTAACTCCAGTCCTTAGCCGTTTTCGAGCAAAATCTCCACAACCGGAATATCCAATCTGAGATGAATAATCCGGTACCAAAAATCCGGCTCATCTATGTCCCGAATATGGACCAAAACTATCCTAACCGGAATATCCGGTTGCCCAGAATAATCCGGTTAGAATAATCTGGTTGGCTTCTGAAACAAAGAGGTTGAACTAGAAACTTCATAACTTTTGCAAATGAACTCCGAATGAGGTAAATCCAATTGAATTGGAAAGATAACAGCAAGGAGTATCCAAATAAAAATATTGATACCTCAAAGTATGGAGAATTTACCACACATGGAAGGTGTGGGAACATTCTCAAAGACGAGCGGAATATTTTCACCACCGAAAACGAAACAACTTTTTCTTACGAAATCCGTTTTTGAGAAACCAAGGCTTGTCATGAAGATCACGACAAGCACTAAAACCCAAAGGAGACAAAAGCCAAATAAGAACCAAGAAATATGATATGCAAAGTGTGCAAAGGTTTGAGCTCTCCATAACGATTCGATCAAGTTACTCACTTGAGAGCCCCTCTTGATAGTACGACTATCTATCCTATAACCCGGTCTCCCAAAGACACGAGACCGGTAAAATAGAAAACCTATCAAGAGTATACCTTTTCCTTGAGCATTCCACTTGAGATATATGATGTTGATCTTGACTCTCTCAAGTTGGATCTTCTTTCTTGATCGCGCTTGCTAGCACAAGCTCCGCTTGATGAAGACTTGCAAGTTGCTCCCATACACCATTATGGGAGAGACTAGCTCCCCCATACACCACTATGGGAGAGACTCTTCTCGGCAAATATTCACAAGGCCACAATCTCCAAAAGGGTGGTAAGCATCAAGTATAGGATATCTTCTAGATGCTTCACTTGAGCTTCCACGTCAAGCTAGATGACGAACACCGCTTGACGACGACATAGACCATGGGCTATATGAAATATTCCTTTTGATGCATGCCCATGGAAAGATACCTAACCACACATAGAGATGCCACACACACACATGTCATGGGTTAGTTCACAAAGCTATATAGACCAATTCTTACCATACCACGAGATACACAATCCCACTTGGTACAACTTGTAGCTTTGTATGTTGATCACTGCTTGATCAACCTTGTATCTTTTCTTCTCACTTCGAATGATGATGTCTTGAAGATGGTAATGAAAGATCACCTAATCCTTTTCTTCAAGACACACTATCAATAAGCTCAACTCAAACCATGACCATTCTTCATATAAATCCTTGAATATAACAATGGCCATCAAGGAAGCTAATAGAGTTCAACGCATGAACTCCATTATTTCCTATGGACAAGATCTACAAGGATAACTTGATGCAAACATTAGTCCATAAGGATGGTCATTAATTACCAAAACCACACATGGGGGCACCATGCGCTTTCAATAACGTTGATCAAGATTGTGTTGGCTTCATGTCACCTCAAAAATTATTTTTTCATCACTTAGCTACTTGAGGACGAGCAGGAGTTAAGCCTGGGGATGTTGATACGTTGCAAACGTATCTATAATTTTTTATACTCCATGCTTGTTTTCTATCCAATGCCTTTATGTTTTCTACATGTTTTCTTTCGTTTTCCACATGTTTACATACACTAACTATTAACAAGATGTCCCAGGCCAGTTGTTGTTTTCTGATGTTTTTTATTTCAGGAAAGTTCTTCAAGAAATATTCTCGGAAAGGGATGAAAATCCACGAAGATCAGTTTTTACCTGTAATGAAGACGAAGTCCAAAGAAGGACCGGAGGGGAGTCAGGTGGCCACCAGGGGGTGCCAAGCGCGTCCCCACCCTAGGCCGGGCCTAGTGGGCCCCTAGGCGCCCTGGCCATTGCCTCTCGTTGCCTCTTCGCCTATAAATTTTCCTTAACCCTAAAAAAGTTCGGGGACAGAGTTATTTTCCATGAAACATACAGAGAGGCGCTGTCACCTTGAAAGTACAATCTAGGGCTTCTTCATCCTTGTTCTGGCACCCTGTTGGAGGGGGGAATCGTCACCGGAGTCCTCTTTATCGCCATGATTGCCTCCACGATGATGCGTGAGTAGTTCATCTCGGGACTACGGGTCCATAACAGTGGCTAGTTGGTAGTTCTCTCCGTTATTCCTCCATGTTTAGTGTCTCATGAGCTGCCTCACATGATCGAGACCATCGTTATTTAATTGTGCATGTTGTGTTTGCTGGGACCCGATGAACAATGAGATTATGATTATTTTGTTCATGTCAAACTGAGATGCTTCACTTATATCTTTAGAGATTTTTTATGTTATCTTTCAATGCTCTATGGTGTTTATGATTACCTTGGCCACGTAGTTGTTTTCACCACCAAGAGAGAGTTTATATGCTAGATAGTGGGTTCGTGCCTCCCTTACATCTGTGCTCGAGTGACAGAAACATGACAGATGAGGGATGTGTTGTTCCCACCAGGGAGAAAACAGTTGTGCTCTTATCTACGGACAAGAACCATTGCTTACATTACGTACTTTACTTAATGCAATTGTATGTTGCACACAAAGCAATCACTTCGTTGTTGCAACTTAATACTAGATAGATTTGCTGGATAGCTTTCTTGAGGTGGACTATTAGATATGGATGCATGCTGGATAGCGGACCATATGTCTTGACGTAATTCCTGTGATGTTAGAACCTATGAACTATATCTCGTCATAATACTATTGTTATATGTTCACGATTTGTCAATTGCCCAGCTGTAATTTTGTCACCCAACATGTTTTTTTTCTTTGGAGAGACACCACTAGTGAAACTATCGCCCCCGGTCCTATTTTCCTCATTTTTGCAACCTTCTTTCAAGCACTTTCATCATTGTTTCCTTGTTGTACCATTTTTTACTTTTATTACTTTTCATTACTCTATACGTTTAATTCCCTAGTTTTCGGCATGACGAGAAGACTGGTAACCTTCTCGGAAAGTTGGGGACAAGAGAGAGTTTGCGTGTTGTGTGCAGGTTCCACGCTTGCTGATGCGCCAGACAACATGCAACCTTCTCCAAGTCTTTGAAGTCCTACTGGTCGATAAACCCTGGTTCCACAATTAGGGGAAATTTCTTCTATACTACATCATACCTTCCTCTTGGGGTAACCCAACGAGCGTGTGATCATATCTGAGCAATCAACGAGAATGCTCCAATCTTTAAAAAAAATTACTTAGTGGGCTGAGAATTATTTCGTTCCACGCTTCACACATCACACCAAGATATTCTGACAATATTATTATAAAATTTCTTAAATCCTTGTCTCACAAATATTTTATCATAACGATAATTTTGAGTCTCCAAAAATTGATCATGAGTAATTTGACTAAGACAACTTTCCTTCGTCAATATGTTATAATTTTAGTAAGTCCTCATTCTTCAAGCAAATTTCTTTGATCTCATGTTTTGATTCATAATACTTCCACTCACTTTTATAAAACATTGAAACTTCAATTATTTCATCTATTCCACTTCATAAATATGATCGACTTACCATATTAAGTCTTCAATGGAATATAGTCAATTGAAAAAATGTCCATCCTTTTATGTGAATTTTTAAATTCACAAGTGCCTATCACATTATGGATTTTTAGCTTCATCAAATAATTTGGAGATAGTCTTAAACTTGATCAATCAATAAAATACTTATCTCCAATTTATTTAATGAGTTATCACAAATACTACTCAAACTAAAGTAATAAATTGAATCAAAATATTCAAGACTTATTAGTAAAACTCAATGACGTAATACAATAAAGAAGATCATAAACTTTGAATTCTCAAACTTGGAACTCTCGCACATATCTTATTATTCAAACTCAACAAGGTTCATGAACATAAAATATTCATTACAAATGATCAAACTCAAAATAACTCTCATTTAGATGTCCTAGTGTTGATCCTATTTATTTACTGGGACTTGTAGATGACCTAGCTGGCATGGCACCTTAAATGTGTCTTCCATTGTGCTTTCTACACTTTCCACCTTTCTTGCCTCTTTTCCTTCTAGCTCTACAATTATTGCAAATTGAGATATTTCAATATCCAATACAAAAACATTTTCGATACAAGAAAATGTCAGCAGCAAGTATAAATCTTATACTTTATGTGGATGTGCCACTTGTCTTTGTCAATTGGTGCAGTCATTGCGCCATGGACGAAGATATCCAACGCTGATATGAGCTTCTGGAAGACCTGTTATCTCCACTTCCATCAAATTGTAGCAATCCACAAACAAAAGTAATATAATGGAAGTGACATGAGGAGTGTGTCAACTGCTTGCTTTTCTGGAACTGGAAAACCAATGTCCTTTCGCTTCTACAGTTTCCATGTGAACTTGTCTTTCCGAACCCTCATCGAACCACCGTTCATGAGTTTGCAAGCCAACAATTCAACATTCAGTTTGTGTCGACCAAGACAGATTTGCATGGAGAACCGAGCCATTAAAACTTCCATGAGACGGAAGGGGTGAAAGTGTGGATAACAATAAGAAAGCTCATAACTCACTCTGTCTAGCATGATCACATAAGCATGATCACTCGGTTGTAGTGCACAACTGGATTACAATCAAGCATAGTAAAAAAATTATGATAAATTGACAAAAACAGAAGAATTACTATAAAAAGATTAGTATAAATAATCGACATCAGTCCTAACTTCCCAACATGAAATCATGCCTGGTGGATCTATGGTATGTAGGGTCGGTAGAAGTGACATACAGAACAAGAAGGGATAGAGAAGGAAACATAAGTGTGGAATGGTTGTTCGGAGTGGTCGTCGGCGGCCATTCGGTCAGAGATCATGACCACAACTGACGACTTTGACAACAAGAGAGGGGTCATTTTAGACGAGCAGCGCCAGATTTCATCGTCCTCACCATTAGTGCTTTCCACATCAAAGTCGAGATCGACCTTAACCCTTACCTTATCTACGACATGGACATGAGCCACTATGTATTGTTCATTTACAATGCCTTTGCCCCCACAAGGACGTCGAAAACTTAATCATAGATCTTGGCCTCAACTGTGCCACCTTGCCTGTCGTCGAGTATGTGGGGTATCAACCTAAACTACCCCAACTTGGTAGCCATAGGAGGAGCATAGTGTAAGGCAGGGGGCCACTGCCCCCCACCCACCCCACACACATGCACAACTATTTATGGTCTAGCCTGCATATAAGTTTATTCATCTGTTAATGCCAAAAGCATAGAGCGAGATATCAAAACATCTATCCACAAGACAGACATACCCATGCGACTATGTTACGACCACCGTGCATTACCTCACGCCCCGAGATGAGCTCAAGTATAATGACACCAAAGTTGTAGATGTCACTCTTCTCACTTAGTCGACCAACCATGTGTGTCATCAAAGCAACAAATAAACAATGTGCAAATAAGTTTAACAATTCAATTTCCAGAACAACCAAATGAATCTACAATGCATGAAGCTCCCAGAGAAGAGAGAGGAGGCGTTACCCTGGAGCCACATAAAAAAAATGTGCTCCTAGACAATTAAGGCCGTCAACCATTGGCTTCGATAGGTCGAAGTCTGCAATTTTTGCTCTCATGTTATTATCAAGCAGGATGTTACTGGTATTCAGATCTTGATGACCACTTGTTGGGATACATCATGTATCAGTCTACTCCTACCTGAAATTCAAACTGTCAAGGAAATTTTGTTAGACCTTTGATTACATGTAGTACAACAAAATGAGAGGGATGTTGCCTCTTGCAGCATCTACGACTATCCGGAGACGCCGGGCTCAGCTGGTTATTGGAAAATCAGAACCTCCTCCTACGAACAAAAAATAGGATGTTAAGAAACATTATTTGGTAGTAAATTAATATAATGGTCGATTTACTACAACAATATAATTAATGTAATATTTCATGATCCTACTATTTAACATACTAACAAACATTAACTAGAGATAATTAACAACTTGAACTCAAAATAAGTGTGATTTAATGTGTTAGAGTTTTGAGATAATTAACAACTTGACCTTAAAATAAGTGTGATTTAATGTGTTAGAGATTTGTTAGCATACGGGGAGAGGGGGGCAATTGCCTCCCTCCCCACTTACACTTTCAAGAAAACCTACACACGACTCTGGCTGAAATATAAACACATATTGGAATCTACGCTTTGAAAAATTAGTCTCATTTAGCCCATGATTTTAAAATACTAACAATTAATCGGTTTGAGTCCATGGTGTTAGAGTGTTTACGTATTTGACACTCGTTAGTGTTAAATAGTGGAGCCTCCTCTAGCATTCCAAATGCAATAGGCCGACCCTATGATGGGCTCCGATGCGCACACGTCTATGTTTTTTGTACTGGTGTACGCTGCAGGATTTAAAATTTTGCCCTACATAACGGCCAAGATCACTATGCAGACAATGATGCATTCCCATACATGCATTGATAAGGATCATGAATCACCGGGCAGCAGAATAAATATAGTAGAAGAAGAATTCTGGACAATAGTCGCTAAGCTTTCCTCGTCAAGAATCACACGTATAGTCCCTCTTATGGTGTGCACGCGTACGCTCGTGTAAACCCGTTAGTGCTCTGCCGTTTAGGACTCGGCACCGACAAAGAGAGACAACCTTTCGGCGTTGCTAATTGGTAGATCTAATCAACTGTGGTTAGAGATATATGATTCTGGAAGTTTCTCAACACATGAGAGGGAATAGCAATTAGAGATGGGTCTAATTGGGGGAGGATACCTCAAAAAGCCAATTAGAATAAGCTCTAATCCAATTAGAAGGGCTCTAATTAGACGAGAGAGAGAGGTTTGTGCCATTTTTCTCTTTGATATCTTTTACCTCAAGACCTTGTGGTCCTTTATATAGTGGGAGGAAGGGGGGCTTGCCTTGGGGAGAGAGAGTCCTACTCCCACTATGAGGAGGGCTTGGCTGTTGGATGTATGCCCAAACGACAATAATGTTTATACATTTGTTTCATAGTTATGATTCATATTACTATGCTATAACTGACGTGGCTCCTGAATATGAGATTAAGAGGAAAACTCACGCTCACGTGTAGTAACATGAATACAGTTTCAAACCCTAGTCTTGTCTTTTACGACTAATTCACTAGATGCTTGATGGATGTGTTTTCCTGGTCATGGACATTATTTATGTCAGCATCAATGAATAGCATATTGTTAGAAGGGAACACTATGGTTGGGTATTCCCTAGGTAGATTGATATGCTAAGAGATTTCATTAAGACATCTTTGTCCTTAGTGTCATATCACAAACATGGTTATATTACAATGTGTCCTTTGACCATGAGTTTATTGGAGTAATATATTCTGGAGGTTTTACTTTGCTAACTATCTAGAGTCACACCGTCAATTAGGTGAACATAATTGTCGAGACATCGCAGTAGTTTTCATAGACGGGGGTGCCATGAGACTACGGGTAGAGACGTGGGGAAACGGGATCGCGTTTAAGACAAAGACACAGGATTTACCCAGGTTCGGTACGTCGTAATAATACAGCGTTCCTACTCCTGCAAACTCACTAATCAGGACTAAAGCCTGTGTATACAATTACAATGTGAGGTTCTGTTTAGTTATTCGCTGAGGATCAACTTCCCGGCGAGTTAGCCTGTAGCTTCGTGTCTATCTATCATATCTCCCGTCCGGCTTTATATAATATCCGGGTTAGGGCATACAGAATAGGAAACCTAGAAGACTATGGTAACTTCTAACTTGGAAAGTAAGGAATCCGCCTTCTCCTCCAAGCCAGATCACGTGGGCCGTGATCCGGGTCCTTCTAGAATCCGGCTTCTGCGCGTCAGCTTACTGGGCCGCCCAATGGACCATAGCCCACTACCACTTGGGCCACCCTGGTAATCCGACACTTATGACCACCATCTGATATACCCCTATTCAGTATATATCCGACAGTAGCCCCCAAGAAGTATTAAAACTCTGATTCGCCGTCTTTTGCCAAGTATATATTGTCCGAGAAATATTGGCCAGCAGTCTTGATTCTTCTTTTTCTTCTTTTAAAAGAGATGATAACGTAAAACTCGGAATTCTGAAAATCCGGCTTTTCTCCCACGATCCTTCGTGGAGAAGGAACCTCCTACGTCAGCGCTTTAATCGTGCTGACGTAAGGGACGTTTGGGTTACAGGCGGGAAACCCAGAAACATATCTCTGACAGATTCTCGCGGGAAACGAGGAGATAACCATAATCACCCTGCCGATTCATTTCCCGGATTTTCTGGCGAGTGACACGCGTTGATCATCCAACGGTCAAAAGAGCCGTTAGCACGCATCGTGACGGATTTCCGGCTATAAATAGCCTTCTTCGTCCTCCCGGTAAACCTTCCGCTCTCACTTCCAACGCCATTACCGCGCCCAAGCTCCCGAGCAGAGCAAATCTTCCGAACGCACACCGCGCCCAAAACGTCACCGGAGGCGATCTAGCGCCGCCACCCAATGGCATCTTCGCCGTCTTCGCCCGCCCGTACCGTTGCGCAAGACATCGAGGACATCATCAACACAATGGATCCTTCGTTGGATTCCCCGATGCACGCCGGCGACGACACTCCAGTGAAGACCGCGAGCACCGCGGCAAACGGAGGGAATCCTTCCGCCGCCGCGGATCTTACGGGCTCGAGCTCCGCGCCTTCTTCGCCGTTCGCTCCCGAGACGGCGGAGGAGAAAATTACGCTCGTTGGCGACGAGCTCGCCGCTGCAGAGGCTGCCGCGTCCGCCGCCGCCGGAGCTGACGAAGAACTGGAGACTGCCGGCAACTGGATTGCCTACAGCATTCCCTCGTCCCTCCTTCCAAACATGGAAAAGGAGGGGTTAGTGCTGAAAGGGAAGTGGTGGCTTCCGGAGGACGAGAACGAACCCATGCCGAACGAAGGCGAACGGGTTCTTCTCTCCTTCCACCTTCTGAGAGGTATGGGATTGCCACCTTCTGCCTTCTTCCTCCAGGTCCTCTCCCATTACAATATCCAGCCCCATAACCTGCCACCCAATTCTATTCTTTATATGGCCGGCTTTCAGGCCCTCTTCGAGGGTTTCCTAGGCATAGAACCTAGGTTAGATTTCTGGTTATATTGTTTTGGGGTTAAGCGGAACTCTTCGGAGGGCGCACTCCCGACTTGCGGAACCATCTCCTTCACTCTTAGGAGATTTAGGGAGGATTGGTTCCCCAAGATCAAAACCTCGGAATCCGTAAAATTCTGGACGGGTTCCTTCTTTTATCATCCCGATGTCCCTTTCCCGAAAAAGTCCATCGGGGTTCCACCTTTCTCAAACACTGCTGCCGTTCCCCAAGAGAATTGGAGAACTGAAGCCGTCCAAGTTCTGCCGCCTGATCTTCTAAGGATCAAGCAGCGCATCGCCAAGCTCACTTCCTCTGATCCGCCTCTAACCGGCATGGACACAGTCCTTTGCTGGTTGGATAGGCGGATCCAGCCGTTAGCCAACCATGGTGGCTGTCTCCTTTGCGAGTACACGGGTGCCGGCGATAAAATGCGGACAACCAGCAAAGACTGGGCCGCGAGGGATCTGCGGAGGCGCGTGAATCATTTGGTCGCATCACGCGACCAATATGAAGCGAGTCGGCCAATGTATACGGCCGACAATCCGGCTCCCAAGGTATTATTTTCGTCATTTGGGTTTAAACTTTTCCTTGTTTTCTCGGATTTTTCGCTTCTCACTCTGTTTTTTATTTTCGACAGATTGCTGATCTTCCTGAATCGGAGCTGGCCTCCGAAGCTGAAATGGAGGCGTTGCGCGCCGTCTTTGCAGGTGGGCGAAAGCGCAAGAAGATCTCCTCCTCTGAGGAAATCATTGACCTTGACGGGGTTCCCGTCGCCACCTCCAGGTTGGAACATCCGGGTTATTTTCTTTTGTCGAAGTTTTCTTTTGTCTTCGGAGTTTTAACTTTTTCCGGGTTTTTTGTTTTTTGCCTTTAGCCTGCCTCCCTCTACCTTAAAGCCAAAGAAGCTGAAAAGGCACAAGGTTGTGACCAGTAGGGGCTCTCAACCTTCTCCCGTCATTGCTCCGGACGCACCGTCCACAATGGCGGAAGAGCATACCACAACCCCCACCACCGAGTCTTTGGAGCCCAGCCAGCCCGTTGTGCCGGACACGGACACGAGGGAAAGGGCGGCTCCAGAGGTGGGAAATTCTTCTCGAACGGCCGATGAGGAGATTCCCACCTTCGACAAGGATTTTAAGAACATCAACGACGGCCTAAGCGCGGCCGGAATTATTTTTGCGGAATACGCAAAAGAGTTCAATGAAAACTTGGCGGGGTTGCAACGAATGAGCCAGGTATTTAACTCTAGCCCCCAAGCATTAAGAAAAATGTATCCTTTTCGCCTTGATGCTTTTTAGTTACTCTTTTCCTTGTCGTGTTCCAGCAAACCGCTGAATCCATTAACATGGAAGTTTTCAATAAACTTTCCATCAAGAATAAAGAAGTTAGAAATCTTCTTTCTATTCTTGATGTGAAAGATGCGGAGCTGGCATCGTCTCAGCTGAAGCTGTCGGAAACAACAGGTAAACTTTTTTCCTCTGAAGTTTTTGATTCAGCTTTTTGTCTAAGTACTTTTCCGGGATATTTCTAAACTCGGAATTTTCCTTGCTTTCCAGATGCTTTGGCTAAGGCCAAGCAAATAGCTGAAGATGCCGGCAATGCTGCCAGTCTCCGTGAGGAGAATCTGGACCTTCATAAGCAACTTATGAAGGCCTAAAAGGATCTGGAAGCCAGCAATCTGGCCCTTGGAATTGCTCATTCCAAGGCTTCCGAACAGGCGGAGAAGGATAAGTCCACTATCCAGGACCTGGAAAATGCTTTAAACCTTCGCCTGGAGGAAGGCTCCGAAATCGACAAGATTATCAGTAAGTTTTACTTCATTTACCATTTTCCATGTCTTGCTTTCTTTCTCTACTTTTTCACTTAACCTTTTTGGTTGTTTTGTCTGGAAAAAAAAACAGGAGATAACCCAGATCTCACTCGGATTGATAGAATCCGAGCCTTTGGGAGGACGTGGACTGCGATTAGAGCTGCTGGCATGCAGCTGGTCAACAAGTTCCTTCCCACAAGGACTGGGGAGTTCTCGGAAGTTGAAAAACTTCCGGGTGCCATCTTGGAGGTGGTGGAGTCCAGGGAGTCCATCCTACGCTCTGCTGCACGGGGTGGTGCACGCATGGCACTCGGCCCTATGCGTATGCACTACCCTGGTGCAAAGTCTTGGCGCGTGGCGTCCGGTATCCCTCAAGGATACACGGAAACCCAGCGAACCACCATCTTTGATGAAATCAAAGGCCACGCCACCAAGATCGCCTCCATGGTGAACATCTCCATCACCTATCCAGAAGAGGAGATCCCCGAAGCCCCCGAGAATGACAGCAGCAAAGAAGACTCGGATGCTTGAAGGGCTGTCTTTAACATGGATGATGAAAGTAGACAATAGGAGCATTACTGCACTTTTACAATGTAATTTGTATTGTAATGCTTCTATTCCTTTTGTATAAACAAGAACTCCGCATTTTGCAGTTTTAATTATGAAATTCTTTGCAAGGTTTCCGGGTTTTAATATTCATTTGTCTTCTAAGTTCTCTGGCTTATGTGTTTTAACTGTCCTTAGTGTTTGAAATGGCTCAATAGTACTATGAATCATCATGCCGAATTACTGGGTAAGACCAATCAGTTCAAACTCGGAAACATGGATCATACTAAAGGAATTTTTACTAACTAGCTCCACTGACCCAACACATAAACAATCAGATAGTACTTAGAGAAAAGTAAGGATTTTTTTTTTGAAACTTGGGCACGCAGGCACAATCCGAGTTTCCTTTAGCCGTTATCAGGCTGAAAATCATTAAGTTTTCAAACACAGAGCACGCAGGCACAATTCGGGTTAACATTGAGTATTTTGTAAGATCATTGGGAAATAGATAAGGTGGAATCATGTTTTGTACTATAATAAACTTGTAAAAACATGGATATAAGAATTCCGACAACTTTATTTCATGATCTCAAAGATGTTTACATAGAAATTGAACTAAGTATAGAAGGGACGTAACTGCTGGATGCTCCAAGGCCTCTTTGACTCTCCTAGTTCATCATCTATCTTTCTCTTTCTTTTGCGATTTGGCTTTTCGGGATCGTCTTCCGTGTCCCGAATATCTACAAGATAATATGACCCATTTTTCATAGCTTTGCTGATTACAAATGGTCCTTCCCATACTGGGGCCAATTTGTGCTTTCTTTGCTGCACCAATCTCAGCACTAAGTCACCTTCTTTAAAAGAACGATGCTTGATTTTCCGACTATGGTAACGTCGTAAACCTTGCTGGTAAATGGCGGATCTTTGAAGCACAAGCTCTCGTTCCTCTTCTAAGAGATCGACGGCATCTTGTCGTGCTTCTTCGGCATCCGAGTCGTTGAAATCCCGCACTCTTGGGCTATCATGGATCATGTCCGTTGGAAGGATCGTTTCCGCACCATAAACTAGGAAAAACGGGGTTTGCCCAGTTGACCTGTTTGGTATCGTTCGAATACTCCAAAGCACGGAAGGTAGCTCCTCTACCCATGCTCCAGCTGCTCTATGAAGAGGAGATTCGAGTCTTGGGCGTATTCCTTGCAGGATTGAGCTATTCATTCTTTCAACCTGTCCATTGGATTGCGGGTGTGCTACAGATGCGAGATCTAAACGAATTCCCGTTTGTCGGCAATATTTTGCCAACTCTCCAATGGAGAAATTTGTCCCGTTGTCGGTTATTATGCTGTGTGGAACGCCATATCTCATGACTATGTCAATGATGAAATTTCTGGCAGTTACACCGTCAAGCTTTTTGATGGGTTTAGCCTCCACCCATTTGCTATACTTATCCACAGCTACAAGTAGATGTGTAAGTCCGCCTCGCGCAGTTTTGAACGGTCCCATCATATCTAGCCCCCAGACCGCAAATGGCCATGTAATTGGGATAGTTTTGAGTGCTTGGGCCGGCATATTAGTCTGCTTGGCGTAATATTGACACCCTGCACATGTGTTGACTATGTGCTCAGCATCTGTCTTGGCTGTTAGCCAGAAAAACCCGGCACGGAATGCTTTTTTAACTATGCTTTTTGATTGAGCATGATGTCCGCAATCTCTGGCATGGATTTCTTGCAGGATTTCTCGTCCTTCTTCTGGTGAAATACACCGCAGAAAAATTCCGGAAGTACTGCGTTTGAACAGGCAATTGTCAATTACCGTGTATCCTTTGTATCAACGCTGAATTTGCCTCTACAAGACTTCGTCTGCTCCTTCCGGGTACTTTTGGTTGACTAAGAAGTTTAAATATGGAATTGTCCAGTCCGGGTTAACGAGCATAACTTCAATTGATTCGGAAGCCAGGGGGTAATCGATATCTCCACCTTTTATGGATGGGTCGTACAAATGCTGGACGAATACACCTGGTGGTAGGATTTTTACTCTTTCTGACCCCATGCGGGCTAACGCATCCGCGTTCCAATTTTCCTCCCTTTTAACGTGGAGTACTTCGAATCCAAAGAAACAAATGGCGAACTCGTCCACCGTTCTCCGGTATTCGGCCATTATAGGGCTCTTTGCGTCCCAGGTTTGGTTAAGCTGATGCTGTACCAAATCCGAGTCGCCGTAGCACAGGATGCGTTTAACCCCTATTTCTTTTGCAATGTGCAAGCCATGAAGAAAAGCTTCGTATTCTGCCACGTTATTGCTGGCGTTGAAGTGTATTTGTAATACATACTCCATTGTGTCCCCTTTAGGGGATTTTAAGACTACACCAGCTCCAGCGCCCTCCTTCCATCTTGGATCCGTCAAAATGCATGATCCAGTACTCGGACTCCGGCATTGGTGTTTTCTCCATTGCTTCCGTCCAGTCGGCGACAAAATCTGCCAGAACCTGGGATTTTATTGCCGTCCTTGGCTTATACTTAATGTCGAAGGCTGCTAGCTCGATACCCCATTTGGCTACTCGGCCGGTTGCCTCCGCATTGTTTATTATATCCCCTAGCAGTGCTTTACATACCACTGTTATGGAATGTCCTTGGAAGTAATGGCGTAACTTTCTAGATGCGAAAAATACGCCATACGCCAGTTTTTGGTAGTGTGGGTACCTTTGCTTGGACTCGGAGAAAACTTCACTTATGTAATATACCGGATGCTGATCTGGTATGCTTTGTTCGTCTTTCTTCCGTTCCACAACAATTACCGCACTAATAACCCTATTTGTAGCCGTGAGGTACAATAGCATAGGTTCTTCGTCTTTTGGGGATGCCAAAATCGGAGCTTTCATCAAAGTTTCCTTCAACTGGGTTAATGCTGCATCGGCCTCTTCTGTCCACTCGAATTTGTCGGATTTTTTCAGCAACTTGTAGAGTGGTAAGGCTTTATCCCCCAACCGACTAATAAATCTGCTGACGGCAGCGGCGGAACCCGTCAATCTTTGGACATCTTTCACACACGTGGGTTTGGAGATGTTCAAGATTGCTTTGATCTTTTCCGGGTTAACTTCTATTCCTCTGTGAGAAACGATGAAACCCAGAAGTTTTCCTGAGGGAACTCCGAATACACACTTTGATGGATTTAACTTCATCTTGTAAGTGCGCAAGTTTTCGAAGGTTTCTTGTAAATCCTCAAGGAGTGTGTCTTTTTCCTTGGTTACGACAGCAATATCGTCTACGTAAACGTGGACATTTTTGCCAATCTGACTATGCAAACAACGTTGCATGCAACGCTGGTAAGTTGCACCTGCGTTCTTCAGGCCAAATGGCATGGTTACGTAATAATACGTCCCGTACGGGGTTATAAAAGAAGTCTGAATTTGATCTTCCTTTTTCATGTGTATTTGGTGATACCCGGAATAAGCATCCAAAAAGCATAAAAGCTCAGAGCCTGCGGTGGCGTCTATTATTTGATCGATTCGCGGTAACGCGAACCTATCTTTTGGACACAATTTGTTCAAGCCGGTGTAATCTATACACATTCTAACAGTAGTAGTGTCTTTCTTCGGTACTAATACCGGATTTGCAGACCATTCAGTGTGGATTACTTCCTGGATGAAATCTGCTGCTAAAAGCCGGATAATTTCCTTGCCAATAGCCTTCCGTGTTCTTCCGTCAAATCGACGGAGACCTTGTTTGACGGGTTTGGATCCTGGAATCACCTTGAGTTGATGCTCAGCAAGTTCCCTGGGCACGCCTGGCATGTCAGCCGGACACCAGGCGAAAATATCCCAGTTCTCACGGAGGAACTTGATGAGCTCGCCTTCCTATTTTTCGGTCATCCCAGTTCCTACTACGACAAATTTTGTCGGATCTTTGGGATCTAGGATTACCTGTCTTGTATTCTCGGATGCCTTGAAGCTATCTGCTGGCTTCCGAGTTTCTTTTCCTGCCGGCATTTCTGTCGGCGACACCTCCTTAGCCACCTCCTTCAGCTCTTCCTTTGCTATAATCTTCTCAGCACAAAGGGCGTTTTCTTTTTCCAGCTTGTTCGCCAGCTTGAAGTCTCCAGTTATGGTGATTACCCCTCCTTTCGGCCCTGGCATCTTCAGCTTGTTATAAATATAACATGATCTTGCCATAAATTTGGCGAAAGCTGGACGTCCGAGAATTGCGTGATACACGCTTTCGAACGGCACCACCTCGAAGGATACTTTTTCCTGACGGAAGTGATCCTTTTCTCCGAAAGTGACATCTAGGGAAATTTCTCCTAGGGATCGTGCTTGCCTGCCGGGAACAATGCCATGGAAGCGTATGTTGCTGTGATTGAGCTGGGTCTCGGAGATTTTCAGATGTCTCAACGTATCCAGCTACATTATGTTGATGCTGGATCCTCTGTCCATCAGCACTCTTTTTAGCCTAGTGTTCTGGACAATAGGGCTTACAATAAGAGCTTGTGTGCCGGGTTCAGGGATATTTCCGGGATGATCAGACTGATCCCATGTGATTGGTGTGTTCAAATACTTAAAGAATTTTGGGGTTGCCGGAACAACCGCGTTTATTTCTCGAAGTGTTCTTTTCGCCACCTTTGCTGATGGAGTTGCTAGAAAAGTTAGGGCGCATTCTCCATCAACTCTCGGAAACTTGGGTTCGCCTTTCCGCTGTTGTTCCTGGATTTTTTCATCAGTGTCCGATTCACTGTCTTCTTTCTCAGCTTCTGGCTTTTGTTTAGAGAATTTCCTTTTGGAACTCTTTCCCTTGTTTCTGGATCCTGCACTGCCTTTCATGTGCTTATTCAGCCGGCATTGTGCGTTCGTATGGGTGGGTTTCCCGAATTGCGAATGGTGGACGCAGGGTTCCGACTTAATCTTCTCCCACTCTTCTTTAGTGTAGTTGATTGGTTCTGAACTGCGTCCTTTCCATATGTTCCCTTTTTCACTTCCAAAGGCTATGTTAACTTCTTTGGGTTTTGGTGTTGCATCTGAAGTTCCTTTTTTCTCAGGGCGAGGATTTTTCTTGGCCAGTATCAGTGTATCGATATTGCCTCCTCTTGCTCTGATGTCGTCTTCGGCTGCAGCGTGCTCATTGGCGGTTGTAAGCATAGATCCGAGATCTTTGTGCTGTTTGGAACCAACCATGAACGGTACTAGTCCGGGTTTTAGGCCATTGACGAAAGCATGCATTGCTTGTACGTCAGTTACTCCAGAACAACTATTCTTCATTGCAGTCCATCTGGAGATGAAATCCACGTATGGTTCATCCTCGAATTGGGTGCAACGGTTCAGCTGGTTGATGCTGTTCGGGCGTTTGTAAGTTCCCCGGAAGTGCTGAGTAAATACTCGAGCCATATCATCCCAGCTGTCGACAGTTCTTGATGGCAATCCGTTGATCCAATCTCTGGCTCCATCCAGTAACATTAGGGGAAGAAACTTTACAGCTTCCAGGTCTGTCCCATTGTTAATCTGGACGGCTGTATAGTAGTCTGAGAGCCAGGTATCCGGGTTTGTACTGCCGGTGTATTTCTGGTACGTTGGACCGACCTTGGCGAAGCCAGAATGCAGGGTTATCCTTCGGATCCTATCAGTGAAACACTTAGGTCCAAAGTATAGATCATCCTTTTCCGCCCTATCCATGTGTGCGGAATACCTGCCGGCTGAATGGACAGAATGGGATCTACTCCTTTCTTTTCCATTGTTGCGCGGACGCGCTTTTCCGGGATCGTTTCTATTTCTTTCAAGATCACGCCCTTTTGGATGAGGCGGAGTTCTACTCCTGTGCCTTTCTTTATCCTTGGGAGGTGTCCGAGATCTCTCACGCCTGTGAGGTATATCATGTCTTCCGGTTTTTTCAGCAGGGTGTCTCGGAGGTGGCATTGCTTTGCCATTATTCCGGTGTTTTTCTTCCCGATCGTGGGGTTTGCGTTCACCTTTCGGGAGATGAGATCCAGTTCTAGACGCTTCATCCCTATTGTCGGGATTTTTCTTATCTTTTCTCGGATCCGCTTTCTTATCCTTTGAATTGTCAGAATCTCCAGGTTCTTCCGGTCCAGGTGCTCCAGTGGCGCAAGTAGCTGTTTTGCATAGGGCAGAGTCGTCGTGCAACTTCCCTGATCGCTCTTGGGCCCGCTGTTGTTGTTGCAATGCTTTTCCTAGGAAAGCATACGCCCCTTGGAGTTTTTCACCGTTGGAGTACATGTCATTGTTGAGGATGGCAAATGCTGCTTCCGCATTTTCTGCTGCGGTTTTGTATATTGGTTCACCCTTGGCATCCTTGCCGTTTACTTTCTTTTGCCAAGATGGGTTATGAAACCTTTCCTTTGGCGGCAGTACTTCCGGTCTTACGATTCCGGGTAACCTTGTAGGTTTTATGGCAGATCTATTCTTTTTCTCGTACTCCTCGATTTCTACCTTCATGAGCTTGATGTCATCCTGGGTTTTTTGGAGGTGTTCACGAGTTCTGAATAGATGTTGTTGTTGCCGTTGGAGAGCTTGTCTCCTGGCCTCTAGCAATTCAGGGGGTTCATGCAATCCCACTGGTGTTTGTAACAATTCCTGTTCTTCTTGCTCTGTCATTGGCGGAACAAGGATTTCTTTTGTTTTCTTCTCCGCAGATTTTATTCCGCTTGCATCTCCTACTTCCGGGCTTTCATCAGCTGGATCAGCCAATTTCTTCTTCCGGAGTTTGTATTGGAGTTTTTTAGCGGCCTTGTTATTTTTCTTGGAAGAGGGAGGTTTTTTAGCAGGTTCATCCTCTGTCAATTCCTTGACGTTGGGAAATATCGGAGAAGTTTCTCCATCTTCTCTCCCTTCCTCTGGCGGAGGAGTTCTAGGGCTTTCCTGACTGCCGGCATCCGTGTTTTCAGCCGGTTTCGCCATTGTACTTCATGGAATCCCTCCTGAAAAGATTTAACTTTTCTTTCGAAGGCGTCCACGTCTTCGTCTTCGGAATCAAAATCATCTGACCCGGTTTCTGACTCTAATCTCGCCTCAATGGCGGCTAGCACTGAGTCAGCTTCCGAGTTAATCGTCATGTTGACGGATGTCGGATCTTCCACCTCTGTGGCTGTAGCATCCCAACTTTTAATAAAGATGGAATACCTGTGTTATTGTGCTAGTCCCTGGATCAATTGCTAGCACCACAGTACAAAATGAAATATCATGCAAATGCATCAAATTCTATTACATCGCATGATCCAGTCTTTACAAAATAGGATTACAACTTGCATAGTCTTAGAAGACTAGCAGAAAAGAAAGAAATACAGCGGAAAACAAGGTACAACATTGAGCCCATCTTCTTCATGTGCCACAGGCAAAACATGTTGGCGATAGTCTCGAGATCCTAAACGAAATCCTCACTCGTCTTCAGAAACATCTGCAATATGGAATATGCAGCCACAAGGGAGTCAATACAATTTAATGTATTGGCAAGTAACACTATGGTGGATATAAATGGCAAGACTAATACTACATGCTTATTTGGCTGAGTGGAGTTTAGGGACTAAGTTTGCATAAAGCCAGTTTTCTCCTATCACTTTTGTAAAAACAAACTTTTCTTTTCAAAAGGGTGGCAACATTGGATTAAGATCCAAGCACCACTACTACTGTTCACTTGGTCAAATTTTACTTATTGAAATTGATGATGAGATTCTTCCGTCAATCCTTTTCCAGCTGCTCATAGTTGTCCATAACCGGGGACACGGCTAAGATCTTAGTTTGTTGACTCTGCAGAGGTTGTGCACTTTCACCCTTTGTCTTCAATTAGCCCAAACATCCTATACACCCGGAGTGCATCATGGAAAGGAGAGAATTGAGACGAGATCTTTCAGAAGAAGAATTCAAACCCACCGGCAAGACCCGTTCCACCTATAATTTTGCTACATCTGCTTGTCAAGCCTGGGCTGAACCCTCACAACTTAATTGATCAAGACAGAGCCCATAATGTCAAAAGGCTGCACGGGAAGCTACTAGATTTAGAGGGACATAGTAATCTCTTTGTTCCTGGGTGGCCATCCTCAAGTGACAACCTCAAGTGGAATAACCCTTAGATAAGGGCCCTGAGGAAACACTCAACATAACCCAGTCTTACCACTTCCACCCAGGTGGTTCATTCATTAGTTATACTTAGGATTTTTCCTCAACATCTAGTAAAACAATTTGTAACATTGCATAGCACCTAGTAAATTCTAAGGCTATCAAAATAACAAGGTAAAAGGGATGGCTACACACTACTAGGATAATAGCATAGCATAGTATAACTTAGTAAAATTTCCTATCATGCATACTACTCAAAATCAACTAATGCATATAGAAAATAATGGGTAGTTGATGGTGTGTTACTTGCCTTGTTGAAGTTGGTGAAGAAATCACACTCTCTTCACAAAAGATCGTTGCTCTCCGTACAATCTATTCATTGAAAACACAATAACAAAATAAACAAGCATCCTAGCAAACAAACATACAAGTGTAGAAAAACAACTAACATATCAAATGGGGCTTAACCAAGTTGGTTAGGACAAAGTCTAGGTTTGAGTTTTGAAGATTCATTCCATAATGGTTCAATACATTGTTAAGGAGTTTCCAAGGGTTTACTTGGAAAGTACTAGGTTGAGTTTGATGTGATCTAACTTTATTATAACCATACTTGTCGAGGAAGTTCCAAGAGTTCACTAAGAATAAACATATTACCTTTTCAACTAAAGTAATACATGCAAACACTTGGTCATATTCACCTTCAAAAATATTTTAGTGACTATTTTAGTATTTTCCATTGTGGTTAGGGTAGGTCTACTAACTTCATCATCAAAGGAAAAATATTACTAAGTCTTGGGTTTTCCATTTTGGACAATGGTTGGACAAAAACAACTTGTTATTCTTCAACTTGTGTGAATTTCTTCTAGACCTCATGTGATTGCCTTCTTGAAGATCATCATCATGTCTTCTAAGTTGTTTCCTTCCTTGGTGTGGTGTTTTTCTTGGTCTTGATAGTCTTCATGGTTTTCACTTCACTAATTGGTTTGGGTATGGGATGGGCACAAATACCACTAAGTCAAATTGGAAAGAATATAAGAAGAAAGATAGAAGGAGAGGGAGAGAGATGTCTTCTTCTGAATTTCTTCACACTTGTACTTCTTGAGTTGCTTCTAGTTGTTGTGGAGTCTAAGTCTTTTCTTCAAAACTTATTCATTGATCTTCCTTGTAGCTTTTCATGTTGCCACCAAGTTGATATTGAAGTTTCATTCTTGTGCTTGAGTCTTGATCTCCGTTTTGCTGACTTGGTGAATTCTTGAAGCAAGAATGGGAGAATGGAGAAGTAGATAGAATTCTAAGGTGCTAGTTTGAGGTTCACTACTTGGAAATTTTAGGGACTTGGTCTTGGATCCAAAAATGGCCACAACAACCAAGGGTAGAAAGAAATAGAAATAAAATTTAAGACATAATAACTAGATGGACTACTATGATGGATTTTTGGCTAAAATACATGGTCATGGTCCAAGGGTGTCCAAAATGGTTGGGTAAGGTTGTTTTTGGTTCAAGGTTGTCAAATGGAACAATTTTGCAAAAGGAACTATATTGAAAATATTTATAGAAATTAATCTATGTCAAAAATACTAAAATAGACAACTAAATTCTAAATTCAATTTTAATTTGTTCAAATATTATTTTGGGACAGAGGATATGAAATTACACATTCTAAGGTTTCCAAATATATTTTATTTGCAATTTTTGGATTTGTAGAAGTTGAATTATGCCAAATTTCATCAAACAAGCATATTTGAATTTGAACAATTTTAACTTTGTCAAATTTGAATTTGGCCAGTGCTAAAAGTTTCTAGATGTCAAGGGCTTTTCAAAAAGTCCAAGATTGCTAAATTTGGCTAAGTGGTTGAAGAGATATGATGGTTCAAAGTTCTAGGGGCTTTTCTGTAAAATCTAATTTTCATTTTCTATTCGGAATTAAATCCCGAGAAAGGCTGGGCCAAGAATGGCTATTTGCCGCGCGGTGCGACTGTTAGGAGGTGGGCCTGGGCCGGCTACGTGCTGCGCTGAGCGGCGGATAGGAAATCGGCGCGCTGCTGACTGGGTGCCACGCGGCGATATGCTATTCGTCGATACCCCTTCGGTTAAAGATTTAACGTGGGCACTCTGATCTGAATCTAACGGCCAGGGATGGATCTGGATCTCACCTCACCGGAGGGCTGCCGGGATGACGCCGGTAATGGAGCGGGCGGCGGCGCTCGGCTCGAAAATTGACGGAGATGATTCTGTGGTGGTCTCCTGGGCTCTTGGAGGCAACGACGATGTGCCTCACGACACGGCGATGAAGACAGTGGCCATGGCACTCCTCCTCGCTTCCCGGGACGACATCCGCGCGCGGCTGGAGAAGTTGTAGGCGTCGGCGAGTTTCCGCACAGATGGCGGCGGCGATGTGCTGCAAGAAGAAAAAAAAGGTGGCCTCAACGGGTGCGCCAGAGGGAGGGCATCAAGATGAATCACACAGGGATGGCGGGGACTCACTCAGGCGGCCAAAAACAGCAAAACACGGTGGCGGAGAGAGGGAACTCCGGCGAGCGATTCAGAGGGAGTGGGGGCGCAATTGGGACGGGATGGAGAGGGGTTCTGGAGAGGAGCTCGAGGGAATTTTATAGAGGCAGAGAGAGGGTGCTTTTATGGCCTTAATGGCGCGGGATTGAGGGGAGATCAATTCGGCCGAAATGGACGCAATTTCCATCCTGAGGAAGAAGATGATGACGTCATCGCTGACATCAGCAGGTATTTTTCTTTTTTCTTTTTCCTGTTTAAACAAATATTTAATAACTCCTGTTTTAATTATCAAAATGACATCAAATAAATTTCTAAAATCTTTAAATTTCCATATCTTTCAAAACATTTCATTTTTATAAACTTTTCAACATATTTTATTTTTGAATTTTGGAAATTTGAATAATTCCCTAATAGTTACTTAATGTGATTTTTAATTTAAAAATTTATAAAACATAGTTATTGGTCTATTAAATTTTAGTGATATTCTAAATGTTGAAAACATATTTTTGAAAGTCATTTCATCTTGTTTTCACAATTTTATATTTTGAGAAATAAATAAAACACTAATAATACTTTAAATTTTAGAAAATGATAAAATGATGTTATTATCTAAATAAAATTTCAGAGACATTTTATCTGTCATATATTATTTTTGTAAATCCATTTTAAACCATTTATAAACCATTTTCACCTTTTATAAATTTAGGATTACTAATAGTAACTTAATGTTATTCAATTAGTTCATATCAAATAATTTATATTGGTGATCAATAAAATTTAGAATAAAACCACAAGTCATAATATTGTTTTCAAAACCCTCTTTTATGTTATTTTCCAAACAATGCATTTTATTTTCCCACCTTTATGCTTAAAACTTGGAATAACAATTAAAAGTTATTATAGAAATATTTTATCCTTATCAATTGTTTTTGAGGCTTAGAACTTTATTAAGGGTTATAAATATTTGAGTATTGTTGCCATAAAATATCCACAAAGTAATATTGGAGTTGTAAACATTTTATGTAAAGGTTTCTTAATAAAAATATATTCCCTTTATATAATGAAACTTATTTTTAAATAAGGTTTTAGGAACATGGGCATAACTAGATTGGTTATTTCAATTTCATTGAAATATGTATTGTTTCCTTTTGTTTCTTGCTACTCATTTGGTTTTTGGTGACTTGCATAACATGAAAACAAAAAGTTTCAAATTTTTGTGATTTTTGAGTTTTCCAAAAATCAGGGATGTTACAGACTACCACCCTTAAAAGAAATCTCGTCCCGAGATTTGGGAAGGTTAGAAAGAAAGATTTGGGTAATTGGATTCCAAAACAACTGGGTGGGCTACCACCCTTAAAAGAAACTTTTGTGGGTAGTCTATTTTCATTAGATTGGAGTGTAGATTGATTCTAAATTAGCTTAAGTAGATCTTTCCTCTGTGGTAGAGGTGTAGACCAACATAGGTCTGTTGAACTACCTTTGACACTGAGGGGTCACTCTTTGGGTCAATCAAAAGTCCTTTGGTCACTCTCAACTTGGTCTTTTGATGTCCTTGGCAATCTTCCATCTTGTTGGTTGTCATCATTGAAGGCAAACATCATGCTATTTCTAAACAAACTCTCATATAACACATAATGGGTAGTTGTGTTTCTTCATTACTTCTTATCTTGGTGTAGTTGGTTCTGAAATCTTCATAGCTCATGCAACTTGGGGTTCACTTGTCTTTCTTCACTTGTTGATTGGCTTGATACTCCTTATTAGGCAGTTGGCATTGATCATGGATGTGATTGTTCCTTCACACAGAAGAAGAAATTTGATACTAGCATTCCTCAAATGGGATGGCTTGTGTATCAATAGGGTAAAGGTTGTATGATTCCAAATGGTTCTCACTATGGTTGGTGAATGAGTATGGTGTTGGGTTTGGTCTAGTAGGGATGAGTAGAGATTTAGAAAGATGGCTAAGGGAGGTTCTTATCCAAAATAGCAGATCAAGGAAACTCATCTTACAAACAACACATAACAAACATATAGCAACACATTCATCACACCAAACAACATAGTTTTAGGAAAACATCTAGTATTGTCATACCACACTCGTTGGTATGATCAATATACTAACACGTTAACTTTGTTCTAACAAGGTAACTAGATTGGTGGTCTCATCTATATCTACTTGAATTTCTTCAAAAATCTTCTCTCAATATCTTGGGGTGTTCTTGATTGTTGTGAAGTCTAAGTTTTTCTTCAGATTCTTCAAAAATCTTGAGTGTAAGGCTTCATATGGTGAAAATACTTCTTGCACTTCATGGAAGGGTCATCAACAATCTTGCCTTGAGGGTATTCAAAAGGTAGGTCATCTAGAAAATTTTGAAGGTGAATTATAGATGAGAGAATATGAGAAGAATTAAGATAATTGTTTTGTTTATAGAAAGTTTGAACATAGAATTTTTTTTTTTTTCAATCCTAGGGTATTTTCCAAACTTAGGGTCTCGAATTCTACAGGCAACACAATGCTCTGATACCATTTTGTAGCATCCCAACTTTTAATAAAGATGGAATACCTGTGTTATTGTGCTAGTCCCTGGATCAATTGCTAGCACCACAGTACAAAATGAAATATCATGCAAATGCATCAAATTCTATTACATCGCATGATCCAGTCTTTACAAAATAGGATTACAACTTGCATAGTCTTAGAAGACTAGCAGAAAAGAAAGAAATACAGCGGAAAACAAGGTACAACATTGAGCCCATCTTCTTCATGTGCCACAGGCAAAACATGTTGGCGATAGTCTCGAGATCCTAAACGAAATCCTCACTCGTCTTCAGAAACATCTGCAATATGGAATATGCAGCCACAAGGGAGTCAATACAATTTAATGTATTGGCAAGTAACACTATGGTGGATATAAATGGCAAGACTAATACTACATGCTTATTTGGCTGAGTGGAGTTTAGGGACTAAGTTTGCATAAAGCCAGTTTTCTCCTATCACTTTTGTAAAAACAAACTTTTCTTTTCAAAAGGGTGGCAACATTGGATTAAGATCCAAGCACCACTACTACTGTTCACTTGGTCAAATTTTACTTATTGAAATTGATGATGAGATTCTTCCGTCAATCCTTTTCCAGCTGCTCATAGTTGTCCATAACCGGGGACACGGCTAAGATCTTAGTTTGTTGACTCTGCAGAGGTTGTGCACTTTCACCCTTTGTCTTCAATTAGCCCAAACATCCTATACACCCGGAGTGCATCATGGAAAGGAGAGAATTGAGACGAGATCTTTCAGAAGAAGAATTCAAACCCACCGGCAAGACCCGTTCCACCTATAATTTTGCTACATCTGCTTGTCAAGCCTGGGCTGAACCCTCACAACTTAATTGATCAAGACAGAGCCCATAATGTCAAAAGGCTGCACGGGAAGCTACTAGATTTAGAGGGACATAGTAATCTCTTTGTTCCTGGGTGGCCATCCTCAAGTGACAACCTCAAGTGGAATAACCCTTAGATAAGGGCCCTGAGGAAACACTCAACATAACCCAGTCTTACCACTTCCACCCAGGTGGTTCATTCATTAGTTATACTTAGGATTTTTCCTCAACATCTAGTAAAACAATTTGTAACATTGCATAGAACCTAGTAAATTCTAAGGCTATCAAAATAACAAGGTAAAAGGGATGGCTACACACTACTAGGATAATAGCATAGCATAGTATAACTTAGTAAAATTTCCTATCATGCATACTACTCAAAATCAACTAATGCATATAGAAAATAATGGGTAGTTGATGGTGTGTTACTTGCCTTGTTGAAGTTGGTGAAGAAATCACACTCTCTTCACAAAAGATCGTTGCTCTCCGTACAATCTATTCATTGAAAACACAATAACAAAATAAACAAGCATCCTAGCAAACAAACATACAAGTGTAGAAAAACAACTAACATATCAAATGGGGCTTAACCAAGTTGGTTAGGACAAAGTCTAGGTTTGAGTTTTGAAGATTCATTCCATAATGGTTCAATACATTGTTAAGGAGTTTCCAAGGGTTTACTTGGAAAGTACTAGGTTGAGTTTGATGTGATCTAACTTTATTATAACCATACTTGTCGAGGAAGTTCCAAGAGTTCACTAAGAATAAACATATTACCTTTTCAACTAAAGTAATACATGCAAACACTTGGTCATATTCACCTTCAAAAATATTTTAGTGACTATTTTAGTATTTTCCATTGTGGTTAGGGTAGGTCTACTAACTTCATCATCAAAGGAAAAATATTACTAAGTCTTGGGTTTTCCATTTTGGACAATGGTTGGACAAAAACAACTTGTTATTCTTCAACTTGTGTGAATTTCTTCTAGACCTCATGTGATTGCCTTCTTGAAGATCATCATCATGTCTTCTAAGTTGTTTCCTTCCTTGGTGTGGTGTTTTTCTTGGTCTTGATAGTCTTCATGGTTTTCACTTCACTAATTGGTTTGGGTATGGGATGGGCACAAATACCACTAAGTCAAATTGGAAAGAATATAAGAAGAAAGATAGAAGGAGAGGGAGAGAGATGTCTTCTTCTGAATTTCTTCACACTTGTACTTCTTGAGTTGCTTCTAGTTGTTGTGGAGTCTAAGTCTTTTCTTCAAAACTTATTCATTGATCTTCCTTGTAGCTTTTCATGTTGCCACCAAGTTGATATTGAAGTTTCATTCTTGTGCTTGAGTCTTGATCTCCGTTTTGCTGACTTGGTGAATTCTTGAAGCAAGAATGGGAGAATGGAGAAGTAGATAGAATTCTAAGGTGCTAGTTTGAGGTTCACTACTTGGAAATTTTAGGGACTTGGTCTTGGATCCAAAAATGGCCACAACAACCAAGGGTAGAAAGAAATAGAAATAAAATTTAAGACATAATAACTAGATGGACTACTATGATGGATTTTTGGCTAAAATACATGGTCATGGTCCAAGGGTGTCCAAAATGGTTGGGTAAGGTTGTTTTTGGTTCAAGGTTGTCAAATGGAACAATTTTGCAAAAGGAACTATATTGAAAATATTTATAGAAATTAATCTATGTCAAAAATACTAAAATAGACAACTAAATTCTAAATTCAATTTTAATTTGTTCAAATATTATTTTGGGACAGAGGATATGAAATTACACATTCTAAGGTTTCCAAATATATTTTATTTGCAATTTTTGGATTTGTAGAAGTTGAATTATGCCAAATTTCATCAAACAAGCATATTTGAATTTGAACAATTTTAACTTTGTCAAATTTGAATTTGGCCAGTGCTAAAAGTTTCTAGATGTCAAGGGCTTTTCAAAAAGTCCAAGATTGCTAAATTTGGCTAAGTGGTTGAAGAGATATGATGGTTCAAAGTTCTAGGGGCTTTTCTGTAAAATCTAATTTTCATTTTCTATTCGGAATTAAATCCCGAGAAAGGCTGGGCCAAGAATGGCTATTTGCCGCGCGGTGCGACTGTTAGGAGGTGGGCCTGGGCCGGCTACGTGCTGCGCTGAGCGGCGGATAGGAAATCGGCGCGCTGCTGACTGGGTGCCACGCGGCGATATGCTATTCGTCGATACCCCTTCGGTTAAAGATTTAACGTGGGCACTCTGATCTGAATCTAACGGCCAGGGATGGATCTGGATCTCACCTCACCGGAGGGCTGCCGGGATGACGCCGGTAATGGAGCGGGCGGCGGCGCTCGGCTCGAAAATTGACGGAGATGATTCTGTGGTGGTCTCCTGGGCTCTTGGAGGCAACGACGATGTGCCTCACGACACGGCGATGAAGACAGTGGCCATGGCACTCCTCCTCGCTTCCCGGGACGACATCCGCGCGCGGCTGGAGAAGTTGTAGGCGTCGGCGAGTTTCCGCACAGATGGCGGCGGCGATGTGCTGCAAGAAGAAAAAAAAGGTGGCCTCAACGGGTGCGCCAGAGGGAGGGCATCAAGATGAATCACACAGGGATGGCGGGGACTCACTCAGGCGGCCAAAAACAGCAAAACACGGTGGCGGAGAGAGGGAACTCCGGCGAGCGATTCAGAGGGAGTGGGGGCGCAATTGGGACGGGATGGAGAGGGGTTCTGGAGAGGAGCTCGAGGGAATTTTATAGAGGCAGAGAGAGGGTGCTTTTATGGCCTTAATGGCGCGGGATTGAGGGGAGATCAATTCGGCCGAAATGGACGCAATTTCCATCCTGAGGAAGAAGATGATGACGTCATCGCTGACATCAGCAGGTATTTTTCTTTTTTCTTTTTCCTGTTTAAACAAATATTTAATAACTCCTGTTTTAATTATCAAAATGACATCAAATAAATTTCTAAAATCTTTAAATTTCCATATCTTTCAAAACATTTCATTTTTATAAACTTTTCAACATATTTTATTTTTGAATTTTGGAAATTTGAATAATTCCCTAATAGTTACTTAATGTGATTTTTAATTTAAAAATTTATAAAACATAGTTATTGGTCTATTAAATTTTAGTGATATTCTAAATGTTGAAAACATATTTTTGAAAGTCATTTCATCTTGTTTTCACAATTTTATATTTTGAGAAATAAATAAAACACTAATAATACTTTAAATTTTAGAAAATGATAAAATGATGTTATTATCTAAATAAAATTTCAGAGACATTTTATCTGTCATATATTATTTTTGTAAATCCATTTTAAACCATTTATAAACCATTTTCACCTTTTATAAATTTAGGATTACTAATAGTAACTTAATGTTATTCAATTAGTTCATATCAAATAATTTATATTGGTGATCAATAAAATTTAGAATAAAACCACAAGTCATAATATTGTTTTCAAAACCCTCTTTTATGTTATTTTCCAAACAATGCATTTTATTTTCCCACCTTTATGCTTAAAACTTGGAATAACAATTAAAAGTTATTATAGAAATATTTTATCCTTATCAATTGTTTTTGAGGCTTAGAACTTTATTAAGGGTTATAAATATTTGAGTATTGTTGCCATAAAATATCCACAAAGTAATATTGGAGTTGTAAACATTTTATGTAAAGGTTTCTTAATAAAAATATATTCCCTTTATATAATGAAACTTATTTTTAAATAAGGTTTTAGGAACATGGGCATAACTAGATTGGTTATTTCAATTTCATTGAAATATGTATTGTTTCCTTTTGTTTCTTGCTACTCATTTGGTTTTTGGTGACTTGCATAACATGAAAACAAAAAGTTTCAAATTTTTGTGATTTTTGAGTTTTCCAAAAATCAGGGATGTTACAGTGGCGGGCGTGTTGTTGTCTGCCTCCTGCACGGGATTTCCGTCGTCCGTGTTTTCGGCGACCTCGGATTGCACCATACCGATAAAGTGTGTCATGTCGGCGATCTGAGCAAAATCTGGTATCATAGTCATCTTCGACTGGGTACAGGGCGGGTGGGAAAAATTTGCTTCCACCGCAAAACCCCATGGCCTCTGCAGTTAGTCCGATAAAGATATTTGTAGATCCAATCGGTAACACGCAGGCACTTACCAGATGATTTTGCGCCGGTATGTAGAATCCATTGTCGAGGAAGCGTCCAACGTCATCGTCGAACTCCAGGCTTCCGACAGTTATGGAACTGCCGATTCCGCCGAGTATCCCAGATCGGAACTTAACGCCTGACGTCGTTTGCCCCACGGTGGGCGCCAACTGTCGAGACATCGTATTAGTTTTCATAGACGGGGGTGCCATGAGACTACGGGTAGAGACGTGGGGAAACGGGATCGCGTTTAAGACAAAGACACAGGATTTACCCAGGTTCGGTACGTCGTAATAATACGGCGTTCCTACTCCTGCAAACTCACTAATCAGGACTAAAACATGTGTATACAATTACAATGTGAGGTTCTGTTTAGCTATTCGCTGAGGATCAACTTCCCGGCGAGTTAGCCTGTAGCTTTGTGTCTATCTATCATATCTCCCGTCCGGCTTTATATAATAGCCGGGTTAGGGCATACAGAATAGGAAACCTAGAAGACTACGGTAACTTCTAACTTGGAAAGTAAGGAATCCGCCTTCTCCTCCAAGCCAGATCACGTGGGCCGTGATCCGGGTCCTTCTAGAATCCGGCTTCTGCACGTCAGCTTACTGGGCCGCCCAATGGACCATAGCCCACTACCACTTGGGCCACCCTGGTAATCCAGCACTTTTGACCACCATCTGATATACCCCTATTCAGTATATATCCGACAATAATGGTAGTCACTGGGTAATTCTAAAATAGTATATTGTCTCGATGTTCTAAGATGGGAATTGCTCCTCTGTAAAAATATTGGTATATGCCTGGGCCCACTCGGTATTCTTGATATCCATAAGTCCTGCATATTGGTGAACGTAGCAGAATTTAGAACTTTCTGACCTACGTAGCACAAAGGATCTACTAGCGAGGTACGTGTGAGGCTAGATCTGATTGTTACCAACATGGAGCGTGGAATGTGTGTTTATGAAGATGTCGGTGATGCCTGATGAACAGTCACGCGACTAAGCCTAGAGTTGGGACTGTCGCCGTCTCCCCGTATCATGCCTTCTAGATCCAGCAGAGTTAGGGTATCACATGTTACCCCTCTGAGATTTTGCACACGTATGCCTGTCAAAGTCCGATAGCGCTTCGCCGTCCAGGGCTAATCGCTACAGTTTCACAATTGAGGTGGAGAGATCCTAACACATGGGAAAGAGAGAGAGAGAGAGAGAGAGAGAGAGAGAGAGAGAGAGATTAGAGCTGCATCTAATTGGCAGAGGACACCTCCAAACCCAATTAGAAGAATCTCTAATTCAATTAGAATGGCTCTAATTATAAAACCTAATCAGACCCTCTAATCAACTAGAGAGAGAGGCTTGAGAGCCAATTGTGTGTTTTTCCTCAAGGGCTTGGGGTCCTTTTATAGTTCGATGAGAGGGGTATTTTCCTTGGGGAGAGGGAGTCCTACTCCCAATCCAAGAGGGAGGCCGCACCATGGAGGAGGTGGCCACACGAGCCCTCCTAAGGAAACCCAAATTGGACTCCTAGATGGAGTCGAATCCCTCTTCTTTCCTTTCTCCCTTTTCCTATTTTCCTCCTCATTTATTTATCAAATAAATTAGGGAAAATCCCAGGAGATGGTGGTGCGCATTTTGAGGCCATGGGCCCCACCTGGCAGCCCCCAAAAATTGGGCTCGACCATAGGAGGAAATATGCCCCCCTCCGGCACTCCCCCTTCTCGGTTTTTGTACGAAACTCTTCAGAAACCCCGTGACCCCTATAGATTAATTGTCCTTATCTAAAAATGTCAGAAACATATTCCCGACATCCCGGGACATTTCATGTCCCCCGTAATCTCCGCGAATATTAATTCTATCACGCCGGAACCATCTGGATGATACCCGCTCTTTCTTCGGACCATCCAATGTGAACACATGACTATGAAAACTTAAGTGTGTGATCCCTAAAGGTTTGATAACAAGTAGAAATGATTGGGAAACCAATTTCCTAATCAATAATCAACATCGGGGCCATGGATGCCCATATTGATTTCTACGAGTTATACGAAGAAAACTGTTAAACCTGTTGGTTTGTTGAGTGAGTTCCTATTACTTCAAGATACCAATAAATACCTCAGGACGAGATGAATGATAATACCGTGATTAAACTCTTTAATCACCTTATCACATTATTCCCAATACCTGGTATGATTCCTTTTACTCGTTACTGTGGCATAGTATCCCCAAGACTAGTGCCATGTCTTTGTCTGCGCAGACTTATTTACCAATAGTATTTTACCGAGTGGATCCTGGATGTATCTCTCTAGGAGTAATTCCCAATCTTAAACTATCACAATGAAATGAATACTTTCGAGACCACCCGCTGATAACCTTTTTGATCATCTAGTTTACGGTGTGATACTTGACTATACCAAAATGATCCTTGTGGTAAATATCATTGAATATTCTCATGGTCTAAGCAACCAAACAAAACAATCATATTAGGATGATACTATTTAACAAAACTAATCTCTTAGTATCTCAATTACTTGGGCCTACCCAACGTCAATATTGACAAAACATTTGTCCATGACCAGGAAAACATGGTCATCTAATATTAAGAAGTTTGTTTGTGAGACATGACAAAGTATATAACGATGTGTTTATGTTTCTACATGTGCGTATGGGTTTTCCTATGAATCTCATATTCAGTGACCACATCAGTTATAGCATAAAAGCATAATTCTTTAATCATGAAACGAATGTATATTATTGTCTCTTGGGCATACATCGAACTGCCCATGCTTCCCTCTACGAAGTGCCTTAATTTTAGTTTTATGTTGAGTCTCCACCTTCTTACTTAATGCACCTATTAGGAGAGCATAATTTTCATTATGGGTATAATGTGCATGGTCCCAAAATTTATTATTGAGTGGAATATGATTATGATATTGCTTGTTCTAAAATTATTTGTATCTAGTCACCACTTGAACTTTGGAGGTGTACTGACATTTATGTTTTGCTATTCCACAAAGGACGAGAGATACCACTCTACCGTTATTTCATTATGATAAAAAAATGTACCACTTTCAATGCATCATTACTTGTTGTCAAATATTTTTGTTCTCTTCATGTTACAACTTAGTTGCTAAGTTTACATTATTCAAATAACATGTAGCATGTCTTTGTTAAAGTTTTGATCTCAGATTACAATGCTTTACTTTTTTATTGATCAAGTTTGTGTTGGCATCATGTCACCTAAAAATTATCTTTGTTATCACTTACCTACCCGAGGGCAAGCAGGAGTTAACCTTGGGGCTGATGATACGTCCCAAACATATCTATTATTTTTTATGCTCCATGCTTGTTTTCTACCAGTTGCGCCATGTTTCCCCTATGTTTTCTAGAATTTATTGGACTAACCTATTAACCCAGTGCCCAGTGCTAGTTTTTGTTTATTTTTCCTATGTATTTCAGAAAAGGCCCAAAAATGAAAGTGCTCAGAAAACCCCCAAAAAATAACAGAAATTCTAACTTCCCGGAAGACTCCCGGAGGGGAGGCCCACAGGCACCAGGCGCGGCATGGGCCCACCCGTGCCATGAGGTTGCCCTGGCCTCCTCCTAGCACTACCTCTTCGCCTATAAATTGCCTTTTGACCTAAAACGAAGATACCCCGGAGGATTTTTCCAAAAACGCGCCTGAGTTCCACCGCCATCCAAACCCTAATTTGGGAGGGGCTGATGACCCACAAGTATAGAGGATCGCAACAGTCTTCAAGGGAAGTAAAACCCAAATTTATTGATTCGACACGAGGGGAGCCAAAGAATATTTATATGCCTTAACAACTGAGTTGTCAATTCAGCTGCACCTGAAAGTAGACTTGCTCACAACAATTTATCAGTGGTAACAATTTTATAGCAGCAGCAGAAAAAAAATAACAACAGCGGTAGCAATCGTGGAGAAAAGCAGTATGAGAAGTACCGTAGGCATAGAGGAAATGGATGGACGGGCGTTGCATGGATAACATAGGTCATGTAATAATCGAAACACAGGCATTGCAGATAATTATATAAAGGATCAAATATGTAGGAAAACCATAGGCATGTGTTCCAATATAGTCATACGTGCTCGCAATGAGAAACTTCCACAACATCTTTTGTCCTACCAGCCCGTGGCAGCGGGGCCTCTAGGGAAACTACTGGTAATTAAGGTGCCCCGTTTAATAAAGCACCGGAGCAAAGCATTAACACTCCGTGAACACATGTCATCCTCACATCACAATCATCCCCTCCGGTTGTCCCAATTTCTGTCACTTTGGGGCCTCGGGTTCCGGACAATGACATGTGTAAAACAACTTGCAGATATGATCAAGAAACATAATTATACTCATGAAACAATAACATGTTCAGATCTGAAATCATGGCACTCGGGCCCTAGTGACAAGCATTAAGCATAACAAGTTGCAACAATTGTAGAAAACAGTAACAATGGATACTAGGCACTATGCCCTAACAATCTGGCATTATTACATGATCAATCTCATCCAATCCCTTCCATCCCTCTCAGCATACAGAGGTGTTTACTCACACATGGACGGGGGAATCATGGATGGTTGGTGGAGAAGAGGTGGCAGTGTCGATGGCGACGATCTCCTTCGAATCCCCGTCCCGGCAGGGCGCCCGAACATGAACTTCTGATCCCTGAATCGAGGTTTGATGTGGCGGCGACGCTCTGTTATGTTTCTGTGGAATATGACGAACCCCCTCGCGTTTTAGGTTTACGGGGAATATGTATTTGAAAGGGGAGTCCGAGGGGGTCCCGGGGTGGCCCACACCACCAGGCGGCATGGCCAAGGGGGGAGGGCGCCGGGGGGTGGTGTGGCCCCCTTCTGGCTCCCGGGGTCTTCTGGTGTTTTAGGCTCAATGGGATCTTTTCTGGGCAATATCCTGAAAGTTGATTTTTCTGCACAAAAACGAGACACCAAGGTAATTCTGCTGAAAACAGTGATAGTCCGTGTTAGTGGTATCCAAAACTCACAAGTTTAGAGGAAAACAATAAGAAAAGTGTTCGGAAAAGGAGACATGTTTTGGACGTATCAACTCCCCCAAGCTTAGCATATTGCTTGTCCTCAAGCAATTCAGTGACAACTGAGTGCGATAAAAGACTTTTACGAACACATTTGTTTCATATGATGTAAATATACTCACTACATGATCAAGTGCTGAGGAAATTCATAATAAGTTGTATGGAAAATAAAAGTCACCCAGCAGTTATGCAAACCATGAAAAGATGCCAACAAACTAATAATAGATAACATGAAGTATATCAATCTACAAGATTGCAATTCTCATATAGGGTATGATAAAGTGTACTCGCTTGCCCTTAATAGTGGAGAAAAAAATAAATGCCAGGGCACCTCTGAAGTTCAAATGAAGACTAGAAATATAGATATCAAAGATACAAGCATCAAAGTTATACCACTATCAACCGTGTTTTGGGATAAGCACATTACACTAAGAATAACAGCCATGCTCTCAAGAAGGTGCATAAAGCGAGAAGGTGAAGACTCAACATAAAAATAAAAGAAAGGCCCTTCACAGAGGGAAGCATGGATTAACTCATGTTCTAGAGCTTTTATTTTATTAAACAGAGGTATTGAAAACATTTTTGAGAGATGTGTATGCTTATGTCAACGAATGGTAAACAAGCAATACAGTACGTCACAAGCCAACTAGACTTCACAAGAGCGGCTCCCATAGAAGGACACATTTGGGTAGAAGGTCATCCCTCTTTCTCTTTTGTTTACACAATTATGCTTTAACTGATAAATCAGGGGAAAAAAGAGTGAAGAGAATTTGTGTTATTAATTTGGGGCTGGGCACCCCGCTGTATCTCTTCTATCATTGGATAAGAGGATGAAGCCACTAGTCCAGGGTGTGAAATCCAATCAACAAGTGAGATTAAGATTCTCTATTTACGTCCTCATGAGCTAAAACAGGGGCACAAAACAGGAATAATTTTTAGCAGGTTTTAAAGGTAGCACACGAGAAATTTACTTGGAGTGGCGGTTAAATACCACATACATAGGTAGGTATGGTGGACACATTTGGCAAACTTTGGTTTTTTGGGGTTTGGATGCACGAGTAGAGCTCATACTTAGTATAGGTGAAGACTAGCAATAGACGGGGAGCGACAATCAAGAGAGCAACAACTGTCATAATCATTCTTGCGACAAAACAAAGTTAACAGGGGCATAAAAATGATACAAATACTTTGAGGAAAAATAAATCATCGAGGCTTAAGTGACTTTTTATTTTCAGCCATAGCATGCGTGAGCATGTGCCAAGTTGATCCAAGCGAAACAATCAGAGGGAGATACCACAATGTCATACCCTTATATGAATAAAACAATGCAAGTAAACATTCATACGACATGCTATCTTATATTAATAAGTTGGAACTAACACGTGAGAGCACGAACTACCAAGCATCAATTAAATAACATATACCTTACATGAATGGACTAAGCATGTTCATACGATGAGTATATGTACAAAAATAAAACAAATAGAGTTCATACCAGCCTCTCACCACAACTCGGATTGTCATAAATCATCATTACTGTTCTTCACTTGTGGATTGAATAATATAGAATGATAATCAAGATCCAATGGAGACACGGAAGTCCGGTGAACTCTGCAACAAACTTTACAAAACCAAAGAAGAACAACATATATTTTTGGGTTTCGATTTAAAACAAGAACAGAAAGAAAAAAAGCAAACAAAGCAAAATATTTTTGGATTTTTGAATACTAAACCAAACGAGAAAAGAAAACAAACCAACTAAAGAAACTAAAGAAGCAAATAAAAAGAAACAACAGAAATATTTTTTGTCTTTTTGTGTTTTGGAAAACAAGAACAAAACAATAAAAACAAAGAGAAACGAAAGAAGCGAAAGAAAACAAAAACAAAGGAAAAGATGGATATACAATAAACCGACCAAACATGATATATAAATGAGTGTAATGTCGGTATACCTCCCCACAATCTTAGGCTTTTTGCCTAAGTGGAGATCAATCATGGCGCGTGAAGTATCCCCACTATGGTGGGTCGTCCCTCGCATGGTCGTACTCAGGCGCCCAAGAGGAAGATAAAGCAGCGGGCGCATAGTCATAACCGGGGTGCTGGTACGGGATCCCTGTAGCGTCGGAGGGATGGACGAAATCACCATCGTCCCCTTCTCCGGCATCCTCCCCTTGCTGGGAGTGGTGCTCAATGTATGTGTCCAACTCACTTTCAGAAAGCATCCATCCTTGCCTGCTATTAATATTAAACAAAAGAGGTGCATGCAAAAGTACTTTCCTAACAGTTTTAGTAACTCTCCACCTGGATTGTTTGGAGAAATTTATTTCAAAAGAAAAAATGTGCAAATGAGCATGGGTTCAAAGAAACTTATGTTGAACCATGGAAACAAGATCTAGCCTCTCTAAAGGAAACTGCCGGTCTAGAGGGTGTGGCTCCAAACCATGAAAAGCTAGAAAGAGCAGGGCAATAAGACCTCCACAAATTCCGCCCTTCTCACGGTTAAGCGAGAGACGGTAAGCAATTGAAGAGCCAAAGTTATAAGACCTATCACATCTTAAGGCAGCTGAAATAAATGTCAAATCATAAACATATAGCTTGCTGGCAGTTTTTTGAGCTAACACACATTTGGAAATAAAATAGGCAAAGTATCGAATGCTAGGGAGTTGAATTTCTCATATTTTACCACTCTCCCCTGTGAAGCTTCTACCTTGGCAAATATCCTCATATAATTCCAGCAGTGGTTTAGGCTGCCCTCTTATGTTCTCACAAGAACCCCACTCTGGCACCTTGATAGCTGCACAAAAATCACTGAAAGGCAAGTTTACAAGTTTATTATAAATTTTATAGTGAACCATAGGGTTAGTTGAGGACCATTTAAAACAAAAAATCATGCACCACATACATAGTTAGTTTCACATGTTGGATAGGTTCATCCTCAATGAAACGGTCCAAGCCTGCATTATGCACAAGAGTGTTGAAATCCTGCAGAATTCGTGTAATCCTCATGAATTTCTGACATGGATAAATTGATGGGAACACTCTCTCTTCACGGTGCACGAGCATGACCTCATGCAACTCCAACTCATGCTGCTTTAGTTGATGAACATTGTGCTCCATCTCTGAAATTTTTCAACAATCACTACAAAAATTAATTTCGAGCAACTATAAGGTGGAAACTACCAAAGGGACTTATATGAGAGCTAAACATACATGAAAACTACAATATTTCTACTCAAATAAAGCATTCAAACTCACATAAGTTGTCACCTACAATACCAAAATACTCAAGAAATACTTCACCAAATAAAGTTCTACTTGGATCATCGGAGGAGTCACATACCGGAGATCAAACACACCAAATCTCAGCACAAATGATGGGATAAAGAAGGAGATCAAAAATCCAGAGGAAGAACAGAAAGAACACGAGTTCCAGGAAATGTTTTCAGTTTGGGGGTGAGAGAGAAGACTTTGGCAGGGGAGAGAGTTAGTGGGAGCCAGGGGGCCCACACCATGTGCTGGCGCCACCAGGGGCTGGCCGCACCACCCCATGGTGTGCTTGACTGGTGGGTCCCCCTGGGGCCTCCCAGGTGGCTCTCTGCCTCATTTTTGACGTAAAAATTTATTCTAATTTTTCTGGAATTTTTTGAGAAACTTTATTTTTGAGGTATTTCTAGAATTTTAATAATAAAAAAACCAGAAAAACGAAAGTAAAAAGGTGGAAAACAAAACCAAAACCAGAACTACAGAGGTTCTATGACACTCCAATGGAAAAATATCCGAAGAAAACAAAGGTGGAAATGGTTAAAACAAAAGTATGGGTGGTGAAAACATGCATAACCACAGTAATTAGGGTGAAAACATGAATATGGATGATGGAAAACATGATTGTACTCAAGTAGCACTGTGATAACATAAGTAAACATGGTGAAAACATAATGGGAAAGGTGAAAACATTATTCTCTTCATTTAAAATTATTTTGTTAACAAGGGTGATCAAGTCTTGTTACCAGAACAATTTTCATATGAAACAAAACTTTGCTAATCACTAAATGGTTATGTTACCTCAACCTTGATGGACATAGTCCCTGTCATAATAATTTCATATTCTTTTGGTGGTACTAGAATGGGGCAATAAAATTCTCCTTAATGGTCTCAATATTTTTATTTTAATTTAAACCATATCTTCTATCAATCTTCTTGGCAAAATAAACAGTATGCTCTTTATCATTAACATTAAAAGTTACTTTTCCTTGATTGCAATCAATAACAGCCCCTGCAGTATTAAGAAAAGGTCTCCCAAGAATAATAGACATGTTATCATCTTCTGGCATTTCCAACACAACAAAGTCAGTTAACATCAAACAATTAGTAGCAACTTGAACATGAACATTCTCACAAATACCAACAGGAATAGCAGTAGATTTATCAGCCATTTGCAAAGATATATCAGTGTGTATCAATTTTTCAAGAGAGGGTCTCTTATAAAGAGAGAAAGGCATAACACTAACTCCAGCTCCCAAGTCACATAAAGCAGTTCTAACATAATTATTTTTAATAGAACAAGGGATAGTAGGAATACCAGGATCTCCAAGCTTCTTTGGAACCTTGCCATTGAAAGAGTAATTAGAAAGCATAGTGTAAATTTACTCATTAGGAATTTTCCTTTTGTTGGAGACAATATCTTTCATATATTTAGAATAAGGAGGCAGTTTGATAGCATCAGTCAAAGGGATTTGCAAAAATAGAGGTTTCATCCATTCACAAAACTTGTTATAATGTTCTTCCTCTTTTGATTTTTGTTTCTTATTAGGAAAAGGCATTGCTTTTTGTACCCAAAGCTCTCATTCATTACCATGTTTATTAGCAATTAAATCCTCCTTAGTATACTTTGCAGTTTTAGTTTGCTTTTCAGGTTCAGCTACAGGTTCTTCTTTATCAGAAGCATCACTTTTATCATTACCGCTTTCAGTTTCAGCATCACAGGTAGATATACTGTTAGGATCTTTAGCATGTTCAAGAGATTCTATAACGTTTTTATGTCTCTTCTTCGTTTTCTTAGAAGGAGAACTATTATTTTTAGTTTGTTGAGAATCTTGTTCAATTCTTTTAGGATGTCCTTCGGGATACAAGGGGTCCTGTAAAAATACCACTTCTAGTAATTATTTCACAAACATGTTTATCTCTAGAAGCATTAGTTAGCATGTCTTTTTTTCACTTTAGTAAGTTGATCAATTTGAGTTTGAACCATTTGAAAATGTTTAACAAGCAATTTAACATCATTAGAGGTTCTTTCAATAATACCATGCAAATTATCAATAGCTCTAGAGTTTTCCATAAGGTGATTTTGCACTCTCATATAAAAGTTGAATTGCTTAACAACATAATTATCAAATTTATCTAAGCATTGATCAGGTGGTTTAGAATAAGGAATATCTCTATTATCAAAGTATTGGAGAGAGTGTACTTCAACAGTTGATGGATGAGGAATAGGTTACATAATTCTTCTATACGAGGTAAATTCTTCACATCTTCAGATTTAATACCCCTCTCTTTAAGAGATTTCTTGGCTTCCTTCATCACTTCATCATTTAATTCAATCATCCCTCTCTTTTTGGGTGTTGGTATTGGTGTTGGCTCTCGTGTAAGTGTAGGATCAGGTATATTCCAATCATCATTATTTGTGGCTATTTTAGCCATTAATTCCTCAGCTTCTTATGGAGTTCTTTTCCTGAAAACACAACTTGGAAAACTATCCAGGTATGTCCTAGATTCAACAGTTAGTCCATTATAAAATATATCTAGGAGCTCATTTTTAGGTAATGGATATCCGGGGCTAGCTCTTATCAAAGAACAAAACCTTGTCCAAGATTCAGGCAATTTCTCTCCTTCGTTTTGCTCAAAGTTAAAGATGTCATGCACAACACCATGTTGGGCACTAGCAGGAAAATATTTTTGAAAGAAAGCATTGACCAAATCCATAGGATCAGTAATACACCCAGGTGACAGATTGTTAAACCAATTTTTAGCTTCATCTTTCAATGAGAAAGGGAAGATCCTGGTAACAAAATAAGTACGCAGCTTAGTATCATCAGAAAATAAACTACTCAAAGATGAAAGCTCATTTGTGTGTTATAGCACTTTTACTTTCAGTTCCACAAAAAGGTTCCTTATCAACAATAGATATATAAGATGAATCTAAAGAGAAATCATAATCCTTGTCTCTAATGTGTATGAGAGATGTGGAAAACTTAGCATCAAGAGAAGATTTATATTTCACAGCATGTCTTGCAAGAAGACTCTTAAGAGCACTTGCACCAGTAGTAGCACGAGCTTCTTCAATAAAATCATCATTAAGTTTAATATAGGTTTCATCAAGATCATCAATAAGCTCAGTTGAATTAACATGTGTACCAATATTTTCAACAGAAATTTCAACAATTTTAATTTGTTTGGATCTAGCAATAGTAGCATCTAGGAAAGGACATAGAGAACCAGTATCATCAAGCACAGTAGAAGCATCATCAAAAGTATCAGAAACATTCTCAGACTCAACAGAAGTAACAGTACGTGTAGCATGTGGAGGAGTAAGAAGCTTACTCATAACAGACGGTGAATCAAGAGCAGCAGAGGTGTTCAGAGTTGTACCTCTTCTTGTAGTGGATGGTAATATAGGACCGTTTCCATCAAAAGTCTTGCCCATGATGAATGGATTGCAGCAAAAAATATCACGATCAAGTGAGCAAATAAATAAAGCTATGCTCCCCGGCAACGGCGCCAGAAAATAGTCTTGAGGACCCACAAGTATAGGGGATCGCAACAGTCTTCGGGGGAAGTAAAACCCAAATTTATTGATTCGACACAAGGGGAGCAAAATAATATTTACATGCCTTAATAACCGAGTTGTCAATTCAGCTGCACCTCAAAGTAGACTTGCTCGCAACAATTTATCAGTGGTAACAGTTTTATAGCAGCAGTAGAAATAAAATAACAGCAGGAATAAAATGGTAACATCAGTAGCAATCGCGAAAAACAACAGTATGGGAAGTACCGTAGGCATAGAGGGAATGGATGGACGGGCGTTGCATGGATAACATAGGTCATGTAATAATCTAAACACGAGCATTGCATATAATAATATAAAGCATCAAACATGTAGGCAAACCATAGGCATGTGTTCCAATATAGTCATATGTGCTCGCAATGAGAAACTTGCACAACATCTTTTGTCATACCAGCACGTGGCAGCGGGGCCTCTAGGGAAACTACTGGTAATTAAGGTGATCCTTTTAATAAAGCACCAGAGCAAAGCATTAACACTCCGTGAACACATGTGATCCTAACATCACAAACATCCCCTTCGGTTGTCCCAATTTCTGTCACTTTGGGGCCCCGGGTTCCGGACAATGACATGTGTAAAACAACTTGAAGATATGATCAAGAAACATAATTATACTCATGAAACAATAACATGTTCAGATCTGAAATCATGGCACTCAGTCCCTAGTGACAAGAATTAAGCATAACAAGTTGCAACAATGGTAGAAAACACTAACAATGGATACTAGGCGCTATGCCCTAACAATCTGGCATTATTACATGACCAATCTCATCCAATCCCTTCCATCCCTCTCAGCCTACAGTGGTGTTTACTCACACATGGACGGGGGAATCATGGATGGTTGATGGAGAAGAGGTGGCGGTGTCGATGGCGATGATCTCCTTCGAATCCCCGTCTTGGCAGTGCGCCAGAACAGGAACTTATGATCCCCGAATCGAGGTTCGGGGTGGCGGCGATGCTCTGTTGTGTTTCTGTGGAATATGACGAACCCCCTCGCGTTTTAGGTTTACGGGGCATATGTAGTCGAAAGGGGAGTCCGAGGGGGTCCCGGGGTGGCCCACACCACCAGGCGGCGCGGCCAGGGGGCGCGCCGGGGGGTGGTGTGGCCCCCTTTTGGCTCTCGGGGTCTTCTGGTGTTTTAAGACCAATGGGGCCTTTTCTGGGCATTTTCCGGAAAGTTGATTTTTCTATAAAAAAACGAGACACGAAGGTAATTCTGCTGAAAACAGCGTTAGTCCGTGTTAGTGGTATCCAAAACTCACAAGTTTAGAGGAAAACAATAAGAAAAATGTACGGAAAAGGAGATACATTTTGGACGTATCAGGGGGCAGAAGTCTCTATTCTGGCACTCTACTAGGACGGGGAATCCCTAGAGCCATCTTCATCGATGTTTTTTCCTCCCATGATGATGCGGGAGTAGTCCCTCCGCGGGGCTGAGGGCTCGTGCTAGTAGCTATGTGGTTATCTCTCTTTCCCATGGATTGATCTTCATTGTGATCATGATTCATATAGCTTAATCTATGATGTTTCCTCTTCGTTATGTAATGGATATAACGTGCTCAATTGATTTTATCTAGTATAATCTTCTAGAGTCACCTTTGTCCCACAGTGCCACACTGACAGTGCGGGTGCCATGTGTGACTCTATGGATCATGGATTAGAGGGATACTTATCATGAACTTGTTCTTATTTTGTTGGATTGAATTATGAAATCATAGAGTTTCTTGATGCTTGTGTTAAGTATAATCTTCATGGTGCCAAGGTGACAGTGTGGGTGATGTGTTTGTATTAGAAAGATACTATTCAAGAGATAGGTTGTGGTATTTGTTAGTACTATCTTTGCATGCTCAAAGTGACATGGTTGGGGTGTTCATTGATGGGAACATGAACTTAATATGTGCTTGTGTAGCCCTACATGATTCCCATCCTATTTGATCCATTAGGAACGATTTCCGAGTAACTCTATCATGCATAGTGTTAGAGGAAATATCATGTATTTAATTATGTTAACATTGTTGAGAGTTGCCAATAGTGAAAGTATGATCTCTAGGCTTTGTTTCCAACCATTGCTACATTGTTTGCTCTCAGTTTTGCTACTTGTGACCTTGCTGCCATTTTTATTACAGATTTACAATACCTTGCTTTACCATCCATACTACCCGTATTTTATCATCTCTTTAGCGAACTGGTGCACCTATACAACTGGCAATTGTATTAGCTGTGTTGGGAACACAAGAGACTTCTTGTATCTTAATTGCAGGGTTGCTTGAGAGGGATACACTCAACCTACACCTCCCTGAGTTCGATAAACCTTGGGTAACTCACTTGAGGGAAATTTGATGTTGTCCTATAAACCTCTACGCTTGGAGGCCCAACATAGTCTACAAGAATAGAAGCGCATAGTAGACATCACTCTTTCTCTCTCTCTTCATACAAAAGAAACATCTGAAGGAAGATATGTTGTCATTCAGCAATAAAAAATACGAGCAAAACTAAGATGAATCATGAATGAATCAAATCAATGATCGTTCCTCAAACTTTGAGCTCACTCCACAGTCCACAATCCACATGACAAACAACTACACAAAAATGTTAAACCAGTTCAAAATTCCTTCTTGTTTCAATCCATAATTGTGGCGTATGAGATTACGATGTGTTTTGTTGGGTGTCTATCCCTCGGCTGGTTGGTGGTAGCCACTTTTCCAGTGGCTAACCTGTGTTTGATTTATAGTATTACATGGTTGAGGGTAACCAGATTCTAAGCATATTTCTTAGAAAATGGGTTGAGCCCATCCACCAGAAAGTGGTGGCTGATGACAACCACCATTATTCGCTCACTCTAGTCTCACCCTGAAGTGTTTTTTTTTTGCTCGGTTACCTTCCTGAAACAGAATACACTAGATAAAATATGTCTCTTTATTCCATTTTTCTAGTGGCGGAGCTAGGCTACTCACACATGTATTCTGGCCGGTGCTGCCACATGAAAAAATACTCCTAATCACTATAATTAAGCTAATCCCTAACATAGAGTCGCCGGACGAGCCCGGGCAGCTGCGCAGGGTCGCCAGGAGCTGGCTCTGCCCTTGGTTCCTTCCATCGGGCGACGTCGACGCTCGGACCAAGGGAAACTATCACAACCAGCTCTTCCATCTTCTATTTATCCCCGCACGATGTCCTCTCTTTCTCTCTTCTACCGCGTCGGGTCACAAGACAACTTAATAAGCTAGGTAGCTAGCAGACCTTATTAGAGATTACTTGTTGTTCTACACTTGGTTGGACATGTGGAGCATCTCAACTTGCTACTAGCTACCTTACTTGTGTGTCTCGAAGATGAGACAACACAAAGCCATTTGTATTGGTTCAAATGTTCACAACAAGGATGAAAAGATCTACTCGACCGTATTGACATTGTTGGATTTGTCCATTTAATTCGGTTATGAGGAATTCGCCAATATAATGAGTTGTATGATGAGATCTGAAATCACATATAAAGGGGTATTCTCACCACCTCATGGCAAAGACGTCACTACAATAATCTATCCCCTTTTCATCTTTCGAACCAAACACAAAATTGGCTAGCAATAACCGCATTTCATATTCCCAACCAAGCAGAAAAAATGGCTAGCACTAGCCAGATGGTTAGGGGTGCTCTCAACTAACCTACCCATCAAGCGAACCAAATAGACGTAATATGTAATACTCTCATGAAAATTATGAGTCCTCTGCGACCGAGTAAATAACACGGTACTACCACAACTAGGAGTGGTTACGGGTCAGTACCATTCTTGATATTATTTTGCTAAAAACCACCGGATGTGGGACGAAGCAGAACATATGGCACTGATTTCTGTCTAAAGCCAAGTTGACGACTACACTGACGCCAGGGACCATTTGTGAGGGTTGACATGGCTGCACACGTGGAGGAGGCGCAGGCATGGACATGGGCCCACATGTTGACCCATCTTCTCCCATTGTCTTATTTCTCTCTCTCTCAGGCTAGATCTCACCTCTCAACTGGAGTACCACCGCAGCTAGAATGCCCGAAGAATGATGACGACTGCTGACTAGATCCCGCCGCACCCAGGGAGGGAACGGGGAGGTCCACAACGTGGGACGGAAGGACGGCAGCGGTTACAGGTACGTCGCCTAAAGGAAGACGACAACACTAGGATTTTCCTCCCTCATCCGCGCCTGAAGGACGACGACAACGTAGCGAGTGACGCAGAAGACCGTGTCACGAAGATGGCACTGCACGGTGCCACCATTCTCACGTGGTGGAGGTTGCGGGGAAGGGTCGGCGTGTTGGAGGTCTATCCATGGCGGGACGCTCTCGCGGCGGTGCCGGCCGGCGTGCGTGGCCATGGCCCATGTCCACGAACTTGTCGCACCCGGACTTCTAGAGGATACTCATCGTACGAACTGAACAGTATTCTGATGGGATTACGGGGCTTACCGGCACCCGCGTCCTCTTACGAGTAGGCCAGCACTTATGTGTGACAACCCATCGCTACTGTTCACCGTCGATGTAAACTATCCCGTAGAAATCGGGACACTACCATTGACGTACTTCATACCATACACACATGGTACGTCAACGGCTTTGAACAAAAGGATAACACAACATGCCTCTAAGACACAAAAGATTGAAATAAGTTGCAAAGGGGCCCTCACTAGGGCAGAGATAGCAAATACAATCATCCAGAGGACACATGTCCCAACATAACATCATTACATCTCAGCGGAAGCATTCAAAGGGGTCTGAGTACAGACAAATCCAAATAGGCTTAAGAAGCCGGAAACTGAAATAAAGACGGAGCCCATCCATGATGTCTCGGATCCTGCCCGGGTCCGCTAACTACTCGTCAGCAGCCTCGTCAAACTCCACGTAGTAGCCGTCACCTGGATCCTCGTAAGCGTAGTCTGCGGAAACCACAGCCCCAAAGGGGTCAGTACATAGACGTACTGGCAAGCAAGACTCACAGTTCACCAAAGTATAGCCCGTCAACACAAGCACAGATGACTTGGGTTCAACGGAAGGAAGGGGATATATAAGATGCTGCAACTGGCTGCACCAACCAACTACAGAGATTCTATCACTTCCAGCTAACAGAAAGGGGATAAGATCGAGGGTTGTAACCAACTGAAAGATAACTTCAAACAAACCCATCCTGGATCTCGCCCCTTATCCAAAGAAGCAATCCGAGGATAACTCACACAGTTGGATTACAGATGAATCAAGTTATTGTGTCAATAATCCTATTACTAGTCAAGTGGTTAATCATGGGGTGTGAGATTATGAATCATTAGGTTTAAGTTGTCCTGAGTACTTGTTAGCCAGTACTTTCACCAAGTTAACCATAACCGCGGAAAACACGGCTTCTCGAGAAGATTATCCCTGCAGGGTTGCACCAATTTGGCCGTACACGTATGAATAACCCGCCAGATGGGATGCCTCCCACCAAGCGGGGCACTCAACACAACTCAACTCTTCTTCGCATCAAGCCCAAAGCACCTTGGGCGCACGGCTAATCAAGCCCCGAAGAAAAGGGACCCTCATAGCACTCTAAGACCGTGTCCCCCTATATGCCGACTACGAAAGTTCCACCCTGCGCTGGGCTCGCAAAAACATGCATGCGGCAAATAGAAAGCACGAACTAAATGAGATGATTTGGACGAGATGCGAATCGAATCAAATTGAGGGGGGCGCCCATACTCGCTTCCCACATGCGGGTAGTGCGCTCATCATGGATCAGTAGACAAGAGCCTTTTCCTATTAGGGTCGACACTAGCAGGCCTCAAAACCACACAGGGCCTCCTGCCGGTGCCTTATCATCAAATTATTATTAACAATAACATTAGCATGATTGATTGATTGATTAAACATCGAGCCCCCAGAACATAAGGAAATAGTAACAGAAAGTAACGGGTAACAGACTCGAGCAAAACAACCTAAGCATACTAGTAAGACACTGGCTCAATCAATAGGGTTGTAGGAGGGGTGGTGAGGCAATATCAGGGTTAAAGGATTCATGTGATAGGTTCGTAACAGAAACAACTACCACTAAGGCTAGCAGAAATAGACAACGGAAAGTATCGGTAACCAGGGTTGAAAGGAACACAATGGTTCATGTGAGTGATAACTTGCCTGCAAACTCAGCAGCCTGGTACTGAGCTAGATCCTCAGAAGGGGTGCTGTAAAGATCGTCTGTCTCAACGTCGTCGTCTATTCGAGAAGAAGCAAACAAACAAGACAGAAATATAAACAATCATTATCATGGCATAGTGCACAATCAAGATGATGCATGGCAAGTTAATGGTTGCATCAAAATAAACTAGCTAACATGATAACACAATTTAAATGGACCCCTATGCAATTTTGAGTTGCATATGGAAAAGGTTCATGGATTAAGTGGAAGCAAATGATTTACAATTAATTATTAGGTGAAAGTTGTTAGCATGATGCATGCATGATGGTAACAACAAAATAACAACAAATAACAATAATTGATGCAAGGGGAAAAGGAATAAAACAAGTTTGGAATTCATTTATTAAGTTTAGAAATTTTGGGTTACTTAAACATGTCACACAAACAATTGTTGTTTTCATCAAGTTAGAGTGTTCAAAACATTTAACAAAGTTTATTTTTGAAAAGAACATCAAATTTTAGTTGGATTACATGTTTCAAATATGGAAATAGGAGTTAGGATAATTTAATTATGAATTAAACAATATTAAACAAGTTTTAATTGAATTTAAAACAAGTGTGAATTTTTATTTGAATTTTATTTATTCAAAACATAATTTCAAACTCACATTTGAAAGGTTCACACTTTGATGGTTTGAAAACATATTTTGCATGTTCAAAAATATTTTATATTAAGCAAGTTATGATTTTATCAATTTTAATTGAATTAAACAAGTATTAAATTATTTAGGCAATTTAAATTATTCAAACAATGAAACAAAATTTATATTTGAATAGGATATTCAAAATGGTATGAAAAACATATTTTATTTGCATTTATTGGATTAATAATGAATTAGTTATTGAATTTAGCAAATTACATTTGAATTATTTGAATTTCAAATTTAAATTGCATTTTGAAATTTCAAAACAGAAAATAAATGATACCATGAGATAGAGAATTTAATTTAGACTATCACACATATTTTATTTTTGTAATTTGGACTTGTAAAACTAAAGTTATTGCCTATTAATTCCAGGGACCAAAATGTTAAGATAAAGGACTAGATTTGAATACAGAAATTGTTTGAAATCGTTTTATACGCACAGGAGATACACCCAGCCACTGCCAGGGGGGACCCAAACCTCGTTGTGCTGGCGTGGCCACACGAGTGACTGACAGGGGGCCCTCCCTGTCAGTACTCAGCCGAAAAAAAGGACGGGATTTTAATCCCTAGAGGCCGCGGGTCGAACTCGCGACCGCGCGCTCGCAAGCGTTTGCTCTGAACCAACTGCGCTGTTGCGCGTTTCTTGTCAGTTAACAGGGCGCAGGGAGGATATAGTTACAGGAGCGGATCAGAATTTTCTGAAGAACAAACGCTTCCGCGACTGACAGAACATCGCGGCTCGCCGGCGGTGATCAACGGGGATGCGCGTGCTCGCGTTGCTGGGGTGGTGCAGCGTGTGCGAGGAGGGTGCTGTGGATGCAAGCGTTCGGAGGAGAAGGGAAACGGAGGGGGTAGTACGCGTGCTCACCGGGACTTGGCCGTGGAAGAGCTCGACGGCGAGCGGCAGCTGCAAGGTGGTCGAGGACGGCGGCGCTGCTCTGGCTGTTCTCCGGGCTCCCTCCGGTGTCCAACGTGGAGAGGAAGGAGTGGGGGTCTGGTTTCTGTAGCTAGGGGGAGAGCGGGTGGCTACTGCGGTGGTAATCGACGGGGGTTCAGAGAGCTCGCCGCCGGTGGGGGATTCAGAGAGGGGGAAACGCGATGGAGAGGTGGCGATCGGCGGCGGAGAGAGGGGGGAACAGGAACCCTAGGCCTTGGGTAGCTGGCGCGCTGCCCTAGGCTACTTATAGGGGGTCGAAGAGCCTCCTGGCCGTCGGGCGCCGCCGTACGCCGACGTGGCGTGCTCGGATGGCCGCCGTACTTCGAACAGAAGGACTGCACGCTTTTTGAAGCGGTACGAGGCGCGTAGCGGGCTGGGCTGCGGGTTAGTTAGTGGCTAGGTGGGCTGGGGTAGGCTTAGGTGCTGCGCGCGCAGGTTTTTCTCCCTTTTATTTTTCTGTTTTATATTTTTTTTTTGCACAAAACAGATTTGGAAGAAAAAGATGGTTTGTAGGTTAATAAAAATTCCAGGAAAATTAGGGTGTGCTTGTTATGTTAATTTCAAACAGTTAACAGGTTTGGATTTCAAAATGTTTAAATTTTTGTGCTGTTTGGAAAATAAACCAATTTGGATGACTTTTGAATATTTAAATTGATTAATAAAATCAACCTTTTAATAAGGTGACCCAAAAGATTTAGTTGGAAACAAAGAATAAGAGAAAGTTTTGGTTATTATTTTTATAGTTTCAAATTGGTTCTGTTTGAAATACATTTGGTTTGAAATGGAATATTTTGTTAATTAATATAGAAAACAACCACTCAATAGGGTGAACCCTATTAATAATTGGATTAAAACATTAGAATAGTTTGTTAGCTTTCATGAGTTGGAATATGGTGCTGTTTGAAGTTGAGTTTGAGTTTGAAAACAATTTGGAATTATTTATTTGAAATAAAAACACCATTTTATTAGTTGATCCATATTGAAAATTATGACAACAAATAGATTGTTTTTATTTGAGATTTTCATTTAAAATGTTGTAACAGAGCAAGTATGAAATAACCATTTGAATTTGTTTGAGTTTGATTATGAAAACAAGATAAAACAGATGCAAAACAAATAGTAAACAAATGCAACAAATAATTAAACATGATGACATGATGCAATACTTGAATTAAAACAAGAAACAAAACATTCTAAGGGTATTTTCATACTTGGGATGTTACAAAACGCCCCCCCCCTCTTGAAGGAATCGCGCCCCGAGATTCCTTACTGAGAAGTGAAAAGGTCCGGATACTTCTTGCGAAGATCCTCTTCGGTCTCCCACGTTGCCTCTTTATCGGAATGATGCGACCACTGCACCTTCAAGAACTTGGTGCTCTTGTTTGCGAGTCTTACGCTCAGTATCATCGAGAATACGAATAGGGTGCTCCTCATAAGATAGATCATCTTGCAGTTCAATGGAATCATGATCAACTGCACGATCTGGATCTTTGAAACACTTCTTGAGCTGTGACACGTGGAACACATCGTGCACCTTGGATAGTTTTTCTGGAAGTTCAAGACGATAGGCATTTTCTGCCCGCCTTGAGAGAATGTTGAAAGGACCGATGTATCTTGGTTCAAGATTTCCTTTCACACCAAAACGATGAGTGCCTCTGAGGGGAGTTACACGGAGATATGCCTTATCACCAGGTGCATAGATCATATCCCTGTGCTTGCTATCATAATAGCTCTTCTGACGAGACTGAGCAATCCTGAGATTGTCACGAATGATACGAACTTTATCCTCGGCTTCCTTAACAATGTCAAGGCCTAAGAGTGAACGTTCACCAGCTCCAGACCAATTGATTGGACTCCTGCATCTGCGACCATACAGTGCCTCAAATGGTGCCATGCCTAGGCTTGCCTGGTAGCTGTTGTTGTAGGAGAATTCAGCATATGGAAGGCAATCCTCCCATTTCATGCCAAAGGAGAGACCACATGCTCTGAGCATATCCTCGAGAATCTGATTGACTCTTTCGACTTGCCCCTGAGACTGAGGGTGATAAGCCGTGCTGAACAGAAGTTTGGTGCCCAAAGCTTCTTGAAAGCTTTTCCAGAAATGAGAAGTGAAGATACTTCCACGGTCTGAGCTTATTTCCAATGGAACACCATGAAGAGGAACAACCTTTGCTGTGTAGAGCTCTGCTAACTGGCTAGCTGAGATAGTTTCCTTGACAGCAAAGAAGTGAGCTACCTTAGTGAGACGATCAATAACCACGAAGATTGCATCGTTGCCCTTCTTGGACTTTGGAAACCCAGTAACGAAGTCCATTTCAATCATGTCCCACTTCCACTCAGGAATTTTCAGAGGTTGGAGTAGACCGGCTGTTTTCTGATGGACTGCTTTAACACGTTGACAAACGTCGCATTCAGAAACGTATTGAGCAATTTCACGTTTCATGCCAGGCCACCAATACAGAGTCTTGAGATCCTGGTACATCTTTGTACTTCCAGGGTGGATGGAAAGAGGAGTTTCATGAGCCTCCTTGAGAATGACATCTTTGAGACTTTGAATCTGAGGAACTGCAATGCGTCCTTCGAAGAACACAGTTCCCTTATCATCAATTGAGAAGGACTTGAATTTATCATTGCCTTCCTTGATGTGCTCTACAATCTTCTTGATTTCAATATCACGAAGTTGTTCAGAACGAATCTTGTCCTCGAGAGTTGGACTGGCTGTCAAGCTAGCAAGGTAACCTTGAGGAACAAGACCAAGGTTCAGCTTCTGGAATTCTTCATGAAGTGGAGGTTGGCTTTCCATGATCATGAGATTAATGCAATATGACTTGCGACTGAGAGCATCGGCCATAACATTAGCCTTGCCTGGAGTGTAAGAAATGGTGAGATCAAAGTCTTTAATCTTTTCAATCCATCTCCTTTGCCTGAGGTTTAGATCTGGTTGAGTGAAGATGTATTTCAGACTCTTATGATCGGAAAAGATTTCAGTTTTGTTACCCAACAAGTATTGTCTCCATTTCTTGAGGGCAAACACAAGTGCTGCAAGTTCTAGGTCATGAGTGGGATAGTTTTGCTCATGTGGGTTCAACTGACGTGAAGCATAAGCCACAACTTGACGTTCTTGCATAAGAACTGCACCTAGACCTTGGAGAGATGCATCGTAGAATATCTGGAAAGGTTTGGTAGTATCTGGGCCAACCAGAACAGGTGTGGAAGTGAGTTTAGTATTCAAGAGATTGAAACTTTCATCACATTGTGGAGTCCAAATGAACTTTTTGTCCTTCTTTGTGAGATCAGTGAGAGGTTTGGCAATCTTGGAAAAGTTTTGGACGAAACGACGGCAATAGCTAGCCAAGCCAAGAAAACTTCTGACTTGCTTCACCGTCTTAGGAGGTTTCCAATCAACAATTGCCTTAACCTTTTCCGGGTCAATGGCTATGCCTTTTGCAGAGATGATATGACCAAGGTAAGCAACTTCTGGAATCCAGAACTCACATTTAGAGAACTTGGCATACAGACGATGCTCGCGAAGTTTCATGAGAGTGAGACAAAGGTGTTCTCCATGCTCTTCCTCGGATTTTGAGTAGACTAGAATGTCATCGAGATATACCACAACAAACTTGTCGAGGTATTCATGGAAGACAGAATTCATGAGTCTTGAGAACGTTGCCGGTGCATTGGTGAGACCAAAGGACATGACGGTGTATTCATATAGACCGTACCGAGTGGTGAAAGTTGTTTTAGGAATATCTTCCTTTCTGATCTTTATTTGATGGTACCCCATCCTCAAGTCCAACTTTGAGAATATTGAGGCTCCAGCAAGTTGATCAAAAAGATCATCGATACGAGGAATTGGATACTTGTTCTTGATGGTTTTCTCGTTGAGAGGACGATAGTCAACCACGAGTCTTTTTGTTTGATCCTTCTTGGCAACAAACAGAGTTGGGCAACCCCAAGCGGAGGAACTAGGCTGAATGTAACCTTTCTCCATGTACATATCGATTTGCTCCTTCAACAATTTCAGTTCAGGAGGAGCTATCTTGTATGGATGCTTAGAGATTGGAGCAGTACCTGGCTCAAGCTCGATCACGAACTCAACTGCTCTGTCCGGAGGCATCCCTGGAAACTCTTCTGGAAAGACGTCAGGGAATTCACAAACCACCGGAACATTTTCAATTGCAGGAAGGGGTTTGGCATCGAGGTTGAACAGCTGAACAGAACTTGATCCATATGGAGAATAGACTATCTGGCCTGAAGGGTGGGATAGAATTATTGACTTTTGAGCACAGTCAATTTTTGCTTTGTGGGTCTTCAACCAATCCATACCCAGAATGACATCAATGTCAGAATTTCCCAGCAACATGAGTGAAGCAAGGAATATGCGACCTCCAATTAGGATCTGATTGTCCATGCTTATCTTGGAAGTAATCATTTTAGTTCCCGGAGAGTGAACATAGATTTGATTGCTTAGTGGAACCAGAGCTAAATTGTACGTTGTAGCAAAGATCTTTGACACAAACGAATGCGATGCTCCAGTATCAAACAACACTTTAGCTGGAAAAGAGTTTACGGGTAATATACCGAGAACGACGTCAGCAGCTTCCTCAGCTTTGTCGGCCTTGATATGATTCACCCTCGCGGTCCTCCCGACAGGCCTGTTGTTGGAGTTGAAGGCTTTAGCCGGTGGAGCACGAACCATTGCCTGGTTGGTGTTGGGGCGAGGAGGTGGAGGTAGCTGCCTCTGAGTGCACTTATCAGCGTAGTGTCCAGTCTCCTTGCACTTGAAGCAAGTGACGACACGAGGAGTGCCTGGCCTTGGCTGTCCCATTGGAACCCTCTGACCCTGCATCTGAGATGGGTTGGGTGGGCGGGGACCAAAGCCTGGAGAAGCTTGGGCATTTGGAGCCCGAGTGACAGCACCATTTGGCACCCAGATGCGGCGCTTCTGCGGAGGGGTGGTCATGTTGGAGGAGGAACCACCCTCACGCGAGTGCTTACGGGACTCCTCGAATGCCTTGCGCCCATTCTCCTCATTGAGCGCGGTGTTCACGAGCTCCTCGAAGTCCTTGCACCTGATGTTGGTGAGAGCGTACTTCAGTTCCGGGTTAAAACCTCGGCGGAACCTTGCCATCTTCTTGGCTTCAGTGGACACTTCGTCACCAGCGTATCGAGCGAGGCGATTGAACTCGGTCTGATAGCTGATAACGTCCAGCTTGCCCTGCTTGAAGGAGCAGAACTCTTCACGCATCCTTTCCATGAGACCATCTGGGATGTGGTGCTTCAGGAAGGCTTCTTTGAAACAGCCCCAGGTGATAGGATATCCAGCCCTCATGGTCTGATAGTTCTCCCACCAAGAAGCTGCCTGACCCTTCAGTAGGTAGGTGGCATACTTGACCTTATCTTCCTCAGCAACATGTGCGATCTCCAGAGTCCTGGCTATGTCACAGATCCAGTCATCAGCATCCAGGGGCTCACGTGTTGCCACGAAAGCTTTCGGCCCCATGCTCAGAAACTCCTTGATGCTGACTCGCGGAGCATTCTGGTTGTTGTGCTGGTTAGCCTGGATCTGGGCCATCTGAGCCACGACCTGAGTCATCTGAGTCAACAGCTCCGTGAGCGGAGGTGGTTCAGGCGGGTTGCTCCTTGTTGGCGGCATCCTGAATAGACATTCATTTTAGCACAACAATAGAAAAGGATAGACTTGGTAACCGAAAGATAGATTATTCCGACGCATGAATAGATAACCAACAGGTACATCATCACATGTTCAAATACATCAGAATATCCAACACACCAATACATGGTTCGAAAGACAAAGAATAACTAAACATAGCTAGGAATGGATACATCGGTACTCCCATGCTCATCACGCAGGACGGCGGTGAGTAGTACGACGAGAGATACGGTGCGGAGGAATCCCACGGAAGTAGGTAAAACGACGATCCACGTAGATCGGGACTGCTCTGAGAGCAACTCTCGGTGTGGTGAAGTAGAAAGCGTCGTCTCCCTGTGCTCCAAAGCGTGGAATCCTAGCGTAGCCAGCTCCGAGGTTGAGGAGTGGACCTCTGATCGGCTCGTAACCTCCAACATCTGGTAAACTACGTCCAACTGTCTGCTGGAAACGTGCAAAGCGCTCATCTCCAACAAAGTCTGTGGTGTACGTAGCCAGACGAGTCAAAGCAAGATAGATCTGCTCCCTGACTGAGGCTAACTCCTGAGAAAGTGTGGTGGCAACAGCGTCACTGTGCCTCACAAACTGAGCGGTGGTGTGCAGCCTGGTGTTATCATGCTCGTAGACATCCAGGTTGTCGTAGAGGGTGAAGTGAGCTCCCGCTGACGTGATGTAACCACGGGGGATGTGGCGATAGATAGAATCGTCAAACCCCCAGTAGTCAGCACGGAGGACGGTGAGACTCACGTAAGCTGCCTGCTGCACGGCCATATCCACTGTGGAACCTACTGCCTCGTAGCGGTGGACAACGCTCATACCATCATCTGACAGAATGTAGACGATAGCCTGGTAGTAGGTCTTGTCAAACTCTCGCTGCTGCTCGTAGACCTGGTACTCTGGTGCCCAATGGAACCCCAGATAGGTGACCATGTCTCTCAGCATCTCCGGATAACCGGCGGTGCTCTCACAGCGAGTCATCCGAACCACCTGCGGGAAGAACCTGAGATCCATCTGCAGATGATCGGGGAAGTTTTGATTAGACGCCGGTAGAGAACTGATGTGGAAAGCAACAACAAGGTTCAACGGACGAAAAGGATGTTGAAAAGAACAGGATATTGAAGCAACATCGGGAAACACGAGACCAAAACTCCTGAGGTACTACGGAGAACCCAAAACACGTGAAATCCTAACTTGAAAGTTTAGGTGCAGAAAACAACGTTGCACTTCCTTACCAGAAAAGGGTGGGTGGGTGGGGAAAGAAGAAAAATGGCAGAATTCCTACTCTCACGTTTCATTTTTCCTATATAGCTACAAAATAGTTTCTAGACTCAACTGCGACCAGTAAAAAGGGATCCTACAGGCAGACAGGCTCTGATACCATTTGTCGCACCCGGACTTCTAGAGGATACTCATCGTACGAACTGAACAGTATTCTGATGGGATTACGGGGCTTACCGGCACCCGCGTCCTCTTACGAGTAGGCCAGCACTTATGTGTGACAACCCATCGCTACTGTTCACCGTCGATGTAAACTATCCCGTAGAAATCAGGACACTACCATTGACGTACTTCATACCATACACACATGGTACGTCAACGGCTTTGAACAAAAGGATAACACAACATGCCTCTAAGACACAAAAGATTGAAATAAGTTGCAAAGGGGCCCTCACTAGGGCAGAGATAGCAAATACAATCATCCAGAGGACACATGTCCCAACATAACATCATTACATCTCAGCGGAAGCATTCAAAGGGGTCTGAGTACAGACAAATCCAAATAGGCTTAAGAAGCCGGAAACTGAAATAAAGACGGAGCCCATCCATGATGTCTCGGATCCTGCCCGGGTCCGCTAACTACTCGTCAGCAGCCTCGTCAAACTCCACGTAGTAGCCGTCACCTGGATCCTCGTAAGCGTAGTCTGCGGAAACCACAGCCCCAAAGGGGTCAGTACATAGACGTACTGGCAAGCAAGACTCACAGTTCACCAAAGTATAGCCCGTCAACACAAGCACAGATGACTTGGGTTCAACGGAAGGAAGGGGATATATAAGATGCTGCAACTGGCTGCACCAACCAACTACAGAGATTCTATCACTTCCAGATAACAGAAAGGGGATAAGATCGAGGGTTGTAACCAACTGAAAGATAACTTCAAACAAACCCATCCTGGATCTCGCCCCTTATCCAAAGAAGCAATCCAAGGATAACTCACACAGTTGGATTACAGATGAATCAAGTTATTGTGTCAATAATCCTATTACTAGTCAAGTGGTTAATCATGGGGTGTGAGATTATGAATCATTAGGTTTAAGTTGTCCTGAGTACTTGTTAGCCAGTACTTTCACCAAGTTAACCATAACCGCGGAAAACACGGCTTCTCGAGAAGATTATCCCTGCAGGGTTGCACCAATTTGGCCGTACACGTATGAATAACCCGCCAGATGGGATGCCTCCCACCAAGCGGGGCACTCAACACAACTCAACTCTTCTTCGCATCAAGCCCAAAGCACCTTGGGCGCACGGCTAATCAAGCCCCGAAGAAAAGGGACCCTCATAGCACTCTAAGACCGTGTCCCCCTATATGCCGACTACGAAAGTTCCACCCTGCGCTGGGCTCGCAAAAACATGCATGCGGCAAATAGAAAGCACGAACTAAATGAGATGATTTGGACGAGATGCGAATCGAATCAAATTGAGGGGGGCGCCCATACTCGCTTCCCACATGCGGGTAGTGCGCTCATCATGGATCAGTAGACAAGACCCTTTTCCTATTAGGGTCGACACTAGCAGGCCTCAAAACCACACAGGGCCTCCTGCCGGTGCCTTATCATCAAATTATTATTAACAATAACATTAGCATGATTGATTGATTGATTAAACATCGAGCCCCCAGAACATAAGGAAATAGTAACAGAAAGTAACGGGTAACAGACTCGAGCAAAACAACCTAAGCATACTAGTAAGACACTGGCTCAATCAATAGGGTTTTAGGAGGGGTGGTGAGGCAATATTAGGGTTAAAGGATTCATGTGATAGGTTCGTAACAGAAACAACTACCACTAAGGCTAGCAGAAATAGACAACGGAAAGTATCGGTAACCAGGGTTGAAAGGAACACAATGGTTCATGTGAGTGATAACTTGCCTGCAAACTCAGCAGCCTGGTACTGAGCTAGATCCTCAGAAGGGGTGTTGTAAAGATCGTCTGTCTCAACGTCGTCGTCTATTCGAGAAGAAGCAAACAAACAATACAGAAATATAAACAATCATTATCATGGCATAATGCACAATCAAGATGATGCATGGCAAGTTAATGGTTGCATCAAAATAAACTAGCTAACATGATAACACAATTTAAATGGACCCCTATGCAATTTTGAGTTGCATATGGAAAAGGTTCATGGATTAAGTGGAAGCAAATGATTTACAATTAATTATTAGGTGAAAGTTGTTAGCATGATGCATGCATGATGGTAACAACAAATAACAATAATTGATGCAAGGGGAAAAGGAATAAAACAAGTTTGGAATTCATTTATTAAGTTTAGAAATTTTGGGTTACTTAAACATGTCACACAAACAATTGTTGTTTTCATCAAGTTAGAGTGTTCAAAACATTTAACAAAGTTTATTTTTGAAAAGAACATCAAATTTTAGTTGGATTACATGTTTCAAATATGGAAATAGGAGTTAGGATAATTTAATTATGAATTAAACAATATTAAACAAGTTTTAATTGAATTTAAAACAAGTGTGAATTTTTATTTGAATTTTATTTATTCAAAACATAATTTCAAACTCACATTTGAAAGGTTCACACTTTGATGGTTTGAAAACATATTTTGCATGTTCAAAAATATTTTATATTAAGCAAGTTATGATTTTATCAATTTTAATTGAATTAAACAAGTATTAAATTATTTAGGCAATTTAAATTATTCAAACAATGAAACAAAATTTATATTTGAATAGGATATTCAAAATGGTATGAAAAACATATTTTATTTGCATTTATTGGATTAATAATGAATTAGTTATTGAATTTAGCAAATTACATTTGAATTATTTGAATTCAAATTTAAATTGCATTTTGAAATTTCAAAACAGAAAACAAATGATACCATGAGATAGAGAATTTAATTTAGACTATCACACATATTTTATTTTTGTAATTTGGACTTGTAAAACTAAAGTTATTGCCATATTAATTCCAGGGACCAAAATGTTAAGATAAAGGACTAGATTTGAATACAGAAATTGTTTGAAATCGTTTTATACGCACAGGAGATACACCCAGCCACTGCCAGGGGGGACCCAAACCTCGCTGTGCTGGCGTGGCCACACGAGTGACTGACAGGGGGCCCTCCCTGTCAGTACTCATCCGAAAAAAGGACGGGATTTTAATCCCGCGAGGCCGCGGGTCGAACTCGCGACCGCGCGCTCGCAAGCGTTTGCTCTGAACCAACTGCGCTGTTGCGCGTTTCTTGTCAGTTAACAGGGCGCAGGGAGGATATAGTTACAGGAGCAGATCTGAATTTTCTGAAGAACAAACGCTTCCGCGACTGACAGAACATCGCGGCTCGCCGGCGGTGATCAACGGGGATGCGCGTGCTCGCGTTGCTGGGGTGGTGCAGCGTGTGCGAGGAGGGTGATGTGGATGCAAGCGTTCGGAGGAGAAGGGAAACGGAGGGGGTAGTACGCGTGCTCACCGGGACTTGGCCGTGGAAGAGCTCGACGGCGAGCGGCAGCTGCAAGGTGGTCGAGGACGGCGGCGCTGCTCTGGCTGTTCTCCGGGCTCCCTCCGGTGTCCAACGTGGAGAGGAAGGAGTGGGGGTCTGGTTTCTGTAGCTAGGGGGGAGAGCGGGTGGCTATTGCGGTGGTAATCGACGGGGGTTCAGAGAGCTCGCCGCCGGTGGGGGATTCAGAGAGGGGGAAACGCGATGGAGAGGTGGCGATCGGCGGCGGAGAGAGGGGGGAACAGGAACCCTAGGCCTTGGGTAGCTGGCGCGCTGCCCTAGGCTACTTATAGGGGGTCGGAGAGCCTCCTGGCCGTCGGGCGCCGCCGTACGCCGACGTGGCGTGCTCGGATGGCCGTCGTACTTCGAACAGAAGGACTGCACGCTTTTTGAAGCGGTACGAGGCGCGTAGCGGGCTGGGCTGCGGGTTAGTTAGTGGCTAGGTGGGCTGGGGTAGGCTTAGGTGCTGCGCGCGCAGGTTTTTCTCCCTTTTATTTTTCTGTTTTATATTTTTTTTTTGCAGAAAACAGATTTGGAAGAAAAAGATGGTTTGTAGGTTAATAAAAATTCCAGGAAAATTAGGGTGTGCTTGTTATGTTAATTTCAAACAGTTAACAGGTTTGGATTTCAAAATGTTTAAATTTTTGTGCTGTTTGGAAAATAAACCAATTTGGATGACTTTTGAATATTTAAATTGATTAATAAAATCAACCTTTTAATAAGGTGACCCAAAAGATTTAGTTGGAAACAAAGAATAAGAGAAAGTTTTGGTTATTATTTTTATAGTTTCAAATTGGTTCTGTTTGAAATACATTTGGTTTGAAATGGAATATTTTGTTAATTAATATAGAAAACAACCACTCAATAGGGTGAACCCTATTAATAATTGGATTAAAACATTAGAATAGTTTGTTAGCTTTCATGAGTTGGAATATGGTGCTGTTTGAAGTTGAGTTTGAGTTTGAAAACAATTTGGAATTATTTATTTGAAATAAAAGCACCATTTTATTAGTTGATCCATATTGAAAATTATGACAACAAATAGATTGTTTTTATTTGAGATTTTCATTTAAAATGTTGTGACAGAGCAAGTATGAAATAACCATTTGAATTTGTTTGAGTTTGATTATGAAAACAAGATAAAACAGATGCAAAACAAATAGTAAACAAATGCAACAAATAATTAAACATGATGACATGATGCAATACTTGAATTAAAACAAGAAACAAAACATTCTAAGGGTATTTTCATACTTGGGATGTTACAGAACTCCCCTCCACCGGCCCGCTGCTCCCTGCCGCACCCCGACTACGACATCCCCGCAGTGGCCTTGGCTTTCCCGCGTCATCATCGACTACAGCAGAGCACACATGCTCGTTGAGATCTATCGGATGGTAGGTACTCCTCCCTATCCGCCGCGGCAGCGCGCTCAGGAACACCTGATGCTCGGACTTCGAGCGCGTCCTGTTCATCTACCCCTGCGATGACCGCCCCGGTGGAAGAATAAGAAAAAAATGGGAAGAAGATGTTGGGGAGGCTGACAAGTGGGACCCACGTCCACCTCAATGTCCTCCATATCAGCCTAACAAATGAGCCCCACCGGCCATAATTGCTAAAATGCTCCCGGAAAGGAATCAATATGATTTGTGGCCCTCCGTTTGAAAAATTAGTAGTTTTAGCGAAAATTACTAAGAATGGCACCGACCCGTAACCACTACCCAATGATGGTAATTTTGTCTAATTCACCCTCTAATCTCAGAACACGAGAAGAATAAAAGCTAACCCAATTTATCGAAATGATGAGCAAAGACTTGGTCATCCATGAGAGCAGATAAGGAACGGATGTGTAAATGTCCGAATGAGAATAACCTCGCGCCTGGAACATGAATGGTTGGGACCTCCTATCATGGGCGGGCCCATCTCAATTCATGGGTATTTAGATGAATACCCATTATTTCTGGCAAACATTCGTATATAATTATAACGCTATAACGCTTGTGCGAGGTACTTTGGGAATTCTGCCAATGTTCAGCTCGTGTCATGATACGTTGCACGCGTCCACGAATCATTTGATTAAACCCGACCTCTACCTTGCCCCAACGCACCCAGCTGAAAGTACACAAAGGTCAACTAGAGGGGGGGGGGGTGAATAGGTGACCTACAAATCTTAATCCTTTTTCAATTTTAGTGCGGGCTTTGGAAAGATAATAACTTGGTTATCTAGATGTGCAACTAAGTAGACACCCTATGTGACAAATAACGATTAGCAACAGAAGTAAATGCAAGGCACAAGATAACCACAAGTGAAAAACACAGAGACAAGGATATGATTCCCGTAGTTCCTTCTTGAAAGAAGTACGTCTACGTTGGAGAGGTGGGGAGCCACCTAGGCGCTCCTCAATAGCACGGATGTGCACACCTTGTTCTCCTTGAGCTTCTCCGGTGAGGGCGATTCTCGTTTCCACTATGAGATCGACTTGAAGGCGTTGACCAAACCTTTACAAGTGGTTGAGGCTACTCCACAAGTGAGATGGAGGCTCTCAACAATCCGAAGCTTCTTTCTACAATCTGGAAGCTACAAGCACTAGGATTTCCCTTAGATGACAAAGCAACCAAGAGATTACAAGATCCCAAGAGGTATGGTGTGGGAATACAATTTTTTCTTGGTAGAAAGGTAGATCTAGTCCTCGATTGGAGGAGGAGGGAGATCGGGGAGTTTTGAGCTCTACAACAATGGAGGAGAGAGAGGAATGGACGAACTACCTATCTAGAGGAAGAAGACAACTATTTATAGGCTCCTCCAATTTCTGACCGTTGCAGTGTGCCAGGGCCGGAATATTCCGGTGTTAATACCGGAAATTTCCGGTGTGTCCTGGCCGGATATTTGAATAGTCTGGGGGCAGAAATTTGAATCTTCCGGGGGCGGAAAATTCCGCCCAATGTTCCGCCCCCATCTCTGTGCGCGGGCAGCAGCCGCACGCTGAAAACTGCTAAGGACCAGAGGCCGGATATTTGAATTATCCGGGGGTGGATATTTGAAAAATCCGGGCACGGAATTTTCCGGCCAATAATCCGCCCCCCTCTCTGTGCGCGGGCAACTGGGACAGATCCAATTTCTGCTAAGTACCAGAGGGCCGGAAATTTCCGGTGCAAATTTCCGCCCTAGCTTCTGTGCGCGGGCAGTGGGAGAAAAAATCGATCCCTTTGACATGGCCAGAGAGGCCGGAATATTTCGGTGCAGGGGCCAGAAATTCCGCCCCATAAGCACCGGAAATTCCGGTGTAGACAGTGAAAAATCCGGTGGCAGTAAATCCAATTTTCAGAACTCCTCTTTGAACTTTTGTATGTATTTATCAATAATCATCTTAGCTAACAGCTGCATAGACTCAAACAACATTGTTAGAGAGAGGATACCCGTGTTGTTATCATCACCAAAATTATTAGAGGGATCATGAGCTTTCAATCTCCCCCTTTTGGTGAGTGATGACAACACGGGTATTTCGAAGGGAATAAACTAACAATGCATGCGATGGAAAGTAAAACACCACAGATAGCATATATAGGAGACATGCCTCCTAATAATAATAGTTCACACAAGCAAATCCACGAATAACGAAGTTCGAAAAGACGCACGAAACGATAAAAGGCGAGGAAGAATGAAACCCCACCCTAGCAAATCCCCGCAATCATCTAGATCTTCTCCCCCTTTGGCATCAGGATACCAAAAAGAGAAAAGAGAGCACTACGTCCCATAGAACAAACTCTAGGCCTGGGTGTCATCCTCTGCTTCTTCCTCCTCGCTAGCCGTCGCAATGTCCTCATCATCATCCACTCCGAGATCCCAGTCAACGTCGCGGTTGTTCTAGTTCTTGTATGGAATCCTGGGAGGAGGAGGAGCTGGCACATCTGGAATGTTGAGAGCATTCATGATGGTGCGCTGGTTCTCCAGGATGTGGCGGCGCTCAACATAGGCGTTGTAGTTCTCCTTGTGGATGCACACATTCATGCACATCACCTTCTCAATGGCACGAGCAAGCCATGAGCGCTTCTTGGTGCCGGGAAGAGGTGGACGCATGCGAGGATCACGGTGACCCTGACCCATGGCGCCAACATCATGAGCAGCCTGCTGAGTGTGGGCGGCCTTCTTGTACAACATGACATCCTTGTGCTCATCACAGTCTAACTCAAGGTCCTCACGGAGGTTAGCAGGATAGCGAGACTTGATGAGCTTCATGATGTAAGGAGCATATGGGGGCACTTTGCGGTTGAAGAGAGCAAAGTGGATCTCGTTGAAGATGAAGTCCATCACATCAATCTTGTGGTGCTCAATATCAGTCATGTCACCCTCAGTGAAGGTCAGGAAGGAGTGGTACATGAGGTTAACCAGGCCACCACGAATAGCATCACTAGTCATCAACCCGTGCATCCGCACGGGCTAGTTCCTTTAAAAATAATACAATACATTTAGGTAATTTATAAGTTCTTGCAGTTTACAAATATATTCAAGAAACTATACAATAGAATTAAATAATATTGTTTGTTACAACCTTTTGTAATTTATATTTATCCTCATGATAAAATCAATCTTATTCCTTGGTGTAGATTTAAGTGAGATACATGATAGAGGTAGAGACTTGAGACACTATCATTAAATACATGTATCAAAATTTTCAAATTTTCCATCATGTTTAGTATGAATTATTTTCATGACCCTAGTGACTATAACAAATACTAATCATAGCTATTGTACATATTTATCAACACATATCTTATAACATTTATTGGATGTCAAACTTTTAGCGGTTCTCGGTATTACATGGAGTTCCCCCATGTTTGTCTCTACTTATATTTAGCAGCGAGAAATCGATATTTATGATCTTTTATATTTCATGCTTCGCCACATCTTACTTATTTCCGCACCTCATATTTTTGCAAAAAGGTGTTGCGTGCACTCTAAGTTACATATGCATCAATCTAATTGGAATATCCAAAGCTTGCAACCTAAATACCAGCAAACCTTAAAACAATGTTTGTTATCTTTATAGTGGCAAGAGGTCGCCTAGATCGAATTCTTCTACGGATCAGTGGTCAAGTTAATCTTAGTGTCATATAAGAAGGGATGGTCGAAGTGAAAAAGAACAATCTTCTTCTGTTTCGTTACCTCATGAAGTAGTTACAACTTACAACCGACATCAACACATATTAACTGAAGCATGACATATATCGTAAATAATATATATGATTGCTCAGTATGATATACGTACAGTCATTTCAATCCAAATAGTTAGTACTGCATCAAAGGTCATTCTTATTTTTTTTTCAATATATTTTACGTTTTCCTTATTACACAACCTAAGAAAAAGAAACACCAATATGTGTTGATGTTTTCTTTTTATACATGACATCACACTTATCGTGAGCGGTTCCAAGTGGTAGATGGATATGAAAATATTGGATGTTCGGCGGGAACGCTCATGTTCTAAACGATTGATGTTGTGGCCTTGGAAAGAGTATCTTCGTGGCATCCAAACTGCTGCTTCCTCCAAGGCACATGCATAGTGGTCCTCTCTCCATGATTGCAGGTTGACCTTTTCATCACGGCTAAGCCTATGTTTGTTCGTCTTGCGGAATGTCGGTAAGAAGACCATCAGAGGAACAACCACGCGCGTTGCATGACGACCACCTTGACGGCGACGATGGCGGTGATGTCGGGGTGCAAGTCGGCGCCATCTTCTCCTCTACAACGACGACGACTGGATCCTCGGCTTATTTTTCGCCTCATGACTACGTCAACGGCCAGCGATGTGCAGCCCCGTGCCTTCTTCATCTCCGACCACGTGCAGGTGCATGCTGCATGTAACCAGGCATGCAGACACAGCTCGACATGCTTGGCGCACAACATGACGGGCACCTTCATGACCACGATGCCAGGGATGCTAGCGTGCAGCTCAGCTGCTCGACACTATCTTAACCTCTACGATGACGACGGCAGGCAGCTGCGCTTCTTTTTAGCTTGCTGACTACGTTAGTGGGCAGCCGCCAGCCGGTGTGCAGCCTCGAAGCTTGGCGATGGCGTGCAGGTGCATGCAGCCAGGCACAAAGCGTTCTAATACACGTCGTCAAGCTCGAGAGACAGAATCAGTCGGACGTATATGCTGGCGGACCTTGGGACGCGGTCGTCGCAGTCGGCATGACGGCCATGACTATCGTCGTCGCTTCTGGCCATTACCAACAACATGGGTGTGAGAGAGCGGCCGGTTGTCTCTAGCTAGGAGGACTGCAGCATGGAGCCAAGCGTACTAATACAACTCGGCAAGCTCGACGGACAGGTTCAGTCGGATGTATATGTTGGCGGCCCTTCAGACGCGGTCGTCGCGGTCGGCATGACGGCCATGACTGCCATCGCTTCTGGCCATGACCAACAACGTTGGTTCGATAGAGCGGCCGATTGTATCCAGAGAGAAGACGTATGTGTGTTCATGGCTGTATGGCTACCTGCCCAAAGATTTAGACATAAAAAGAGAACGTACGTGTATGGCTATATGCATGCACGGCGAGAGATCGGCTTTTAAAAAAAAAAAATTAGTGTGGGCTATTTGCAGACTCGGGTTGCACCCGCAGGAAGGAGCCCGCGATACACGTTGTAGCTGCACAGGACTCTCGCACTTATTGAACGGTCCAAAATAAATAATAGATTAATCTAATGGATGAAGTTTTCTTAACTTGAGGATTAACGTGGGAGCTTCTACGGTGCCTCCAATTAGTAAATATAAGATATAAGATTATTGCCCGCGCTCGGGGCAATAGTCTCTCTAAACATACGCAGCAGGATGTCATAGATGGGGTAGAGACCTTTTGCAGAACCAATAACACCAGTAGACCCATACAGCTCAGACAACATGTTCTTCTCATACTCCATCCCGTGAGCGTGCATGCGATGGCCCTGAGGGGTGTGAAGACCAGCAAACGGATAGCCGAGCTCGGCAGCAAAGTCATGGAAGTTGGCAGTGAGCAAGTGAGGGCCAGACATCCAGGACATCCCAATATCCTCAGACTCATCAAAGACCAGAGTGGAGTAGAACTGCTGGATGAAGGTGATGCTGTAGGAGCATTTGGTCTCCATGAGGGGACGCAGACCCAGAAGTTCAGCCAGCTGGACAGAGTTGTTGAAGTATGCAGGATTGGCAGCCATGTGTGCAAAGTTGATTGATTTCATGGGACAGACTGGCTTGCTCATCACAGTGTACACCTGCTTGAAGAGCGTCTCCTTCTCAACCTGCCAGAAGCATGAGTCAATGGTTGGGTCTTGAGGACCCTCAGTGTACCAGGCCTTGCCCCTCCATGCCTTGAATTCAGGGGTAGACATGGTGGCCAAGTTAAGATCTGACTTCCCCTGCTGCTTATTGGCCTTGCGAGCTGCCCTGGAAGCGTCACGTTGGCGCTCATATGCTTTCTCAGCATCCTTCTCACGACGGCGAGTCTCCGCCTCATCAACTAACGTGCCCTCAGCATCTTCCCTCAAGTGTCGGAATCTCTTGCGTGAGCTATTCCTCTTGGGAGGCCTAGAGCTTGAACCATCGGGATCCATGGGAGAGGAAGGGATGTGTGGTCTCTTGATCCGCAAAGAGCAATCAGAGGATGAGGAGAGGAGGCAAGGGGGCCTCCCGGACGACTCGGAGGCGGCGGCTGCGTTTGTGGGCGGAGTGGAGGCGAGGGGAGGGAAAACAGTCTCGAACTGCCCCTCCCGTCGCCTTTATATAGCCCCCAGCCGCGAGGACCGGAAATTTCCGGTATTAGGACCGGAATATTCCGGGGTCCGGAGATTCGGGCCAGAATATCCGCCCCAAATATCCGGTGTGCCTTCTGCGAGCGGGCACGCTGGATATTTGGGAGAAGATTTCGGTCAATCTCGAGCCCCGGAAATTTCCGGGGCTTAAGGCCGGGACCTTGGATATTTGCCCCGGAAATTTCCGCCAAAATTTCCGGGGTGCCTTCTGTGAGTGGGCACCTTGGAAATGTGTGAAAATTTCTGAGACAAATGTCGGGAGTCCAAAAATTTCCGGGCCCTATGCAGGAATTTCCGGGGTTCCCATGTCTTCCAAGGTTTTTGTGAAAAATGAAACAAGAAGTGAGCCTCCAAAACAAACATGAATCAACGACAATGAACACACAAAAACGAACAAAAATCAAACAACGCAAATTCAAAGAGAAATGTTGGTGACCGAAGTCACCGTGTTAGAGTGTGTACCAAGGAGCCGCGAAGATGTATCTTGGGCCCAAAAGTATGACTCACGTTTAAGCACAGTAATTCACAAAATGACTAGATATGCATGAAGCTTTGATTGTTTTGCGCATGATAGGTGGAGTGTTGGTTCATGAGTTGAACTACGCTCCCCCTATGTCCATGCCTACATCTAAACTCGAGAACACATATAGTGAAGGTAATTATGCAAGGGTTCAAGAGAAGTTGGTAGAAAGGTAGATCTAGTCCTCCTCCATGAGATCCTTGAAGGGCATCGAGTTTGGTTGGAGGAGGAGCGAGATCGGGGCGTTTTGAGCTCTACAACAATGGAGGAGAGAGAGGAATGGACGAACTACCTATCTAGAGGAAGAAGACAGCTATTTATAGGCTCCTCCAATTTCTGACCGTTGCAGTGTGTCAGGGCCTGAATATTCCGGTGTTAATACCGGAAATTTCTGGTGTGTCCTGGCCGGATATTTGAATAGTTGGGGGGGGCAGAAATTTGAATCTTCCGGGGGCGGAAAATTCCGCCCAATGTTCCGCCCCCATCTCTGTGCGCGGGCAGCAGCCGCGCGCTGAAAACTGCTAAGGACCAGAGGCCGGATATTTGAATTATCCGGGGCGGATATTTGAAAAATCCGGGCACGGAATTTTCCGGCCAATAATCCGCCCCCCTCTCTGTGTGCGGGGAAGTGGGACAGCTCCAATTTCTGCTAAGTACCAGAGGGCCGGAAATTTGCCCCGGAAATTTCCGGTGCAAATATCCGCCACAGCTTCTGTGCGCGGGCAGTGGGAGAAAAACTCAATCCCTTTGACATGGCCAGAGAGGCCGGAATATTCTGGTGCAGGGGCCGGAAATTCCGCCCCATAAGCACCGGAAATTCCGGTGTAGACAGTGAAATATCCGATGGCAGTAAATCCAATTTTCAGAACTCCTCTTTGAACTTTTGTATGTATTTATCAATAATCATCTTGGCTAACAGCTGCATAGACTCAAACAACATTGTTAGAGAGAGGATAACCGCGTTGTTATCATCACCAAAATAATTAGAGGGATCATGAGCTTTCACCAGCAGCCCAACTATGCTCTTAAAGAGCTATAGAGTAATTAAAAAACCAAACTAGAAGCATCGAGCCAGCCACGCATTAATGCACCAGCAAATGCTTATGGCAACATAAGGTGTCATGCAACCTTGCTTCTATTTTTTTTAATAATTTTGTCTATCTTTTCTCGGTCTCCAAACCCGCAAATTGTCAATCATCTTACTAAATCAAAAATAATCTTATGTGCGTGATGGTGATGTAGGATGTCATTAGTTAGCTAGGTCAATATGATAAAGAAGCCTCCCGAATGGCAAATAATGTAAAATTTTCAGTCTACAATCCTTCTTGTTTTAGAATTTCTATACTTTATTTTGTCAAAAAATTGAGTTTGAATACCCACTGCCAAAATCCTGCGCCCGCCACTTCCTCCTATGCATCGCCTTGAGCGAGTCGGAGTGATGTCTCGCCCGCGTTCGGTGCGCTGGCCCCTCAAGATTTCACCTACATGGGCATGTCCAAATATCATCCAGCGCGTTGTGCGTTCCTTTTTTTATTGAATTTTAATTACAATTTTGTTGTCCAATTTTTATCGAGTCATGAAAATGTTTTTCAAATAATACTGTTAAAATGTTTATAAATGAAAATTGTCTAGATTAAAAAAGATCGAATTGAAAAATTAAAATTTGAAATGATGAATAAATTTTGAAATGAACAAAAATTTGGATGAATAAGGACAAATTATGAAAAATGAAGAAATTTTGAATCAGAACATTTTATATTTTTTGAAGATGAACTATTTTTTTCAAATGGTCAAATTTTTTTGAAAATGATTTTTTCTGAATCTGAACAGATTTAAATCTGAACAACTTTTAGAAATAAACAACATTTTAGAATGGTGAATAATTTTTAAAAATGAACAAATTTTGGATCAAAACAAATTTTCAAAATGAACAAAGTTGAATCGAAGAACAATTTTTTAAAATGAATATTTTTCTTAAATATTGAATAAATTTTTAACAATTTTTGAAAAATGGTGAACAATATTTGAAAATAAATTTTTTAAATAGCAATCTCAATTAATTAAAAAATGTTGAGATTAAAAGAAATAAAAGTGAGAAAAAGAGAAAGAAATCAATGAAAACACGAAAAAGGAAAACACACATAGAAAAAATACACAAAAAACGAAAGAAGAAGAATCAAAGGAAAATGGGCTGGCTCATGTAACCGATTTCTGTGAGCAGGCGATACTAGGACTCGCAGGCACTATATAACGCCTATTGCGAGCCCTAACACTAGGGCTGGAATTAAAACTCGAAACTCACGAGTTAAACGAGTAGCTCGCAACTCGACTCGGCTCGGCTCGAACTCGTTGTCCAACGAGCCGAGTCGAGTTTTCGTTTTCGACAGTAAACGAGTTCAAGCTAAACGAGCCGAGTTCACGAGTACTTGTTTAGCTCGTTTAACTCGGTAAGAAGAGTTTCTAATGATATTCTTATCTATGTGAACATTGTTTTACTGATCACTGTAGTTTATTTACTACAAATTGTTTGATGGTGACATGTTTTCATCGATTATTGTGATGATTTTATTATACATGCCCCAAATAATGGAAAATAATTATATATACAATATATAATATTGAATTTTTATAGTTTTATAAAATAAAAAAAGTTAAACGAGTAGCTCGCGAGCTACTCGCGAGTTCACCGAGCCGAGCCGAGCTTTGATTTTGAACTCGTTTGTTGAACGAGTCGAGCCGAGCTCGACTCGTCAGTTGACCGAGCTTGAGCGAGTCGAGCCGAGCTGACTCGGCTCGGCTCGAATTCCAGCCCTACCTAACACGGACTCGCCCATGTAAATATGTATTTCCCTATTTAGAGCGGGCCGGCCCATTAGTTGTTTCGTCTTAGAGAAAATAAGAAGAAAATATAGGGAAGCCAGGAATCGAACCTGCATTCTGCAGAACGGAGATACAGGCGCACAACCACCGAACCATCGTGCGTTTATGCACAATACCCGTTTTCAATATTTTTATTGTCTCTTGTTTTTTCTGGTTTTTCATTTTTTCCCATTTTCTTTTCTGTTTTATTATTTCTTTTTAGTTTTATTTTCCTTTATTTGAAAATATTCGTTTTTTCATATTTTAAAAATCTGATTCATTTTTATTTTTTGTTTCACTAAACTTTTCTCAAATATGGAACATTTTAAAATTTGAACCATTTTCAGTTTGAAATCATTTTTTAAAATTAAACCATTTTTCAGTTCGGAACCATTTTTAAAAAACCAGAACCATTTTCAAATTTGGAATAATTTTGGTTCACCGAAAATTTTGGTTCACTTTTTATTTAGTTCATCAGTATTTTCGGTGCACCAAAATTTTTTGTTCACTATTATTTTTGGTTCACTAGATTTTTTGGTTCACTATTAGTTCTAGTTCACAGAAAATTTTGGTTCACCGTTATTTTTGGAGCATCCGCATTTTCTGTTCACTGGAAATTTTGGTTCGCTATTATTTTTTGTTCATCGGCATTCTTTGGGGGCACCGATGGTTTCACTATTTTTTTTGGTTCACCAAAATTTTTGGTTCAAATTTATTTTTTGTTCAAACTAAAAAATGTCAGATTAAAATTTGTTCAAATTTGAGAATTTTTTAGTTGTAACATTTGTTCATGTTTGAAATCGTTATATTTTTTAAAATCGTTAAAATTAAAAAATTATACAAAAGTAAAAAATCATTCATATTTAGAAAAATGTTGAAATTTCAAAAATATTTTTATAATAATAAAATATTCATATTTTTCGAAATATACTCTCTAGTGTGGGCGAGCCGATCTGCGAACATTTCTAGAAATACTAAAAAATATATATATAGAAAAAAAAACATGCACGTGCTTAGAGTATATATTTCTAGAAGTCACGTTCGGTACGTACGAGGGTGGATGAACGTGACTACGTGAGGTAGAGCTAGGTCAAATTATCGGCAGTGTATTTTCTCCGTACGTGAGCTACAGAGCTGGTACGTGAGCTAGTTGCGTACTGCAGTCGGGCCAATTTTCCCGGCCCATTAGCGGGCGAGCTGCGTACCTGCCAGCTGCGGGCGAGTCCGTACCCCCGACTCGTTATAAGCGGGGTATAGGACGACCCCTAGGACTCGCTATAAGGGCATCTTTAGCCGTGTCTTCCCCCAGGGTCCAAAACGTCGCCATTTTGGGGCTGCCGCGGCGCCAAACGGCGCTAATCTGAAATCTGGGGGGCAGAGTTCCCAGTCGTCCCCCAGCCCAACAGTAGGCCCAAAGTAATTCAAAAACTAAATTCGACGCAATTTTATTAATTCGACGAAAATTCATACAGTTCGACAGAAATTTAACTAAAAAACAGTAAACTAGGCGCAAATCCTCTACGGCTACTTCAGGCCAAGACTCGCCGCGATCGTCTGGCTGTAGTTGCAGTCGTCCCCGTCGTCGTCGTCGTCGTATGAACCGCCGGCGTCCCACCTGCTCGTGCCTGCGCCGGGATCGCGGCAGTGCGGGTTGCTCGTCCTTGCGCCAGCGTCGCCCCACCTGCTCGCCGCGAGGGCGCGCTGGAGCTCGTCTTTTCCCTCCCTGTCGGGGTCGAGGACGACGTAGGGAACCTCCCTCGTCTGTGGAGGGAGAGGGACGCGGCGGTGGGCCGCATTGGCGGCAGCTTCCTGCTCGCGCTGCGCCTTCCGCTGCTCGGCCTCGGCGAGGAGACGGCGCTGGAGCTCCAGCTCCTCCTCGGTGCTGTTGCGCAGACTACAGTCGGCGGCGACGTCCTCGGCGACCGGCTGGAGGGTTTTGCGAGAGAGCTCCTCTGCGGCCTTCAGGTCCGGCCACTCGTCGTCCTTCTCCACCTCCGTCTTCGGGCGGACGACGCGCTCGAAGTCCGCGTCGTGCCGCTAGCGCGTCTCGCCGATGCGCAGGGCGCCGCCGCTGCGCCTGCGTGCTGGGGCCCCGGAGTTGAGAATGAGAGGAGAAAGGGGGAGGGATTGGACGCCGGAGGAGCTCGAGGTGGCCGACGACGACCCACCCATCCGCCGCGGTGCCAACGAGGGGTGCGGGCGGGGCGGCATCTGCAGTCGGGGCTCGTTGCCGACGTCGATGTAATCCAACACCCACTCGAGGGTGCGGTGCTAGCCTCCCCACCACCGCTTGCGCCCCGTGCTGTTGGCGCAGCCCTCGACAGAGCCATTGTTGCCCTCGGCGGCGAGGTCCGCATCGTGGCGGTGCTGCAGTTCCTGCCACCAGAAGGCGTCCTGGCCGTGCGGCCTCCAGTGACGTCGCGCGGCCTCGTCCGCCGGCAGTCCTCGACGGACTTCGGCGATGGCATGCCGGAATTCAGCGTCGGTGGAGGGGGTTGGGGGCACGGGGACCCACCGACGCTGAGGTGCCAGCGCGGTTGCCCGCCGGCGGAGCTCGGGAGGCGCATGTCGGGCGGGCACGGATAGCCCGCCCGATATAGCGACCATGCTTCGTTCCTGCGGAGGTGGCGGTGACGCCAGCCGTTGGCGGCGGCGGCATCGTCGTAGTTCGCCATAGCGGGGGAGAAAGCACAGGGGAGGAAGGACGGGGAGAGCGGCGAGCGGCGAGGGGGTTTTTGTAGCCTGCCGGGGCATTTACTGCGCCGCGTGCCCTCGCTGCCGCCCGCCACGCCATTACTCCCGCAGCCTTTGAACGGGCGCATGCACTGGCCGGCCACCAGGCCATAAACGCCGGCAGTCTTTGACCGACGCGGGAGCCGAGAAGATAATCACGGGGGTTTCTGTTCCTGCGGTTTTCCGACGCGTCACTGACAGAGCTATCCCGCCTGTGTGCCGCGGCGCGAATTGGCGCCGTTTCGACGCTATTTGGGCTTCTGGGGGGCCAGCTGGTGCGTAAACGGTGCTATTCGCCGTTTTTGGCGCTAAAAGGGCCGCCTGGGGAGTTTAGGGGGGGGGGGGCACCGAAGATGCCATAGTGGACGCGTGACTGGCTGGCGCAGTGACGCGGATCCGAGCTCCTCCTACTGGCCGTCGCTCGCCTAAGAGCATGTCTAACAGGACCCTTAAAATTTCGCCCCCTAAATCGCGTGTAGAGGGCCCTGCACACGAAATCTAGGAAAATTTGTGCTCAAATTTGCAAGTTCATCTAGCAGACCCCCTATCTCCGCCCCGTATGTTTGAATTTGAACTTCGCGGGAGAAAAGATGAACTCGATTTTATTCAGATGATCACCATTGCTACATGAAATCGAGCTCGAGCTCGTCATAACCTAATCTAGTCTAGGAAGACGACGGGGCCGGAAGCCTCCATCGCCTTGAACTGCTCGAAGTCGGCGACGGCCTTCGCCTCCTCCTCCGCTTCCGCCCGCGCCGCGGCCTCTGCTTCCTTCTTCGAAAGCTCGACCGCCGCCGCGAAGGCGGCCTCCTCCTCCTCCTCTGTCGCCGGTACCTCCTCCTCCTGCGCTGTCGCCGCGCCTCCTCCTCCGCTGCCGCTTGCGCCGTCGCCGCCGCGCTTGCACTGCTGGTGCAGCTCCCAATCCGCGCGCCATTTCGCGAATTGGGGGCCGCTCATCGGCCGCGGCGGCGGGTCGACGGTGTGGTACCTCCCGCCCGCGGCGTAGTCCGCCAGAGTCGGCGGCATGGCCGCCGGCCACGCCGCGTACTTGCAGGCGGCGCGGCGGCTCCCTGCAACGGAATGTTTGCAGTGGAGCCGCCACGCCTCCTCGAGCGTCTCCGGCTCGCGGCGACGCTTGGAGCGGGCGGTGGAGGAGCCGGAACCGTCGGGGGAGCTCATCGCGGTGGAGGCGCTTGGAATGGGGCGGCGGCGCGCGCGTAATTTCTCACCGGAGCTGCGGCGGCGCGCGGCGGAGCTAGGGTTGCGGGTGGGGGGTTGGACCCCCACCCCAACCCTCACCCACTATAAGTACGGGGCGGAGGGGGCGGTTTCGCAGGCCCCGTAAAATTTTAGTACGGGCCAGGCCGCATACGGGGGCTGCTAGACGGCCGTTTTGGCCCGCACCCCGTATGCCGCCGGAATTTTACGGGGGGCTCGCGTTATAAGGGGCCTGTTAGACATGCTCTAACCAGACCGGCCGCTGGCACTGCCGAGCGCGACGGTCATCATTTCTCCGTTGGGTTGGGCCAGACCGTCGGCCTCCACCGATCTAAGCCCGTGTGCTTCGACCATGAAATCAAATCCAATAGGCTGGATCGAACAATCCTTCTGCGCCTAATGACATCCAAGCCCATGGAAACCGAGGCTTACATCCTCTGGCCCAACTTGAAGTTTCGTCGTCTACTGGCAGTCCTAGTCTTCTCCTCGAGGGAAACCAAATCCCACCGACCTTAGATTGCCTCCTACGCCTCCCCGGCCTTCCGTCACCAGCTCCGGTCAAATCGCGAGATAGCGATGAACGCGTCGCAGTTTATGGACAAGCAGATCCTTGGCCTCGCGGCGGCGGGCGCCGCGTCGCCGCCTCCCTCTGGCCGCGGTGGCGGCGGCGGGGAGCTGTTCGATCTGATGGGCCCCAACCCGCAGGAGGACGACGTGGTGGAGAGCCACGACCTCGACGCGCGCCGCGGAGCCAGTGGCGCCGACGAGGTGATGGTGCCCAGCTACGACTTCCAGCCCATCCGCACCGCCGTCGCCCCCGCTGCCCCAGCGCCCGCTGCGTCGGCCTCCGTGCCGAACGCTTGGGGGTCGCTCGACTCCAATGCCGCGTCCCCCAACCTTAAGGTAATAATACTTGGCTACCTCCCCGCCGATGGTGCTGCTGGTAGAGATCTGTCCATCACGCCCCTTCACATGCTAATCAAATGAACATATGCCCATTAAGCTTATTTAGGTCGCATGCTTCCTAGCTACGGAGTTTAGCTCTAGATACTGGTAATTTCTAGTAAGTGTTACCCTGTTCTATTGTACTAGAATTGTACGGATATACATTGAATTGATGTGGTTGCTCTTTTGGCACTACATGGTTCAAGATAGAAAACGAAAAGGGATATACTATTGCACACTCCTACGGGCACCATGGGGTTTACTTGCGAAATTTACCTGACGAGTTGCCGGCCGATGTTTGACAATAACATCATTACGTTATTGACATCCCTGGGCCCATGACAGCATTTGCAACATAAGAAAATATTGATATGACATTGTATTTCGCAGTTATTTTTAGATGGTTGCAGATGCTTCTCTTGCAATGGCTGTGTTTGCAACTTGTTGCTGATTTATGATTTCTGTGGTTGAGTGGTTTACCCCTCGTAGTCTTGTATGCGTCATATTGTACTCCCTCCGCCTCAAAAATAATTGTCGTTGAAATGGGGGTTGAAATGGATGTATCTAGACTTGAATACATCTAGATACATCCATCTCAATGACAATTATTTTGAGACGGAGGGAGTATTATTGTTTCAGAAGCATGCATGCAAATGCAATGATGTGTAACTTGGCTAGGTGGCAGACTATGTTTTGGGGATTTACTACACACACACCCACTAATCTCATGTGTGATTGCTGAACCTTAACCAATTTAGGTACGCCCACCGTGCGCATTGGAAGTAAAAGTGACAGTAGCACTTCAGGGATATGTATCCCTTATCATGATTCCAGTGAACCACAATTCTAATAACTATGAAAAAAGTTGTGTGTTTGTATTGTACTCCAATCTTGTGCATGGTCTAGAGAGATAGTTTGGCGAGCTAAACGAGACGTTGGGTCGCCTCAATCACCAATCTTGTGTGGGCAGTCCAGCTCCAGCATATCCATGTTACATGTGTGCATGCAAAGCTAGAATGTTTTCTTCATATTTCTTGCTAGTGGTATGGTATGCAACATAATGGCCATTGATTGAGTATAACTGTATAAGTATTAACATGGGCACTCAGGATCTTATACACATTCATCATATGCTTCTGTAGCTGTACTTCATATTAATAACCAATACAAGGTTGTTTTGATGCATAATTGTTATCACTTCATATCATGTTGCTGCTTTTCTCTTTCCTTGTGATAAATGTACTTACTATGTTTATTTTCTTTGGCAATGCAAAGAGTGCTGCTATAATGGAGCCTCGTGGTCTAAAGAAAGTTAGTCATGAAGAAGAAAGGAACAACTTCAATGCAGTCACTATAGCAGATATTGATCGCACCATGAAGAAATATGCTGATAACTTGCTACATGCACTGGAAGGTGTAAGCTCAAGACTTGCACAGCTGGAGGGAAGAACACACCATCTCGAGGACTCTGTTGGTGAGTTGAAGCTAACAGTTGGTAATTACAACGGCAGCACTGATGGAAAACTGAGGCAATTTGAGAACACATTGCGGGAGGTAAGCTTTATTCCAACTCCTCTCCCTGAAAGTGAATATCTTACCTCCACTCCCTCTTCTCCTTCTCTCCTTGGTATAGAGAATACCCTGTTTTCTGTTTACGATATCAAGATGGAAAACAAGTTAGTTTACTCTAGAATAACAATAGTCTTTTTTCTTTTCTTTACCTCGTCCATGTATGTTATTATTCTTATGTATATTTACCTTATTTTGAAAACTGAAGCACATGGCCTGATTTTGTCTGTGACTCTGTGTATACAACTATACATTTATGATGAAATGAGCATCTCTGAAATCTATCGGTTATATACTCTATCATATCATATTGCATTTTATTAGGGCTTCATTTGTCCCAGCTAGGCGCCATTGTTGGTAGGTGCAGTTTATTTGTCTGTTTAAGGATTATATGTCATAATATCAATACAGAAGTTTAAAGTCAATATTTAATTGACCTGACTTTCACCATTACTTTTTAACTTGAGTTTCCTTCCACTTCAACAAGGGCAATGTGGAGCTATGAATATGTTGTTGCCCCTTATCCGTTGCATGTGTGCATGTTAGTGTGTTTTATGTTTTTGTTCTGCCCTACTTAATCTAGTGGTTTTGCATGCCTTAACCTAATGAGGTGGTAGTCACTCTTGGGGAATTTTTCCCACCCTCATATTTTGCTATAATTGCCTGAAACATTATAGGGAACTTTTTATTTGGTTCTCATTTGTACTAACTTGTCCTCTGGAAACATATTTCCATCAGTTTGCTGTGTACCATCTCCAGGATTTCTTCAGTGACTAGACTAATTATGTATGACTATTTGCAGGTTCAAGCAGGTGTGCAGATTTTGCGTGACAAGCAGGAAATTGTTGAGACCCAGATCCAACTAACGAAGCTTCAAGTATCTAAAGCGGAGGATGTTCAACCAGAAAATGCCGGTACTGGGCAGATAGACTCACGGCAGCAGCCGGCTGCACCCCAGCCAACCGTTCAACCACAACATCAAGCCCATCCCACTTCCCAACCACCGGCACTGCCTGTCCTTCCTGGTCCTAATGCGCCACCGCCACCGATCCTTCACAACCAACCTCCCCCACAATTCCAACCTCATTTACCGCATACCCAGATGCAATCGGTCCCACCAGCTCCATCTGTGCCGACCATGCCGCATGAATCTTACTATCCCCCATCTGCACAGCCAACAGATGCAGCACACCAGCAGTATCAAGCACCACCAGCCACGCAGCCACAAGCGCCTCCAGCGGCACCACAGCATTATCAACCCCCGCCTCATTATGCTCCATATGCTCAACCTCCACCGCCTGGAAGTGTTAACCCCCAAACTGCAGCTCCGCCCTTGCCCCAGCAGCCAGAAGAACCAGCACCTTATGGACCTCCTCCTGCTCAGAGCTACCCACCTAATCTACGTCCACCATCCCCTTACATGCCACCACCCAGCGGACCCGCTCCTCCTTTCTATGGGCCAAATCCTGGCATGTACGAGCCTCCAGCAGTCAGGCCTAACTCGGGTCCACCACCGTCCTACAATGCTGGATACAAACAGCAGGGAGGAGGCGGTTTCCCTGACCAATATGGTTACAATGGGTCTCCATCTCACCGCGGTAATGCTGGGATGAACTCGCCGTCACCCTTTACTCCCGCAGGCACCCCTTCTGGCGGGAGTGGCAGCTACGGCAAGCTCCCTACAGCTCAAATACTGCCCCAGGCAACGCCAGTGAGCTCCAGCCCGAGCGCCTCCTCTGGCAACAGAGTGGCGGTGGATGACGTGGTGGACAAGGTTTCCACAATGGGGTTCTCGAAGGAGCAGGTGAGGGCTACTGTGCGGAGGCTGACGGAGAACGGCCAGAACGTGGATCTGAACGTGGTGCTTGACAAGCTGATGAACGACACTGACGCGCAGCCTGCCCAGAGAGGAGGTTGGTTCGGGCGATGAACCCCAGGTGCGTAGCGAAGGGCCGTTGCTGCCCCCTGCAGCAGCATGTGTATATCGATCACTGAACAGTCGTGGAACCATTTTGTGCATTCGTTGGTTAACGTCGAAATTCTGTATTCATCCGAGTAACGTCGAAATCCGTTTGGTTTGTTGCTGTAGATCGCGCAGCTCTGCGTTTGACAGCTCTTGTTTTCACCTGTTATTTGGTGGTAGAAGCTTAGTGGTGAAAGTTCCGGAGTGTTATTACCTGCACTGCCTATTGGTGGACTGGTTGTCATGTTCTTTCATCTATCTATCTAATAAACCAAAAGGTTACGCAAGACACTTTGGCCCGTGCCCAAGATGACACGCCTGATCTGCCCAGGACTCTCACGTCATTATCGGGTTGTGTGATCCCAAATCTCACGGAGGTTCGGCCAAGGTAAATACGACACGGGAGCAGTATCAGCCAGCCGTGCACTTTCACCTCCTTATCTCCGAAATCTAGTACTTTGGTACGTGTAGCTCTCACCAGGACCACAACTAGAGTCTTGCAGATCGCAGACAAGGAGGATACTGTAGGCTAGCTCACATGGCTTGGCGGTGCCTCGCAATCGGCCGCTGCGGGGAGCTGGGCGGCATCGGTCCAAACTCACTTGTCCAAAGATGAGGACAATATCAGCCACCAGATCGAAATAGCCATCGTCTCTCCCACCGTCGCCGGCTCCCCTAGCGCGTGCTCGCACGCATGACATGCCTGTGTGTACCGGCACTCCTTCTCGCTTGCGCCGTCCCCACCACCGGGTATAAAACCACCGGCCTCCTCGGCGACGGTCACCACGCCACGAGAGGCAAGGCGGTTGCCGCAAGGACCGGAATGGACGGGGGCGGAATGAAGCTGGAGGCCAACATCGAGGTGGGACGCCGGGCGCCGCGCGCTAGCGACGACGGCTCTGTTCCAAGGACAGGATCGAATGATGCAAACGGTGGTGCTCCCGCGCCACCGCCGGACGCCGTCATCAACCTCGAGCTGTACGTTTCGTTTCATACTGTACGTTAGCAGTACGTTATTACACAGATAGTTTCTCAATTTGCCTTCGTCCTGGGTTTCGTTTGGGCGTGCGTGCAGCGGCGACCCGACCATGTACGAGGCGTTCTGGAGGGACGCCGGGGAGCGGGCGGCGGTGGTGATCCCGGGGTGGTGGGGGATGAGCTACACCTCCGACGCCGGGAGCATCTGCTGGTTCCTCGAGCCGGGGTTCGAGCGCGAGGTGCGCCGCCTCCACCGCCTCGTCGGCAACGCCGCGGTCGACGACGGCTACCACCTCGTGGTCGGAACCGGCGCCACGCAGCTCTTCCAGGCGGCCATGTACGCCCTTTCCCCCGCCGGCGCCGATCGGCCCGTCGGCGTCGTCTCGCCCGCGCCATACTACTCGGTCAGTAAAGAGCAAGTGACACAGCAAATCCAGCTAGAAATTCAGTTAATTACATTCGTGGCCGTGAATAAGTGATTGGCAATTTGACATGGTGTGTGTGTGATCTTGGACGGGTGGACCTATATATTAGTCGTACCCGCCGCAGACGGACCTCCTGCTCTCCGGGTACTACCGGTGGGCCGGCGACGCCAACGCCTTGGACGGTGCCAACGACGCCCACATCGAGCTGGTCTGCTCGCCCAACAACCCGGACGGCGCCATCCGCGAGGCCGCGCTGAGCGGCAAGGCGATCCACGACCTGGTGTACTACTGGCCGCAGTACACGCCCATCACCGGCGCCGCCGCCCACGACATCATGCTCTTCACCGTCTCCAAGGTCACCGGCCACGCCGGCACCAGGCTCGGCTGGGCGCTGGTCAGGGACCGCGACGTGGCCAAGAAGATGGTCTACTTCGTGGACCGGGCCACCATCGGCGTGTCCAAGGACTCGCAGCTCCGCGCCGCCAAGATCCTCGCCGTGGTCTCCGACGCCTACGGCGAAGGCGGCGACACGCGGCTCCGCCTCTTCGACTTCGCGCGGCGGCGCATGTTGGAGCGCTGGACGGCACTGCGCGCCGCCGTGGCGGCCTCCGGCGCCTTCAGCCTTCCGGAGGAGACCGCCGGCTACTGCAACTTCACCAAGCAAACGGTGGCAGCTTACCCTGGTACGGTACACGTGACAATTGTCCATCGACACCGATTCCTCGACCATTACCGCACCTTGCTCTGAGTTCTCACTTTTCATTGCCTTGCGCTCGCGATCGGGTGCAGCGTTCGCGTGGCTGCGCTGCGAGAAGGAAGACGTGGAGGACTGCGCCGACTTCCTGCGCGGGCACAGCATCGTGGCGCGGGGCGGGGAGCAGTTCGGAGGAGACGCCAGGTGCGTCAGGGTCAACATGCTGGACAGGGACGGTGTATTCGACATACTCGTACAACGCATCTCCTCTATAACATTATCACGATGAGGGTGTACAATCCTGAGAACGAAATGGCTCATCAGAGTGGATGCCAGGACAGGATTTTGATAATCTCATCTGCTTAACTATAGTTTCTTTCTTGTAGATGACGATTAACGCCGGTCTTTCTTTTAAGATAGGAATGCAAATCAATAAAGCCAAGCTTCTTTTTTTTCGACAATCGATACCATATACCTATATCAGCGAACAATACGATACATAAGCTGACTACAGCGATTACAAAATAAACTCTAAAAGAAACGACCAACTCATCGAGATCTTCAAATTCTTTTTTCTTCCATGGCACAATCTTGTACTTTTCTAAAAGCAGCGTAGAAGAATGACAAATATACCAAACCATAGACCTTTAAATACCAATGATGGTTCTCCCATAATTTTAATTTTAAGCCGCGATGCCAAGGCTACGTGCACACACACAACCATTTAAGTAATCAATCAACATCGACAAGACTACCAACACCGATATTTTAGGAAAATCAAACCGAACAACCTTGCTGACGTCGCTGGGAGCCGAGAGTTTGAATCGCCATTGCCGAGAACGTAGCAGTCGGGACAGATATTGCAAGGACAAACCTCCTCGCGGCAACCATAAGAAGAAATCCAAAATGGATATGGCGAAGCAAGATCTGAAGGAGCAAACCTAGATAAACTTAATCTTCCAATACCGCCATTAACGTCGCAAACAAAATCTTGCCGTCCAAAAAAGAGTTGGAGATTACCTATTAAAAATGATGCTATCTCCATTGACGAGGAATATGGCTACCAAAACGCTAAATCAATATATCGAGAACACTACTTTTATTGAGAACTCCAATCATAGATCGGGTTCCTCGCTCCTCCTGACGCCGGCGAGGCCGGCCGGAGGAAGAGGAACCGATCTATGATGGAGGTGGAGGTGCAGCGGCTTTTAGGGTTTGCGGAATGAGCTCTCGTACGGAAGGGAAAAGGAAGCTAGCAAATAAGTTTTACATGCATGGAACATTTCCACTCGCATCCACAAATTCCCTAACCAAACTACTAGGTGCGTCGGACAAAAAACAGAGCCCATCCGGCATATACCCCATAGTTCGTCTCTGTGCGGCGTGGTTTAATATTTTGTCCGACGCACCCAGTCCGACCCTGTCCCATAGAGAGTTGTTTGGTAGTGCCAGACACAGCTATAGTCGCCGCCACATCTGATACCAACCAGGGGGCCAGCGTTGTCATAGACACAACGACTGATCAACTTAATGACGTCGATCGACCATCGAAACATCGTGCCAGCGGCACCTTTGCCATTCGCCCCGGCGTGGTCCGCGCATGAAGCCAGAAACTACGTCGACTTGATCCCGACAACAATGGCGGGGAAGGGCCCAGTGGCAGCTTCAACAGCAGAGGAGGCAAAGGGTCCAACTGGGGCGACTAGGAGGACTACAACGTGTTCGACCACACTACCGCCACAGCTAGATTAGGTCTAGGTTTTTAAATAAATTTTTTCAATTTTCATATTTATTTTTTGTGTCCGGACTCATTTGAATTTGTTCCCCATGGGAGCGTAGTTGGAAAGGGCGCTCTCGCTACTGTCGGACGGTCTATTGGGAGGGAGGCTGAAAAATGCTCTTACATCTTAGCCAACGAAAATAGCCGAACATGTTGCGGTATCGAGACATCGTAGTAGAATTCATAGACGGGGGTGCCATGAGACTACGGGTAGAGACGTGGGGGAACGTGGTTGCGCTAAGGACGAAAACACATGTTTTACCCAGGTTCGGTACGTCGTAATAATACGGCGTTCCTACTCCTGCAAACTCACTATTCAGGTCTAAAGCCTGTGTATACAAAGTACATCGTGAGGTTCTGTTGGCTATTCGTCGAGGATCAACCTCTCGGCGAGTTAGCTAGTAGCTTCTTGTCTTCTTTATCATATCTCCCGTCCGGCTTTATATAATAACCGGGTTAGGGCATACAGAGTAGGAAACCTAAAAGACTACGACAACTATTAACTTGGAAAGTAAGGAATCCGCCTTCTACTCCAAGCCAGATCACGTGGGCCATGATCCGGGTTCTTCTAGAATCCGGCTTCTGTGCGTCAGATTACTGGGCCGCCCAATGGACCGTAGCCCACTACCATTTGGGCCACCAGGGTAATCCGGCACTTTAGACTACCATCCGATATAGCCCTATTCGGTATATATCCGATAGTAGCCCCCAAGAAGGATCGAGACTCCGTTTCGCCGTCTTTCTCCAAATGCATCTTTTCCGAGAAATATCGGCCTGCAGTCTTAATTCTTCTTTTCTCCCCTTAAAGGAGGTGGTAACGTAAAACTCGGAATGCAGAAAATCCGGCTTTTCTCGCACGATCCTTCGCGGAGAAGGAACTTCCTACGTCAGCGCTTAAAACTTGCTGACGTAAGGGACGTTTGGGTTACAGGTGGGAAACCCAGAAACATATCTCTGACAGATTCTCGCGGGAAACGAGGAGATAGCCATAATCATCCTGTCGTTTCATTTCCTGGATTTTCCGGCGAGTGACACGCGTTGGACATCCAACGGTCAAAAGAGCCGTTAGCATGCATCGTGACGGAATTCCGGCTATAAATAGCCGTCGTCGTCCACCGTGAAAATCTTCCGCTCTTCACTTCGCACGCCATTTCCCAGCGTCCAAGCTCACAGCAAGCAGCTCTCGAGCGCACCACCGCGTCCAAGACCTCACCGGAATCGACCAAATCGCCGCCACCCGATGGCATCACCGCCGTCCTCCCCGGCCCGCACCGTCACGAAAGATATCGACGAAATCATCGACACAATGGACCCGCAGCTGGATTCTCCGGCGACGAGCTGACGAAGGCCGCGGGCGGCGCGGAGGGCGAGGGAACTTCTCTCGCCTCCGCAGACCTTGCGGGATCCTCATCCGCGCTCACTCCACCGTTCGCTCCCGAGACGGTGGAGGAAAAGATTGCGCTCGTCGGCGACGAGCTCGCGGCCGCGGAGGCCGCAGCGTCCGCCGCCGCCGGAGCCGAAGAAGAGATGGAATCTGCCGGCAACTGGAGTGCCTGCAGTATTCCTTCGTCCCTCCTTCCGACAATGGAGAAGGAGGGGTTTGTCTTGAAGGGAAAATGGCGGCTCCCGGAGGACGAGACTGAACCCATGCCGAACGACGGAGAACGGGTTCTTCTCTCCTCCCACCTTCTTAGAGGTATGGGTATTCCACCATCCGCCTTCTTCCTCCAGATCATGTCCCACTATAACATCCAGCCACACAACCTTCCACCAAATTCCATCCTTTACTTAGCCTGATTTCAGGCCCTTTTCGAGGGTTATCTAGGTATAGCGCCTAGACTAGATTTCTGGCTTTACTGTTTCGGGGTTAAGCGGAACTCTTCGGAGGGCGCACTCCCAACTTGCGGAACCATTTCTTTCACTCTCCGGAGATTCCGAGAGGATTGGTTCCCCAAGATTAAAACATCGGAATCCGTCAAGTTTTGGACGGGTTCCTTCTTTTATCATCCCGACGTTTCCTTTCTTGAAAAAACGTTCGGGGTTCCACCTTTTTCGAACACCGCCGCTGTTCCCCAAGAAAATTGGGGAACTGAGGCAGTTCAAACCCTGCCGCCGGATCTTCTAAGGATCAAGCGGCGCATCGCCAAACTCGTCACTTCTGATCCGCCTTTAACCGGCATGGACACAGTCCTTTGCTGGTTGAATAGGCGGATCCAGCCCTTGGCCAATCACGGTGCTTGCCTTCTCTGCGAGTACAAGGGAGCCGATGACGAAATGCGGACAACCAGCAAGGACTGGTCCGCAAAAGATTTGCGGCGGCGTGTGAATCAGTTGGTCGCATCACGCGACCAATATGAAGAAAGCCGGCCAATGTACACGGCCGAGAATCCGGCTCCCAAGGTATAATTCTTCGCCTTTTGGGGTTTACATTCTTTCTCGTTTACTCGGTTTTTGTGTTTTTGACTTAACTTTTTCTTTTCAACAGATCGCTGATTTTCCTGAGTCGGATCTTGCTTTCGACCCTGAGCTGGAAACGTTGCGTGCCACCTTTGCCGGTGGGCGAAAGCGCAAGAAGATCTCCTCTTCCCAGGAGGTCATCGATCTTGACGGAATTCCCGTCGCCACTTCCAGGTTTGAACATCTGGGTTATTTTCCTTTGTCGGAGTTTTTCTTTCATCTTCGGAGTTTTAACTTTTCCGGCATTTTGCTTTGTTTTTTAGCCTACCTCCCTCTACTCTAAAGCCAAAAAAGCTGAAGAGGCATAAGGTTGTGTCCAGCAGAGGCCCTCATCCTTCCCCTGCCACCGCTCCGACCACGCCGATCACAGTAACAGAAGAGCATGCTGCAGCCCCCACCACCGAGTCTCTGGAGACCAGCCAGCCCATTGTGCCGGAAACGGACACGAGGGAAAGGGCGGCTCCTGAGGTGGGAGGTCCTTCTCGGATAACTGAGGAGGAGATCCCCACCTTTGACAAAGACTTCAAGAACATCAGCGATGGCCTTAGCGCGACCGGGACTCTTTTTGCTGAGTATGCAAAAGAGTTCACTGAGAACTTAACAGGGTTACAGCGGATGAGCCAGGTATTATCCTCAGCCCCCAAGCATTAAGTAAAATGTCTACTTTTCACTTGATGCTTTTCAATATCATGATTTTTTCATTTCCGTGTTCCAGCAAACCGCTGAAACCATTAATATGGAAGTTTCCAACAAACTTTCCGTCAAGAATAAGGAGGTTAGAAACCTTCTTTCTATTCTTGACGCGAAAGAAGCAGAGCTGGCATCATCTCAGCTACAGCTGTCGGAAACAACAGGTATATTTCGATTCTCTGAAGTTCCTTATCCAGTTTTTTGTCTAAGTACTTTCCCAAGTTTTTCTAAACTCGGAATTTTGTTCCTTGCTTTCCAGCTGCTTTGGCTAAGGCCAAGGAAATAGCTGAAGATGCCGGCAATGCCGCGATTCTCCGACAGGAGAATTTGGACCTTCATAAGGATCTTATGAAGGCTCAAAAGGATCTGGAGGCCAGCAACATGGCCCTTGGGATTGCTCAATCCAAGGCCTCCCAGCAGGCGGACAAGGACAAGGCTACTATCCAAGACTTGGAGAATGCCTTAACCCTACGCCTTGAGGAAGGCTCCGAGATGGACAAGATTCTCGGTAAGTTGTCAACATTTACAGTTTTTTCCATGTCTTGATTTCCTTCTCTTCTTTTCCGCTAACCTTTTGGTTATTTGTCTGAAAAAACAGGAGATAACCCAGATCTCACTCGGATCGAGAAAATCCGAGCTTTTGGGAAGGTATGGACTGCGATCAGGGCTGCAGGCATGCAGCTGGTCAACAAGTTCCTTCCCTCAAGAACTGGGGAATTCTCGGAAGTTGAAAAACTTCCGGAAGCTATCCTGGAGGTGGCGGAATCCAAGGAGTCCACCTTGCGCTCCGCAGCACGGGGTGGTGCACGCATGGCCTTAGGCCTTATGCGTATGCATTACCCTAGTGCCAAATCTTGGCGCGTGGCGTCCGGTATCCCCCTTGGATACTCGGAGACCCAGCGGGCCACCATCTTCGACGAGATCAAGGGTCACGCCACCAAGATCGTCTCCATGGTGAACATCTCCATCACCTATCCGGAAGAAGCGATCCCCGAAGCCCCCGAGAACGATAGCATCGATGAAGACTCGGATGCCTGAAGGATTCTGCTTAACCTGGATGGTGGAAGTAGAAAATAGGAGCATTACTGCACTTTACAATGTAACCTTATATTGTAATGCTTCTATTCTTTTGTATAAACAAGTACTCCGCCTTTTGCAGTTAATTATGAAATTCTTTGCAAGTTTTCCGGGTTTGATATTCCTTTATCTTCTAAGTTCTCTGGCTTATGTGCTTTAACTGTCCTTAGTGTTTGAAATGGCTCAATAGTACTATGAATCTTTATGCCGAGTTACTGGGTAAAACCAATCAGTTTGAACTCGAAAACATGGATCATACTAAGGGCATTTTTACTAACTAGCTCCAGTGACCCAACACATAAACAATCAGATAATGCTTAGAGAATAATAAGGAATTTTTTGAATGAAACTCGGGCACGCAGGCACAATCCGAGTTTCCTTTAGCCTTTGAATAGGCTGAAAATCATTCAGTTTTTAAACGCCGAGCACGCAGGCACAATTCGGGTTAACATTGAGTATTTTGTAAGATCATTGGGAAATAGATAAGGTGGAATCATGTTTTGTACTATAATAAACTTGTAAAAAACATGGATAGAAGAATTCTGACAACTTTATTGCATGATCTCAAAGATGTTTACATAGAATTGAACTAAGTATAGAAGGGACGTAACTGCTGGATACTCCAGGGCCTTTTTATCTCTCCTAGTTCATCATCTATCTTTCTCTTTCTTTTGCGATTCGGCTTCTCGGGATCATCTTCCGTATCATGAATGTCGACAAGATAATATGATCCATTCTTCATGGCTTTACTGATGACAAATGGTCCTTCCCATACTGGGGCCAGTTTGTGCTTTCTTTGCTGCACCAATCTTAGCACTAGGTCACCTTCTTTAAAAGAACGATGCCTGATTTTTCGACTATGATAACGTCGTAAACCTTGCTGGTAGATGGCGGATCTTTGAAGCACAAGTTCTCGTTCCTCTTCTAAGAGATCGACGGCATCCTGTCGTGCTTTTTCGGCATCCTAATCGTTGAAATCTTGCACTCTTGGGCTATCATGGATCATATCCGTTGGAAGGATTGCTTCCGCATCATAAACTAGGAAAAACGGGGTTTGCCCAGTTGACCTGTTTGGTGTTGTTCGAATACTCCAAAGCACGGAAGGTAACTCTTCTACCCATGCTCCAGCTGCTCTATGAAGAGGAGATTCGAGTCTTGGACGTATTCCTTGCAGGATTGAGCTATTCATTCTTTCAACCTTTCCATTGGATTGCGGGTGTGCCACAGATGCGAGATCTAGGCGAATTCCCGTTTGTCGGCAATATTTTGCCAACTCTCCAATGGAGAAATTTGTCCCGTTGTCGGTTATTATGCTGTGTGGAACGCCGTATCTCATGACTACGTCAATGATGAAATTTCTGGCAGTTACACCGTCAAGTTTTTTGTTGGGTTTAGCCTCCACCCACTTGGTATATTTATCCACAGCTACAAGTAGATGTGTAAGTCCGCCTCGTGCAGTTTTGAATGGTCCCATCATATCTAGCCCCCAGACCGCAAAGGGCCATGTAATGGGGATAGTTTTGAGTGCTTGGGCTGGCATATTAGTCTGCTTGGCGTAATACTGACATCCTGCACATGTATTTACTATGTGCTCAGCATCTGTCTTGGCTGTTAGCCAGGAAAACCCGGCACGGAATGCTTTTTTGACTATGCTTTTTGATTGAGCATGATGTCCGCAATCCCCGGCATGGATTTCTTGCAGGATTTCTCGTCCTTCTTCTGGTGAAATACATCGTAGAAAAATTCCGGAAATACTGCGTTTATACAGACAATTGTTAATTACTGTGTATCCTTTGCATCGACGCTGGATCTGTCTTTGCAAGACTTCTTCTGCTCCTTCCGGGTACTTCTGATTAACTAATAAGTTTATATATGGGATTGTCCAATCCGGGTTAACGAGCATAACTTCAATTGACTCGGAAGCTAGAGGATAATCAACATCTCCACCTTTTATCGATGGTTCGTACAAATGTTGAACGAAAACACCTGGCGGTAGGATTTTTACCCTTTCCGATCCCATGCGGGCTAACGCATCCGCGTTCCAATTTTCTTCCCTTTTAACATGGAGCACTTCGAATCCGAAGAAACAAATGGCGAACTCGTCCACTGTTCTCCGATATTCGGCCATTATAGGGCTTTTTGCGTCCCAAGTTTGGTTGAGCTGGTGCTGTACCAAATCTGAGTCACCGTAGCACAAAATGCGCTTGACACCTATTTCTTTTGCAATATGCAAGCCATGAAGCAGAGCTTCGTATTCTGCCACGTTGTTGCTGGCATTGAAGTGTATTTGTAATACATACTCCATTGTATCTCCTTTAGGGGATTTTAAAACTACACCAGCTCCAGCGCCCTCCTTCATCTTGGATCCGTCAAAGTGCATGATCCAGTACTCGGACTCCGGCATTGGTGTTTTCTCCATTGCTTCCGTCCAGTCGGCGACAAAATCTGCCAAAACCTGGGATTTTATTGCCGTCCTGGGCTGATACTTAATGTCGAAGGCTGCTAGCTCGATGCCCCATTTGGCTACTCGGCCAGTCGCCTCCGCATTGTTTATTATATCCCCTAGTGGTGCTTTACATACCACTGTTATGGAATGTCCTTGGAAGTAATGGCGAAGTTTTCTGGATGCGAAAAATACGCCATATGCCAGTTTTTGATAGTGTGGATACCTTTGTTTAGACTCGGAGAAAACTTCGCTTACATAATATACCGGATGCTGGTCTGGTATGCTCTGTTCGTCTTTCTTCCATTCCACAACAATTACTGCACTGATAACCCGGTTTGTAGCCGTAAGGTACAATAACATAGGTTCTTCGTCTTTTGGGGATGCCAAAATCGGAGCTTTCATCAAAATTTCCTTTAACTGGGTTAACACTGCGTCTGCCTCTTCTGTCCACTCGAATTTGTCGGATTTTTTCAGCAACTTGTAGAGTGGTAAGGCTTTACCCCCCAGCCGCCTAATAAATCCGCTGACGGCTACGACGGAACCCGTCAATCTTTGGACATCTTTTACACACGTAGGTTTGAAGATGTTTAAGATTGTTTTGATCTTTTCTGGGTTTACTTCTATTCCTCTATGAGAAACGATGAAACCCAGAAGTTTTCCTGAGGGAACACCGAATACGCACTTTGATGGATTTAACTTCATCTTGTAAGTGCGCAAATTTTCGAAGGTTTCTCGTAAATCCTCAAGGAGAGTATCTTTTTCCTTGGTTACGACAGCAATGTCGTCCATGTAAACATGGACATTTTTGCCAATCTGACTATGCAAACAACGTTGCATGCAACGCTGGTAGGTTGCACCTGCGTTCTTCAGGCCAAATGGCATGGTTATGTAATAGTACGTCCCATAAGGGGTTATAAAAGAAGTCTTAATTTGATCTTTCTTTTCATGCGTATTTGATGGTACCCGGAATATGCATCCAAAAAGCATAAGAGCTCAGAGCCTGCAGTGACATCTATTATTTGATCAATTCGCGGTAACGCGAACCTATCTTTTGGACACAGTTTGTTTAAGCCGGTGTAATCTATACACATCCTAAGGGTAGTAGTATCTTTCTTCGGTACTAATACCGGATTTGCAGACCATTCGGTGTGTATAACTTCCTCGATAAAGTCTGCTGCTAAAAGCCGGATAATTTCCTTGCCGATAGCCTTCCGTCTTCTTCCGTCAAATCGACGGAGACCTTGTTTGACGGGTTTGGAGCCTGGAATCACCTTAAGTTGATGCTCAGCAAGTTCCCTGGGTACGCCTGGCATGTCAGCTGGACACCAGGCGAAAATATCCCAGTTCTCACGGAGGAACTTGATGAGCTCGCTTTCCTATTTGTCGGTCATCCCAGTTCCCACTACGACAAATTTTGTCGGATCTTTGGGATCTAGGATTACCTGTCTTGTGTTCTCGGAGGCCTTGAAGCTATCTGCTGGCTTCCGGGTTTCTTTTCCTGCCGGCATTTCTGTCGGCGATACCTCTTTGGCCAGCTCCTTCAACTCTTCCTTTGCTATGATTTTCTCAGCGCAAAGGGCGTTTTCTTTTTCCAGCTTGTTTGCCAACTTGAAGTCTCCCGATATGGTGATTACTCCTCCTTTTGGCCCTGGCATCTTCAGCTTGTTATAGATATAACATGATCTTTCCATGAATTTGGTGAAAGCTGGACGTCCGAGTATCGCGTGATACACGCTTTCGAACGGCACCACTTCGAAGGATACTTTTTCCTGACGGAAGTGATCTTTTTCTCCGAAAGTGACATCTAGGGAAATTTCTCCTAGGGATCGTGCTTGCCTGCCAGGAACAATGCCATGAAAACGTATGTTGCTGTGGTTGAGCTGGGTCTCGGAGATTTTCAGATGCCTCAGTGTATCCAAGTACATTATGTTAATGCTGGATCCTCCATCCATCAGCACTCTTCTTAGCCTAGTGTTTTGGACAATAGGGCTTACAACAAGAGCTTGCGTGCCGGGTTCAGGGATATTCCCAGGATGATCAGACTGATCCCAGGTGATTGGTGTGTTTGAATACTTCAAGAATTTCGGGGTTGCCGGAACAACCGCGTTTATTTCTCGAAGCGTTCTTTTTGCCACCTTTGCTGATGGAGTTGCCAGGAAAGTTAGGGCACACTCTCCATCAACTCTCGGAAACTTGGGCTCGCCTTTTCGCTGCTGTTCCTGGATTTTTTCGTCAGTGTCCGATTCACTGTCTTCTTTCTCAGCTTCTGGCTTTTGCTTGGAAAACTTCCTTTTGGAATTCTTCCCCTTGTTTCCGGATCCTGCACTGCCTTTCATATGCTTGTTCAGCCGGCATTGTGCGTTGGTATGGGTGGGTTTCTTAAATTGCGAATGGTGGACGCAGGGTTCCGACTTAATCTTTTCCCATTCTTCCTTGGTGTAATTGATTGGTTCTGAACTGCGTCATTTCCATCTGTTCCCTTTTTCACTTCCAAAGGCTATGTTAACTTCTTTGGGCTTTTGTGTTGCATCTGGAGTTCCTTTTTTCTCAGGGCGAGGATTCTTTTTGGCCTGTATCAGTGTATCGATATTGCCTCCTCTAGCTCTGATGTCGTCTTCGGCTGCAGCGTGTTCATTGGCGGTTGTAAGCATAGATCCGAGATCTTTGTGCTGTTTGGAACCAACCATGAACGGTACAAGTCCGGGTTTTAGGCCATTGACGAAAGCATGCATTGCTTGTACGTCAGTTACTCCAGAGCAGCTATTCTTCATTGCAGTCCATCTTGAGATGAAATCCACGTATGGTTCGTCCTCAAATTGGGTGCAACGGTTTAGCTGGTTGATGCTATTCGGGCGTTTGTAGGTTCCCCGGAAATGCTGAGTGAATACTCGAGCCATATCATCCCAGCTGTCGACAGTTCTGGAAGGTAATCCGTTAATCCAATCTCTGGCTCCATCCAGTAACATTAGGGGAAGAAACTTTACAGCTTCCAGGTCTGTCCCATTGTTAATCTGGACGGCTGTATAATAGTCTGAGAGCCAGGTATCCGGGTTTGTACTACCGGTGTATTTTTGGTACGTTGGACCAACTTTGGCAAAACCAGAATGCAGGGTTATCCTTCGGATCCTATCTGTGAAGCACTTAGGTCCAAAGTATAGATCGTCTCTTTCCGCCCTATCCATGTGTGCGGAGTACCTGCCGGCTGAATGGACAGAAGGGGATCTACTCCTTTCTTTTCCATTGTTGCGCGGACGCGCTTTTCCGGGATCATCTCTATTTCTTCCGGTATCACGCCCCTTTGGATGAGGTGGAGTTCTACTCCTGTATCTTTCCTTGTCCTTGGGGGGTGTCCGAGATCTCTCACGTCTGTGAGGTATACCCTGTCTTCCGGCTTTTTCAGCTGGGTTTCTCGGAGGTGGCATTGCTTTGCCGTCATTCCGGTGTTTTTCTTCCCGATCGTGGGGGTTAAGTCCACCTTTCGGGAGATGGGATCCGGTTCTAGACGCTTCATCCTTGTTATCGGGATTTTTCTTGTCTTTTCTCGGATCCGTTTTCCTCTCTTTTGAGTTGTTTGAATTTCTCGGCTCCTCCGGTCCAGGTGCTCCAGCGGCGCAAGTAGCTGTTTTGCATAGGGCGGAGTCGTCATGCAGCCTCCCTGATCGCTCTTGCCCCCGCTGTTGTTGTTGCAATGCTTTTCCGAGGAAAGCATACACCCCTTGAAGTTTTTCACCGTTGGAGTACATATCGTTGTTGAGGATGGCGAACGCTGCTTCCGCGTTTTCTGCTGCGGTTTTGTATATTGGTTCGCCTCTGGCATCTTTGCCGTTTACCTGCTTTTGCCAAGATGGGTTGTGAAACCTTTCTTTTGGCGGCAGTACTTCCGGTCTTACGATTCCGGGTAACCTTGTAGGTTTTAAGGCAGATCTATTCTTTTTCTCGTACTCCTCGATTTCTTCCTTCATGAGCTTGATGTCATCCTGGGTTTTTTGGAGGTGTTCACGAGTTCTGAATAGATGTTGCTGTTGCCTTTGGAGAGCTTGTCTCCTGGCTTCTAGCACTTCAGGGGGTTCATGCAATCCCACTGGTGTTTGTAGCAATTCCTGTTCTTCTTGTTCTGTCATTGGCAGAACAAGGATTTCTTTGGTTTTCTTCTCCGCAGGTTTTATTCCGCTTGCATCTCCTACTTCCGGGCTTTCATCAGCTGGATCAGCCGATTTCTTCTTCCGGAGTTTGTATTGGAGTTTTTTAGCGGCTTTGTGCTTTTTCTTGGAAGAGGGAGGTTTTTTGACAGGTTCTTCCTCTGTCAGTTCTTTGACATTGGGAAATATTGGAGAGGTTTCTCCGTCTTCTCTCTCTTCCTCTGGCGGAGGAGTTCTAGGGCTTCCCTGACTGCCGGCATCCGTGTTTTCAGCCGGTTTCGCCATTAGTACTTCGTGGAATCCCTCCTGAAAAGATTTAACCTTTCTTTCGAAGGCGTCCACGTCTTCGTCTTCGGAATCAAAGTCATCTGATCCGGTTTCTGACTCTAATCTCGCCTCAATGGCGGCTAGCACAGAGTCAGCTTCCGAGTTCATCGCTATATTGGCGGATGTCGGATCTTCCACCTCTGTAGTGGGTTTGCTGTTTTCTGCCTCTTGCACGGGATTACTTTCATCCGTGTTTTCGGCGACCTCGGATTGCACCATACCGATAAAGTGTGAATCACTTTTTTGTCGGCGATCTGAGCAAAACCCGGTATCGTAGTCATCTTCGACTGGGTATAGGGCGGGTGGGAAAAATTTGCTTCCACCGCAAAACCCCATGGCCTCTGCAGTTAGTCCGATAAAGATATTTGTAGATCCAATCGGTAACACGCAGGCACTTACCAGATGATTTTGCGCCGGTATGTAAGATCCATTGTCGAGGAAGCGTCCAACATCGTCGTCGAACTCCAGGCTTCCGACAGTTATGGAACTGCCGATTCCGCCAAGTATCCCAGATCGAAATTTAACGCCTGACGCCGTTTGCCCCACGGTGGGCGCCAACTGTCGAGACATCGTAGTAGAATTCATAGACGGGGGTGCCATGAGACTACGGGTAGAGACGTGGGGGAACGTGGTTGCGCTAAGGACGAAAACACAGGTTTTACCCAGGTTCGGTACGTCGTAATAATACGGCGTTCCTACTCCTGCAAACTCACTATTCAGGTCTAAAGCCTGTGTATACAAAGTACAGCGTGAGGTTCTGTTGGCTATTCGTCGAGGATCAACCTCTCGGCGAGTTAGCTAGTAGCTTCTTGTCTATCTATCATATCTCCCGTCCGGCTTTATATAATAGCCGGGTTAGGGCATACAGAGTAGGAAACCTAGAAGACTACGACAACTATTAACTTGGAAAGTAAGGAATCCGCCTTCTACTCCAAGCCAGATCACGTGGGCCGTGATCCGGGTTCTTCTAGAATCCGGCTTCTGTGCGTCAGCTTACTGGGCCGCCCAATGGACCGTAGCCCACTACCATTTGGGCCACCCGGGTAATCCGGCACTTTAGACTACCATCCGATATACCCCTATTCGGTATATATCCGACATGCGGCATACAACTTAACCAATAAAACAAAACGTTAAGAAAACAGCCGAACCATGCTCGTGCCCTAAGACAGCTACCTAGGATCCACTAATGTGTCTATTTGTCGCATGCAACAACTTCAGTTCACCCGCTACGCACACCACATTTTGTGGGGTTTAGAGTTTAGCACCCACAACAACAATTTGTAAGTAACAATAACAAGGCGTTTGATATTTTGGCCTCGATGCAAGCTTCGAAGGGGGTATCCATACTGCAGTATGGAGATGACACAATTTTATTTATGGAGGATGATTTAGAAAAAGTGGTGAACACAAAGGTAACTCTATACATCTTTGAGCAGTTGTCGGGTTAAAAATTAATTTTCATAAAAGCGAGATCTTTTATTTTGGAAAGACAAAGGATAATGAGGACCAGTACAAACAAATCTTTGGTTGCATGTCTGGTTCATTACCTTTTAAATACCTTGGAGAGTTAGTTAGCTTAAGCCACTAACAACTGAATGTGCATGGTGGTCGATGTTTGGTGTCCTTAACACATGGCTCTCTATCTGTTGCACAACTGTTAACAAGCTCAGATGTTTTACTTAAGAAAATTGAATTTCAGCAACTTCAAATATTATGTAATTCACTCTCACTCACACCAACGCCATTTAATTAAATCTATGATCCTTCAACGCGGACTGGCAAGCATTTGTTCGGCATGCTGCTTCCTTCTGATACGAAACTCAGTATTGATCATAAGTTTACACATTATAAGACTGTGAAGTGTTTTCATGCTCATCCGAATCTTTATGGCTACAAAATAATACATCTGGCATTTTCTCTGCTATATTCAAATAATATAGTGCAAGGGCTCTTGAGTCCCTCTCTTCTCTCATCTGCTCATCCTCTGCTTAGGATATACTATTCGAATTCTTAACAATGAGGGGTTTAACTCTCTCTCTCTCTCTTTCGGATGTTTATGTGTTCTCAGATCACTACTCATGGAGAAAACTTGTTGATACCTAATCTAGCACGCGATGATGTTGAACAGGGTGTTTGAGCTAGGTACTAGCTCTCACCTAGGACTCCCTCTCTTTCTAAAGAGATGTGTTTCACACACACAGTCTTGTCTTAATGTGCTTCACACACACACCTTACTCTCTTTCTCTTGTGCTATCTGAAATAGACATAAATCATGGGATAATGACATTGCCGAGGGAACAGAGAAATGTTTTGGAGGCCAAGATTCTTGATATTGTTTGATAAGATATGTTTGTTTTAAAAAATTACTTGTTTTCTTTCGTTCCCACACATGCATATGTAGTTAGGCAACGTATTATTTGGTTTCCATTTATGTCCATCTCTTTTCAATTGCATGGTTTCAATCTTTTTAATATTTTTTCTGTCTGGCACATTACATGATTATAGTAGAGAATAGTGTAGGCACTAGTTACTGTAATTCTTGTTCAATCTTGCACCTTGATATGCAACGCTCTATATACTGAATATTAAACACACGTGACAAACTTTATAGTTTTCTCCTTCCTAGTCCGTGCTAAGATTGAATCTAGTTAATGTTGAAGGATGAATATCAATTTCTTCTCGAACACGGATGAGCATAAGAGTTGAAAGGACTAGATTTTTTGACATGGCAATTGCACTTACCGCTTATGTTTTATGATTTTTAACATAAGGAGACATCAACAAACATGTACGGAACTAAATGACTGAATGATGCCATTCTCAGAAAACGATTGAAGGATGCCATTCACAGAAAACGATCAGATAATGCTTTCAGGATTACTATGGTCGGTGATACTAGAATTAGATTACATGAAATTGGCATCCCTACGAATTTAGCTTTGAACTTGTTTGTTTCTGAGCATGTTAATGTTGGGAATATGCCCTAGAGGCAATCATGTATGATGTATTCCCAATGTATTCATAAAGTTATTAAGTCGTCCTTATTTTGAACATCTGATATATGTCATTGAATATATGATTCGATTGTGGAACTATGTATTCATGTTGTTCATGCTAAATTGTCCTTGGTTATTAAGGTTGTGTTGGACACACACCCTAGACTAATGCGAGTGTTGGTTGATGACTCGGTTCGACTTGTCATGGGCATGGTGATGCCATTCCAACATTCACAGACTTGGCTAAAGAGTTTAGCAAGTTGGACTGACCCATATTGAGATGCAACGAGTAAGTCGTCATTTGCATGTCTCAATCAATGTAATCCTTAGACCCGAGGTTGTCGCACAATCCAAGTTGTGGATCACCGACTTAGATTCTGTCAAACGTTGTTCCGTGACATGGCAGTTATAAAGGCAGAGTTCGGGTTGAATGAGAAGCAAGATGCGTGATGTGGATAATCAAGATGGGATTTTGCCCCTCCGACTGGAGAGATATTCTCTGGGCCCTCTCGAGTGATGTGATTCCGGAAGCATGGCCATGAGCGACTCAGTTAAGTGTTAACCGGGTCTATTGACTAAGAGTTAGTCAGATGAATCATATATCACAGACCGAGAAGAGAGTTGAGCTATTTAAGGGATGACGATAATTCGCCTATAGTTCGACAAGGTATATCGTGAGGCAAAAGGATTCAGATGAAAGTCACATTGGAAGGTATGTCATCATGAATCTATGGCACTTGGGAGTCGGCACATTCTGCTAGGAGCCGCTACCGATTGATCGATTGGGAGTCGGACTCCAACTGTGTCCAAGTCGCCATGAGCCTGCATGGTGGCACACTTAAGAGCGTAAGCAAGTATATTGGTCGAGTTGGACCCGAACCGGAAATGAACTAAATTAGTGAGTTGGACTCACAGAGGGAATGAGCCACAAGCGTTATGAAGCCCACTCCCACTCACTATATAAAGAGGGTTGCAGGTTGCCCAACGGGCATAAGTTTCCACTCCCATGCGTTGGGAACCCGAGCCCCACTCAGTCCAGCCGCCGCACCGGACCTAGCAGCCCGCTGTCGGAGCAACTCCTCGTACGTGTGGATACCGGCAGAGGTGCTGTACGTTCAGCACTTCGACTATCGCGGGATTGGATCAGCTGGATCGGATCGTGGGACTACACTGCATCGACGTGCTTCATCGATAATCCGCACCTGTGTGTCTAGTGGCAATCCTCGTGGCCTTCTACCTCGGCTAGATCTTGGAAGTACCGCGTACAAAAGTTTTGTTTATCTCTATGCATTCCAACAGTGGTATCAGAGCGGTAGCTTATGGTTTTAGGCCCGTGATCTGCACATATGTGATATGTAGTTAACGTTAGATTGGATCTAATTGCTGTTTTGGTGGCCATTCTATGAGATAGATCGGTTTTGTACAAGGTTGATTAGATCAATCGTACTCGGGAGTTAATGGATGATCTGGTTTCCATGATCATACTGCTAAGGTCGTGGAACAACTTACCCCTACCGGTCGGTTTCCGCCATCAGGGTATACCGTGACACATAAATCCAGTTGCGGTGATCAAAGATCAAAGAGTTTGGTCGAATCGGAATACGGATCAGATTTGGGTAAAACTGTTTTATCCGATGAAGAAACCGCCGGCTTCGCCCTATCGTAGTGCCTTAGATGTTGTTACGAGTTTCACAACGCCGGTAGATATCGTTTTGTAGCGTTCCCACATTTAAATAATGTAGGACACCTGTGTTATTGTGCTAGTCCATGGATCAATTGCTAGCACCACAGTACAAAATGAAATATCATGCAAATGCATCCAATTCTATTACATCGCATGATCCAGTCTTTACAAAATAGGATTACAACTTGCATAGTCTTAGAAGACTAGTAGAAAACAAAGAAATACATCGGAAAACATAGTACAACATTGAGCCCATCTTCTTCATGTGCCACAGGCAAAACATGTTGGCGATAGTCTCGAGATCCTAAACGAAATCCTCACTCATCTTCAGAAATCTCTGCAATATGGAATATGCAGCCACAAGGGAGTCAATACAATTTAATGTATTGGCAAGTAACACTATGCTGGATATAAATGGCAAGACTAATACTACATGCTTATTTGGCTGAGTGGAGTTTTTGACTAAGTTTGCATAAAGCCAGTTTTCTCCTATCACTTTTGTAAAGCAAACTTTCCTTTTCAAAAGGGTGGCAACATTGGATTAAGATTCAAGCACCACTACTACTGTTCACTTGGTCAAATTTTACTTATTGAAATTGATGATGAGATTCTTCCGTCAATCCTTGTCCAACTGCTCATAGTTGTCCATAACCGGGGACACGGCTAAGATCTTAGTTTGTTGACTCTGCAGAGGTTGTGCACTTTCACCTTTTGTCTTCAATTAGCCCAAACATCCTATACACCCGGAGTGCATCATGGAAAGGAGAGAATTGAGACGAGATCTTTCAGAAGAAGAAGTCCAAACCCACCGGCAAGACCGTTCCACCTATAAATTTGCTACATCTGCTAGTCAAGCCTGGGCTGAACTCTCACAACTTAGTTGATCAAGACAGAGCCCATATGTCAAAAGGCTGCACGGGAAGCTACTAAACTTAGAAGGACATAGTAATCTCTTTGTTCCTGGGTGGCCATCCGCAAGTGACAACCTCAAGTGGAATAACCCTTAGATAAGGGCCCTGAGGAAACACTCAACATAACCCAGTCTTACCACTTCCACCCAGGTGGTTCATTCATTAGTTATACTTAGGATTTTTCCTCAACATCTAGTAAAACAATTTGTAACATTGCATAGCACCTAATAAATTCTAAGGCTATCAAAACAACAAGGTAAAAGGGATGGCTACACACTACTAGGATAATAGCATAGCATAGTATAACCTAGTAAAATTTCCTATCATGCATACTACTCAAAATCAACTAATGCATATAGAAAATAATGGGTAGTTGATGGTGTGTTACTTTCCTTGTTGAAGTTGGTGAAGATATCACACTCTCTTCACAAAAGATCGTTGCTCTCCGTACAATCTATTCATTGACAACACAAAACCCAATAAACAAGCATCCTAACAAACAAACATACAAGTGTAGAAAACATACATAGCAACTAACATATCAAAAGGGGCTTAACCAAGTTGGTTAGGACAAGGTCTAGGTTTGAGTTGAAAGATTCATCCTCAATTGGTCTCATACTTGTTAAGGAAATTCCAATGGTTTACTTGGTAAGGACTAGGTTGAGTTTGTAGAAAACTAACTTTATTATAACCATACTTGTCGAGGAAGTTCTAAGAGTTCACTTAGAATAAACATATTACTTCTTCAACTAAAGTAATACATGCAAACACTTGGTCATATTCACCTTCAAAAATATTTGAGTGACTATGTTAGTATTTTCCATTGTGGTTAGGGTAGGTCTACTAACTTCCTCATCAAAGGTAAAAATATTACTAAGTCTTAGGTTTTCCATTTGGGTCAATGGTTGGACAAAATAACTTGTTATTCTTCAACTTGTATGGATTGCTTCTAGACCTCATATGATTGCCTTCTTGAAAATCATCATCATGCCATCTAAGTTGCTTCCTTCCTTGGTGTGGTGCTTCTCTTGGTCTTGATAGTCTTCATGGTTTTCACTTCACTAATTGGTTTGGGTATGGGATGGGCACAAATACCACTAAGTCAATTTGAAAAGAAAGAAATGGAAGGGATAGGAAGAGAGAGGAAAATGTCTTCTCCTTGATTTTCTTCATACTCCTATACCTCATTGAGTTTCTTCTTGTTGTTGTGGAGTCTATGTCCTTCCTTCAATTTCTTCAATGATATTCCTCATAGCTCTTCATGTTGCCACCAAGTTGATATTGAAGTTTCATTCTTGTGCTTGAGTCTTGATCTCCATTTTGCTGACTTGGTGATTTCTTGAAGCAAGAATGGGGGATGGATAAGATAGAAAACTAAAGTTCACTACTCGATACTATATGTGATTGACACATTCTAAGGACTTGGCTTGGCTCCAAATAAACATAACATCAAGGTATAACAGTTGAAAACAATTCCTAAGACATGGTAAAGATGGATGAATCACTAGGTTGGGTTTTTGGTCAAAAACACATGGCCATGGTCCAAGGGTGTCCAAAATGGTTGGGCAAGGTTGTTTCTGGTTCAAGGTTATCAAATGGAGCAATTTTGCAGAAGGGACTATATTGAAAATATTTATAGAAATTAATCTATGTCAAAAATACTCAAATAGACAACTTAATTCTAAAATCAATTTTAATTTGTTCAAATATTATTTTAGGACAGAGGATATGAAATTACACATCCTAAGGTTTCTAAATATATTTATTTACAATTTTTGGATTTGTAGAATTTGAATTATGCCAAATTTCATCAAACAAGCATATTTAGATTTGAACAAATTTAAGTTTGTCAAATTTGAATTTGGCCAGTGCCAAAAGTTTCTAAATGTCAAGGGATTTTCAAAAAGTCCAAGTTTGCTAAATTTGTGCTTATGGTTAAAAAGTTATGATGTTTCTAAGTTCTAGGGACTATTCTGCAAAATTGCCATTTTTAATTTATTCGGAAAAATAACAGAAAGCAGTTGGGCCCAGATTTGGTTATTTACCGCGCGGTGCGGCAGACAGGGAGTGGGCCTGGGCTGGCTACGCGCTGCGACGAGCAACATATAACTACTTAACGCTCCGATGATGTGGCGCAATCTTATTCGCTGGTACCCCTTCGATAAGTGATCTAATCACGCGCGTAGGATTTAGATCTAACGGCCAGAAACGGAACACAGAGGAGAGGTTGCTCACTGGCCGGCTCGGGTCGCCGGAAATTGGCGGGGACGGCGGCGCTGTGCTCGGAAAACGACGGCGATGGCTCTCCGGTGGTCTTCGGACTCGATGGAGCCCACGACGAGCACCAGCGTGGATATTTGAAGCGTTTGGTGACGGTGGTTTCCACTGCGGCGGCTCCTGTCGACGGCGCGGTGCGGTTGGTGGCATCGCGGCTCCGGGGAGCTTCGGGATGGACGGCGCGGCCTCAATTCTGCACAAAATTCACGACCAAATGGTCAGAGCCGCGCACGTTGTCGAGGGGAAACAAATGGAGGTGGTCTCGGGCTCGGATACCTCCTCTGTTGGCCGGAGACGACGAGAAACGGCGGCGACACGGACGAACTCCGGCGAGGAATCGTGACAGAGAGGAGGCGCAATAACCATAGGAGGGAGAGGGGAAATAGAGAGGGGATTGGGGGCTTTAAGGGGGAGCAAACGGCTCGAAGAATGATGGCTTGTAACGCCCGAAATCAAGGAATTGATTCCGATTCATTTCGAGTAGAAACGGCAGAGGTGAGGTTGATGACGATGATGACATCATCATGACGTCATCACATTTTTTTCTTTTTTTCTTTTAATTCCTGTTTTTAATATCTTTAGTTTTAATAATCCAATTGACCCCAAATTAATTTCTAAAAATTTGTAAAAATAATATCTTTCTGTTTAGAATATTGTTATAAACTTTTGAACACATTTCACTTTTTAAATTTTTGCAAATGTAAATAATTACTAATAGTACTTAATGTATATTTTTAAATTAGAAAATTAATAAAATGAGGTTTTGATTAAATAAAATTTCAGAGACAATAAACATATCAAATACTATTTTTGAAATTCATTTTACCTCACTTTCATATTTTTATAAACTTAACATTTCAGTGATTTACTAATAGCAACTTAAATCCATTTTCAAAATAGAAAATTAAATAAATATAAAAGTGGCTTAAATAAAATTTAGAAAACTCCTCAAGCTTTAATATTGTTTTCAAGATCTATTTTATGTTATTTTCAAATCAAAACATTTTATGAATACCACTTTATGTTTAAAACTTGGAATGACATTTGGATATCAATAAAAATAGTTGTTATTGTCATAAAATAATTTTGAGGCATAGGAACTGTTAGAGGTAATAATTCTACGGTTTCCAAGTCTATAAAACATTATTCAAAGTAATATCTGATTTGAAAACATGTTATAAAATAAGGTTTTCTAAGAGAAAACAATTTCTTTGAATAATGAAAATTTTGAATGGGCTTTTAGGGTTTAGGAAAATAGAGGATTACTGGATTCTTAATTTCAAAACCATTGAAATGTGTATTGTTTTCTTTTGTTTCTTGCATCTCATTTGGTTTTTGGTGACTTACTAAACATGAAAACAAAAAGTTTCAAATTTTAGTGATTTTTGGACTTTCCAAAAATCAGGGATGTTACACGTTTCTATGCATAATTTGTTTTTACAGGATGTTGTGAATGGTATGGCTTATGTGTATATGATGTGTGTAATCTATACGTGATCTGCGTATCATGTTTTTGTCAGCCGGCTGGAGCCTAGGTGCTGTCATTTTATTGTATAACGGTCCGCGTATCAGATTCTCTATGTAATTTTTTCCTTTTACTAGCTAGTGTAGCTTTTTGGAGAACCCGGATGCCATGCAAGTCGATGTACAAGTCGGCTACATGGAGTAAGATGGCACGTGACAAGAGTTGGCACGATTCGACTTACAAGCTTTGTGGAGATGGCATTTATGTTTTGCTATCACTTTACGGACAAGCGAAATACCACTTTGCTATGTTTACTTTATGCTATCACTTGAACTTTGAAGGTGTCCTGGCATTTATGTTTTGCTATCACTTTACGGACAAGCGAAATACCACTTTGCTATGTTTTCTTTATGCTCAAAACAAAGGTATAACTTTTAGTGCATTATTATTCATGATCTTTTGTTTGTGTTACTTTTCATGTTGCAACATAGTTGCTATGTTTACATTGTTGGAATTATATCTATCATGCCTATGTTTAGAGTACTTTGTTCTCAGCTTGCAATGCTTTAACAATAGAGTTGATCAAGATTGTGTTGGTAGAATGTCACCTCAAAAAAATATTTTATTATCACTTACCTACTCGAGGACGAGCAGGAGTTAATCTTGGGGATGCTTGATACGTCTCAAACGTATCTGTTTTCTATCCAATGCCTTTATGTTTTCCACATCTTTTCCTTCGTTTTCTAAATTTTTTCATATAATAACCTATTAACAAGATGCCACAACGCTAGTTCCTATTTTCTGGTGTTTTTGGATTCAGAAAATTTTCTGGAAATATTCTCGGCATTAGATGAAACGAAAGCTCAGGGTCCTATTTTTCTCGACACATCAACGGAGTCTAAAGTAGACACGGAGGAGGGCACCGAGGTGGCCGCACCATAGGGTGGCGTCCCCTGGCCACATCACCACATGGTATGGGCCCCTCGGGCGCCCACCGACATCGCCCTTTTGCCTATATATTGCCCCCGACGCAAAAACCCTAAATCAATCAGCCTCGATCCACGAAAAGTTTTGTAGCTTCGCTGCCATAGAAGACAAGTTTCGGGGGGATAGAAATCTCTGTTCCGGCACCCTGCCGGGATGGGGAATTGCCCCCGGAGCCATCTCCATCGACTCCACCACCATCTTCATCGTTGTTGCTGACTCCCATGATGAGGAGGAAGTAGTTCTCCCCTGAGGCTGAGGGCTCTACCGTTAGTTATGTGGTTCATCTCTCTCTCCCATGGTGTGATCTTTATGTGATCATGAGCTTTGTAAAGTAGTTGAATAAGTAGATGTTACTCTTTATCTATTATGCTACTCAAGTGGTTTTTATTAATGTGACCTCTGGAGACACCTTTTCCCACGGTGCGAAGGTGACAGTGTGCGCACCGTGTGTGACTCTTAGGCTAAAGTTTATATAATTTGTGTTGGATGTCTCTATGAAATTGTGGTGTTTGTCTCGAACCATCTAGTGTGCTCAAGGTGACAGTGTGGGGTTACCTAGATGGGGAGTGCGACTTTAAGGTGTGCTTTTGCAGCCCTACGCAATGAATTGGTGTTCGTTATCCAACCGGAGAGTGGTTCAGAGTAGCATAGTGAAGAGAACATATTTATTTATTCAATTACATTATCATAGTTGAGACTGTCCACTAGTGAAAGTATGATCCTTAGGCCTTGTTTCTAAGCATTGAAACACCATTTACGACCAGTTCTGCTACATGTTTGCTTGCTGCCATTTTTATTTCAGACTGCAATTACCACTTATAATCATCCATATTACTTGTATTTCACTATCTCTTCGCCGAATTAGTGCACATATACAACTGACAATTGTATTAGGTGTATTGGGGACACAAGATACTTCTTGTATCTTAATTGCAGGGTTGCTTGAGAGGGATATCTTTGACCTCTACCTCCCTGAGTTCAATAAACCTTGGGCGATCCACGTAAGGGAAACTTGTTGTTGTCCTACAAACCTCTGCACTTGGAGGACCAGCACTGTCTACAAGACTAGGGTCATGCGTAGAAATCAGCTACCTTCACTACAAAAACACTTTCTTATTGTACTATCTGCAAGATTACTACAAATAAAGTTGTGCCCCTTACACTGGAGATTTTGATGAGAATTGTCTACATGGATATGTCCCATAGTCTATATGATCAACCTTAGCTTGGAGCTCTAGTAAGTTTATATCAAAAAAGTGTTAAATATGCAAGATGGTCTATGTTTGGTGTCTTTAACACATGATTCTCTAGATCTTGCGGTTTTTTTGCATCCATATGCCCCACATTCTATACGATCAAGAAGCATACCTATGGAGATAGGTTTGAACTTGGCTGTTTCCGAACATGTTAATTCTTGCAACTTCAAAAGCATAAATTCAAAGTAAAACCTTCACCTTCTTTATAAGAAAGTGCAATTCACTCTTCGCAATGGACAGTTAATTTATGTTCGGAGTGCAAATCAGTTCAAAATTGGTGACATTGTGTATGGGCCATTGCAGGATGGTGATCATCAATAGGACACCTTCGTTACATCAACACTCCCTTATTGCACTTTCTGCAAGATTCCTACAATTTAAGTAAACTTCTTCAATCAACTCTATGTGGTGTGCCCCATTTAAGGGAGATTTTGATGGGGATTGTATGCATGGGTATGCCCCACGGTCTATACGATCAAGAGTTGATCATGGAGTGCTAGTTAGCTTAAGCTAAAACGTGTTCAATGTGCAAGATGGTCAAAGTTTGGTTTCTTGAACACATGACTCTGTAGCTTCTGCACATATGGGGATTGTTTGCATGCATATGTCCCACGGTCTATACGATCAAAATGCATCCCTATGGATTCAGCACAGATCTTGGTTGTTTCCGAGCATGTTAATTCTTACAACTTCTAAAGCATAATTCAAAGTGCAACCTTTTGCTTCTTGCCAAGGAAGTACTATTCACTCGGTGAAATGGACAACTAATTTATTTTCGGAAGGAAAATCAGCCCAAAATTTGTTGACATTTTGTACGGGCCATTGCGGCATGGTGATCTTTTTTTATCAATAGGCCATCTTCAATACATCAACACTCCCTTATTGCACTATCTACACGATTACTATAAGTTAAGGCATGCCCCTTTATGGGAGATTTTGATTGGAATTGTCTACATGGGTATGTCCCATAGTATATATGATAAAGAGTAGAGTTTGGTGAGCTAGTTAGCTTCAGCCAAAAGGTGCTAAATGTTCAAGATGGTCAAAGTTTGGTGTTTTTAACACATGACTCTCTAGCTGATGCACAGATGTGGATTGCTTGCATGCAAATGTCTCACAGTCTATACGATCAAGAGGCATCCCTATGGATTTAGTTTTGAACTTGATTGTTTTAGAGCATGTTAATTATTAAAACTTCAAAAGCATAAATTCATTGTGCAACCTTCAGCTTCTTTCCAAAAAAGTACTATTTACTCTACGCTATTAGAGCTAATTTATGTTCGAAAGTCAAATCAGCTCAAAATTGGTGACATTGTGTGTGGGTCATTCCAAAATGGTGATCTTATTCTTATAAGTAGGCCACCCTTAGTACATCAACACTCTTTAATTGCACTATGTGCAAGATTACTACATGTTAAGTTTTTAATAAAATATGGATATATGCATGGATGTTCCATGGTCTATATGATCAAGAGTTGAGTTTAGAGAGCTAGTTAGCTTAAGCCAAAAAAGTGTTGAATGTCCAAGATGGTTCAAGTTTGGTGTCTTTAAGGGGTGGTAAATGGTAGAGGATAATCCTAACTATCCGACATTCGTATTCGAGAAATTCAAAATGGAAGCAGTAAATATCTGAATCTGAACAACATAGAAATAGAAATGGTAAATATACTTATTCAATTTTACAAATACAAAAAAAATGTGGTATTAATTTTTTAATAAAATATGGATATGGAAAATGATATATCTGTATCTAAATAAAATTATGTTAGCCAGTTTTGGTATTCCTAGTACAATATGATAATTAACCAACCTAAAGAGTAAGAAAATGGGAAAATGTGTTTTTCTGTGATTGAATTTTCAAACATCGTGTATTATATAGACATACTTATCATTGTACCATTCAATAGTTCAGTGGATATAATACATAAGTCTATTATTTCGTTATATTTTTATCTGCTCCGAATTGAGAAAACATCTGACCCGCATTCATATTCGAGTAACATCCGCTCCATATTTGTATCCGACCAAATCTGTATTCGTATTCGCATTCGTTTTGAAAATACGAAAGTGTATGTGGGAAGGGCACTATCCAGTATGTTTCCACCCCTACTTTAACACATGATTCTCTAGCTGTTGTACAGATGGAGAGTGTTTGCATGCATATGTCCCATAGTCCATACGATCAAGAGGTGTCCCAATGGATTTAGCTTTGAACTTGGTTGTTTATAAGAGCATCTCTAGTAGAGACAGTATCCCACCGACCTATAAACGCGGGATACATGTCATTTTTTCAGTTTATAGGTTGAAAAGTGATGCAGCACAGCCCATTCCACCAAGCCCATAACCAAGTGGACCCATGACAAGATCACGAGCAAAGGCAATTCATGATAAGGTGAACTCAATCCCCTCTCTCTCTATGCTTCTGATGACTTGGTGAATGGTGCGGTCCTCATGGAAATTCCCTATGTGTGCTCAGGTTTGATCCCACCATGGACCCCCCAAGTCGATGCCCAAGATGCCCAAGACGATTTCCAAGATGCTACGAAAGAAGTCCGAGAAGACGACGTAGAGGAAGAAGCAGAAAAGGAGGAGAAGGGAGGGAAACAGGGGGCCCGGCCTCAAACCCCGGCGAGGCCGGCCCCGATGAGCGCCAGGTCGAGAGAGCACCCGAAGGCCCCGGCCTCCACCCCGGCCTCGGGCTGGCCCCCACGCCGGCCCCTTTGCCCCTCCACCTCGGCCCCAGGCCGGCCATGCACCTTCTCCACCTCAGCCCCAGGCCGGCGTGCAAGCCACCGACGCCCGTCGCTCGGCAGCTCCCACCCCGGCCTGCCAGGCCGGACCCCCTGAAGACTGCACAAATGAAGGGAATTATCCCCTTTTTACCCCTCGCCTACCCCCTTGGCTATTTAAGGAACTCCTTCAGCTCGATCTAGGGTTAGAGATGAATTTAGAACTTTGAGCTTTGCTCTTGTACCCCTCTTTTGAGGCTACTCCTATGATTTGTATCTAGGATCATATCAAGATTCATCAGATTACCTTTCCTTTCCACTTGGGATTCAGTTAGGGACTTTCCAATCTTCCTCAACTAACCCTTGAGGTTCTATTGGCATGGTGGGCCAGCCACGGGTGTGAAGCGGTTTGTGATAAGGTGAGTTCGCTTGGATCGATTGTCCCGTAGGAGTCCGTTGCGGCTTAGTTGACGGGAGATTTGGGTCTTTCAGTTCCCGCTAGTTATCTCCCTTTTGGTTGCCCACGTTTCCCCTCGATTCCCCTCTCGTCTTCATCGTGTTCATCGTTCGTTCTTCGTGTTCTTGGTCGATTCGTGAAGATCAGGCCACCCAAGAGGTAACCCCTCCATATCATATGGTATCCAGAGCTAGACTGAAACGAATTTGACCCCCTGTATCCCCCTTTCCACCCCCAATTTTTTTTCTTCCACCATAAATTTGAAAATTTCACCAAAAATAGCCAAAAAGGAATTTCGACCGATCTGTGGATTTGTTGAGTTTTTCGTGGATTTGATTCGGCGAATTTTTGCTTGAGACCATTCCCCACCTTTCTATTCAGCCACTTGTCTCGAATTTGTCCCAATTTTTTTTTGGATTTGAACGAATTTCGAACTTGAGCAAATATCACAGAAAAATCCTACTCTTCGATTCTCGGACAGATTTTCAAACGCGTTTTTCTTTGTCGTTGTTGGTACGATTTGAGTGATTCAAGTTTCCACGCGAAGCCCACAATATCATATACGCATCTACACCAACAGATTGACACGACATCGACACCCCCGGCCGCAAGTCCGTGATCATCCACAATATAGGTATAACTTTCTTCCGCTTGAACTAACCCATTGTTCGTGTACCTTGCCCATTCGGACTAGCTCTTTTACACCGCTTGGCATTGCACTAGTGTCACCAAGAGTGTGTGTTTTTCACTTGTGAGAGCGTAGTTTTGAGTAGGCATTGGCATTTTGGAATCATAAAAAATCGAAAAAAAGCAAAAGATCGATGCCAATTGCTATCACTTGTAGGAACGTGTAGCTTCGCTTTACAAAAGATAAGAGAGTGACCGGTTGCCACGGTGCGAATCTTGTTGCCTCTTATAGTTTGCGGTTTGAGTTAGCGTCCTCCTTGCGTTGGTGTGGCATTGATCTTAGTCTTCGTTAGGAACATTTCCTATACGCTCGTACATTGGCCTCACTAACCCCATTTATCCCTTGTGTGTGTGTGTGTGTTCCATTTTTGTTTCCTCCACTAGGTTTGGTTCTTTTGCTAACATTTCATTTTGGTTCTTCTTTACGTTTTACAACAAACTTTTCTTCGGATTTTTTGATTTTCTTTGCCACTTTTCTCACCCATTTGCCTTCAACATAAAGCGTGTGTGTTGTGGTTTGCGGTTTTCATTCGATCTTTTTGGACTCACTTTGGACATACCGCCCTACACCTAGGCTCGTCCACTAGCCTCAATACGACCAAAAAAGGTAACGTTGGGTAAGTGAGACATCCATTTCTTCATATCACCCTTGTGTGTTTTTGAGATGGCTAGGGAAGGAGTATTCAAAAGTCCGAGCTCGGAAGATGAAGGAAACCCTTTATTCAACGACAATGCCTACCACAACTTCTTCACCCACAATGATCATTTCCAACTCCGCCAACTCGTGAAGGACGAATTGGAGCGCTATGAGCATCGCCTCCAAGCGCAAGAGGCTCGATTGAATGATCAAATGACACACATCAACATCAACTTGGATAATCTTGCCAATCGTCATGGATCATCATCATCCTCAAGGTCGCGCCGCTCAAGCCACCACACCCAAGATCATCACCAAGCTCGTCAACATGATCGCAACCCCAACATGGAGGATGGTGGAAACCACAACAACAACCACCACCACCACAAGCTCCTCGACGACATTGGTATGACAATAGCTCGCCATCACCACCTCCTCGACACCGACAAGGCCGTGGTGACCCTCTTCAACATAAACCTCAACGACCGGACCTTCGACAACATCATCCACCACCTCCGCAAGGCCAGGATAATGACTATGGTCACAATGACTTCGTGGAAGGTGCTCGTCAACATCGAAGGCCACCAAGGCGCAATGCGCGTCCCCACCATAATGACCGCCAAGAACAAGACCTCCCTCAACTCCCTCACCAAGAACAATAAATCCCTCAACACCCTCGCCGTGAACAAGAGCGTCCTCAACAACAAGACTGTGACCATGATGATATTGAACACCGAGAAGCAAGACTACATCACCATCAACAACCACCTCCTAATGACCACCAACGTCATCCTCCTCATCATGACTGCCAACGCCAAGACAATGTCGATGACCCATATGATCTTTCACCTCCTATCTATGATGAAGACCTACATGAGTGACCCCATCGACAACATGAAGACAACAACATGAGTGCCCTTCGCTTCAATGTCCCAAAGTTCAATGGTGAAAATGATCCCGAAGAATATCTTGCTTGGGCTCTCAAGGTGGACAAGATCTTCGGCATCCACAACTTTAGTGGCAAGAAGATGGTTGCTATGGCTTCTTTGGAGTTCAAAGGCTATGCACTCTTATGGTGGGACCGTCTTCAAGCGGAAAGAGTCTGGAACCGGATGGCTCCCATCGACACTTGGAACGAGATGAAGCAATTCATGAATGCTCGCTTTGTTCCTCCACACTACAAGCGTGACCTCTTCAAAAAGCTTCAAGAGCTTAAACATGGTTTGAAGTTGGTGGATGAGTACTACAAGGAGATGGAGACCGCTTTGATAAGAGCTCATGTGATGCAATATCAAGAGAAAACAATGGCCCGCTTCCTTAATGGACACAATTATCCCATAAGGAAGATTGCGAGTATCAACCCTATGACAACATCGTTGCATTTGTCCATCAAGCTCTCAAGGCCGAACGTCAAATTGCGGAAGACCTCAAGTACAACAAGCAAAAGCCTTACTTTGCATCAAGGCCTTCTTCTTCGTCCCCAATGACACAAGTGACAACACCGACCACCACCAAGAGTACTTCTAGAGCTCCTAATGCTACCAACAAGTCTCTGCAACCGTTCAAGAAACAAGTGCCTCCCACCACTGCCTCTAATGCTCCTCAAGTAAAATTGAGCATAATTACTTGCTTCAAATGTGGTGGAAGTGGACACAAGTACTTCGAGTGTTCCAACAAGATGATCATGATTGTCAACCAAGATGGTGAACGTGACTCCATGAGTGAAGGAGAATACTATGCCTTGCACCAAGTGGCTCTTAATTCCTTGGACGTGCCAAATGATGAAGAAGAAGAAAGTGTCTATTGCGACGAGGACACGAATCTATCGCTAGTGGTGACAATAGTCCTTACTACTTATCCTCAAGATGAGCATGACCAACGTTGCAATCTCTTCTAAACTCGAGCCGGCATCAATGGAAAATCAATCAAGGTTATCATCGATGGCGGTAGCTGCCACAATTTGGCTAGCAAAGAGCTTTGCGACAAACTCCAATTGATTTACAAGCAACACACACATCCTTACCATGTCCAATGGCTAAGTGACTCCGGCACCTTCAAGATTCAGCACATGGTTTACGTACACTTCAAGATTGGCCCCTATGAAGACGAGTGTGACATTGTGCCTATGACCGTGTGTCATCTTCTTCTTGTACGACCTTGGCAATATGATAAGAGTGCTATTCATGATGGGCATACCAACCACTATAGCTTAAAGTGGAATAACAAGACATTTGTGCTCCGCCCCATGTCTCCTAGACAAGTGATCACCGACAACGCCAAGACCCTTGCATGCAAACAAGAAGAGCTCAAATCTCGTGAGATGAGTGGTGAGAGAGTGATCCACCTCAAAGAGAGTGAGAGCCACAAGCCAAACATGAGTGAATTTTTTTGAGTGCTCCCAAAGGCCTTGCCTTAATTGCAACCAAAAGAGAGATGCGAGAGTTACGAGATGACCCATCCATCCTTCACTTAGTCCTCGTGTGCAAAGGAGAAGCACTTGAACTAACGACATAACAAGCTTTCCTCCGTCCTTCCTACCATTGTTGCAGGAATTTGAGGACGTGTTTCCCAAAGAACTACCACTGGTTCTACCTCCCCTACAGCCTACGTGGCATCGAGCACCGCATTGACCTCATTCTGGGTGCTCCACTTCCGAACCGTGCTCCCTACCGCACCAAACCCGAGGATACTAAGGATATTGAGCGGCAAATACAAGAACTACTTGAGAAAGGTTTCATCCGCGAATCTCTTATCCCTTGTGCCGTTCCGATTATCCTTGTCCCTAAGCAAGATGATACTTCTCGCATGTGCATGGATTGTTGCCCTATCAATGCTATCACAGTTAAATATAAACATCCCATCCCTAGGATTGATGACATGCTTGATGAATTAAGTGGTGCTACTATATTTTAAAAAATTGATCTTAAAAGCGGATAACACCAAATTCGCATGAGCATAGGATATGAATGGAAAACGACTTTCAAAACTAAACTTGGTTTGTATGAATGGCTTGTCATGCCCCTTGGTCTTTCGAATGCTCATTCAACTTTCATGTGTCTTATGAATGAAGTTTTGCGCCCTTTCATTTGAAAATTTGTCGTGGTTTATTTTGATGACATCCTCATCTATAGCAAATCTTTGGAGGATCACCTTGATCATATTTCTCAAGTCTTGTTGGCTCTTTGCAAAGAAAAACGTTTTGCCAATCATTTCAAATGCAATTTTTGCACCAACAAGCTTGTTTTCTTGGATTTGTGATTTCTTCCAATGGAATTTAAGTCGACAACAAGAAAGTCGAGGCAATTAGAAATTTGTCTAACCCTACTTCCGTGGGTGAGATAAGGCGTTTTCATGGCCTTGCCGGTTTCTATCGCTGCTTCCTGAAGGATTTTTCCACCATTGCTTGCCCTTTAAATGAGCTTACAAAGAAAAATGTACTATTTGTTTGGGGCAATGCTCAACAAAAAGATTTTGACACCCTCAAGAAATGTTTGACCGAAGCTCCTTTGCTTTTCTTACCGGATTTTGAGAAAACCTTTGAGATTGAATGTGATGCTAGTGGAATAGGCATTGGTGGCGTTCTTATGCAAAATGGACGTCCCGTTGCTTATCATAGTGAGAAATTAGATGGTGCTAGACTCAATTACCCAATTTATGACAAGGAACTATTTGTTTTGGTTAGAGTCTTAGAAGTTTGGAAACACTATGTTTGGCCTAAAGAATTTGTCATTCATTCGATCATGAATCATTGAAATATTTGAAAAGCCAAGCTAATTTGAACAAGAGACATGCTAAATGGGTAGTTCATTGAATCTTTTCCTTATGTCATTAAGTACAAGAAAGGTAGAGAGAATGTTGCAGCGGATGCTTTGTTTTGAAGAGAGTGTCTTCTTGCCCGCCTTGACATCAATGTGATTGGTTTGGATGAGATCAAAGACTTATACTCTTCGATGTTTTCTTTCGACCCATTTTTGAGAAATGCTTGCCCAATCGAGGTTTTGATGACTACTATCTTCACAAATGGTTCTTGTTTAAGGCTAACAAATTGTGTATTCCGAAGTCCTCTCTTCGCTTGTTGTTATTGAAGGAATCACATGAAGGAGGTCTCATGGGACACTTTGGCCGGGACAAGACCTACGCCATGCTCTCCAACCACTATTATTGGCCTAAGACGAGGCACCACGTTGAAAGACTCGTCAAGCGATGTCCTACATGTCTCTGAGCTAAGTCTACTTCCAATCCTCATGGTCTTTTACCTACACCACATGCACCTTGGAGTGACATTAGCATGGACTTTGTGTTAGGACTCCCACGCACTAAAACAAACATGAATCAATCTTTTTCGTTGTTGATCGTTTCTCTAAGATGGCACATTTCATTCCTTGCAATAGAACGGAGGATGCTTCACATGTCGCAAATTTGTTTTTCAGGGAAATTGTCCATCTACATGGTGTGACCACGTCAATTGTGTCAGATCGAGATGTCAAGTTCACCTCCTACTTTGGAAGACTTTGATGGCCAAGCTCGACTTCAAGCTACTATTCTCCACCGCCTACCACCCACAAACGGATGGCCAAACCGAAGTGGTGAATCGCACGCTCTCTTCACTCCTACGGGCATTGATCAAGCCCAACCTCAAGAATTGGGAGGAATGCATCCCACATGCCGAGTTCGCCTACAATCGAGCACTACACCAAGATACTAAGAGAAGCCCCTTCGAGATCGTCTACGGCTTCAACCCCAACACCGCTCTCGACATCCTACCATTGCCTCTACGCGAGCAAGTGAACATGGACATTGACAAGCGCACCGACTACATCAGAAACCTCCATGAATCCACAAGAGCTACACTTGAGAAGCATTCCGAGCACCGAGTATCCATGATGAATAAGAACAATAAGCCCATGGTGTTCCAAGAAGGTGACCTCATTTGGCTACACTTGCGCAAGGACCGCTTCCCACAAGAGCGCAACTCCAAGCTCAAGCCGAGAGGTGACGGACCTTTCAAGATCATCAAGCGCATCAACAACAACGCTTACAAGCTCGACTTAACGCAATGCAAGTACCTCGTCCACAACTCCTTCAATGTCAAGGATCTCTCTCCCTTCCATGGATATCCAAGTGATGAGGAAGACCACGAGCCGAGGCCGACTCTTTTTCAAGGGGGGGGGGGGGAGATGATGCAGCACACCCCCGTTCCACCAAGCCCATCACCAAGTGGACCCATGACAAGATAACGAGCAAAGGAAATGCATGATAAGGTGAACTCAATCCTCTCTCTCTATGCTTCCGATGACTTGATGAATGGTGCACTACCACATGGAAATGCCCTATGTGTTATCAGGTTTGATCCCACCATGGACCCCCAAGTCGATGCCAAAGATGCCCAAGACGAGTCCCAAGATGCTACGGAAGAAGTCCGAGAAGACGGTATAGAGGAAGAAGAAGAAAAGGAGGAGAAGGGAGGGAAACAGGGGGCCCGGCCTCAAACCCCAGTGAGGCCGGCCCCTAGGCCGGACCCCCTACCGAGCCAGCTGGCCCCCACCCTGGCCTCGGGCCGGCCTCGATGAGCACCAGGCCGGGAGGGCACCCGAATCCCCCGACCTCCACCCCGGCCTTAAGCTGGCCCCCAGGACGGCCCCTTCGCCCCTCCACCTCGGCCCAAGGCCGGCGTGCAAGCCGCCGATGCCCGCCGCTTGCCAGCTCCCACCCCGGCCGGACCCCCTGAAGACTGTGCAAATGAAGGGAATTCTCCCCTTTTCACCCCTCACTTACCCCTTGGCTATTTAAGGAACTTTTTCGGCTCAATCTAGGGTTAGATATGAATTTAGAACTTTGAGCTTTGCTCTTGTACCCCTCTTGTAAGGTTACTCCTATGGTTGTACCTAGGATCGTATCAAGGCTACTCCTATGAGGTGTATCTAGGATCGTATCAAGATTCATTGGGTTACCTATCCTTTCCCCTTGGGATTCATTTAGGTACTTTCTAATATTCCTCAACTAATCCTTGAGGTTCTATTGGCGTGGTGGACCGGCCACGGGTGTGAAGAGGATTGCGATAAGGTGAGTTCGGTTGGATCGATCGTCCCGTAGGCGGCCGTTGCGGCTTAGTTGACGAGAGATTTGGGTATTTCAGTTCCCGATAGTTATCTCTCTTTTGTTTGCCCACGTTTCCCCTCGATTCCCCTCTCGTGTTCATCGTTCGTTCTACGTGTTCTTGATCGATTCGTGAGATCGGTCCACCCAAGAGGTAATCCCTCCATATGAAAAAGCACAACATAGAACATAATCGGGAAAATAAACTATGGAAACGAATATTCCATCAGGTGCCTTTTATTTTTCGAATAGTCGTCTCCTTTCTCAAATCACTCGCACATGCAATATTCCTCGACCCACCTCCGCTCTCCACATCAGCCCGTCTCCACGCGGTACCACCCCACCTCGTCGATGGAGGAGCCAAATCCATGAGCTAGCTAACCTAGTACTAGATCGATTGATCACTAGTTGATTAGTACTAGATGGATTGATCGGTCCATCCGCCTACGACAATGGTAGTACTAGTACATGAGCTAATACTACTCGAGCAAGCTAGCTCCAGCGAGATGCTCCCAGCACGCGAGAAAGGTCACATTCAAGCTCGTACATGCGCCCGTATGTGAGCTGCTTGCACCGACAACAGCCATGGCGTTTGTCTTCGCCCTTGTTCATCAGAATCAACCGGAATCGTACAATTCACTCTACACAATGCATAGCTAATTTATGTTCATTCCACTTCTGTACAATTCAGCTCTCCGTTATTGGACTATATGCAAGATTACTACAAGTTAATTCAGCCGTTCCAACCAACCCATTGTGTTGTGCCCCTTTTATGGGAGATTTTGATGGGGATTGTCTGCATGGGTATGTTCTGTGGTCTCTATATGATCAAGAGTTGAGCTTGGAGAACTAGTTATCTTAAGCCAAAATGTGCAAAATTGTCGAAGTTTGGTGACTTTAACACGTGAATCTCTAACTGATGTATTGATGGGGATTGTTTGCGTGCATATGTCCCACAGTCTATTCGATCAAAAGGCATCCCTATGGATTTAGCATTTAACTTGGTTATTTATGCGCATGTTAATTCTTACAACTTCAAAATAATAATTCAACGTGCAACTTTTAGCTTCTTGCCAAGGAAGTACTTTTCACTCGGAGCAATGGGCGGCTACTTTATGTTCGCAAGGAAAATGAGCTCGAAATTGGTTAATATTGTGTATGGGCCATTGAAGCATGGTGATCTTATTCTTATGAATAGGCCACCTTCAGTACATCAACACTCTCTTATTGCACTAGGTGCAAGATTACTAGAAGTTAAGTTGTGGCCCTTTTATTAGAAATTTTGATGGGAATTGTCTACACGGATATGTCCCATAGTCTATACGATCAAGAGTAGAGTTTGGAGCGCTAGTAAGATTAAGCCAAAAGTGCTAAATGTGCAAGATGGTCAAAGTTTTGTGTCTTTAACACATGACTCTCTAGCTAATGTAGATTGTTTGCATGCATATGTCTCACATTCTATACGATCAAGAGGAATCCCTGTGGATTTAGCTTTGAACTTGGTTGTTTCCGAGCATGTTAATTCTTACAACTTCAAAGAATAAATTCAAAGTGTAGCCTTCAGCTTCTTGCCAAGAAAATACTATTCACTCTACACAATGGACAACTAATTTATGTTCGGAATGCAAATCAGCTCAAAATTAGTGACAGTGTGTTCGGAATACAATAAAGAGTTCAGCTGGGGAGCTAGTTAGCTTAAGTCAAAAGCGTTGAATGTGTAAGATGGTAAAAGTTTGGTGTCTTTAACACATGACTCTCTAGTTGCTGCACATCTGAGTGACATGAATGCTCAATGCTCAACAACTGTTCTAAATTTTTAATCGACCTCCCAAGCCATCTCCTAGTGCGAGACGAGTCAAATCCAGACAAGTCACAAAGCCCAAGAGGTTCTTCCTCCTCAACCGCTATTCTGGTTGCTAATTGTACAGCAACTGTTTCTGCATGTGCCCTCACTACCGCTTCTCGTGCAGCTTTCCTATCCCGAACATGTTTCTGCATGCAGAAATCAAGTCTACCACGTATCATATTGTACTTTCATGGCTGGTTTTGTTTGCAGAGTTTCTTGAATAGATTAAGGTTCTTATTTCCAAACTATGAGTAGAAATTGGACCCCAAATCGCGCATGCACCAACGGATCTTCAAGTCCGTCCATGGAGTTGGTTCATCAGGCCTAGCCTCTATGAGTGTCTTCATCAGGTTTAGTTATGTTAGAGACACTGAGTGCCAGTTGACCTTCCTGAATGTTGGGGACGAAAGAGAGTTTGTGTAAAGTGTGAAGGTCCACATCCGTCACTACGCCTAGATTCTGGCGCCTTCCTGGTTGCCTTTGAAGTCCTACTATATTGATAACCTTGGTTTCTAACTGGGGAAATTACTCATACGCTGCATGATACCTTCCACTTGTGGTTCCCCAACGAATGTGTGCGATTCATGCCATCATGCTGATTTCTGGCGACGTTGCAGGAAACTTCAAGCTTTCAACTAGGCAATTTCACACTTCCACTCTCCATTTTGTTTCGTTTTTGTTTAGTTGCTTTTTTATTTAGTCTTTTTCTTGTTTGTTTTTTCTAAAAAATCAAAAACAAAAAAAATAGTATTTTAGCTTCTAGTTTTTTACATGTTTTGTTAGTGCTAATAAAAACACTAAGTTATGTGACTTTACTAGCACCAATAATAATGATTTCATATGCGCACCAATTGCTCCACCCGATGATACGTTCAAAACATACCTATAACTTTTTACTGTTCCATGCTTGCTCCTTATTATTGCTAGATGTTTTTATGATGTTCTACAATATTTTAGTGTGTTTTTCTGAACTAACCTATTAACCCAGTGCTCAGAGCCAGTTCCTATTTTCTGTTGTGTTTTTCTTTCAGAAAATTTGTATAGAAAATATTCGAAGAAAGGCCTGAAAATTCACGGAGACCGGTTTTTACCCGAGATGAAGACGAGTCCAAACGAGAGATGAAGATGGGGCCCACTCGCTCGCCACCGCCTTTTTGCCCATATATTGCCTTCTTCCCAAAAACCATAGGACACGGAGAATTTTCCACGAAAGAGATACAGAGGTGCTGTCACATCAAAAGTCCAATCTAGTACTTCTGTCGTCCTGCTCCGGCACTCTGCCGGAGGGGGGAATCGTCACCGGAGACTTCTTCATCACCATGTCTGCCTCCCCGGTGATGCGCGAGTAGTTCATCCTTGGACGACGGGTTCAAAGCAATAGCTAGATGGTGATCTCTTCTCCTTGTGCTACCATGACACGGTCTTATGAGCTGCCTAACATGATGAAGATCGTTCTTATGCAATTGCTACATGTTGAGTCGGTTGGGATCCGATGAATCATGACATTATGATTAGTTTGTTAATGTATTTTATTTGAGATTCACTTATATCTTGTCAGTGTTTTGATGTGCTCTTGCACACTCTTCGATGTGTATGGCTACTATGTCCAAGTTGTTGTATGCATCTCGAAAAGAGAGTTGTATGCTAGATAGTGGGTTCATGCCTCCTTGTTGGTTGTGTTCGAGTGACAGAAACGTGTATGGGGAAGAATATGATGTTGCCACTAAAGGGACAACACCGGTGTTCTTATTTGCGTGATGAGAATTATCGATTACATTATGTATTGATCTTAATGCAATTGTCAGTTGCTTGTAACTTAATAACAGAGAGATTTGCTAGATAATTTTCTTCAGGTAGACTATTAGATATAGACACATGCTAGATAGCGTCCTATATACCTTGACGTAATGCCTACATGATTAGAACTCTTGTTGAAATAATAACATTGTTATGCCGTCATGATTTGTCAATTTGCTAACTGTAATTTGTTTACTCCAACATATGTATTGTTTTATGGAGAGACGCCACAAGCGGAAGCTCCCTACCAAATAGTTACAGCCAGAGTCAGACGTAGGGGCCGGCCGAGCAGGACCACACGGTGCACCACCCAGTGTTCACCCTACATACTCACTTTTTTCACGTTGAAGCACACCAAACACCGAGCACATCATGTGCAGATAGGCATCGCCAATACAACCAATACATGAGGTCTATGCCATTAATAATTTTAGGAGATGCAAGTGCTACAAGTTCAAATATAAGATTTTAAGTCTCAACAGTATTGTTTGGTTGCTGTTGTTCCTTTTTCCCCCTAGCTATATAACTTTTAAGACTATATCTTCGTCCAAATGCATTGTACACTATCCAAACAACCATGAGATTTGTTGTTGCCAGGGAGAACCGCATGGGCGCATGCTTGCTCCCTCCCCACTTCCATGGCTGCTTTGTCAGTGCAAATGTCTGAACCACCACATATAGTTCAAATATCTATACAATCCATTAGCATTGAGCTAGTAGGAGAGGAATAGGATATGAACGTAGTTTTCCTTAATCATATCCATGCATGTGCATGTTCTATTCTATTGTTGTTCTTTTCCATGACAACTGCATTCCTGTTAGGAGTTGTTTGGTAAAATGTTTAAGTTTGTGCAACAAAATGACGTGTGGGTCTTCAAGATCTGTCGAGCAAATTTACATTTAGAATTTCTTGAGAAATGTCACGTACGATCTGGAATAGACATAAATCATCAGATAGTGATAGGGTAAATGCTTCAGAGGCCAAAACTTATATGTTGTGATCGGGAATTATTTTATAGATGGTTTAAATCCATTGGAGTGTCTTTTACATTCCACTGTTGGTTGGGCAAAATTCTTCAGTGGGAATGCAGACGTTTCTAGGACATTAAGAAAACTAATGTATCACTTGTGAGATACATACATTGCTTATGATGGGACTGTTAGGAGTTCTTATGACATGACAGTATTAGGAAAAGAGAAACACAACCATATTAATAGGCGCACACATCTAGTTGTTCTCTTCTATTGCTTTCAAGTTCTAAAACTGTCACCCAGCCATGGCTAAAATAATATTGTTAATTTTGGCACATATCAATATGGTTGTGCCAACACGTGCGCACTGTTCAGGTCTCAGCCAGAGAAGTTGAATTACGAGTAGACACTGGTAGAAAATAGGGCTGTAGTCCCGGTTCGCCAGGGCCTGTAGTCCCGACCCAGCAACCGGGACTAGCAATGCGCGACTAAAGACCCCCCTATAGTCCCGCCATTTACGGACCGGGACTAAATGCCCGTCCACATGGGCGCCAGGGATCCGTCGCGGCGGAGGACCTTTAGTCCCGGTTCTTGTGGCCAACCGGGACTGAAAACCTGCGCAGGTTTAGGGTTTTAGGCCCCCTAAACCTGGTTCCTTTTTAATTTGTTTTGTTTTATTTCTTTTATATTTTATTTTGTGTTTTATTTTAATTTTGATGAAGTTTCAGTACACATATATATATATATATATTTTACGATACTATATACATGCATATATATATATGAAATTTCAAACAAGGAGAATTCAATAGGAATATATAATATATATTCAATATCGGGTGACCATATATACAACCTCGAACAAGTTTCCATATTACACAATTAAGATGGATGACCATACACAAATTCGAACAATTAAGATAGCTTATGCGTATAATAGTCATCGTCGGTGGACGCATGGTACTCTCCTTCCTTATCGATGACATGCCTAAGGAAAAATCCTGCTATTTCCTCTTGAATTGGTCGGAAGCGAGCTTCTGGAGTAAGCGCCCTCCGCAAGTTATTGAGACCCCTCCGCGTGGCCTCGCCCTTCTTCCTCTCAGAGATTTCTTTCCGTATGTTCTCACAGACATAGTATCCACATAGACCGGTCCCCGGTGGCTGCTTATCCACTCCTTTGACCACATTTTTAGATTTTAGCTCATTTTTGAATCCACCGACATGTCCAAGTGAGAACTGTCTCGAAACTCTACATTGCAAATAAAATTAAATGAACAAGGGAGTTATTAGCTTAGGAAATGAACAAAAGAGACCGATCGATATAGAGCGCAAATGATTGAAAAATAATTACCTTTGCATCATTTTTCTCATGTTGATCCAAAGATCTGTATTTGAATTCATAGAGTCAAAGATCAAAACTATGGAGTTCTGAAGATCAATTTTTAGCAGAATCCAGTGGAACCTGCGGACACGTTAGATGCACAGTCATGCATAACTTATCGATTAGACATACCATGCATGGAGTAAACAAAAGAGAATGGGAACATGAGAGAAACACTCACCCAAAAAGGTAAGGAAATAGAATATATCTTTTGGATTCATGCTTTTAAAAAAAAAATTGTACAAGTCTTTCTCCACTTCTTTGGGGTGACGTTCTAACATAGTTCCATTAATGATTTGTGGGTCAATGAACCCAACATCATGGATGAGTCTTATTTTGCATTCCCAAATCTTCAATCTGCATAATAGCGTACGCAACAATATAGTTAGGACAATATATATATATATATATATATATATATATATATAGTGTAGGCAATGAAGAACGAGATGACGTAGAAATAAATCACTTACAGAACGTAGCAACTCAGGATAGATTTGCCGAGCTCACGCAGATTGAACAGCTGAAACAATTCACTCATCTCAACTGTTACAGATTACTTTTTAGTGTGATGCTCCTCTGTATAATCCACATACACAAATTCTTTGTCGGTCCATGTTATGAAATGTTTGTACCAACGTAGCAGAGCTTGCATTACTGGTGGTAGATCCTTTTCCTTTGCAGGCTCGACGAGAGGCCCTTTCTTCTTATATTGTAATCCTACCTCAGCCATTGGCGCATCGTCTAGGCCTAAAAAGAGACGAAGAGATATACCGGCCTCGGACGCATTTTGCATGGCAGTAGGTACAGTCAATCCCATTTCTGCCACAGCATTTATGACCTCGGGGTCCTGTTCCGGAGCGGCTTTCACTATGAGCGGGGGGATCGATTTTTTACTCTGCATCCCGAGCTGGGCAACTTGTTTCCCGCTTTTTTTCATTTTTCCTTTTCCTTTCTCCTCCTCCACTATTTTTGCTTTCTCTTTCTCCTCCTCCAATATTCCTGCTTGCTTACGAAGTTCATTATCATAGTCTTTAGGCAAATTCTTCTCGGCTTGGGACGGTGTCGACAAAAAACCCGTAGCCCAATAGTCTACAATCGGAGGGAATACTTCCTTGGGCTCAAGCTCCTTTAGCGCCTTCAGTCGGCCCTTCCATTTGTCAATGTCAGCCTTCACGGCCAATTTGGTTTCAGCATCACTAAGTTCCCAAGGCCTTGGGGGAAGAGGCTTCAGTGATGGCTACGGTACCCGTGTGGTCTTAGCTACATAAGGCTCCGGGTTAATAGACCAAGAGCAGGTTCCCTTGCTGTCCGCCTGCCTCTGTTTCTTCGCTGGAGGAGGAATGGGGGGCGACGTCTGCTTTTCCTCCGGAGGAGGAATGGGGGGAGACGGCTGCTTTTCCTCCGGAGGAGGAATGGGGGGAGACGACTGCTTTTCCTCCGAGGAGGAATCGTGGGCGACGGCTGCTTAACCGCCGGAGGAGGAATCGTGGGCGACGGCATCTTACCCGCCGGAGATTGTGGACCGGGGGACGGCGTCGAATGGCGTGAAGGAGGCGTAGGTAAACCAGCACCACCACCACCACCACCACCACAAGCACCTGCACCATCGGAGGGGGGTGGACTTGTTAGCCTTGGCGTCTCGCCTGGAAACACTATGTACTTCTTTTTCCATAGAATGAACTGGCGCTTGACATCTCCAAGTCTTCTCTCCCCTTCGGGTGTAGCTATGTCAATCTCCAGGTCCTCAAACGCTTGGACTATGTCTTCCACCGTGACACGAGCATAGCCATATGGAATGGGGTTGTTGTGATGGAGTGCTCCAGGTGTACATGGTAAAGCACTGCCGGTAGCTACCTTCATGGAAATGTTCCCCACGGGATAATGCAGATCACATTCTTTCATCTCCTTTACATCATCCACGGGGTAGTGAGGCTCCGGTGCACGACTCTCGATCATCGGTGCATTAGCACCTGCAGTCGCGGCCTCCGTGGAAGCCACGCTGCTTCTCCGCTGATGCTGGCTTCCGAGATCCGCTGCATGTTCTTCATGCGGCCCTGCAGCCGCCGCTTTTTCTTTCTCAAGTATTCCCGCCACGATCTTCTTCAACTCATTAAATTCCGCTGCAAGATTCGACAGTTGATCTGCAGCCCGGTCCGTACCTCTCTTACGGCTTCTGTAACAGTACGGGTCACCCTCCTGGGAAAACCCTACTTTCCACGGCAATCTGCCTTTGCCTCGTACATGTCCTCCGTGTTCAGGATTCCCGAGGGCATGGGTCAGTTGGTCTCTCTCTCTGTTGAACGTGATCACGCCCTGTTGAGCTTCGGTCATTGCGTCAACAAGGTGTTTTGTGGGAGCAAACTTTTTCTGCCGGTGAACACACTCCCCTGTCTCCGGGTCTAGCGATCCCCCATGCCCGTACCACCATATTTTGGCTCTTTCGTCCCATCCCTCTGTACCTAGACGGATTCCTCTTGCCCTCAGGCCGTCCTCCATTGCCTGCCACTTAGGCGCCGAACCGCGGTATCCTCCTGGCCCCATAACATGATGGTACTGTTTCTTTTCCGCATTAGCCTTATTTTTTGCCGATATTTCCTTGAAATGCTCCGATTTATGTTGCGCCACAAATTCTGTCCAATCATCTCTCAGTTTCTCATGTTGTCCAGTGAAAATCGGAGTCTTGCCCTTACTGACATATTCACGGAACAATTTTTTCTTGAAGTTCCGGAAAGCTTCGGCCATCTTCTGAAAAGCGAACTCTTTGACTATCCTCCTCCTCTCACGTCCACCCGGAACGTCCTCACCGGATTCATCTTTTTTGTTGTATTCCGGAGGTAGAATGAAATGTGCAATAAGCTTTCTAAACATAATCTTTTTCGTTCTCTTGTCGACATAAGTGAAACCAACACGTGCTTTCTTTGGCTCCTTCCATTCCTGGACGGTGATCGGGACGGTGTCTCTAACAATGACTCCGCATTGGTTGATAAACTTTGTGGTGTGCTGTAGGGGCTTGCCGATTACACTGACTGATTCGATGGTATATGTTTCTCCATCTTTCATCGACTTGGATTTGCCACGCTTTGTCATACTAGATCCGGCCGAGGGCTAAAATAAGAAAGAGAGTCGCGCGCGTTAGTGCATATGTATTCACATTTCAGTAAGTTTGTATCACGAGAGTCCCAATGTATATATATATATACCTCGCCGGAGGTGGTTGTTCTTTGCAATTGGAGATCGTCGTTTGTCGACGGTTGACCTCCGTCATCAATGTCCATTCCTTCACCTCCTTGATCATCGACAATGTCCGTTCCTTCACCAGTTTCATCATCATCGACAATGTCCGTACCTCCACGTTCTTGATCATCAAGGTTCGGATAAGAAGAGACTACATCGTCTTGTTGCTCATCTTCTGGGCCCGGCACATAAGGGTTCTGGTTGGCTATCATGCCGTATATAATACCTTCAGCCTCCTGATACGTATACGGCAAGGCTCCATTGTCCGCCATATGTCACTCCTGCAGACATGCATATAGTAAAAATTAATTAAGTATATAGGAGACTTAGCAAATATATATTACACCCTCTTTCTCAAATTGTCCGCCATATGTCACTCCGGTGGAAGAACGATGACCACCGGAGGGGGAAAACCATACTTTAGAGGTGTGTCCAAGATTAGTTTCTCAAATGACTTGGAGAACCCCATAGCTACGTTGCATTTGCTTTTCTGGTCATTTTGGTATATTACACTTAATATTCTGAATTTATTGAATTAAAACTTATTTTCATTATTTTTTTGACTTAGGAATATTTAGGGTTAGTAGAATTAGCAAATATTAGTACAAATATATTTTTAGGGTTAGTAGACTTAGGGTTAGCACTTTGCAAAAAAAGAGTGCAGCCCAACTTTTTTTTTTGACTTAGGAAATTTTTTGACTTAGGATTTATTTTAACTTTGCAAAAAAAGAGTGCAGCCCAACTTTTTTTTTTTTGAGAATCCGAGTGCAGCCCAAGAGCGTTTCTTTTTTCTGTCCCTCAGGCCGTGACGTCAGCGTGACGTCAGCGTCTCTGTTTGTCTTCCTCCGGCGAGGGCCACGACGCCACTCTCCTCTCTCCCCCGCGAGCACGGCCACGACCACTCGGCCACGCACCACGGCACGGCCACAGCCACGGCCACGGGCACGGGCACGGCCACGGCCACGCACCACGGCACGGCCACGGCCACGGCCACGGCACGGCCACGGACACGGCCACGGCACAGCCACGGCCACGGACACGGCACGGCCACGGCACGGGCATGGCCAAGCACGCACGCACGGGCACGGCCAAACCCTAAACAGATCCTCCGGCGGGGGCCACGGCCGTCGTCGTCGTTTCCGATCGTCGTGCACGGTCCAGAGATCCTCAAGAACGCACGGGCGGGCACCTACCGGAGACAGAATCGGCGAGGGCGGCGGGCAGCAACCGGAGACGGAATCGGTGGGGGTGACGGGCAGCAACCGGCGGAGACGGAATCGGCGAGGGCGGCGCGGAGAAGACGAGATGTGTTTGGGAATTTTTGGGGGCAGAGAATATATAGGGGCAGCCTTTAGTCCCGGTTGGGGACACCAACCGCGACTAAAGGCCCCCCCGCGGACCTTTAGTCGCGGTTCCTGTCCCCAACCGGGACTAAAGGGGTATTTTTTTCGCGGCGTTTTCGTTCCCGCGCGGAAAGAGCCTTTAGTCCCGGTTCGTGACAGGAACCGCGACTAAAGGTGGTAATTCAAATACTTCTCCTTTTCCGAAACTTAAAAATACAAATAATATATCAGAAAATTTAGAAAAATAAAACTAATTCTTTTTAAAATCTTAAAAATACAAATAATATATCAGAAAAATAAAACTAATCATAAAGATTCACACACATCTTGAATATATATATAGATAAAAAAGGCAGTACATAATGGCTAGAGTGGATCTAAACCTAAACGGAGAGCATAGATGCATGATTTGATATCTGCTAGTCATACTCCTGCCTAGGCCTATAGTACATGTACTCGTAGTCGTCATAGTCGCCTCCGCCGTCGTCGTCACTATCGTCTGACGGTGCTCTGTACTCACTCGGAGGATCACGACTCCAGGACTGGGCCTGAGGGTACCACAGGCGGGGATATCGCCGGCCCTGATGTAGTCCATGACGCTCTGTAGAGTCCGGCCGGACCACCATAGCCGACGACCGGCCTCGTTAAAGTTCCCAGGAGGCAGGCCGTCCTCCTCATACCTGGCGAGCGCCCTCTCACGCCGATTGATGAAGAAGGCATCCCAAGTATGCTGGTTATCGGGATGCCAACTGGGATTCCTCCGCTGCTCCTGCGTGAGCTCGTGATAGTAGTGGTTCGTGATGGCCGCCCGACGCGCCACACCTTGAGGAAGAGGAGGGACCGGCACTCCTCCGGCGCTCAGCATCCAACCGGCGGGAACGTTGTAGCCGCACGGGCAGGGGTAGTTCGAGGCCGAAAGTGCCTCCGCCTGGATGAATGTTAGAGTGGGTACGGTAGAAGCCATGAGAGAGAGTGGTGAGTTTGTATATGTGTTCATGCCAATGGTGTGGCAATGCATACATATATATAGCGAGAAGAAAACATCCCTTTAGTCCCGGTTGGGGACACCAACCGGGACTAAATGGGTTAGGGTTTTGTTTGGACCAATCAGATAGAATCACATGGATCGTGTGTTTCTTTAAAGCGCTTGTGAGTCGTTGGATCCGGGGTGTGTTTCTTTCGAGCTGTTGTGAGCCGTTCGATCAGGGCTACGGTGTGTTTCTTTCGAGCTGTTGTGAGCCGTTGGATGAGGTGGTTTCTTAACCGTTGTATCAAAACCCTAGCACAACACTTTCTGAGCCAGAGGACCCTATATATAGCCCACCTTCATACACCGGTCAGTTCATCGAGCAAATACAAAACATCCGGATTCGCCATCATACGTCCTGCCGTGCATTTGGTATGCATATTGCACCCAGTAGCCACGGTGGGGCTGTATGATGGCGATACCGATTGTTTTGTTCTACATCCCCCTTTAAGGTTTGATACATCATATATTCAGTTTATCGAGCAAGTACAAAACATCCGGTTTCGCCATCATACGTCCTACCGTGCATTTGGTATGCATATTGCACCGAGTAGCCACGGTAGGGCTGTATGATGGTGATACCGATTGTTTTGTTCTACACCCCCCCCCCTTTAACACATCCATCCATGCTATGGGTCAGTGTTCACTTTGAGCTCGGTTAGTAATGTGCAACTATTTGCTTGATCTGTTAGGGTGGCGCGTGGCGCGGGAGTTGCGACGCGTGGCGCGGGAGTTGTGACGCGTGGCCAGGAGGGCGCGGTATAAACTGTCGCGCCTCGAGCGCGTCTTCTCCTCTCCACGCACCGTCGCGCTTCCACCATGCCTCCGAGGAGGAACAGCACCACCGGCTTTCGCGGCGTCCGAGCACGGCAGAACGGAATGTTCATCACAGATATCCGCTGGGGGGACGACCGCATCCCCCTCGGCTCCTTTGCGACGGCGGCGGAGGCCGCCCGCGCCTGGGACGCGGCGGCCTGGCGCCTCAACCGCCCGCGTTCGCTGATGAACTTCAACGACTGCCACACCGTCTGGGAAGCGGAGGCCAGGGCGCCGAAGCCGCAGATCGTCACTGCCGCCGACCACCTCCACCTCCGTCACCGCGCGTTTCAGGGCCTAGTCGACGCCAGGGAAGAACGCGTCGTCCGCGAGTATTACCGGAACAACCCGGGGGAGGAGAGCGCCGACGAGGAGCTCTGGCAGACCCGCGCGGCTGAGCGGGCGGAGCGCCGCCTCGAACGCCACCTCGCGTTAGATGCCGCTCGGGAGGCGAGGACGAGGGTGCTGCAAGAGCTTCGTCGGGCCGACCGCGCCGGCGAAGTCTGGGCCTCCGACGATCCGAGGTGGGGGCCTATCTCGGACATACCATCATGCACCTCCGACGACGACGAGGAGGTCACCGACGAGTTCGCAAACGTCGATGTCCCGGAGGAGGTCACCGACGAGTTCCCCGACGACGACGACGAGGAGTAGTGTTTGTATGTTCTCTCTTTTTAATAAAAGAATTTGTATTCCGGCGACACTGCGGCGCGCTAGCGCGTCTGTTTTCTGTTTTTAATAAAAGTTATGAAATCAGATATTTTATCTCACAAGGTTTTGAGACATTTAAGTAACTTTCTGTTTTCCATGATTTCCACTCGTTTTCTCAAATATTTTGCAAAGGAGTTAGTCTTAAACACATCAAAGATAATATAATTCACATGATCCATTCAAAAAAGTTTGGTACACGATAAATTATTACACATCAATTCTTCCCTTGTGTCCCTGCTTTCTTACGATCTGGCCGTATCCATGGAGCATCCTCATCATTTAACTTAATGCTTGGGTCAGTGTTGACTTTGAAGGGCGGAATTTCACCAAACATATTATAATCTTCTGACATGTCTGTCTTGTCCTCCACTCCCACGATGTTTCTTTTCCCTGAAAGAACAATGTGGCGCTTTGGATCATCACATGATGTACTGATCGTTTTCTTATCTTTCCGTTTCCTCGGTTCGCTACTCATGTCCTTCAAATAGAAAACCTGAGCGACATCTTTGGCTAGGACGAATGGTTCGTCAAGGTAACCAAGATTGTCGAAATCCACCATTGTCATTCCGTATTGCTCGTCCACCTTTACCCCACCTCCTGTTAGCTTGAACCATTTGCACCGGAACAAAGGGACCTTAAAGGAGGGTCCATAGTCAAGTTCCCATATCTCCTCTATGTAACCATAATATGTGACCTTTTGCCCAATCTCGGTTGCTGCATCAAAGCGGACACCACTGTTTTGGTTGGTGCTCTTTTTATCTTGGGAGATCGTGTAAAATGTATTCCCATTAATCTCGTACCCTTGGAAAGTCGTTATAGTCGAAGATGATGTCTTGGCCAACATGTACAGCTGATCTCCAACATCATTGTCATTCATTAAATGTTTTCGCAACCAACTGCCGAAAGTCTCCATGTGGGCCTTTCTAATCCATGATTCAGGCTTCCCCGGGTTGTTCGAGCGTAAAATATTCTTGTGTTGCTCGAAGTACGGAGCCACCAAGCTCGAATTTTGCAGAACTATGTAGTGTGCTTCAGTCATAGAATGACCGTCCATACATATCGTTGATTTCCTTCCGATCGTGCCTCTTCCACTTAGTCTCCCCTCGTGCCGCGATTGAGGAATACCAATCGTCTTAAGGTCAGGAACATAGTCAATACAGAACTCAATTACCTCCTCATTTCCATAGCCCTTTACGATGCTTCCTTCTGGCCTAGCACGGTTACGAACATATTTCTTTAATACTCCCATAAACCTCTCGAAGGGGAACATATTGTGTAGAAATACAGGACCGAGAATGGAAATCTCTTCGACTGGGTGGACCAGGAGGTGCGTCATAATATTGAAGAAGGATGGTGGAAACAGCAACTCGAAACTGACAAGACATTGGACCACATCGTTCTGTAACCGTGGTAGATCTTCTGGACTGATTACCTTCTGAGAGATTGCATTGAGGAATGCACACAGCTTCACAATGGCTACTCGAACATTTTCCTGTAGGAGGCCCCTCAAAGCAATCGGAAGCAATTGCGTCATAATCACGTGGCAGTCGTGAGACTTCAGGTTTTGGAACTTTTTGTCCGCCATGTTTATTATTCCCTTTATATTCGACGAGAAGCCAGACGGGACCTTCATACTGCTCAGGCATTCAAAAAAATGACCTTCTCTTCTTTCGTAAGAGCGTAGCTGGTACGACCTTGAAACCATTCCGGATGCCGGTCATCTGGGTCTTTCAAAAGTTGCTGATCCCGCCGTGCTTCCTTTGTATCGTTTGTCTTCCCATACACGCCCAAGAAGCTTAGCAGGTTCACGCAAACATTCTTCGTAACATGCATCACGTCGATTGCAGAGCGGACATCTAGGACTTTCCAATACTGTAGCTCCCAAAATATCGATTTCTTTTTCCACATTGGTACGTGCCCGTCAACTCCCTGCGGAACTGATTGTCCGCCAGGACCCTTTCCAAAGATGACATTCAAATCCTTGACCATATCAAATATCTCAGCTCCAGTACGTTCCGCAGGCTTCGGCCGGTGATCTGCCTTGCCATTGAAATGCTTGCCTTTCTTTCTTACGTTATGATTTCGGGGAAGAAATCGAGGATGACCCAGGTACACGTTCTTCCTACAATTATCCAAAAATACACTTTCAGTCTCATGTAAGCAGTGCGTGCATGCTTTGTATCCCTTATTTGACTGTCCCGAAAGGTTACTGAGAGCAGGCCAATCGTTGATGGTTACAAAAAGCAACGCTCGTAGGTTAAATTCCTCTTCTTTGTGCTCATCCCACACAGGTACACCAGGTCTGCCCCACAATTGTAAAAGTTCATCAACTAATGGCCTTAGGTACACATCGATGTCGTTGCCGGGTTGCTTCGGACCTTGGATGAGCACTGGCATCATAATGAACTTCCGCTTCATGCACAACCAAGGAGGAAGGTTGTAGATGCATAGAGTCACGGGCCAGGTGCTATGGCTGGAGCTCTGCTCGCCAAAAGGATTCATGCCATCAGTACTTAGACCAAATCTTATGTTCCTTGCGTCAGCTGCAAAATCTTTGAACTCTCTGTCGATCTTTCTCCATTGCGTTCCATCAGCGGGGTGTCTCAACTCCCCGTCGGACTTACGGTCCTCTTTGTGCCATCGCAACAACTTGGCATGCTCTTTGTTCATGAACAGGCGTTTCAGCCGAGGTATTATAGGAGCATACCACATCACCTTGGCGGGAACCCTCTTCCTGGGTTTCTCGCCCTCAACATCGTCACCAGGGTCATCGCCTCTGATCTTATAACGCAATGCAGTGCATACAGGGCATTCATTCAAATCCTCGTATGCACCGCGGTAGAGGACGCAGTCGTTAATGCATGCATGTATCTTCAGAATCTCTAAACCTAGAGGGCACACAACCTTCTTTGCTTCGTACGTACTGGCGGGCAACTCGTTATTCTTCGGAAACATATTCTTCAACATTTTCAGCAAATTTTCAAATGATGAGTCAGCTACACCTTCCCGTGCCTTCCATTTCAGCAAATCCAGTGTGCAGCCCAGCTTTTTCAGACTATTGTCGCATCCTGGGTACAGCGACTTCGTGTGATCCTCTAACATGCGATCCAAATTCTCCCTCTCCTTGTCAGTTTCGCAGCGTCTCCGTGCATCAGCAATGGTCCGACCAAGATCATCAGCGGGCTCATCATGTGCCTCTTCTTCACCTTCACCAAACCCTTCCCCACCTTCAGCATCATCCTCCATGAAGGTATCACCGAAAGCGTCATGATAGTTGAAATCGATATCATCCTCTTCTTCATCTTCTTCCATTCTAACCCCTCTTTCTCCATGCTTGGTCCAACAATTATAGCTTGGCATGAAACCATGCCGAAGCAGGTGCATGTGAACGACTCTTGAGGAGGAGTGACCCTTCTCATTCTTACATTCAGCACATGGACAGATAATAAAACCTCGCTGCTTGTTCGCATTTGCCACTACGAGGAAATCTTTCAAACCCGTAGTGAACTCGCCGGAGAGTCGGTTACCGTACATCCATTGCCGATTCATCTGCATTATTATTATATAAAGTATATAATTAACCATCATGCATTTGTTAAACTAACTAGCTGGAAATAATACAAATCATGAAAGGGTTCAAGTTGCTAACCGCGACCGCGGAGGTAAAATAAATGAAAACGCTCAAGTGCGGCTCGGACACTTAATATCATGTGTGTTTCATGCTATCGGGCATTTCATCGAACACCTAGTGTGCATAGTAGGAACCAAAAGCATACCCACCACCCCTTGTGAATGTTGTGAGAGCAGAAGTGACACCAAATGTGGCTAAGTGCAGCGAGCTGAGTTCTATATATAGGGATGGGCCTTTAGTCCCGGTTCACCTGGACAACCGCGGCTAAAGGCCGTGGGGCCAGACAGATGACATATTAGCCCCGGTTGGTCTGGACAACCGGGACTAAAGCCCCTCCCCTCCGACAACTGTGGACCGAGCGCGCTGGGCCCAGACTATTGGTCGCGGGTCTCGTCCCGAACCGCGACTAAAGACCCCTATGGTCGCGGGCCGATTATTTTGGGGACTAATGGGGGCGTACCGAAGGCCTATTTTCTACCAGTGAGAGAAACAAATCAGGTGTGATGTAGCTAAATCCAACTTAACCAGCATATACACATGAGTACAATACATTAACCTGAGAACACTGCTTTACTTTTTTTTTCAATTATAGGTTTGGTTGAGCAAGGATGACAACGCTTATTAATGCCAGCAGACCATACAACATACATATGTACAAGTTCTGCGATGCTGAATGCAAAAAAAACTTGTCCACGGCGCAGTACAAAACGAACAATAGTCCATGTAAACACATCTCATCCAGATTTTCAATTTTCAATTAGACCAATCAACAGATTGAATAAAAAACAGTCCTCCATGAAAATGGCCTCGGGTGCAGCTATCAGCTCTCTTTAAGCTGCTTCTAAAGCTTCCTCCAAACATCCACTTGGTTTAAATTGGAATGGCCAACCAAAACCAGTACCGATGCACTTTGCTTGACTCAATTTTTCTTGGGATCAGAGCTTTCCATTTGAAAGCCTTCAAGAATTGTGTTGCAGGTGTTCATGGCACGGGAATCTAGTAGGCTGTGATTTCAAAGCTTAATCATAAGGAAGCGCCAACACCTGTTCACCCAGAGAGAAAATTGCAAGTCAAATAAACAAACTGCACAGGAACGATCCGCACAAAAGGTGTCTCCGTAGGTATTGCAGTCAATCACCAGATGTTAATTAATATGAACAGAAATATAACTTGGCAGAAACCCACCATAGTAGAGGAGTATTCTGTACAAGTTGTGGTCCATGAAGCCGGGAAAATGCCTCGCAGGCCCAAGGAATAGGACCATCTGCTAGCACCCTGTAATTTAGCCTTTTAGTAAGAGAAGTGGACATAAAGGGTTCAATGAGTACCACTACAGAAAATTTCTGTATCTCGCAATCTACTGTGCAGATCCAAGATCACATAGTATGCCACAAGAATCATCAAAACAAACAATTTTGCAATCAACTCTCGAAGACAGATGTTTTATACTGCATGATGGATACACATATAGTCGAATCGAGCATATCTTGTTTGAAGCCACTTGGCTCTAGCCATGGCAAGAACAACATAAAATGGAACGAAAATGATCGATGGAGCATGTCGTGCAGGAATAGAACAATAAAGCGGATAAACAAAACAAAATGCTAGCCACAGAACAAAACATGCTCTGCCGATGATAAAATAGCCCTGCGACAATCATCAAAGTGAAGAATTCTGAAGATTAATGTGTGGCGTGCAAGACAAAGACACAATTACACCCTTATGGCTAGAAACATCTCCAATTTAACACGTTTTGAAACAATAATATGCATAAAATATACTGAGGTTTTGGTACGTCCAGTCCAAATCCAAAACTTGACTACAACTGAAATCTTAGAAAGAGATTTCTAATTTGGGATTCGACTTTTATATGAGAAACCATATTGCTTGAAGTTGGAATAATGCAGCTGACCTTTGTTTCCGAACAAATGAATTCCACATATGCATAATAAGCTTCTTGTCTTTTGTCACGTCAACAAAATCATCAAGCATCTGCGATCGAGGAAAGATAGTAACTTTTAAAAAAATGTCTGCAACAAATTGTTAGAAAGACATGACTGGAACAAATTATTATACATAGACTGACTCGAGCTCAGGTGTTGGCAACAGCATACATATGAGCAAAAATGTTATTCTATCTCTTACCCGCCTATCTTCAAAGTCGGCGATGTCATCATCCACTTCATCTTCACTGTCACGATCTGAGAAAACCTGTTCCAGTACCATTGGCTACAGGAGAAGTAAATGCGGTTAAGCTAGATTTCAAATGCAGGCATAAATTTGTAGATACTATAATAACAAAAAGAACTATCACCAATCCAACAGAACAAAACATAAGTAGATACGTTGCATTAACCGAGTGATGAGCATGTGCAACCAAATTTAGCAAGACAATGAAGACTGTAGTATAGAGCTCAATGGCGCAGAACAAGAAAGTTGGAAAGAGGCTGAATGTTTTCCGACATGAAGAACGTCAAGTGAATTTACAAAACAACTTTACATACTTGCTTCACCCTCCAATATTAACCATACCCGCCAAACTGGTTGGTGTAATAGGCACATGAGTAAACATGGTGATAAACAGAATCAGCTAAGTCACCTTTCTTTACAACTGATCGCAACTAAGTCAGGTGCGTAAACATCAACTTCAGCTCTTTCAAAAAGATCAGGAAAGAAAAACATCTTTTCCAGAAATCATGATTTCACCTGACACTTAAACAAGGCATCATGCTAGCAAGACTGTCATAGTCTGGTATTTGTACAAAATAAATATGTAAGCTCCTCTAGATAATAATATCTTAATTCAGGAGCAAACAAGGAACATAGACGAGTCTACTTGCCAACAGCCCTCTAAGGAGATAAAGCATGGCATTTTTTATCTCTACTAGAAATCAGCATCAAATTCAAATACTAAACTAGAGGCTGGACTGACTATTTCCCTGTACAAAATATCTAACTGCAGACCAGGCACCCAGAAAACAAAATTGGAATATAAAATATGCTTGTACAGGAACTACGTAATTATCAAAAACCCATAACAACACATGCATCAAACTGCAATAGGTCATGATGCAAACAGGTATCAGAAATAGAACAATACAATGAGAAGGATAGACGATTTTTGCAATCCACACACCTGTGCCCTGTGAGAGTGAAAGAACTGACGTTTCTGCAGGAGTTGCCGGCTGCCAGATATTATGCACATAAAAAAGTTAGTTCAACACTTTCAATCGTACGATGCATAACATATATCAGCATATAAACAGAAGGGCTACTTTCTGGGATCAGCTCGTTCCGCAGATAGCTTCCTTGTCTTCCCAAACTGTAGCACTGTCGGTGGTGAAAGATTGCTACCATGTAATGAGTGAGAAGGATCAACAGAAGCATGTGCTACAGAAATATCTGAAATTTAGACAGTAGAAATGAGATATTAGCAAGAATAAAACTTTTGGATGGTGACTGTTCATGGATATGTCCCACGGTCTATATGATCAAGAGTTGAGCTTAGAGAGCTAGTTAGCTTAAGCCACCAACTGTTGAATGTGCAAGGTGGTCGTTGTTTGGTGTCCTTAACACATGGCTCGCTAGCTGTTGCAAATCTGTTAACAAGCTCAGATGATTTACTTAAGAAAATTGAATTTCAGCAACTTCAAATATTATGTAATTCACTCTCACTCACACCAACGCCATTTAATTAAATATATGAACCCTCATCACGGCCTGGCAAGCAGCTGTTCGGCATGCTGCTTCCTTCTGATACGACTTTCAGTATTGATCCTAAGTTTACACAGCATAAACTTGAAGTGTTTGCCTGCTCATCCAAAGCTTTTTGGCAACAGAAAATACATACATCTGACCTTTTCTCTGCTATGTTCAAACAATATAGTGCCAGGGCTCTTGTGTTCCTCTCTTCTCTCTTCTGCTCAACATATACTATGTGAATTCTTAACAATGAGGTTTAAGTCTCTCTTTGAGATGTTTATGTGATCTGAGATCACTACTGAAGGAGAAAACTTGCTGATAGTTAATCTAGCAAGCGATGATGTTGAACAGGCTGTTTGAGCTAGCTACTAGCTCTCACCCAGGACTCCCTCTCTTTCTAGACAGATGAGCTTCACACATAGTTTTGTCTTGATGTGCTTTACTCTCTTTCTCTTGTGCTAGCTGAAATAGACGTAAATCATTGGATAGTGACATTGCCGAGGGAACGGATAAATGCTTCTGAGGCCAAGATTCTTATATTGTTTGATAAGATATGTTTGTTTTCAAGAATTCCTTGTTTATTTTGTTCGTATGCATGCATATGTAATTAGAGCATCTCCAGCAGTACTTGTTTGCAGCACGGAAATAGCTATTGTACAGCGCCGCGCCCGCGAGGTAAATTCCAGCGGCGCCCAAACAGAGCGCAAAAAGTGCACCTCTGCTCATCAGTCGCACAAAAATGCAGCGCGCCCCAGTCCGGCACTTGCACAAACTAGCATATATGCAACGGGGGAGGCGAAGGCGCTTGAAACGGCTGCAGGGATTGTAGAGGCGCGCATGTGTGTGTGTGTGTGTGGGGGGGGGGGGGGGGGCATCCGCCGTTTCGCAGCGGCCTTGACCTTCTTGGTCGTCGTTAGCGTGGGCGAAGTCACCGGCGTGGCGCCGACGGGGCGTTTTGTCCCTGCAACCCGCGCGGCCTTGGCCTTGGCCGCGGGAGCAGATATGGCGGGAACAGCCCGCATGCGATTCCGCTCGGATTTGGGGTGGCGGCGGCGGCCCTAGGGTTTGGAGCAGCCGAGTACGGCCCGCCCGCAGCGTAGGGAGGGGTGGTTGCCCCGCCGGGAGGAGGGGAGCACGCGGAGATTTCCGATAGGTAGTTGGTTCTTCGCACGGGAGTTCGCATCGTCCAGCGCGTAGGAAGTGAAAGCCCAATATTCGCCGCGCGGGACGAAATTTACAGCCTGCGCAATTCTGGTGCGCCCGCTTGAGTCAGGTTTTTTTTAACCGCACGCGCTATATTGGCGTTTTTGGGCGCGGAGCTATTACGAGTGCCGGAGAAGTTCTTAGGTAACGTATTATTTGGTTTCCATTTATGTCCATCTGTTTTCAATTACATGGTTCAATCTTTGTGATATATTTTTTGTCCGGCACATTACATGATTGTAGTAGAGAATAGTGTATGCGCTAGTTAGTTACTGTAATTCTTGTTCAATCTTGCACCCTGCACCTTGATATGCAGCGCTCTATATGCTGAATATTAAACACACGTGACAAACTATCTATTTTTCTCCTTCCTAGTCCCTCCTAAGATTGAATCTAGTTAATGTTAAAGAATGAGTATCGATTTGTTCTCGAACAAGGACGAGCATACGCGTTGAAGGGACTAGATTGTTTGACCTGGCAATCGCGCTTACCGCTTATGTTTTATAACTTATAACATTTTTATGTCTTCTGCAGTTACACTCTCAAAAGACAGATAAGGAGACATCAACAAACATGTACGGAACTAAATTATTGAAGGATGCCATTCTCAGAAAACGATGAGATAATGCTTTCAGGATTACTATGGTCGGTGATACTAGGATTAGATTACATGAAATTGGCATCCCTACGAATTTAGCTTTGGACTTGTTTGTTTCTGAGCATGTTAATTCTTACAACTTCAAAAGCATAAATTCAAAATGCAACCTTCAGCTTCTTGCCAAGGAAGTACTAGTCACTAGGTGCAATGAAGAGCTAATTTATGTTCGGAAGGCAAATCAGGTCGAAATTGTTGACATTGTGTACATGCCATTCCAAGATGGTGATCTTATTCTTATCAGTAGGCCCACCTTCAGTCCATTAACACTCCCTTATTGCACAATCTGCGAGATTACTACTCCCCCAGTCTCAAAATAAGCGTAGTTGAAATGGATGTATCTAGTTTTTAAAAACATCTACATCCGTTTGACCGACACTTATTTTGAGACGGAGGGAGTGCAAGTTAAGTCAATTGTTTCAATCAACCCATTGTGTTATGCCCCTTGTATGGGAGATTTTGATGGGGATTGTCTGCATGGGTATATCCCACGGTCTATAAGATCACGAGGCATCCCTATGGATTTAGCTTTGAACTTTGTTGTTTTTAGCATATTAATTCTTAAAACTTCAATAGCATAAATTCAAAGTGCAGCCTTTAGCTTCTTGCAAGAAAATACTATTCACTGGACGCAATGGACGGCTAATATATGTTCAAAGGGCAAATCAGCGCGAAATTGGTGAAATTGTGTATGGGCCATTGCAGGATGGTGATCTTATTCTTATCAATAGGTCACCTTCACTACATAAACTCTTCCTTATTGCACTATCTGCAAGATTGCTACAAGTTAAATCAGTTGTCTCAATCAACCCGATTTTGATGGGTATTTGTCTGCATGGGTATGTCCCACAGTTTATATGGTCTAGATTTGAGCTTGAAGAGCTAGTTACCTTACGCCAAAAAGTGTTACATTTGCAAGATGGTCAAAGTATGGTGTGTCTTTAACACATGACTCTCTAGCTCTTGCACAAATGGGGATTGTTTGCATGCATATGTCTCACGGTGTATTGATTTAGCTTTGAACTTGGTTGTTTTCTGAGCATGTTAATTCTTACAACTTCAAAAACATAAATTCAAAGTGCAATCTTTGGTTTCTTGCTAAGGAAGTACTTTTCACTCGGCGCAATGGAAAGCTCATTTATGTTACGAAGGCAAATCATCTAGAAATTGGCGACATTGTGTAAGGGACATTGCAAGATGGTGATCTTATTCTTACCAATAGGCCACCTTCAGTACATCAGCACTCCCTTATTGCGCCATCTTCAAGATTACTACAAGTTAAGTCAGCTGTTTCAATCAACTCACCGTGTTGTGCCCTTTTTAAGGGAGATTTTGAAGGGGATTGTCTGCATCGGTATGTCCCACGGTCTATACGATCAAGAAATGAGCATGTAGTGCTAGTTTGCTTAAGCTAAAAAGTGTTGAATGTGTAAGATGTTCAAAGTTTGGTGTCTTTAACACATGACTCTGATGGGCAATCTTTGCATGCATATGTCCCACATTTTAAACAATCAAGAGGCATTCTATGGATTTAGCTTTGAACTTGGTTGTTCTTGAGCATGTTAATTCTTACAACTTCAAAAGCATAAATTCAAAGTGCAACCTCTAGCTTCTTGCCAAGGAAGTACTATTCACTCGGCGCAATGGACAGCTAATTTATGTTCAGAACGCAAATCAGCTCAAAAGTTGTTGACATTGTGTACAAGCCATTCCAGGAAGGTGATCTTATTTTATCAATAGGCCACCTTCAATACATCAACACTCCCTTATTGCACTATTTGCAAGAGTACTACAACTTAAGGTGTGCCCATTTACATGAGATTTTGATGGGAATTGTCTACATGGGTATGTCCCACAGTCTATATGACAAATCTGGAGAGCTAGTTAGCTTAAGCCAAAAAGTGCTAAATGTGCAAGATGGTCTAAGTTTGGAGTCTTTTTAACACACAACTCTAGCTGCTACACAAATGGGGATTGTTTGTATGTCCCGCGGTCTATAGGATCAAGAGGTATCCCTATGGATTTGGCTTTGAACTAGTTGTTTCAAAGCATGTTAATTCTTACAACTTCAAAAACATAAATTCAAAGTGCAACCTTCAGCTTTTTGCCAAGAGAGTATTATTCACTCTATGCGGTGGAGAGCTAATTTATGTTCGGAAGGCAAATGAGCACGAAATTAGTGAAATGGTATATGGGCCATTGCAGAATGGTGGTCTTACTGTTATCAATAGGTCACCTTCAGTACATCGCACTCCCTAATTGCACTATGTGCAAGATTACTACAAGTTAAGTCAGCTGTTTCAATCAAGCCATTGTGGTGTGCCCCTTTTATGGGAGATTTTGATGGGGATTATATGCATGGATGTTCCACAGTCAAAGTTTGGTGTCTTTAACACATTACTCTCTAGCTGTTGCACAGATGGAGATTGTTTGCAAGCATATGTCCCACATTCCATACGATCAAGAGGCGTCTAGATGGATTTAGCTTTGAACTTTGTCAAAATTATCTCCAATCTCGAAATATTGTAGGTTTGGATTATTTATTTCTAACATAGCTCAATCCTTCATATAATTTTTGCGAACGAGTAGTAAGAGGCTAGAGGCATGCACGACTCACAATCAGCAATATGTCCAGCCACCCCGTAGTCCAGTTCCCATCATAGCATTGCTAAACATCTATGCTACCTACCTACTGCAATATCGAGCTTATGAACTATTAATCCACTTTATGCACATATCACACACATGTCTTGTTAAATCATGTTATATGATCTGGGGATCTAAAGAAATCCCAGATAGATCGTGTATTTACACACCAATCACAATAGCGTTCAACCCATGTAGGAACCAAGCGAAAGCAAGCAAACGGGCGTCATGATGCATACCACCTGAGCGCGAAGGACCGGCCGAAACCCTAGCTTTCTTGACCGCCCCAGGCTGCTCCGCAGTGCCGACCGCTGGCCTCTCTGCCCGGAAACGACGGGCACCACCAGTACCGCTGCCACCCATGTTACTTGCCATCGGGGTCCCTGCTGCTATGACGGGGTTGTAGTGTCCTCACATTTAATAATATGAGAACTACTGTGTTAAGTGCTAGTCCCTGGATCAATGCTAGCACCACAGAACAAAATGTAATTGTATCTTTGCAGAAGTATCAAAAATTATTACAAAAGATCTAGAATAGCCAAGTATAGCTTTATTACAAAGTGCATAGTCTTGAAAGACTAGCAAAACTCAGAATTCTAAACAGCAGAAATATAGATAGCAATGAGCCTCCATCTTCAATCATGCGCCACAGGCATTACATGTTGGGTGTAGACTCGAGTCCAAGCACTTAATCAAACTTCATCCTCAGAATTTCCTGCACGTTGGAATATGCAGCCCCCGAAGGAGATTCAGTACAAACAATGTACTGGCAAATGACACTATGGTGGATATAAAATGGCAAGTCTAAACTACATGCATATCTGGCTTGGTGGAGTTTAGGCTATTTTGCAGAAAGCAAGTTTTTCCCTAACACTTTTGAAAAAGAGTTTTCTTTCAAAGATTTGGCACCATGAGACACACCCATGAGCACCACAACTAATATTTCCTTAGCCAAATTTTACTTCTTCAAAACGGTGTTGAGATTCTTCTGTCCATCCTTGTCCAGCTGCTCGAAGTTGTCCTTTCCGGGAACACGGCTATGATCATAGTTTCTAACTCTGCAGAGGTTGTGCACTTTCACCCTTTGTCTTCAATTAGCCCAAACATCCTATACACCCGGAGTGCATCGTGGAAAGGAGAGAATTGAGACGAGATCTTTCAGAAGCAAGAATTCAACCCAACCAGCAAGACCCGTTCCACCTATAATTCTGCTACATCTTCATGTCAAGCATGGGTTGAACTCTCACAACTTAGTTGATCAAGACAGAGCCCATATGTCAAAGGGCTGCACGGAAAGCTACTAAACTTAGAGGGACTTAGGAATCTCTTTGTTCCTGGGTGGCCATCCACAAGTGTACTCCTTCGGTGATAAACACCATTGATATGGCCCTAGGGAGCCACTCAACATAATCCAATCACATCCAAAATCCACCCAGGTGTTTCATTGGGAGTTTATACTTAGAATTTTCCACAACATTGAGTAAAACAAATTTGTAGCAAGGCTAAGCATCTACTAAGTATAAGTCTCCAAAATAACAAGTCTAAAGGATGGCTACACACTACTTGGGATTTTGCATAGCATAGTAATAACTTAGTAAAATTCCCTATCATGCATGCTACTCAAAAACACTAGTAATGCATAGTAAAATATGGGAGATCTGGTGGTGTGTCACTTGCCTTGGCAATAGGATGAACAATCACAGCAAGAATAACAGCAACAAGAGTAGACTTGATCCTCTTCACAATCTAATACAATCAAAACAAGCCACACATAAACATACAACACAATCATAACATAGAAAACAATACCAAAAACATGTATGCATGTTATGCCATGATCAAATTAATGTACAAAATTCACAACTAGCAATAATTACTAATAATGATGTTCTCTTATGTTAATAAGATGGTTATGATGCATGCAAAACAAATTTATAATCAAATTATAATTATTAGTATTACTAGGGTTTTATTATAGGCAAATATCAACATTAATAGAGTTTATGTTACAAAGTTGTATAAATAATTTTTCCAACGAATCTACTGGATAGGGGACATCAAAACAAAACCATAACAATTTAGTTCACCTAAAAAGGATTTATAGATTAAAAGTTATGCCCAAATTAGTGATTAATAGAGATCTACAAATAACTTTTGATTGCACGTTTCAAAATTGAAATTTGAATAGCCTAGATTAATCTACACAATGTGCTGATTCTAAAAAGTCAAAAATCATCTAATTCGGAATTACAGAACGAAAGTTATGAATTTTTGAAGTTTCAAATCAAATCTGTTTTATTTTGTTTTAACAGAAAAAGTGATCGATCCGGGGCAGCGGCAATGGCGGCTTCTGATTGGTCGAGGAGTCTCCGCGCGGATCGGCGCTGTGAGACGTTAGATCTAAAGGGAAATGGGCGGCCAGGATCTAGAAATAACCGGTTCGACGGCGTTCTAATCTCAACCGTTGAAGCAAATCGGACGGCCACAGAGGGCGCTGGGCGAACTCACCGGAATTTTCTCGCCGGAGTGGAGGAAGATGGCGGCAGCGCGGCACGGCGTGGATGGCGGCGGCGTTTCCGAGCTCCTCCGGCGTGTTTGAGGACGGCGGCGTGATCCCCTCGGCTCCGCGGTGCTTCCCGTATGCTCGGGGGCTCCTCCTGAGGGGCGTAACGGCGGCGGCGACTTCGTTCCGAGGAGGAGGCGTCAATGGCGCGGCGGCGGCGACTTTAGATCTAGGGTTTCGGGGCGGGGTAGGGCGCAGACGTCGAGGGCATGGCTCCCTTTTAAGGGGCAGATGCGTGCGGAAGGGGGCAGCGATGCGGTGGCGACGCGGAGTCCGGTCGCGGTACGGCGGCGGAGTCCATCTCGGTCACGGCGGCGGTGACGTATGCGTGACGTTGGGCGTGCGTCATCGACTGGCCCACCTGTCGGCGTGAGGAGGAGAGAGGGAAGGGCGCGGGCTTCTGCGCGGCTAGGGTTGGGCCGGCCTGCTGGGCTGGCCATCTCATTCTGCTGCTTTGCGCGGCGGATAAGAGAGAGGACAGATTGGGCCTGGGCCGCGAGAGGGAGAGGGTGGCTGCGCTGGTTTTTCTTTTCCTTTTTTTTCTGTTTTAAATAAAAGGCATTCAGATAAATTTGAAAACCCCCCAAGACTAAATCAGAAAAATACATAAAAATAGGTTTTGAAAATCTTAGGAACTAGGGAACATTTTGGTACTATTATTTCCCAAAAATAAAATACTTTATTTTAGAAAAATATTTAAATCCAAAAGGTAGTTCAATAGGTAATAACACCTAAAATTTTGTATTTAGCAAATTAAAAACCAATTCTTATGCAATCAAAGTGCAAGTATGATATGTTGATCATGAATGCATGATGGTTTTAAATTTTTTAAAATTTTCAAAATCCTGGGATGTTACAGGGGTTCGGCTGGATGGGATGGGGTGAGGTTGAGTTAAAATGGGGCAGAGGCCAGGGGGAATTTTTGGGTTTGGGAGAAGAACCTCGGTGGGTGCGCTGGAGCGTTTCTTTTGTTCTTCTGTTTCAAACAACCCACTGTGTTGTGCCCTTTTATGGGAGATTTTGATGGGGATTGGCTGCATGGGTATGTCCCATGGTCTAGAATCAAGAGTTGAGCTTGGAGAGCTAGTGAAATTAAGCCAAAAAAGTGCAAGATGGTCGAAGTTTGGTGTCTTTAACACATGACTCTCTAGCTGTTGTACAGACTGCGATTGTTTGCATGCATATATCTCAGAGTCTATACGATCAAAAGGCATCCCTATGAATTTAGCATTTAAAAGGTTATTTGTGATCATGTTAATTATTACAACTTCAAAAGCATAATTCAAAGTGCAACCTTTATCTTCTTGCAAAGGAAGTACTTTTGACTCGGCGCAATGGACAGCTAATTTATGTTCGCAAGGCAATTCAGCTAGAAATTGGTTAACACTGTGTATGGGCCATTGCAGCATGGTTGTCTTATTCTTAACAATAGGCCACCTTACAGTACATCAACACTCCCTTATTGCACTATCTGCAACATTACTACAAGTTAAGTTGTGGCCCTATTTTTGGAGATTTTGATGGGAATTGTCTACATGGATAGGTCCCCACAGTCTATACGATAGAAAGTAGAGCTTCGAGCGCTGGTAAGCTTAAGCTAGAAAGTGCTAAATGTGCAAGATGATCAAAGTTTGGTGTTTTTAACACATGACTCTCTAGCTGATGCGGATTGTTTGCATGCATGTCCCACATTCTATACGATCAAGAGGCATCCCTATGGATTTAAATTTGAACTTGGTTGTTTTAGAGCATGTTAATTCTTACAACTTCAAAAGCATAAATTCAAAGTGCAACCTTCAGCTTCTTGCCAAGAAAGTATTATTCACTTTGCGCGATAGATAGCTAATATATGTTCAGAAGGCAAATCAGCTCGAAATTGGTGACATTGTGTACGGGGTTTCCAGGATGGTGGTCTTACTGTTATCAATAGGTCACCTTCAATACATCAGCACTCCCTTATTGCACTATCTGCAAGATTATTACAAGTTAAGTCAGTTGTTTCAATCAAGCCGTTGTGCTGTCCCCCTTTTATGGGAGATTTTGATGGGGATTATATGCATGGATGTTCCACAGTCTATATGATCAAGAGTTGAGCTTGGACAGCTAATTAGCTTAAGCCAAAAAGTGTTGAATGTGCAATATGGTTAAAGTTTGGTGTCTTTAACACATGACTCTCTAGCTACTGCAAAGACAATGCATGATAAGGTGAACTCAATCCTCTCTCTCTATGCTTCCGATGACTTGGTGAATGGTGCGCTACCTCATGGAAATGCCCTATTTGTTCTCAAGTTTGATCCCACCATGGACCCCAAGTCGATGCCATAGATGCCCAAGACGATGCCCAAGATGCTACGAAAGAAGTCCGAGAAGACGGTATACAGGAAGAAGAAGAAAAGGAGGAGAAGGGAGGGAAACAGGGGGCCCGGCCTCAAACCCCCGCGAGGCCAGCCCCTAGGCCGGACCCCCTACCGAGCCAGCTGGCCTCCACCCTGGCCTCGGGCCGGCCTCGACGAGCGCCAGGCCGGTAAGGCACCCGAAGGCCCCGGCCTCCACCCCGGCCAGGACGGCCCCTTCGCCCCTCCACCTCGGCCCCAGGCCGGCGTACAATCCACCGATGCTCGCCGTTCGCCAGCTCCCACCCCGGCCTAAAGGGACGGCCAGGCCGGACCCCCAGAAGACTGTGCAAATGAAGGGAATTCTCCCCTTTTTACCCCTCACCTACCTCCTTGGCTATTTAAGGAACTTTTTCGGCTTGATCTAGGGTTAGGATGCATTTAGAACTTTGAGCTTTGCTCGTGTACCCCTCTTGTGAGGTTACTTCTGTGGTTGTACCTAGGATCGTATCAAGGCTACTCCTATGATGTGTATCTAGGATCGTATCAAGATTCATCGGGTTACCTATCCTTTCCCCTTGGGATTCAGTTAGGGACTTTCTAATCTTCCTCAACTAACCCTTGAGGTTCTATTGGCGTGGTGGACCGGCCACGGGTGTGAAGCGGATTGCGATAAAGTGAGTTTGGTTGGATCGATCGTCCCGTAGGCGGCCGTTGCGGCTTAGTTGACGAGAGATTTGGGTCTTTCAGTTCCCACTAGTTATCTCTCTTTTGTTTGCCCACGTTTCCCCTCGATTCCCCTCTCGTGTTCATCTTTCGTTCTACATGTTCTTGGTCAATTCGTGAAGATCAGGCCACCCAAGAGGTAACCCCTCCACATGAAAAAGCACATCATAGAACATAATCGGGAAAATAAACTGTGGAAACGAATATTCCATCAGACGCCTTTTATTTTTCGAATAGCCGTCTCCTTTCTCAAATCACTCGCACATGCAATATTCCTCGACCCACCTCCCCTCTCCACATCAGCCCATCTCCATGCGGTACCACCCCACCTGGTCGATGGAGGAGCCAAATCCGTGAGCTAGCTAACCTAGTACTAGATCGATTGATCACTAGTTGACTAGTACTAGATGGATTGATGGGTCCATCCGCATACGACAATGGTAGTACTAGTACATGAGCTAATACTACTCGAGCAAGCTAGCTCCAGCGAGATGCTCCCAGCGCGCGAGAAATGTCACATTCAAGCTCGTCCATGCGCATGTATGTGAGCTGCTTGCACCGACATCGGCCATGGCGTTTGTCTTCGCCTTTGTTCATCGGAATCAGCCGGAATCGTACTATTCACTCTACTCAATGCATAGCTAATTTATGTTCATTCCATTTCTATACAATTCAGCTCTCCGTTATTGGACTATATGCAAGATTACTACAAGTTAATTCAGCTGTTCCAACCAACCCATTGTGTTGTGCCCCTTTTATGGGAGATTTTGATGGGGATTGTCTGCATGGGTATGTTCTATGGTCTCTATATGATCAAGAGTTGAGCTTGGAGAACTAGTTAGCTTAAGCCAAAATGTGCAAGATTGTCGAAGTTTGGTGACTTTAACACGTGAATCTATAACTGCTGTATAGATGGGGATTGTTTGCGTGCATATGTCCCATGGTCTATTCGATCAAAAGGAATCCCTATGGATTTAGCATTTAACTTGGTTATTATGAGCATGTTAATTCTTACAACTTCCAAATAATAATTCAACGTGCAACTTTTAGCTTCTTGCCAAGGAAGTACTTTTCACTCGGCGCAATGGGCGGCTAGTTTATGTTCGCAAGGAAAATGAGCTCGAAATTGGTTAATATTGTGTATGGGCCATTGAAGCATGGTGATCTTATTCTTATGAATAGGCCACCTTCAGTACATCAACACTCTCTTATTGCACTATGTGCAAGATTACTAGAAGTTAAGTTGTGGCCCTTTTATTAGAAATTTTGATGGGAATTGTCTACATGGATATGTCCCCATAGTCTATACGATCAAGAGTAGAGTTTGGAGCGCTAGTAAGCTTAAGCCAAAAGTTCTAAATGTGCAAGATGGTCAAAGTTTTGTGTCTTTGACACACTCTCTAGCTAATGTAGATTGTTTGCATGCATATGTCTCACATTCTATACGATCAAGAGGCATCCCTACGGATTTAGCTTTGAACTTGGTTGTTTCCGAGCATGTTAATTCTTACAACTTCAAAGCATAAATTCAAAGTGTAGCATTCAGCTTCTTGCCAAGAAAATACTATTCACTCTACACAATGGACAGCTAATTTATGTTCGGAATGCAAATCAGCTCAAAATTAGTGACAGTGTGTATGGACCACTGCAGGATGGTAATCTTATTATTATCAATGGGACACCTTCAGTACATCAGCACTCCCTTATTGCGCTATATGCTAGATTCCTACAAGTTAAGTCGGGTTGTTTCAATCAACTAACTATGTTGTGCCCATATTATGGGAGATTTTTATGAGGATTGTTTGCCTGGACATGTCCTATTGTCTATACAATAAAGAGTTCAGCTGGTGAGCTAGTTAGCTTAAGTCAAAAGCGTTGAATGTGTAAGATGGTAAAAGTTTGGTGTCTTTAACACATGACTCTCTAGTTGTTGCACATCTACGTAACATGAATGCTCAATGCTCAACAACTGTTCAAAAGTTTTAATCAACCTCCCAAGCCTTCTCCTAGTGCCAGCCGAGTCAAATCCAGACAAGTCACAAGGCCCAAGAGGTTCTTCCTCCTCAACCGCTATTCCGGTTGCTAATTATGCAGCAACTGCTTCTGCATGTGCCCTCACTACCGCTTCTCGTGCAGCTTTCCTATCCCGAACATGTTTCTGCATGCACAAATCAAGTCTACCACGTATCATATTGTACTATCATGGCTGGTTTTGTTTGCAGAGTTTCTTGAATAGATTCATAAGGTTCTTATTTCCAAACTATGAGTAGAAATTGGACCCCAAATGGCGCATGCACCAACGGATCTTCAAGTCCGTCCATGGAGTTGGTTCATCAGGCCTAGCCTCTATGAGTGTCTTCATCAGGTTTAGTTATGTTAGAGACACTGAGTGCCAGTTGACCTTCCTGAATGTTGGGGACGAAAGAGAGTTTGTGTATAGTGTGCAGGTCCACATCCGTCACTACGCCTAAATTCTGGCGCCTTGCTGGTTGCCTTTTAAGTCCTACTATATTGATAACCTTGGTTTCTAAGTGGGGAAATTACTCATACGATGCATGATACCTTCCACTTGTGGTTCCCCAAAGAATGTGTGTGATTCATGCCATCAAGCTGATTTATGGCGATGTTGCAGGGAACTTCAATCTTTTAACTAGGCAATTTCACACTTCCACTCTCTATTTTGTTTCGTTTTTGTTTAGTTGCTTTTTTATTTAGTCTTTTTCTTGTTTGTTTTTTCTAAAAAATCAAAAACAAAAAAAATAGTATTTTAGCTTCTAGTTTTTTTACATGTTTTGTTAGTGCTAATAAAAACACTAAGTTATGTGACTTTACTAGCACCAATAATAATGATTTTCATATGCGCACCAATTGCTCCACCCGATGATACGTTCAAAACGTACCTATAATTTTTTACTGTTCCATGCTTGCTCCTTATTATTGCTAGATGTTTTTATGATGTTTTACAATATTTTACTGTGGTTTTCTGAACTAACCTATTAACCCACTGCTCAGAGCCTGTTCCTATTTTATGTTGTGTTTTTCTTTCAGAAAATTTGTATAGAAAATATTCGAAGAAAGGCCTGAAAATTCACGGAGAACGGTTTTTACCCGAGATGAAGACGGGTCCAAAGGAGCGACGAAGTTGGGGCCCATAGCCACCAGGCGATGCCTAGGCGCTCGCCACCGCCTTTTTGCCCATATATTTCCTTCTTCCCAAAAACCCTAGGACACGGAGAATTTTCCAGGAAAGAGATACAGAGGTGTTGTCACATCAAAAGTCCAATCTAGTACTTCTGTAGTCCTGCTCCGGCACTCTGCCGGAGGGGGGAATCGTCACCGGAGACTTCTTCATCACCATGTCTGCCTCCCGGTGATGCGCGAGTAGTTCATCCTTGGACTTCGGGTTCATAGCAGCAGCTAGATGGTGATCTCTTCTCCTTGTGCTACCATGACACGGTCTTATGAGCTGCCTAACATGATGAAGATCGTTCTTATGTAATTGCTACATGTTGAGTTTGTTGGGATCCGATGAATCATGACATTATGATTAGTTTGTTAATGTATTTTATTTGAGATTCACTTATATCTTGTCAGTATTTTAATGTGCTCTTCACACTCTTCGATGTGTATGGCTACTATGTCCAAGTTGTTGTATGCATCTCGAAAAGAGAGTTGTATGCTAGATAGTGGGTTCATGCCTCCTTGTTGGTTGCGTTCGAGTGACAGAAACGTGTATGGGGAAGAACGTGATGTTGCCACTAAAGGGACAACAACGGTGTTCTTATTTGCGTGATGAGAATTATCGATTACATTATGTATTGATCTTAACGCAATTGTCTGTTGCTTGTAACTTAATAACAGCGAGATTTGCTAGATAATTTTCTTCAGGTAGACTATTAGATATAGATGCATGCTAGATAGCGTCCTATATACCTTGACGTAATGCCTACATGATTAGAACTCTTGTTGAAATAATAACATAGTTATGGCTTCATGATTTGTCAATTTGCTAACTGTAATTTGTTTACTCCAACATATGTATTGTTTTATGGAGAGACGCCACAAGCGGAAGCTCCCTACCAAATAGTTGCAGCCAGAGTCAGACGTAGGGGCCGGCCGAGCAGGACCACACGGTGAACCACCTAGTGTTCACCCTACATACTCACTTTTTTCACGTTGAAGCACACCAAAAACCGAGCACATCATGTGCAGATAGGCATCACCAATACAACCAATACATGAGCTCTATGCTATTAATAATTTTAGGAGATGCAAGTGCTACAAGTTCAAATATAAGATTTTAAGTCTCAACAGTATTGTTTGGTTGTTGTTGTTGTTCCTGTTTCCCCTAGATATATAACTTTTAAGACTATATCTTCGTCCAAATGCATTGTACACTATCCAAACAACCATGAGATTTGTTGTTGCCAGGGAGAACCGCATGGGCGCATGCTTGATCCCTCCCCACTTCCATGGCTGCTTTGTCAATGCAAATGCTTGAACCACCACATATAGTTCAAATATCTATACAATCCATTAGCATTGAGCTAGTAGGAGAGGAATAGGATATGAATGCAGTTTTCCTTAATCATATCCATGCATGTGCATGTTCTCTTCTATTGTTGTTCTTTTCCATGACAACTGCATTCCTGCGGATATGACGGGACTGTTAGGAGTTGTTTGGCAAAATGTTTAAGTTTGTGCAACAAAATGCATATGTCGGTCTTCAAGATCCGGCGAGAAAATTTCCATTTAGAATTTCTTGAGAAATGTCATGTACGATCTGGAATAGACATAAATCATCAGATAGTGATAGGGTAAATGCTTCAGAGGCCAAAACTTATATGTTGTGATCAGGAATTATTTTATAGATGGTTTAAATCCATTGGAGTGTCTTTTACATTCCACTGCTAGTTGGGCAAAATTCTTCAGTGGGAATGCAGATGTTTCTAGGACATTAAGAAAACTAATGTATCACTTGTGAGATATGTACATTGCTTATGATGGGACTGTTAGGAGTTCTTATGACATGACAGTATTAGGAAAAGAGAAACACAACCATATTAATAGGCACACACATCTAGTTGTTCTCTTCTATTGCTTTCAAGTTCTAAAATTGTCACCCAGCCACGGCTAAAATAATATTGTTAATTTTGGCATATGTCAATATGGTTGTGCCAACACGTGCGCACTGTTCCGGTCTCAGCCAGAGAAGTTGAATTACGAGTAGAGAAACATATGAGGTGTGTTGTAGCTAAATCCAACTTAACCAGCATATACACATGAGTACAATACATTAACCTGAGAACACTGCTTTACTTTTTTTTTTTCAATTATAGGTTTGGTTGAGCAAGGATGACAACGCTTATTAATGCTAGCAGACCATACAACATATATATGTACAAGTTCTGCGACGTTGAATGCAAAAAAAACTTGTCCACGGCGCAGTACAAAACGAACAACTGTCCATGTAAACACATCTCATCCAGATTTTCAGTTTTCAATTAGACCAATTAACAGATTGAATAAAAAACAGTCCTCCATGACAATGGCCTCGGGTGCAGCTATCAGCTCTCTTTAAGCTGCTTCTAAAGCTTCCTCCAAACATCCATTTGGTTTAAATTGGAATGGCCAACCAAAACCAGTACCGATGCACTTTGCTTGACTCAATTTTTCTTGGGATCAGAGCTTTCCATTTGAAAGCCTTCAAGAATTGTGTTGCAGGTGTTCATGGCACGGGCATCTAGTAGGCTGTGATTCCAAAGCTTAATCATAAGGAAGCGCCAACACCTGTTCACCTAGAGAGAAAATTGTAAGTCAAATAAACAAACTACACAGGAACGATCCGCACAAAAGGTGTCTCCGTAGGTATTGCAGTCAATCACCAGATGTTAATTAATATGAACAGAAATATAACTTGGCAGAAACCCACCATAGTAGAGGACTATTCTGTACAAGTTGTGGTCCACGAAGCCGGGAAAATGCCTCGCAGGCCCAAGGAATAGGACCATCTGCTAGCACCCTGTAATTTAGCCTATTAGTAAGAAAACTGGACATGAAGGGTTCAATGAGTACCACTAAACAAAATTTCTGTATCTCGCAATCTACTGTGCAGATCCAAGATCACATAGTATGCCGCAAGAATCATCAAAACAAACAATTTTGCAATCAACTCTCCAAGACAGATGTTTTATACTACATGATGGATACACATATAATCGAATCGAGCATATCTTGTTTGAAGCCACTTGGCTCTATTCATGGCAAGAACACAATAAAATGGAACGAAAATGATTGATGGAGCATGTCGTGTAGGAATAGAACAATAAAGCGGATAAACAAAACAAAATGCTAGCCACGGAACAAAACTTGCGCTGCCGATGACAAAACAACCCTGCGACAATCATCAAAGTGAAGAATTCTGAAGATTAATGTGTGGTGTGCAAGACAAAGACACAATGACACCCTTATGGCTAGAAACATCTCCAATTTAACACGTTTTGAAACAATAATATGCATAAAATATACTGAGGTTTTGGTACGTCCAGTTCAAATCCAAAACTTGACTACAACTGAAATCTTAGAAAGAGATTTCTCATTTGGGATTCGACTTTTATATGAGAAACCATATTTCTTGATGTTGGAATAATGCAGCTGACCTTTTTTTCCGAACAAATGAATTCCACATATGCATAATAAGCTTCTCGTCTTTTGTCACGTCAATAAAATCATCAAGCATCTGCGATCGAGGAAAGATAGTAACTTCTAAAAAAATGTTTGCAACAAATTGTTAGAACGATATGACTGGAACAAATTACTAGACAGAGATTGACTCGAGCTCAGGTGTTGGCAACATCATACATATGAGCAAAAATGTTATTCTATATCTTACCCGCCTATCTTCAAAGTCGGCGATGTCATCATCCACTTCATCTTCACTGTCACAATCTGAGAAAACCTGTTCCAGTGCCATTGGCTACAGGAGAAGTAAATGCGGTTAAGCTAGCACTGGTAGAAAAATGGCCTTCGGTATGCCAGCATCAGTCCCCAAGCGTCGCGCCCCGTGACTAATGAGTCTTTATTCCCGGGTCGCCAGGAGACCCGCGACAGACCAATCAGACGTCGCGGTTTGGGAAACGCGTTGCCGCGCGTGGAGGGAATTAATTCCGGTTGACCTCGCCGCCCGGGACTATTGGTCCTTTATTCCCCGTTCCCGTGGCCAACCGGGACCATTGGCTCTTTATTCCCCGTGCCCGTGGCCAACCGGGACTAAACATCGGCTTCTCGCCTTCCCGCGGCGGTTTTTATTTCGCGAAGAGGCAGAGGGCGCCATTTCCACTGCTCGCTCTCTTCTTCCTCTGTTCTTCCTCGTTCTTCCTCTGTTCTTCCTCTCTCGCCATTTCAAGCACACGCACGCAAAATGGCTGAATGGACGGAATACGATGGGAAGACACCATGCGGCAAGGATTTGGACGTGCTCTTCAGCAACAGTTGCGCGCGGCTGCCTGAAGCTCTAGGTCGTTTGGCCGATCTGTATTGGGCAGCTCCCGAAGAACACCGGTTCTTTGGGCTCGATCTGGAGTACACGGCGAATCAGCAGGATGTTGCCGTCATCCAGATTTCGTTCAAGGAGACGGTGTTGGTCTTCCAATGGTCAAGGTACGTAGAAGCTAGCACACGTCCACGTACAAATCTTGCATGCATGCATTTCGGGTTTTTTGGTTGCATGTGAAGATCATATGTGCTGCAACTAATCTAACACATAGCCTATTTTTGTTGTTACAGTAGCTCAAGGCATTGCCCGGACCTTGTTGATTTTCTTGTCTACAATGGGTTCGACTTTTGCAGCGTTGACATCACGCAAGACCGCGTGAAGTTGGCGCGCATCGGTGTTGTGATACCTGAAGATCACTATATTGATCTTCAGAATCTTATCCAGTTCACCGGGCCAAAGACCGGGATGGCTGTCATGGCAAGCTACTTAATCGACCCCTGCTATCACCGGATGAAGACTGATTTCCCCCGGCAGAATCACAACTATTGGGAGGAGACCCCATTGCGCATGACGAACCTCAAGTATGCGGCCGTAGATGCATATGTTGCGTACGAGTTGTTCCGCATCTACTCGGCGGGGCCATAGATGATGTATGCGTTCGATATTGCGCATGTAATGGTTATCTATAATTAGTAGTATATATATATGTAATGGATAACTTTTGTGATCGACTCTATATATATATGTTAATTATGAAATGTGATCGACTCTATGTTTGTGTTATGTGTGATCGACTCTATGCATGTAATTAATATTGTTTGTATTATTGTTCTTTATTTTTTATATATTTTTTCATTTTAAGATTTTAAAATGAATTAGTATTATTTTTCTTCATTTTTTGATATATTATTTGTATTTTTAAGATTTTAAAATGAATTTGTATTATTGTTCTTAATTTTTAATATACTATTTGTATTTTAAGATTTTAAAATTAATTAGTATTATTGTTCTTCATTTTTGATATATTATTTGTAATTTTAAGATTTTAAAATGAATTAGTTCTATTTTTCTCAATTTTTGGATATATTATTTGTATTTTTAGAAATAATACAAATTAAAAGTTAATGTTTATTTATTTATTCAAAATTATTAATTACATCATTACTTTTGTTTATTAAAAGATTTATTTGCAATTCAAACAATTAAGAAATGTGGCTTCGACTAACATGTTAATAAGATTGATATGATACTACTATCACATACATGCGTGAGAAACACTTGGATTCGGGACGGGATGGAACTCGGAAGTTAAGCGTGCTAGTGCTAGAGTAGTGGGAGGATGGGTGACCGAGCGGGAAGTATGACCATGAGTAAGTAATTTGACTAGGGATAATCTTAGTTAGACACTAAGCAAAGCAAATAATACAAATTGTGAAAAAAAGAAGGGAGTGAAAAAAAAGGGAGAGGGAGTGAAAAAAAAGGGAGTGAAAAAAGGTGAGAAAAATAATTAGAAACCAAATGAATTAAAAAAATTACGAAATAAATCTAGTCCCGGTTCATGTGGCCAACCGGGACTAAATGTCCTCCGACCCCAGGCTCCGCCACCCGCCCACGTGGACGGGCCTTTAGTTCCGGTCCGTAAGTAGCGGGACTATAGGGGGGGGCCTTTAGTCGCGCGTAGCTAGTCCCGGTTGCCTGGACGGGATTAATGGGCCTGGCGAACCGGGACTGTAGGCCTTTTTTCTACCGGTGTAGATTTCAAATGCAGGCATAAATTTGTAGATACTATAATAACAAAAAGAACTATCACCAATCCAACAGAACAAAACATAAGTAGATACGTTGCATTAACCGAGTGATGAGCATGTGCAACCAAATTTAGCAAGACAATGAAGACTGTAGTATAGACCTCAATGGCGCAGAACAAGAAAGTTGGAAAGAGGCTGAATGTTTTCCGACATGAAGAACTTTGTTGTCAAGTGAATTTATGAAACAACTTTACATACTTGCTTCACCCTCCAATATTAACCATACCCGCCAAACTGGTTGGTGTAATAGGCACATGAGTAAACATGGTGTTAAACAAAATCAGCTAAGTCACCTTTCTTTACAACTGAGCGCAACTAAGTCAGGTGCGTAAACATCAACTTCAGCTCTTTCAAAAAGATCAAGAAAAAAAAACATCTTTTCCAGAAATCATGATGTCACCTGACACTTAAACAAGGCATCATGCTAGCAAGACTGTCATATTCTGGTATTTGTATAAAATAAATATGTAAGCTCCTCTAGATAATTATATTTTAATTCAGGAGCAAACAAGGAACAAAGACGAGTCTACTTGGCTGCAGCCCTCTAACGAGATAAAGCATGGCATTTTTTAGCTCTACCAGAAATCAGCATCAAATTCAAATACTAAACAAGAGGCTGGACTGACTATTTCCCTGTACACAATATCTAACTGCAGACCAGGCACCCAGAAAACAAAATTGGAATATAAAATATGCCTGTATAGGAACTACGTAATTATCACAAAACCATAACAACACATGCATCAAACTGCAATAGGTCATGATGCAAACAGGTATCAGAAATAGAACAATACAATGAGAAGGATAGACGATTTTTGCAATCCACACACCTGTGCCCTGTGAGAATGAAAGAACTGACATTTCTGCAGGAGTTGCCGGCTGCCAGATATTATGCACATAAAAAAGTTAGTTCAACAATTTCAATCGTACGATGCATAAAATAAATCAGCATATAAACAGAAGGGCTACTTTCTGGGATCATGTCGTTCCGCAGATAGCTTCCTTGTCTTCCCAAACTGTAGCACTGTCGGTGGTGAAAGATTGCTACCATGTAATGAGTGAGAAGGATCAACAGAAGCATGTGCTACAGAAATATCTGAAATTTAGACAGTAGAAATGTGATATTAGTAAGAATAAAACTTTTGGATGGTGACTGTTCATGGATATGTCCCACGGTCTATATGATCAAGAGTTGAGCTTGGAGAGCTAGTTAGCTTAAGCCACCAACTGTTGAATGTGCAAGGTGGTCGATGTTTGGTGTCCTTAACACATGGCTCGTTAGCTGTTGCAAATCTGTTAACAAGCTCAGATGTTTTAGTTAAGAAAATTCAATTTCAGCAACTTCAAATATTATGTAATTCACTCTCACTCACACCAACGCCATTTAATTAAATCTATGAACCTTCAACACTGATTGAAAAGCAGTTGTTCGGCATGTTGCTTCCTTCTGATACGACTTTCAGTATTGATCCTAAGTTTACACATCATAAACTTGAAGTGTTTGCCAGCTCATCCGAAGCTTTTTGGCAACAGAAAATACATACATCTGGCCTTTTCTCTGCTATGTTCAAACAATATAGTGCCAGGGCTCTTGTGTTCCTCTCTTCTCTCTTCTGCTCAACATATACTATGTGAATTCTTAACAATGATATTTAAGCCTCTCTTTGAGATGTTTATGTGATCTCAGATCACTACTGAAGGAGAAAACTTGCTGAAAGTTAATCTAGCAAGCGATGATGCTGAACAGGCTGTTTGAGCTAGCTACTAGCTCTCACCAAGGACTCCCTCTCTTTCTAAACATATGTGCTTCACACACAGTTTTGTCTTGATGTTCTTTACTCTCTTTCTCTTGTGCTAGTTGAAATAGACGTAAATCATTGGATAGTGACATTGCCGAGGGAACGGATAAATGCTTCGGAGGCCAAGATTCTTATATTGTTTGATAAGATATGTTTGTTTTCAAGAATTCCTTGTTTATTTTGTTCGCACGCATGCATATGTAATTAGAGCATCTCCAACAGTACTAGTTTGCAGCACGGAAATAGCTATTGTACAGCGTCGCACCCGCGAGATAAATTCCAGTGGCGCCCAAACACGGCTCAAAAAGTGCAGCTCTGCTCATCAGTCGCACAAAAATGCAGCGCGCCCCGGTCCGACACTTGCACAAACTAGCATATATGCAACGGGGGAGGCGAAGGAGCTTGCAACGGCTGCGGGGATTGCAGAGGCGCGTGTGTGTGTGTGGGGGGGGGCATCCGGCGTTTCGCAGGGACCTTGACCTTCTTGGTCGTCGTTAGCGTGGGCGAAGTCACTGGCGTGGAGCCGACGGGGCGTTTCGTCCCTGCAACCCGCGCGGCCTTGGCCTTGGCCGCGGGAGCAGATATGGCGGGAACAGCCCGCATGCGATTCCGCTCGGATTTGGGGCGGCGGCGGGGGCCCTAGGGTTTGGAGCAACCGAGTAGGGCTCGCCCGCTGCGTAGGGAGGGGTGGCTGCCCCGCCGGGAGGAGGGGAGCGCGCGGAGATTTCCGATCGGTAGTTGGTTTTTTCGCACGGGAGTTCGTATCGTCCAGCGCGCAGGAAGTGAAAGCCCACTATTCGCCGCGCGGGACGAAATTTACAGCCTGTGCAATTTTGGTGCGCCCGCTTGAGTCAGGTTTTTTTTTTTAACCGCACGCGCTATATTGGCGTTTTTGGGCGCGGAGATATTACGAGTGCTGGAGATGTTCTTAGGCAACGTATTATTTGGTTTCCATTTATGTCCATTTCTTTTAAATTACTTGGTTCGATCTTTGTGATATATTTTTTGTCCGGCACATTACATGATTGTAGTAGTGAATAGTGTAGGCTCTAGTTAGTTACTGTAATTCTTGTTCAATCTTGCACCCTGCACCTTGATATGCAGCGCTCTATATACTGAATATTAAACACACGTGACAAACTATCTATTTTTCTCCTTCCTAGTCCCTCCTAAGATTGAATCTAGTTAATGTTGAAGAATGAGTATTGATTTGTTCTCAAACAAGGACGAGCATGTAACACCTGGGGATTTTCCCCCTAATTAGTTTGTGTGTTTTTCCTTTTTACATCATCATGTCATCATGCATTGCATTGCATTACATTTTTTTTGTTTTGTTTTGTTGAACCCTTAAAATTGTTTTCTCTCAAACCAATTCAAATTGTCCACCCAAATATTTTTGGTACTGTTTTCAAAATCTTGAGATGACTTATAAGTGAGTCAATGTTTCATCTAAATTATTTTACAAACATTGTTTTCCCTATTTAAAACCCCTCCTATCTCTCTGAAAATAATAAAACACTAATGTTTTATTTTTTGGGGCCAACCGGCCAGGCCTTAAGGCCCAACCAACCAGCCCACCCCCCACCTCGACCTTCTTCTCCGTACGACAGAGGAGGCACGAGGATCCCCTGTCGCTTTCCCCCTCCACCACCATCACGTGCTCCCCCTCTCCCCTCCTAAAGCCACCCCTCTCTGCCCCTGGAACCCTAGCCCCTCCTCTCTTCCCTCCCCGCCGCCATCTAACCACCTCCTTTCCGATCTCTCTCCTTCCTCTCTGCTATTCTGAACCACCGAGAGAATTTCCATGGCCGGAGTTGGAGCTGCACGGGCTGTCGCCGTGGTCATCAAGACAGACGTACGAGGCCGGGAATCGCACTGTGGGAGCCATCTTCTTCGTCTAAGAAGAAGAACCGGTGCTGGAGCGGCTTGGAACGACGGCCCTGTCAAGCTCTGTCGGCCACGTACGTCCAAGGCTGCACCTTCTTCATCGAGACCGGAAGCCTTCCCCGATCACCTCGCCTCCTTCTCGAGCCCCTCGGTGCGTTTCCGCCCTTCGGGGCCTCTTCTTACCCTACTCCTTTGTTATGTGTGCCGCCATCGAGCAGCAATTTCGCGCCTCCCGTGTCTGCATGTCGCCGGCTTCATGTTCTTCTCCGTTCGCATGTCTGTCCCTGTAGTTCGCAGGAACACTTCGTCAGTTTCGTCAGAAGAACACCCCGATTCTACACTTCATCTTATTTCATATGTGTATCCTTACAAAAGCATGCAGTCACCCCAGTGGCTATGCACCCGATGCGCAAGTGAGCGGACGCAGGTTCGAATCCCGCGTGAGGCATTGCCTCCGCCTTTTTCCTTGATTTTGCACCGCGAGGTATCCGGCCCCACCCGTCGGCGCTGGGCCCGCTCGTCAGCCTCCTGGGTATCCACTCTCCCGGTGAAAGTTGTCCCAGATCCAGATCTGGATCCGTATTTTTCGCATCTGCCCCCCTGTTCGTTCTGTTTTTATACCGGTGCCCTCATTTCTTCTGTTTCCATCACGAACACACCCCTGCACTTTACAGAAAACACCCCACAATTCAAATGCACATAACTAATTCATTTTAACTCCAAATTTGAAAAGTAAAATATGTTTTCCAATCAAAATTCTCTGTACTTTTCAAATAAACAATTTGTTTACTGTTTTTCCTAATTAAAAGTGGTGCAATAATTCAATGCTTTAATTAAACCTTTTAAATTGCAAAAATTCATAATTAAATATTTAAAATTCCAAATTTGGCAAATGAGATATCACATTGAAGCTAATGTTGTATACATTCTGTTTTCATCATCCACCATGCCATTTAATCACTTCAACCTAATGTTTGCTTGTAATTCACTTAAATAACTATGCATGCACCTGGGATTTTCCAAATGCAACCTTATCTTTGCATTTGGGCCCATTTAAAATGTTTCATCATGTCTTGTATCTATTTTGATGCACCCTTTAACTTGTCATGCATATAAAATAGGATCATGATGGATCTTTTGCCGTAGTAGTAATTGTTGCATCCGGTGTTTGTTCTAGTTCATTGCTTCTTCGCGGATAGGACGTTGAGATGCTGTGAGCACCGACAAGTTCTTCGGATGTACCTCTACTTGCTGGATCTCAGGCAAGTATACTCACTTGCTACCTATGGCTGCCATTCATCACTTGTTACCGATTCTTCCCGTTGTCTTTATTCTAGCCTTATGATTCGATGCTTGTGTCTCAATCCTATCATATGTTTACCTTTCAGCCATGATATAGCCTTCCTTCCACTTCCTATTAACTGTTGTTTGTTTACGTTGTTGGCCCTCGTGTCGTAGTTGCATGCTTAGTGTTGTTTGCGCTCAAGTCTTGTTGTCCGTCTTATCACCTGTCTAGTTTGATAGTTGGGTTTCAACTTCATCAACAACATGTTAATGTTTTGGGTAATAATAATTTGATGATAAGGCACCGGCAGGAGGCCCGGCGTGGTTTTGAGGCCTGCTAGTGTCGAACTTAATTAGGAAAAGGGTCTTGTCCTCCGATCCATGATGAGCGCACTAACCGCATGTGGGAAGCGTGTATGGGCGCCCCCCGCAATTCTAATTCGATTCGCATCTCGTCCAAATCGCCACACTTAGTTCGGGCTTTCCATTTGATGCATGCATATGCAGGTGCGAACCCTTGGCGCCAGGGTGGAACTTTTGTAGTCGGCATTTAGGGCGGCGTGGTCTTAGAGTGCTATGAGGGTCCCCCTTTTCTTCGTGGGGGCTCGATTAGCCGCGCACGCACAACACGTGGTTCTTTGGACTTGATGCGAAGAAGAGTTGGGTTGTGTTGAGTGTCTCGCTTGGTGGAAGTGCATTTCCATCTGGCGGGTCATTCTTACGTGTACGGCCAAATTGGTGCATCCCTGCAGGGTTAATCTTCTCGAGAAGCCGTGTTGTCCGCGGTTATGGATGACTTGGTGAAAGTGCTGGCTAACAAGTACTCAGACAACTTACACTTAACGATGATAACTTGACTAGTAATATAGATTACCTCCACCATAAAAATGAATGTCACCTTAATCAACAGTGTGAGTTTCCTTGGGTTGCTTCCTTAGTAGGGGGTAACACTGGATGGGTATTGTTTGGTGAGTAGTTATAGTTGGTTTTGTCGCGCTATCTTATCCCTTTCTTTTAGCCGGATGTTGTAGCGCGTCTCTGTAGTTAGTTAGTGCAGCCCGCTGCCGCTTCTTTGCAATAATCCCTTCCTTCCGTTCTACCCAAAGTATTTGTATCTATTGATGATTGGTTACGCTGGTATCTTGTGAGTATGGTTTATCCACTTGCCAGTACTTAATAGTACTGACCCACGAATCCATTTCGTGGCTGCATATTCCACATTGCAGTCAACAGGTTTGAAGTCTGACGATGTTAGCTTGGGAATCCCTCCGGCTTGGCCTGGGCAGGGATTGGACGCCATTGGTTATCTTCAGGGCTCTTATTCCAATTTGTATCTTGTCCGTAGTCGGACACTATGTTGTTTCTTCCGCTGTTATTTGGATCTTTGTATTGTATCAGTTGTATCCTTGACTCGTTTGAGTCGTCTTGTATATATCTCTTCTGTTGTTGTTGTGGAATATTCGTGAACTGTTGTAATGTTATCACAAGTGGCAACCTGGAATCGGTTATTATGTGGATTTTGGCGGAAATGCTGAAATCTGCATAGTGCCCGATCTCGGGGCGTCACAGAGCATACACGTTGAAGGGACTAGATTGTTTGACCTGGCAATCGCGCTTACCGCTTATGTTTTATACCTTTTAACATTTTTATGTCTTCTGCAGTTACACTATCAAAAGATAGATAAGGAGACATAGACAAACATGTACGGAACTAAATGATTGAAGGATGCCATTCTCAGAAAACGATGAGATAATGCTTTCAGGATTACTATGCTCGGTGATACTAGGATTAGATTACATGAAATTGGCATCCCTACGAATTTAGCTTTGGACTTGTTTGTTTCTGAGCATGTTAATTCTTACAACTTCAAAAGCATAAACTCGAAGTGCAACCTTCAGCTTCTTGCCAAGGAAGTACCAGTCACTAGGTGCAATGGACAGCTAATTTATGTTCGGAAGGCAAATCAGGTCGAAATTGTTGACATTGTGTACATGCCATTCCAAGATGGTGATCTTATTCTTATCAGTAGGCCCACCTTCAATCCATTAACACTCCCTTATTGCACAATCTGCGAGATTACTACTAACCCAGTCTCAAAATAAGCATAGTTGAAATGGATGTATCTAGTTCTCAAAAACATCTACATCCGCTTGACCGACACTTTTTATTTTGAGACGGAGGGAGTGCAAGTTAAGTCAATTGTTTCAACCAACCCATTGTGTTGTGCCCCTTGTATGGGAGATTTTAATGGGGATTGTCTGCATGGGTATATCCCACGGTCTATAAGATCACGAGGCATCCCTATGGATTTAGCTTTGAACTTGGTTGTTTTTAGCATATTAATTCTTAAAACATCAAAAGCATAAATTCAAAGTGCAGCCTTTAGCTTCTTGCAAGAAAATACTATTCACTGGACGCAATGGACGGTTAATATATGTTCAGACAGCAAATCAGCGCGAAATTGGTGAAATTGTGTATGGGCCATTGCAGGATGGTGATCTTATTCTTATCAATAGGCCACCTTCACTACATCAACTCTTCCTTATTGCACTATCTGGAAGATTGCTACAAGTTAAATCAGTTGTCTCAATCAACCCGATACTGATGGGTATTTGTCTGCATGGGTATGTCCCACAATTTATATGGTCCAGATTTGAGCTTGAAGAGCTAGTTAGCTTACGCCAAAAAGTACTACATGTGCAAGATGGTCAAAGTTTGGTGTCTTTAACACATGACTCTCTAGCTCTTGCACAAATGGGGATTGTTTGCATGCATATGTATCACGATCTATTGATTTAGCTTTGAACTTGGTTGTTTTCTGAGCATGTTAATTCTTACAACTTCAAAAACATAAATTCAAAGTGCAATCTTTGGCTGCTTGCTAAGGAAGTACTTTTCACTCGGCACAATGGAAAGCTAATTTATGTTACGAAGGCAAATCAGCTAAAAATTGGTGACATTGTGTAAGGGACATTGCAAGATGGTGATCTTATTCTTATTAATAGGCCACCTTCAGTACATCAGCACTCTCTTATTGCGCTATCTGCAAGATTACTACAAGTTAAGTCGGCTGTTCCAATCAACTCACTATGTTGTGCCCCTTTTAAGGGAGATTTTGAAGGGGATTGTCTGCATCGGTATGTCCCACGGTCTATACGATCAAGAAATGAGCATGTAGTGCTAGTTTGCTTAAGCTAAAAAGTGCTGAATGTGTAAGATGTTCAAAGTTTGGTGTCTTTAACACATGACTCTGATGGGAAATCTTTGCATGCATATGTCCCACATTTAAAACAATCAAGAGGTATTCTATGGATTTAGCTTTGAACTTGGTTGTTCTTGAGCATGTTAATTCTTACAACTTCAAAAGCATAAATTCAAAGTGCAACCTCTAGCTTCTTGCCAAGGAAGTACTATTCACTCGGCGCAATGGACATCTAATTTATGTTCAGAACGCAAATCAGCTCGAAAATTGTTGACATTGTGTACAAGCCATTCCAGGAAGGTGGTCTTATTTTATCAATAGGCCACCTTCAATACATCAACACTCCCTTATTGCACTATCTGCAAGAGTACTACAACTTAAGGTGTGCCTATTTACATGATATTTTGATGGGAATTGTCTACATGGGTATGTCCCACAGTCTAGATGACAAATCTGGAGAGCTAGTTAGCTGAAGCCAAAACGTGCTAAATGTGCTAGATGGTCTAAGTTTGGAGTCTTTTTAACACACGACTCTAGATGCTGCACAAATGGGGATTGTTTGTATGTCCCGCGGTCTATAGGATCAAGAGGTATCCCTATGGATTTGGCTTTGAACTTGTTGTTTCAAAGCATGTTAATTCTTACAACTTCGAAAACATAAATTCAAAGTGCAACCTTCAGCTTTTTACGAAGAAAGTATTATTCACTCCACGCAGTGGAGAGCTAATTTATGTTCGTAAGGCAAATGAGCTCAAAATTAGTGAAATGGTATATGGGCCATTGCAGAATGGTGGTCTTACTGTTATCAATAGGTCACCTTCAATACATCAACACTCCCTAATTGCACGATGTGCAAGATTACTACAAGTTAAGTCAGCCGTTTCAATCAAGTCATTGTGGTGTGCCCCTTTTATGGGAGATTTTGATGGGGATTATATGCATGGATGTTCCACAGTCAAAGTTTGGTGTCTTTAACACATTACTCTCTAGCTGCTGCATAGATGGAGATTGTGTGCAAGCATATGTCCCACATTCCATACGATCAAGAGGCGTCTAGATGGATTTAGCTTTGAACTTTGTCAAAATTATCTCCAATCTCCAAATATTGTAGGTTTGGATTATTTATTTCTAACATAGCTCAATCCTTCACATCATTTTAGCGAACGAGTAGTAAGAGGCTAGAGGCACGCACGACTCACAATCAGCAATATGTCCAGCCACCCCGTAGTCCAGTTCCCATCATAGCATTGCTAAACATCTCTACTACCTACCTACTGCAATATCGAGCTTATGAACTATTAATCCACTTTATGCACATATCACACACATGTCTTGTTCAATCATGTTATAGGATCTGGGGATCTAAAGAAATCCCAGACAGATCGTGTATTTACACACCAATCACAAGAGCATTCAACCCATGTAGGAACCAAGCGAAAGCAAACAGGCGTCATGATGCATACCACCTGAGCACAAAGGACCGGCCGATACCCTAGCTTTCTTGACCGCCCCAGGCTGCTCCGCAGTGCCGACCGCTGGCCTCTTTGCCCGGAAACGACAGGCACCACCAGTACCGTTGCCGCCCATGTTACTTGCCATCGGGGTCCCTGCTGCTATGACGGGGCTCGGCTGGATGGGATGGGGTGAGGTTGAGGTAAAATGGGGCAGAGGCCAGAGGGAATTTTGGGGTTTGGGAGAAGAACCTCGGTGGGCGCGCTGGAGCGTTTCTTTTGTTCTTCTGTTTCAAACAACCCACTGTGTTGTGCCCTTTTATGGGAGATTTTGATGGGGATTGGCTGCATGTGTATGTCCCATGGTCTAGAATCAAGAGTTGAGCTTGGAGAGCTAGTGAAATTAAGCCAAAATAGTGCAAGATGGTCGAAGTTTGGTGTCTTTAACACATGACTCTCTAGCTGCTATACAGACTGTGATTGTTTGCATGCATATATCTCAGAGTCTATACGATCAAAAGGCATCCCTATGAATTTAGCATTTAAAAGGTTATTTCTGAGCATGTTAATTCTTACAACTTCAAAAGCATAATTCAAATTGCAACCTTTATCTTCTTGCAAAGGAAGTACTTTTGACTCGGCGCAATGGACAACTAATTTATGTTCGCTAGGCAATTCAGCTCGAAATTGGTTAACACTGTGTATGGGCCATTGCAACATGTTTGTCTTATTATTAACAATAGGCCACCTTTCAGTACATCAACACTCCCTTATTGCACTATCTGCAAGATTACTACAAGTTAAGTTGTGGCCCTCTTTTTGGAGTGTTTGATGGGAATTGTCTACATGGATAGGTCCCCACAGTCTATACGATAGAAAGTAGAGCTTCGAGCGCTGGTAAGCTTAAGCCAGAAAGTGCTAAATGTGCAAGATGGTCAAAGTTTGGTGTTTTTAACACATGACTCTCTAGCTGATGCGGATTGTTTGCATGCATGTCCCACATTCTATACGATCAAGAGGCATCCCTATGGATTTAACTTTGAACTTGGTTGTTTTAGAGCATGTTAATTCTTACAACTTCAAAAGCATAAATTCAAAGTGCAACCTTCATCTTGTTGCCAAGAAACTATTATTCACTTTGCGTGATAGATAGCTAATATATGTTCAGAAGGCAAATCAGCTCGACATTGTGTACGGGCCATTCCAGGATGGTGGTCTTACTGTTATCAATAGGTCACCTTCAATACATCAGCACTCCCTTATTGCACTATCTGCAAGATTATTACAAGTTAAGTCAGCTGTTTCAATCAAGCCATTGTGTTGTGCCCCTTTTATGGGAGATTTTGATGGGGATTATATGCATGGATGTTCCACAGTCTATATGATCAAGAGTTGAGCTTGGAGAGCGAATTAGCTTAAGCCAAAAAGTGTTGAATGTGCAAGATGGTTAAAGTTTGGTATCTTTAACACATGACTCTCTAGCTGCTGCACAGATGGACATTGTTTGCAAGCATATGTCCCACATTCCATACGATCAAGAGGCGTCCAGATGGATTTAGCTTTGAACTTTGTTGTTTCTAAACATTATAATCCTTACAACTTCAAAAGCATAAATTCAAAGTGCAGCCTTCAGCTTCTTGCCAAAAAAGTACTATCCATCCGAGCAATGGATAGCTAATTTATGTTCGGAAGGCAAATCAGCTCGAAATTGGTGAATTACCAGCATGGATATGTCCCGCGGTCTATTTTATCAAGGTGATTTGACGATTTGCCCCGTTTATTTTGCAATTTGAACAGGCAATAATCAAATTTCAGAGGAAAATTGTGGCAAATGATCAAATATCCCATAAGATCAAGAGTTGAGCTTGGAGAGCTAGTTAGTGTAAGCAACAAGGTGATGAATGTGTAAGATGGTCGAAGTTTGGTGTTAACACATGATTCTAGTTGCTGCACACATGAGGATTCTTTGCATGCATGTCCCACATTTCATACGATCAGTCATTCCTATGGATTTAGCTTTGAACTTGGTTGTTTCTGAGCGTAATAATTCTCACAACTTCAAAACTATAAATTCAAAGTGCAGCCGCTAGCTTCTTGCCAAGGAAGTACTATTCACTCAGAGCAATGGACGGCTAATTTATGTTCGGAAGGCAAATCATCTTGAAATTGGTTAACATTGTGTATGGACCATTGTAGAATGGTTATCTTATTCTTATCAATAATCCACCTTCACTACATCAACACTCCCTTATTGCACTATCTGCAAGATTACTACAAGTTAACTTGCGCCCCTTTTATTGGAGATTTTGATGGGAATTGTCTATATGGATATGTTCCATAGTCTATACGATCAAGAGTAGAGCTTGGAGCACTAGTAAGCTTAAGCCAAAAAAGTGCTAAATGTGAAATATGGTCAAAGTTTGGTTTCTTTAACACATGACTCTCTAGGTCCTACAAATTGTTTGCATGCATATGTCCCACATTCTATAGATAAAGAGGCATCCCTAAGGATTTAGCTTTGAACATGCTTGCTTCAGAGCATGTTAATTCTTACAACTTAAAAAGCATAAATTCAAAGTGCAACCTTCAGCTTCTTGCCAAGAAAGTACTATTCACTGTGCACAATGGACAACTATTTTTTGTTCGGAAGGAAAATAAGTTCTAAATTGTTGACAATGTGTCCGTGTCATTGCAAGATGGTGATATTATTATCATCAATAGGCCACCTTCAGTACATCAACACGCCCTTATTGCACTATCTGCAAGATTACTACAAGTTAAGTCGTCTGTTTCAATGAACCCACTGTGTTGTGCCCCTTTTACGTGAGATTTTGGTGGAGATTGTCTGCATGGGTATGTCCCATGGTCTATACGATCAAGAGTTGAGCTTGGATATCTTTTAGCATAAGCCAAAAGGTGTTGAATGTGCAAGATGGTCGAAGTTTGGTGTCTTTAACACATGACTCTAGTTGCTGCACATATGGGGATTCTCTGTATGTCCCACATTTTAAACGATCAAGAGGCATTCCTATGGATTTAGCTTTGGACTTGGTTATTCCTGAGAAATTAATTCTTACAACTTCAAAAGCATAAATTCAAGGTGCTAGCTTATTGCCATGGAAGTACTATTCACTCGGCGCAATGGACAGCTAATTTATGTTCGAAACACAAATCAGCTCGAAAATTGGTGACATTGTGTACAAGCCATTTCAGGATGGTGCTCTTATTCTTATCAATAGGTCACTTCTATACATCAACACTCTCTTATTGCACTATCTACAAGACTAGCTATTAATACACTGCACTATCCACATTTGACAAATGGCAATTAAATGTATGTTTACCAAAAGTGACTGTCATTTTTTCTAGTCACTCACCTTCATAAAATAATGTGTTTTTATCTGACGAGACACCACGACACAAGAAGCGCCTTACCTCTCATGCAACATAGGAAGTCTCAGTACATTAGCTTGAAACAACTATAATTTTTACGAAAGATTAGTCTATCTAACACTAAATCTTAGCGACTATTTGTGACTAGTACTACCAGTCTGCCACCTGAAAATCGCCGGTCATGGATTATGAGAGAATTTTCTATAACAATAGCAATGAAGTTAATGTATTTCTCAAATCTGCTATCTCCTTCAGTAAAACTACCAAACAGAAAATAATATTCCCGTCTTCTTGATGCCCATTGATGTATTGTCCTTGAAACGCTTGACACTCTAGCACTATGGAAGCTAATTGTTATGCTTATGCTTCCTGCAGGGACCAACAATGACATGAAAATAAAAACCATTCAACATGCAACAAGTGAAACACTAACTGAACCACATTGTCGTACTCTATAAGGCATGGTTCCCAACCCCCTTTTTTAGTTTTTTAACAACAAAGTGACTTTGTTAGCTTGATTAAATGAGGATATTACAATCTAGAATGGAATAAAGTAAATGAAACGACCACGAGCAAAAGACCCCTCACAAAAACAAACGGTATATTAAGTCCCCTCAACCTCCTAAGTCGCCATCTCTAGCTTGTTGTATTTTACCCCCAAGGATCAATCACATGAAAATATTACAAACAAGCACAATCGCAGTTTGTTGCCAAGCCACCTCATGTGCCTTTCTTTTTCCCTTTATTTATTTTCTCACACAATGCAGAACTTGATGTGTATATAACTATATATGCACATACAGGCTATTCTAGAACAAATTAGACTCTATTTCTAAAGCGACAAAGGACGCCTAGAAATAATAGCACATGGACTACCTTCCATCAGAAAAAGGCTCTCGTCCCGCTTTATAGATAAAGCAACGACCATACAACCCAAGAATACAACTCGACACCACAACAAACACACCCAAGGCAGCACTTAGACTACCTTCAAGTCCTCGGCATGGAAAACTAAGTCAAAATTATCTCCAATCTCCAAATATTCTAGGTTTGGATTATTTATTTCTAACATAGCTCAATCCTTCACATCATTTTAGAGGCACGCACGACTCACAATCAGCAATATGTTCAACCACACTAGTAGTCCAGTACCCCATCATAGCATTGTTAAACATCTCTGCTACCTACCTACTGCAATATCGAGCTTATGAACTATTAATCCACTTTATGCACATATCACACACATGTCTTGTTCAATCATGTTGTAGGATCTGGGGATCTAAAGAAATCCCAGACAGATCATGTATTTACACACCAATCACAAGGGCATTCAACCCATGTAGGAACCAAGCGAAAGCAAGCAAACGGGCGTCATGATGCATACAACCTGAGCGCGAAGGACCGGCCGAAACCCTAGCTTTCTTGACCGCCCCGGGCTGCTCCGCAGTGCCGACCGCTGGCCTCTCCGCCCGGAAACGACGGGCACCACCACTACTGATGCCGCCCATGTTACTTGCCATTGGGGTCCCTGCTGCTACGACGTGGTTCAGCTGGATGAGATGGGGTGGGGTTGAGGTAAAATGGGGTAGATGAAAGTAAAGTATAGGCACCTAGAGGGGGGGTGAATAGGTGCTACGGCAAATTTTAATTTTTCTCAAATTTAGGCTTGACAAGAAAGGTAAATTCTCTAGATAGTGCAACTAGTGATGAATTTACCTATATGACAAGACAAGCAATCAATGCAACAAGTACAAGTAAGTAAAGAGAGTGAGGAACGAGGTAACCGATGGAAGCACACGGAGACACGATGTATTTCCGAGTTCCTCCTTTTTAGGGGAGTACGTCTCGTTGGAGGGATGTGAGCTCGCCACAAAGGCCTACTCAACGCCACTAAGGCTTCACCCTATTCTCCGATGAACTTCGCCACAAAGGCCTAGTTCACCTTCCACTATAGAACCCCTTTGAGGCGGGGATCAAATCCTTTACAAACACCTTGGGGCACACACCCACAACTTAATTGGGGGCTCCCAACACTTCTTGAATCACCAACAAGAAACAAGATGTCTAGGTTCTCCACAAGAGGAAACCCTAGGCAAGATCCCTCTAGCTAGAGAGGGGGAATGAAGAACGGGTCGGTGAAGATGTAGATCGGGGCCTTCTCCTTCAATCCTCCAAAGATCTTCAAGATTGGGTGGAGGGATTGGGAGTTATGAGGGATTTGGTGAGTTCTTAAATGCTCATCAATGCTAAGGGGGAGAACTAGATCTTGAGGAAGAAGAGGAGGGGTATTTATAGTCCCTCCTCACAACTAGTCGTTGTGCAGGAAAAAAGGTACCGGAATATCCGGTTCAAGTTTGGACCGGAATATCCGGTCAGTTTGCTCCACGCAGATCTGCAGTGCTGGACCGGATTATCCGGTTGATCTGAAATAATCCGGTACAAATAATCCGGTAGATGCCAGTACGCAAATCTTCTAGTCCTTAGCCATTTTTCCACTTCTTCAACTGCAACCGGAATATCCGGTATAGATATGAAATATCCGGTACAAATAATCCGGTTGACTCCAGTAGCTCAAAACTTCCAGTCCTTAGCAGTTTTTCGCAGCAACCGGAATATCCGGTCCAGGATGAATAATCCGGACCAAATAATCCGGTTAACTCCAGTAGCTCAAAACTTCCAGTCCTTAGCAGTTTTTCGCAGCAACCGGAATATCCGGTCCAGGATGAATAATCCGGACCAAATAATCCGGTTAACTCCAGTAGCTCAAAACTTCCAGTCCTTAGCAGTTTTTGTGCTCCTTTCTCAGCAACCGGAATATCCGGTCCAGGATGAATAATCCGGTCCGAATAATCCGGTTGAGTTCTGTCCCAAAAACCTCAGGCCAAACTTCACCGACTTTTCGGTGCTCGATGCCGATGTTAAGTATAACACCTGCACACTAAACACCTCGATAAATAATGTACTTAGTATTGTTAACTAACACACAAAACACTGGGAAAACGAAATGCACTTTCAATCTCCCCCTTTTTGGTGTTAGATGACAATACTAAGATTTGCAATAAACCTTGACAGTAATCATGCTTGAAACAAGATGGAAATCTCTCGCCCTATCTCTATGCATATCTTTTGTTTGCCTCAAACGCAAATGGATGCAATGATGTATAGGGAGAAATTTTCAACAAGTAGCAAGCATGACAAAGAGACAACATCCCAATATGTTGAGTGTAAAGAAGTATATACCTTGTGCGAGAATGATATATCCAAGAATAACCAAGCACAACCATAGATAATCTCCTCAACATATAAGATAGATAACCATCACACCATAAATAGATAACCATGATAATATCCAGATAACCAATAGTCACACACATAATAGCACACATAGTTTTAAACGACACAATAAACGACATAAGTTCACAAGCACGACAAATGAAGATAAAATGGACACAAGCTCTCAAAGGAAGGATAAAAGCAAATGCTTGTGCCCGAACCCATGCAAATCCCGTAGTCTATAATAGCTACTTCTCCCCCTTTGGCATCGAGACACCAAAAAGGAGGGAAATAGCTAAACTAACGCCCCAGACACGGTCTAAGCATCCGACTCCTCCTCATCATCAGACTCCTCCTCATCAGCAGCCGCATCATGAGCTCGAGTAGCAGTCTCCTGAGTAGACCTGAGTGCCGCCTCAATGCTCTCCCAAGGAGTGGAATCCCCAGCAGACCAAGCAGAATAGGACTGAGCAGCAAGAGGAGCAGGTACATCACCAGTGCCACCACTCATGTGATGGATAATCTGCCGCTGAGAGCTAGCCAAGTCAGTGTCCCTGCGATATGCCCTATACTGTTCCTTGTGAATGTCCACCTTCATGCAGAGCACGTTGCGCTGAAACCAGGAGAGCTTCCTGACGTGGCGCAAGGTGGTGACATCAGACACAGGCGCCCTGGGAGCAGACTGAGAGCCAGAAGGACCACCCATAGAGGAACCACCCTCAAATGGAGCACTCTGAGAAGCAGCCGCAGTCTTCAGCTTCCTCTTGACATACATCTTCCTGACCTTGTGCTCAACCATGGGTAACTCGGTGTACTCCTTCCTCATCTCATACTTGATAAGCATCATGATATAGGGAGCATAGGGAATGGTGTAGCCACCAATCATAGCAACATAGAGCTCGTGAAAGATGATGTCCATCACATCCACAGTATAGGAGACAGCCGGGTCCTCTTCCTCCATACACTCCTTAGCCAGAATCAGAAGGTTGCACAGAGGAGTGGTGAGGGCATCGTTGTTACCTCCACTCGGCACAAGGAAAGCTCTGAAGATACGCACCAGCTGATCATAAAGTGGAAGAAGTCCCTCAAGTCCCCCAACAGTGAAACCAGGGGCATATAGCTCAGCCATGGACACCTCCCTCCTCGGCCTATCAACCTCATGGACGCGGCGACCAAGAGGAGGGTGCTCGCTGTAAGAGTAGCCAAGACGCCGAGCAAGCCTCTCAAAAGATGCCTCACAAGGTGTGTCCTCAGACATCCACTTGAGATGGGTCACAATATCACCAGTGGAGAACACAAGGGTGGACATAAACTGCATCACAAGCTGCGTGTTGTAGTTGCACTGAGTCTCCATGAGCTTCACCAGACCGAAACGCTCAACAATACTGGCTGCATCAGTAAATTCCTCCTTGGCCTTGAGAGCGGCATGGTCAAACGGATGCATAGGGCGGCACGGATAGCGGTAGTCACAATAGATGTCAGCATAAATATAGGACTGCTCCAGATTCCAGAAACGAGAATCAATATTTGCAACCCTCGGAGAAAGATAGGCATCCTGCTTTCTGAGCTCATTGAAATCCTGAGTGGGAATATCGGTCTTATAGTTGAGCCGAGGTTTCCTCTTGTTACGGGTAGAAACTTGCTTCTTGTGCTTCGGAACGCTCCGTTCGTGGTCACCACCTGTGAAACAAGATAGTAGGGGGATAGCACAAGATGAGTACACTAGTGTCACACAACGGATACAATCATGCATAGAAACGATAGAAGAGATTCCAGGAAACAATCGAGGTAGAAATCTGAGAAAAAATCAATTTGGGGCTGTCCTAAAGCAGTACTGGACATAGCCGGATATTCCGGTACAAAGCTGAACCGGATATTCCGGTTACCCGGATATTCTGGTTCAGTCGTGGACCGGATATTCCGGTAAGTTGCGGATCAGCACAAAATCAATCTAAATCGCAGATTTCCACAGGGATTGCAAACAAGTAATCTATTCTATGGTTTCTAGCATGTAGGGGGGTCCTCTCTGGAACGAAATCTACCAAGCATAGCCAACAAAACGCAAATCCATGGAAGGTGAGGTTATAGCACCAAGATTCAAGAGATTTGAACATTACCGGGATCCATGGAGAGAAATGCTTGGGTAGAAACGTTCCAAATCGCAAGGAGAACAAGATCCGGGCCAAAGCTCCAAGATCTCGCGGAGGAAACGGCCCGGGAGGCCAAGAATCACGGCGGCGGCGAATTGGTGGAGAGGAGCGGACGGGAAAAGGGCAAGAACTGCCCCTCCCCGTCGGGCTCCAGGCTTTATGAAGTTCGCCTAACCGGATATTCCGGTTCAAGTTTGAACCGGATATTCCGGTTCAGCCGGAAATTCCGGTTCAAAACTGAACCGGAAATTCCGACTGCCTCCTGATTCGAAATTTCCTCGTTTTCAACGGACGACACTAGTGCTTAGAAAAGAAAGGCTTTTTGAGAGAAAGGCTTAGGATAGATATAACAAACTGAGACTAGTACTTATCCCTCTCAAGAGCAAGAAACTACCAACTAAAATAACAATTGAGTGGGATTTTCCTAGGAAGAACCACTTAGCCGGGAAAAAAACACACAAAAAGCAATGAAATGACAAGTAGAAAAACCCAACTAAGATCCAACTCTTCGAAATGAAGAGGTTGGTGGCCGAAGCCACCATGTAAGAGTTCTTGGTATGCAACCGCGAAGATATATCTTGGGGGCATTGCCAAAACTCAACATTGAAGCTCACAATTCAACATTAGAAAAAGAGAGATCACAATGAATTTTTGCTATGGGCATAATGGGGGGAGGGAGAACCCAATGTGTTAGGATAGCACTCCCCCTATGTCCATGCCTACATCTAAGCTCGAACACGTTTCATCTATAGGGGTGTGCGCAAGATAGTCAAGTCAAGCTCCTTGAATCAATCACATTTAGCTCATTCCTCAAGAACAAGAACCTTGCATCATCAAGTGGCTTCGTGAAAATATCCGCAAGATTGTCCTTGGTGGGCACATAACCGAGTGCAATGTCTCCTCTCGCCACGTGATCACGGATGAAGTGGTGGCGAATCTCAATGTGCTTCGTCCTTGTGTGTTGCACCGGATTGTATGCAATCTTGATAGCACTTTCATTGTCACATAGAAGAGGTACTTTGTCCAAATGAACTCCATATTCCTTGAGAGTTTGCCTCATCCATAGCAATTGGGTGCAAGCACTTGCGGCGGCAACATATTCGGCTTCGGCGGTGGAGAGGGAAATGCAATTTTGTTTCTTCGAGGACCAACTTACAAGGGACCTACCAAGAAATTGGCAAGCCCCGGAAGTTGACTTCCTATCATCTTGATCACCCGCCCAATCGGAATCCGTATATCCATTGAGAGAAAATTGTGCCCCCTTTGGGTACCACAAACCAAATCTTGAGGTATGAACCAAATAACGAAAGATCCTATGAACCGCCGTTAGATGGCAATCCTTAGGAGCCGCTTGATACCTTGCACACACACCTACACTCAAAACGATATCGGGCCTAGATGCGCAAAGATAGAGCAAAGAACCAATCATAGAACGGTAAAGCTTTTGGTCCACATCCTTACTCCCTTTTGGATTACGAGAGAGATGACACTTGACTTGCATAGGAGATGTCTTGATCTTAGCATCTTGGAAGTTAAACCTCTTGAGCATATCTTGGGTGTACTTGGCTTGAGAAATGAAAGTCCCACGAGCCAATTGCTTGATCTCAAAGCCAAGGAAGAATTTAAGCTCACCCATCATAGACATCTCGAACCTGTCAGTCATAAGCTTAGAGAACTCATTATTGAAAGCTTGGTTAGTTGAGCCAAAGATGATATCGTCCACATAGAGTTGGCATATGAAAAGCTCTCCCTTTACTCTCTTGGTGAAGAGAGTGGGGTCAATCTTCCCAACTTCGAAACCACGATCATCTAACAACTCCCTAAGGTGCTCATACCAAGCACGAGGTGCTTGTTTGAGACCATAGAGAGCCTTGTCAAGTTTGTAAACGTGGTTAGGAAAGTTGAGATTCTCGAACCCCGGAGGTTGCTTAACATATACCTCCTCTTTTAGTGGACCATTCAAGAAAGCACTTTTCACATCCATTTGTTGCAACTTGAAATTATGTGAGGATGCATAAGCAAGGAGGATACGGATGGACTCAAGGCGAGCCACGGGCGCATAAGTTTCATCAAAGTCAATGCCTTCAACTTGGGTGTAACCTTGAGCGACCAATCTTGCCTTGTTCCTAATGACAATGCCATTCTCATCTTGCTTGTTCTTGAATATCCACTTGGTGCCAATAACATTGTGGCAATCCTTGGGTTTCTCAACCAATCTCCAAACCTTGTTGCGCTCAAAGTTATTGAGCTCATCATGCATAGCTTCAACCCAATCGGAGTCCTCAAGAGCTTCATACACTTTCTTAGGCTCCACCATAGAGATATGAGCTTGATGCTCACAAAAATGAGCCAATTGCCTTCTAGTGGATCTTCTAGCTTGAACATCCTCCAAGACCTTGTCATCTTGGGCATCAATTTGCTTCAAAGCTCTTCTTATCCTTTTGATGCGACGGGCTTCGATCTCCTCATTATTGCGAGGAGGAATCACTTGATCATCTTGATCATTTGGGTCCCCATCTTGACCAACATGGCCTTGATCAACAACATTGTCATCAACAATATCTTCAATACTAGCTTCAACTTGAGAGGAGGATGACGAGGATGAATGATCTTGGCCTTGATCTTGACTCGCATTAGTGAGAGGAGTGGGTACGACTTGCGGAGTCACTTGATCAATGAGAGGAGGGTCTTGAATATGTTCTCGGTTAGGTGTAGTAGTTGGCTCCTTGGCTTGATCTTCAAATGTAGAGGAGGGCTCCACTTGGGTAGAGCATAGTCCTTCTCGAGTCGCCATAAGGTGTCCCTCGATGGGGCGGAAGAATCCCACACCCATCCTTCCTATGGCTTCTTGAGGCATTTCAACATCTACATTCGAAACATGAAATTGCGCCACTTGGGAGCCGTCATTTTCCTCGAACACCACACTACAAGATTCTATGACAATCCGTGAGGCTTTGTCATAGACTCTATAAGTGTGGGATTCGGCACCGTAACCAACAAAAATACCCTCAATAGTTTTGGATTGAAATTTCGACAACCTAATACCCTTGATCAAATAAAAGCACTTACAACCGAATACACGGAAGTAGGAGACGTTGGGCTTGTTGCCGGTGAGGATCTCATATGGGGTCTTGCTCAAGCCTTTGCGGATGTAGAGGCGGTTGGAGGAGTGGCAAGCGGTGGATACGGCCTCGGCCCATAAATATTGGGGAGAAGAGTACTCCGCCAACATGGTCCTTGCCATATCCAAGAGAGTGCGATTCTTCCTTTCGGCAACACCATTTTGTTGAGGGGTGTAAGTGGCGGAGTATTGGTGACGAATGCCTTCTTCACTAAGAAATTCATTCAATGTATATTTCTTGAACTCCGACCCATTATCACTCCTAATAGCCATGATTTGCACATTGTGTTGACGTTGCACTTCGTTGGAGAAGTCGATGATGGTTTGTTGGGTCTCACTCTTGCACTTGAAGAAATAAACCCAAGTGTATCTTGAATAATCATCGACAATCACCAAGCAATACTTCTTGCCGCCAAGACTTGCCTCGGGCACGGCACCAAAGAGATCAACATGAAGAAGCTCCAAGATCCTCTTTGATGAGATAATAGTCTTGGCCTTGTGCACAATGTCATGCATCTTCCCTTCAACACACGACCTACAAACGCGATCCTTTGCAAAGGAAACATTTTCTTTTAGTCCAACAATAAGGCCACTTTTGTGAAGACTTTGCAAAGTTCTCATGTTGACATGGGATAGCCGGCGATGCCATAACCATCCCAAGTCCGCCTTCCCGAAAAGACACATTGCTTGAGTGTTGGTTGACTTAGAAAAGTCTACCACATACAACTCATTTTCAACATGTCCCACGTGAGCGACGTCAAGAGTCTTGCTCCTCAAAAGGACCACAATATCACCATCAAAGAAGACGGAGAATCCCATCTTACTAAGAGAGCGGACGGAAAGTAAATTGTAACCAAGGGATTCGACAAGCATGACGTTCACGATAGTGATATCGGGAGCCACCACAACCTTGCCAAACCCGGATACCTTAGACTTGGACGAGTCCCCATAAGTGACGGTTGCTTGGATGTCATTTGGTCGCAACTCCGTCACTAGTTCTTTGCTTCCGGTCATATGATTAGTGCATCCACTATCAAGAATCCATTTAGTCCCACCGGAAGCATAGTCCTGCAAGAGATCATTGACTAGAGTTAGGACCCGAGTTGGGTCCCTTCATGTTAGCAACAAGGGTCTTTGGAACCCATATAGTGTAGTAAATAAAACCCTCAATAGGACCAACATATTTAGCTTGCACAACACCATAATAATCAACATATAAGAAATGGTGTGGGTTGTTAGTTCCCGCGGAGGAGCTACGAGTAGTGTTGTCCCTCATGACAATACCACCCGAAGCACCATGTTTGTTCTTCTTCTTGTTCTTCTTCTTCTTGTTCCTTTTCTTGGCTACATATCCAAGACCTTGCTTGCCCACTTGTTGCCTTGGAGCACTCACTTGTGGTCTAGAAATGACCGCATTAGTGCTTGAGGCAACCACTTGTGGGGTGGCAAGCACCACCTTTTCAACTTGAGTGCTTTTGCCCTTGAGCCTTGCTAGCTCATTCTTCAACCTAGCATTTTCTTCAATAATATTTGCATGATCACAAGAAGAAGTAGAAGTGCTAGGATGGTTAGATTGAGTAAGTTGAGTTTGAAGTTGTTCATGCAACTCTTTGAGGGATGAGTGTTGGCTTTCCAAAGCTTTGTGAGCAATGGTTAGCTTTTCAAACTCCTCGGTTAGTTTACCATGACCAACCCCAAACTCTACTTTATCCTTTTTAGCCTTTTTATATTTAGCAATTGCAAGATCACGTTCCTTAATGATTTTAGAGACAAGTTCATTATGAGTAGTTTCAATAGTTTCAAGTTCATCCTCTAGAGAAACTCTACCATCATGCTCTTCTTCAAGAGTCATTGAGAGAGATGCAATTTCATCCGCATCCCTTCTCTCAATCTCACCTTTCTTCTCAAGGGCCTCTTGGGCCTCTCCCAATTGCCTCATGAGATGCTCAAAGTACTTCTTGGTCTCCCCTTGCATGTTAGACATAAAATGGTCCAAGGAGGCTCTTTCCTCTTCTTCTCTAAGACAAGCAATATGTTCAAGTTCACTAGGGGTCTTAGAGTTAGGAAAAGATGATACCTCCGTGGCCTTAGCCATGAAGCACTTGGCATCGCGTTGAGGAAGATTTTCATTGGGGGATTCAAAGAGAGATGACGAAGATGGAGTGGAAGCCATAGCTAGAGCGGCCACTTCACTTGCGGTTTCTTCTTCTTCATCACTCCCGGAATCATACTCCTCTTGAGTCAAGAGCACAAACTTGGTAGGAGTCTTCTTGTTGAAAGGTTTCTTCTTGAAATGAGGTTTCTTGTATTCAACCTTGGACTTGTCCTTGCGGATGAGCTTGACGCTATGGTTCTCTCTATTCTCATAGGGGCACTCCGCAATGAAATGGTACTTGTCTTGGCAATTGAAGCAAGATCTCACTTTTTGAGCCCCATCATTACCATAACGAGACTTGGTCCTCTCCTCAACAAACTTCTTGCCTTTTGGGGGATTGTTCCAAAACTTTTGCACGGTGAGAGCTATTAGATCCTTTAGAACGGGATCATATTCTTGTTCCTTCAATGGAGGCAATGCTTCTTCACCATCTTCATCATTCTCAACTTCTCTTGCCAACACCTTGGCCTTCAAAGCAACGGAAGCTCCTTGATGCATTCCAATGGCCCTAGCACGGTTGTCAAGAGCATTCTTGGTTTGCACTTTGTAGGAGCTCAATTCTTGCATGACTTGAGTAGAGGTCATGGTGGAGAAATCATGTCTCCCTTGAATGCTCTTCATATCCGTGCCCTCAAAAGGCATCACGGCAATTATGAACTTCCTCTTGATCCAAGCATCATCAATATGTGTTGCACCCGCATTAGAGAAAGCGGTGGCAAGAGATTTGAGCCTCCGATACATGTCAACGTGATCTTCTCCATCACGCATGAAAAATCCTTCGGCCTCATTGGTCAAGGTGTCATAGCGATTTCTTTGCATGCTTTCATTCCCAACAAACATGACGACAAGGGCATCCCATGTCTCTTTGGCGGTGGAGAAGTGTTGAAGATGCGGCATGTGATTGGGGCCCACGGCTTGATGAAGGATGGACAAAGCGGTGTAATTGAGTTGGCAATCTACAACCTCTCTTCTTGTGAGATTCTTGGGATCATATGGCTTGTATCCATCACGAGTGATTCTCCAAAGATCTATACAAGAAGAGTTCAAGTGAGTCTCCATGTAGTATTGCCATTCACGAAAAGAATATGCATCAATTTTAGGTGGATCTCCCCTAGGAATTATATGAGGAAAAAGGGATGGGAGGATCGGGAGAATATTGCCCTTCAACGGCATGATATCCTTCCTTTCCACCCGCACCCTTCTTAGCGGATTGTTCGGCGGAAGCAGTTTTAAGTGGTTCACCATCAACCCCTTTCTTGGCACCCTCCGTTTCCGGAGGGGATGAGTCGGACACCTCCGGTCCTTTGTCTTTGAGGAATTGTGCCATGAATTGACGCAACTCATCAAATTTTGTGTCTATGGATGAGGTCAATGAAGTTCTCAATTCATTGAGATCATCCATGGTCACATTGACATCGGACGGAGTGTCAACCACATCATCTCCCATACTCAACTCTTAGGCGGTTAAGCCCGATAGAACAGCCGAGGCTCTGATACCAATTGAAAGTAAAGTATAGGCACCTAGAGGGGGGGGGTGAATAGGTGCTACGGCAAATTTTAATTTTTCTCAAATTTAGGCTTGACAAGAAAGGTAAATTCTCTAGATAGTGCAACTAGTGATGAATTTACCTATATGACAAGACAAGCAATCAATGCAACAAGTACAAGTAAGTAAAGAGAGTGAGGAACGAGGTAACCGATGGAAGCACACGGAGACACGATGTATTTCCGAGTTCCTCCTTTTTAGGGGAGTACGTCTCGTTGGAGGGGTGTGAGCTCGCCACAAAGGCCTACTCAACGCCACTAAGGCTTCACCCTATTCTCCGATGAACTTCGCCACAAAGGCCTAGTTCACCTTCCACTATAGAACCCCTTTGAGGCGGGGATCAAATCCTTTACAAACACCTTGGGGCACACACCCACAACTTAATTGGAGGCTCCCAACACTTCTTGAATCACCAACAAGAAACAAGATGCCTAGGTTCTCCACAAGAGGAAACCCTAGGCAAGATCCCTCTAGCTAGAGAGGGGGAAATGAAGAACGGGTCGGTGAAGATGTAGATCGGGGCCTTCTCCTTCAATCCTCCAAAGATCTTCAAGATTGGGTGGAGGGATTGGGAGTTATGAGGGATTTGGTGAGTTCTTAAATGCTCATCAATGCTAAGGGGGAGAACTAGATCTTGAGGAAGAAGAGGAGGGGTATTTATAGTCCCTCCTCACAACTAGTCGTTGTGCAGGAAAAAAGGTACCGGAATATCCGGTTCAAGTTTGGACCGGAATATCCGGTCAGTTTGCTCCACGCAGATCTGCAGTGCTGGACCGGATTATCCGGTTGATCTGAAATAATCCGGTACAAATAATCCGGTAGATGCCAGTACGCAAATCTTCTAGTCCTTAGCCATTTTTCCACTTCTTCAACTGCAACCGGAATATCCGGTATAGATATGAAATATCCGGTACAAATAATCCGGTTGACTCCAGTAGCTCAAAACTTCCAGTCCTTAGCAGTTTTTCGCAGCAACCGGAATATCCGGTCCAGGATGAATAATCCGGACCAAATAATCCGGTTAACTCCAGTAGCTCAAAACTTCCAGTCCTTAGCAGTTTTTCGCAGCAACCGGAATATCCGGTCCAGGATGAATAATCCGGACCAAATAATCCGGTTAACTCCAGTAGCTCAAAACTTCCAGTCCTTAGCAGTTTTTGTGCTCCTTTCTCAGCAACCGGAATATCCGGTCCAGGATGAATAATCCGGTCCGAATAATCCGGTTGAGTTTTGTCCCAAAAACCTCAGGCCAAACTTCACCGACTTTTCGGTGCTCGATGCCGATGTTAAGTATAACACCTGCACACTAAACACCTCGCTAAATAATGTACTTAGTATTGTTAACTAACACACAAAACACTGGGAAAACGAAATGCACTTTCAATAGAGGCCAGGGGGAATTTTGGGGTTGGGAGAAGAACCTCGGTGGGCGCGCTGGAGCGTTTCTTTTGTTCTTTTGTTTCAAACAACCTACAGTGTTGGTGCCCCTTTTATGGGAGATTTTATGGGGATTGTGTATATAACTATATATGAACCTAATGTGTATATAACTACATATGCACGTACATGCTATTCTAGAACAAATCGGACTCTATTTCTAAAGCGACAAAGGACACCTAGAAATAACAGCATGTGGACTACCTTCCATCAGAAAAAGGCTCTCATCCAACTTTATAGATAAAGCAACGACCATACAACCCAAGAATACAACTCGACAACACAACAAACACACCCAAGGCAGCATGTAGACTACCTTTAAGTCCCCGACATGGAAAACTAAGTCAAAATTATCTCCAGTATCAAAATATTGTAGGTTTGGATTATTTATTTCTAACATAGCTCAATCCTTCACATCATTTTAGTAACGAGTAGTAAGAGGCTAGAGGCACGCACGACTCACAATCAGCAACATGTTCAGCCACCCCAGTAGTCCAGTACCTCATCATAGTATTGCTAAACATCTCTGCTACCTACCTACTGCAATATCGAGCATCC